>CM052650.1:54948132-55039188 GCA_028533165.1 Leontopithecus rosalia | reverse complement strand
TCTCAAAAAAAAAAAAAAAAAAAAAAAGCTTATACATGACCAACAAGGTAGCGATAACATTCTAATACAGATGATCTCCTTCTCTTAATCTGTTTCCTGCTCCTTAATTTCCAAAATAGGGACGTAAGAAGAAACTCAAATGAGCGATTTTATAATTTTGATTCCTGGTTACAGAATTCCTACTTAGCTATCTTCTTTTCATTTAAAATTACTTTTTTATTTAATAAGTCAAGGTTAATGTACAAAAATCATGTACATTTTAGAAATAATATGAATTGAAATAAGTAAAATATGAAGAAACATTCTTTTGTTAACCATCTATTTCAATAATAATTGCCTGCTGTATATCCTAACAGAATTTATTCTATGCATACAGCAGTTAATGAATATGCTGCCTGAAATCATGTTTAAACCTTACAGTGTATCTTTCCCTAAAAAAACCATTTATCTAGCATAACATTGAATAACCAAATAGATATTTCATTTAACATGTGCTAAACTATTAGATGTTATTATTATTTCTATATTATGAATATTTTAATTAACCTTGTTGAAGCTAACTCTTTGCTAAGAAACTTGAGTATATCTTTATAATATCATCATCAAAGTGAAAAATCTGGTGCAAAGTAATGCATATTTTCCCAACTTTTCAAGCATATTACCCAACTGACCTCAAGTAAGGGCTTTAATTTTTCTTCTTTCTAAATTTGAAACAAAGTCATTAAAATTAAATATTTTATCTACAATTTATATCTATATGCATATTACACATGGGAAGTATTTTATGTAAACACTCTTACTAAAGTTGCAAAACACCTCCTTATGAGATAGATATTCTTATAATTCTCATTTAATAAAACTAAGGCACAGAACATTTGAAAAATCTGCCTATGGTTTTGTTAAATTTTAAATGGAAATTGAGTAATCTTTGATTTACCTCTATGCAGGATTAATTGAGATTTGATACTGTTAAACACTATAGTAAATATTTAGGTCATTTGTAAATGTATAAATTCTTTATATTTTAATAAGACATCAACTTCCCAAATGGTTGATGTCAAAGCTACCAGAAATCATTGCACATTATTGTAGAGATAAATGTACTTTCTTCTACACCACTCTACATCTACACAAATTTTACATCTCTGAAAGCAAGAAGAAATTTGTTGTTACTAGTTAACCATCATACTGGGTGTTTAAATGCCTTTTGCAGGTTTTATGATCTAAAGCTTAAGAAAATTTGCTTTGATGAAAGATACGTGGAGAACATTATCACTTATAAGAACAGGATGGTTTTACTAAGCACTTGTTTCCTCTTGTGTAGCATTTATCTTACTAGAATATTATTATATTATCTATTTACAGATATTTCTTCTCTACTAAACTGTAAAACACTTAATGGTTGAAACCATCTGTGCTGATTATTGGGTCCCTAGTACTCTACTCAGCAGAATGGCTGTTACACATCATGTTTTCATTTATTGATTCAATAAAAATGTATTTAGGACATATTATTTAACTAACAATATGTTGGCACTGAAGATTAAGTATAAAACAAGACAAATCTTCTGCACTTGCAGATCTTGTACCTTAGTGGAAATAAACCAACTAATAAGTATTTGAATTACCCACTATATTTTTGGAATATACTAAATTGGCTTACCAAGTAAATTGGTGTCAGCATAATTAGGAATGTTTTGGGTATGACGTAAGCTTGCTGGCCAGATATCTGGCTTGGGTGTTGATCTGATAAGCCATCATGTAGCCATATGTTGGAGCCTATTTTAGACAGCACAGTCAAGAAAAGCTTCTCTAAAGGGTATAGCTTTATCAGAGTCCTGCAGCATGTGAGCTGGCCCACATGAGAAAACGCAAGTAAGAACAGTCCACATCAAGAGAACAGAAAGCACAAAAGCCCTGAGGTAGGAGAGAGCTTGATATGATTCAGAACTAATGGGAGAAGACAAAAGAGACCAGAAAGTAGTGGACTTTTGAGCTAGATGAGAAGATTCGTGAGCTAAGAGGTTGAAAATGAAAGCAGAAGAAAGTTCATTCAGGCATTACAGGCTAAGGAATTTAGATTCTAACAAAAGTAAAATATCAAATGAAAAGTTTTAAGCAGTGATAAAAGCAATGTGATATGATCTAAATTTTAAAAATATCCCTCTAACTTTTCCGTTTGATGGATTGGAGGGAATGGTATTTGTTGAAAAGAGAGAAACCATCTGGGAAGTTGTTGCTCTAAACTAGGCTAAAGCAAGGGCAGTTTGAACTAAGGAGGAAGTAGTGAAAGTGGCATGAAAGAGTCTATTTGAGATATACTCTGCAGTTGGCAATGATAGAATGGTATGGAGTTTAATTGGTTCTTTTGCTCTAAATGAATTTTGAGCTCCTTGAAAGAATGGGACATTTTTAGGCTATTTTTAAAATAATATCATGCTTATAATAGAGCTTGACAAAAGTGCTAAAATAAAACTTGTTTTATTTTAAATTAATGTTTTCTTGAAGACAGTAAACATCTAAACTTAACAATATCACATTTCTCCTTGACCCATACATATAAATTTTAACTTTTTTTTATTCCCAAATCAGAATATCTTATTTTCTGTCTTTCATGTCTGATACCAAACCTAGCCCCAGAAAAAATTAAGGAGATTATGCTTTTCACATTATTTATTGAGACTCAAAGGCAAATATGTCATATACCTTTTTTTCCCAAAGATTTCGTAATTTACAAAGAAGAGAAAACTGTAAAATAATAATTGTATGTAGTTATATTTCCTTTAATATTATACTGCATATATTTTAAGCCAAAATTATTGGAGAAAAGTTGTATATTTAAAAAAAAATCGATTTGAGGCTGGGCACAGTGGCTCAAGCCTGTAATCCTAGAACTTTGGGAGACTGAGGCGGGCAGATCACAAAGTCAAGAGATTGAGACCATTCTGGCCCAAATGGTGAAACCCCGTCTCTACTAAAAATACAAAAATTAGCTTGGCGTGGTGGCGTGCACCTGTAGTCCCAGCTACCCAGGAGGCTGAGGCAGGAGAATTACTTGAACCCGGGAGGCAGAGGTTGCATTGAGTCGAGATTGTGCCACAGCACTCCAGCCTGGTGCCTGACAACAGAGTGAGACTCTGTCTCAAAAAATAAAAAATCTATTTGAAGATATTAGATTGTTGCCAAAAAGAGTAGGACTTGCTGAGATAAAAATCCTAGGGAAAAGAAAATCTTAGCAAATTTTTAGAGCTCAGAAACAAATATATATTATTATGGAGTTTAAAGAAATAATCTTAAATTGATATTTAATGAGTGTCCATTTGGCACCACAAGTTCAAGGGCCACAACAGAAACAATTATAATTTTCCATAAGACATTTCCGAATATTTTTCTATTAACTATTATGTATTTTATCCTGAAGGGCATGAATGGAGATAAATTTAAATAAAAAATGTTCAAAGCAATTATAATCAGTCACCTTCCAGAACAATAGGACAATTTAATTAATGTTCCAAGGAAAGGATTAACTACGAGTGACCTATTTTGGTAAATTTTCAGAAAACAAAAGTTACACAATGCACTTCAAGTAACTGAAATCTTACCTCTAAATGAATATCAGTACTCTTATTAAAATTTTTATAGCCATATTTATATTTCTTTTATAACACTCATCAGAGATTTACAGATATATAATGTTATACATGTGTATATGTGATTTATAACTTTCAGTGTTCCCTTTCTCTATGAGATTCTAAACTCTGTGATAGCAGAGGCATTTTGTCTAGTGCTTCTCACACTGTCTCATCCTATTGAGGATGGATCCTATTTCAATCCACTTCTATGTTTCAACAGTACTTAGAAATATGTTATATTGTATCTTACTGTTTGAAGAGTATATTCTTTAACTCTTGCCTCCTTAATTGTCAAAATTCCCTTGTCATTATATATCTCCATTTATTTATAAAGTATCTAAACCTCTGAGCTCATTGGTGTCTGACAGTCTCTTCAATTCCATTTCTCAATATCAAAGTTAACTTCTACAATGTACAAATAAATATTAGTATGACAGTCATAGGCTTTCTTAACAAAATTTTGAAATCCCATATATTTGTATTTTAAGGATTTTATTATGTAAAAATATGTTTGGTTAATATTTTTGCATCACAGTATTCATAAAAACACCATAGTAGTGCATATCTATGTACGCATATATGTATATGTAGTGTATATATGTGTATGGGTTTATTTATTTATTATTTATTTATATATATTTTTTGAGACGGAGTTTTGCTCTTGTTACCCAGGCTGGAGTGCAATGGCGCGATCTCGGCTCACCGCAACCTCCGCCTCCTGGGTTCAGGCAATTCTCCTGCCTCAGCTTCCTGAGTAGCTGGGATTACAGGCATGCGCCACCATGCTTACAGGCATGAGCCACCGCACCCGGCGTGTATGGGTTTTTTAATGCATACTGTGTGTCAAGCTGTTTTTATTAGTCTGATTTCAGGACTGCACCTAAGGATTTTAACAATATATTTTTTCAATAGAAAGATTAAGTAAATCAACTGAGTGTTGCTGATTTTGGTGTTCTGCCAATAGGGCAAGGTGCCAGCATGTTTACCTCTGTGCTTCATTGCCAAACACACAGGTTTCCTCTTCAGTAAACAGAAGAAGGTCCTTAAACTCACTTACTGAAAATGGGGACTTTGCTCCTGCTGTATAAGGCACTCAAGTCTGTTATTATCTTTTATATTTTTAATTGTGAATCTTTTTAAATGAAACTAATAGAAAACTGAAATGTAAATTACTTGTACTTCATGGAAGTTCAAGCTCCCTTGTGCACAGAAAACTGGTACTTCTACACAAAACAGTAATGTAAAATGTGTGGGTTTTTTTGTTCCACTTTGTTTTTGTTCTTGCTTTTCTCAGAATGTAGCAACAGTTGATTTCCAGAAGCAAGGGAAAGGTGATGACCCTAATCAACATCAAAGAATAGCATTCAGAACAGTTAGCAATCAGGAATCTTTGATGTGGTTAGATTCTAAATATTTTTTAAGACTTAAATGTAAAGACATCTTTCTTAACCTGGATTTCCTAAAACCCGCCACTGACCTGAAAACATGGATATTAATTTTTTATCAGAGAATTCAATCCCATGGAAGAAAAGATAAAGAAAAAAAAACACAAAATGAAGATGTCCATTTGACCACTTGTACTCCTCAGTTGGCTGGACACCCTAGCCAGAACAGTAATGAAGATAAAGAAATAACTCTTGTAAGTATTACAGAGGAAATAATAAATATGTCATTATTTACAAAATAAAGTAAATAAATAAAATAGAAAATGTCCAACGCCTAGGAACCAAAGCACCAGAATAATTAAGGGATGAAGAGTATGGGAGAAACCAGAAAAGAAGTTGGAGAAGCAATAGTCAGAAAGGCAGGAGGGAAACGAAGAGAGTGAGGTATCTACTGATACAAGAGAGAGGTGAGATTCAAAGAGAAACAAGCAATTAAACATATCAAATGCTACTGATAGTTCAAAAATATTGAGGATTATTTAGCAATGTGGAGATCATGAAATCTGTAAAAGCACTTTTTGTGGAACAATGGGGGCAAAAATCTAAATGAAAATCATTGGAGAAAGAATGGGAGGTAAGCCAAAAGAGAGCAACAAAAACGAAAGGCTACTACATAAATTATTATTTAATGGAGTCCTTTTGTCTTTATAAAATCCTGTGTTCCATAGGGCAACATATGTAATCAGCGACCATCTCAGATAAATGAGACATACTAGTCAATGTAGATAGAATATACAACTTTCAATGAGTTTTTCTTTGAAGGGAAGGAAATAAACATGGTGGCAGCAAAAGGAAAAGGTAGGATCCAGACAGATGTTTGCTTTGTTTTGCTTTTTTGTTTTGAGATGGCAGTGATGGTACATGCTTGTGTGTTGATGCAGCTAAACCTGAAAAGGCTAAAGAGGTATAAATATACGGTAAAGAGGGTAGAATTGATTGGGCTATTTCTAGGAGTAGTGAGGAGGCATAAGCTCTAGTGAACAAGAAGATGTCTATTGGACAATATAGAAGCATGAATAATCCACTCATAACAAATGGAATAAAGGTATGAGGTTGGGCACAGATACTAGTTCAGAAGATATAAAAGTAGAAACCTGTAGATGTTCTCAGTGAAAACAGAAATTGAATTCAACACCTAAAAATCAATAGTAAATAAAATAAGTTTTGTATTAGTATAAGCTACATATATCTAATGTTACCAATGAAGTTTTAATTCATACAGTGGAACATGTGATTAGTCATCCCCAAATGTATTAATTAAACCTAATTTACACTATAAAGTAAATCACATTTTATGTAGTTTTAAGAAAAAATAAAATTAAAGTAACACTATAAATAGTATTGTAACTGTTCAAACTTTTATAATAAATAATACATTAATATATTATCTAGAGTCCCTTTAAAAATTAAAATAAAAAATCTATCTGCTGTAGATATGTAAAAATCACATAAAGTTAATGAAAAACTTGCAGAAGAATACCAAGTATAATAATTAATTATAGGCCGGGTGTGGTGGCTCAAACCTGTAATCCCAGCACTTTGGGAGGCTGAGGTGGGTGGATCACGAGGTCATGAGATCAAGACCATTCTGATCAACATGGTGAAACCCCGTCTCTACTCAAAATTCAAAAAATTAGCTGGGCATGGTGGCGCGTGCCTGTAATCCCAGCTACTCGGGAGGCTGAGGCAGGAGAATTGCCTGAACCCAGGAGGCGGAGGTTTAGGTGAGCCGAGATGGCGCCATTGCACTCCAGCCTGGGTAACAAGAGTGAAACTCCGTCTCAAAAATAAATAAATAAATAAACATATTAGCAAAGAAAAATATTTTAATTAACCAGATTTAATTCTATATTTTATCAGCAATAATCTTTTCATAAATTACTTTGGTTTGGATATACTGACACAAAGAAAATTCATATACATCTAGTAGACAATTAAATCTGAGAGAAGAGGTCTCAAACTTTAGCAAGAATATTCATAATTTTTGACCTAGCAACTTTCCCTGTAGGATATTGAGCCTAAGGAAATAATCTGAGATGCACACAACAATTTCTCTTTAAGGAAAGCATCAATGTTTTCTTTACAATTTGGAAAAAAACAGAAAAATGTTAACTTAACAATAGGAAATGGGTTAATAATTGTCTCACATTGTAACATAGTATTCTGCAATGTAACATATTTAATGACTTAGAGCATAGCTACAGTGAATACTTAAATTTAGGAAATGTTATTGAGTCTATCAGTAGTGAGATAAAAAATACATTATTCTTTCTATCTCTCTTATATTTAGAAAGATGTATAGATTAATGATAGGAAAAAAGAATGAGGTAAGAAATAAAGGAGGTAAGAAACAAGGATAGAAGGAAGAAAGGACAGAAACAAGGGAAGGAAAGAGGGAGGTGATTAGAAAAGAAAGGGGAAGATAGGTAGACAGATTTACAAACTATATCAAAATGGGATGAATTAGAAGTGGATTCTTCTTGTTTTTTAGCAATTTAGAATTTTTTTGTCATTATCGTAAGCCATTTTAAGTATAATAACATGCATAATATATATAATGTATCAAATCACTTTAAGGACAACATATATGTTTTCTTCTGACAAATTCATTGAATTTGTAGTAATGCTATCTGCACTGTGTATCTTATGTATCATGTGTGTGTGCACGCACGCACGCACGTGTATTTCAAATGCTTGAGGGCAGACCATCCAATGAGAAAATATTTGTTAAAGTTTCAGTTATGATAATTTAGATAACACGCAGAAAATACAAAAACATTTTAACATATTCTATGATGTTCGTGGTAGGTGAAATGGTACTGTAATGTGAGACCTAAGTAGGCCTTCTTATATTTTGATTGGGGTAAAATACTCTAATCAAGAATGCTCATACTTTATTTCATATGCCTCACTGAGCTCCGATTTATTAAAATGTTATCTCTGAAATATTTATGTAAGAATGTGCCTTTGTGTGTGCATGCCTTATAAAGATTTTCATATTTTGTCCATTAGAGTTAGATCCATAATATCTATGTATACCTGGTTAGTAGATATTGTTGTGTTGCCCCTTAAGCACTCAGTGTCAATGAGCATCTATAAAGCATTTCTGTATTGTGTGGGTTTGGCAACCTGTAGTATGTCATTTTCATTTGTGTTTAGACAAAAATCTTTGATATATAAAACAGACACAAATGACAGCACTGAAACTGCCACAAACATCTAAGGAAAAATGACACTGTAACACTTAAAACACATGCTTGGTGATGGCCCAAGATTCCCAGGGAAAGTTCAAGTAGGCAAAGTTTAGATACACAAGCTGTTAGGTCTGTATGTAAGTCTTATGATGCTATAAATGCATAAACATTCTGTATTATGATAATCCGGCAACTGAATCAGGCCTAAAAATCTGACCAGAGATTGTTCATGACTAGAAGAATAGGAATAAAGGGAAGGATTAATAGTTGTGTAAAAACTATTTTTTTACAGAATAAAGGGAAGGATTTTATATGAAAATGATCCTCTATGATGGTGATATTAAGATTTTTGTAAGTATATAAAATGTTTTAAGTTATATTTGTAGTTGGTGGCCATCTTTTTCAATATGAGAATATAATTAGAAAGACTTCAGTTTTCAGTGAGGTTGCTGCATAAAAAAAGGGAAGAAAAAATCATTAAATCTTTGTTTTGTATTTTGAGGAGGCTTGGTTAGTATTAGGTCAGTGCAAAAATAATTGTGATTTTTGCCATTAAAAGTAAAAGCAAAAGGTAACGGCATTTACATTTGCACCACCCTACTAACTTACAGTTGCCTATCCTATTTTGTACGCTGAATTCACTTGAAAAAATAATGTAAATATATAATGGCGAAAGCAAATCACTGAAATAATTGAACTGTGTGTAATTGGAGAGTGCACAAACATTCCCTCTGATTATAGTCAAGTTCCATAACTTAATCTAAAACATGCATTGCAGAAGTAGAAGAACCAGCTTGGAACAACACACACCAGAGCCTGTTGCAGGATGGGAAGTGAGTGGAGGGAACATAGAGGATGGGTCAATAGGTGTAGTAAACCACCATGGCAAAACCTATGTAACAAACTTGCACGTTCTGCACATGCATTCCATTTTTTTTAGAAGAAATAAACCAAAAAAAAAAAGCAAGAAAGAAAATATGTCACCAGACAGTCTCATCATTCTAAAGCATTGTTTTATAGTATGCCATATTTAATAACAATTCTTTGGAAGCTCATAACCCTTTTGGTGATTTACTATGGTAATCCTTCACATCACCTGTGCATGATATTAAGAACTGGAAGGACAGTGTTATAAAAAGGAAGAATTTTCTTTGTCATGGGTAAAGAAAAAAAAAAGCTGGGTACAGTCTTTATTCATCAGAGTGTGGTGATGCTCCAACTACTTTTCCCAAAGGTAGAGTTCTATATCTCCACAGCGTGATGCAATAGAACAGCTAAAATTAAAGCTTGCAAGTTCAATAGTCAGCTGGACTATATATTCCTGTGTTTCTGTCCACTTGAATTAAATGTTCTTAGAGACCTGCATGTGCTTTGTTCATTCATTCAACCCCAGGATAGAAGTAAACGGCATGCTTCTAGCAAGATGCCACAATAGCTGTTAATCTACCAAGTAGTTCATTAGTATTTCTCACTTTGGAATAACAGAGTTTTTATGTCTGTCATTTATTCTTTCCCGCTGAGTTATAGAAGGATTTATAGATGGATTAAATGTCTTCTCTTTAATTCTCGGAGAACATCCATCTTGAGAATTTTATAAATTTATTTTTCTGTACATTCAACACCCATAAAATGAGTTTTTCCAAGACAGATTATTAGGTAGAATAATTTAACAGGTTCAAAGTTTCCAGTTTCCAGTCATTTCAAAGAAATTGTATTCAGTTAACTTATGTTCCTTGTTATCAGTACACCAATGCTTTCATATACCTCTAAGCATTTATACATGTTAATCCCCCAAAGTGGATTACTGTTCATTATGTGCTACATTGCTTTGAAAAATTTCAAAATTAAAACTTTATTTTGGTAGCAATTCAAATAAAACAAAAATATACAAAAACAAAACAAATTATTTTTCTCCCTTTTAAATTCTCACTCTTAAGATAATCAATATTGAAAACTAGGTACATCATTTTTTATTTTTATATGTGTATATATATCTATATATATATAAGTACAATGTTTATTTATTACATATTAGAAAATTTTAAAGCCCAATTTGCATTTTAACAAAAATGAGATCAAACTATATACAGCATCATAAACTTTTGCAGTTAATATATCTAATTTATTAATCGTAATAGCATTATAATTATGCTACAGCTATTATATAAATTATAACAAAATTTCAATTTATTATAGATAGAATTTTATATTAGTTTACACCCAGATTTTTAACAATGCTGAAAAATAAAACACATGTTTTTGTGTTTGTATATGTATATATCTATGCTTATTTTTATTTCTGTAGGTTAGATTACCAGAAAGAATTGATGGGTTAAAAGTATATTTTAAACAACACGTTCAAATAATTTTGAATTCACTGAAGCAATTTTTATTTCTACCAACATTGTTTGGAAAAGGATATTTTATGTAGACTGCAGCACTGAAAATATCAATATTTATTTCATGCTACATAAAATATTGAAACTGATACAGCAACAGGAAATTTATTCTGGTTATAAGTAAAAAATAAATTTGAAATAATGCAACAGCTAAGGTAACTTTCATATTGTACACAGAATTTTCTTATGCAATCTAAATTTCATCCAAATTTTGAGAAATTTACACTATATTAAAATTACAGGATAAATGAAGGGAGAAGAAGACTAGTAACTTTAATTGCTTTCTCATGTGGATTCTGGAAAAAAGAAGAGAGAAGTTTATCTGACAAGGCTCTTCTAAAATGAAGATATATTCTCACCATCTAATAAGAAATATATCATTTACAAGGACAGATGGCATTTAGAATAAAAAAGCCAACAATTATATATGTTAGAATGAAAACCTGTTGTGAATTTGAATAAAATAACACTAGCAGCAGATTTGTTGATGTCAATTACTTTATAGAATAATACCTCCTGTGGAGCGGTTTTCATAATTCTTCTTTAAAATGCTATTACAGGATTTCTCAATTATACTAGAGAGCAGCTTGCTTATAATTATAGAACTTTGGACAAGAAAATTTAGACAGAGGTCATCAAATTTATAATTAGAAGATAATTGTATTTGACATTGTGCTGAAGTCAGTAAGTATAATTATTGCCATTAAAATGACATTAAAACTTTGCCATTATAAAGCACAATTTTCAAATGAATATCTTGAGCGTTTTCTTGCAAGTTGATGACAAGTATTTATCTTATTAAATTTACATATGTGATGGCATGGAAATATATTCATGTATGTCAAGATACTAAAACTGTACCAAATATTTTATAAAATTTTACTTCAACAGAAACATAATAGTCACTGGAATCCAAAACATTATTCCTTTACTACAAATTATATGAAATTAAACACATTTATATCTTGCTAATATTTTAAAATACCATGTTTTGCTTATTCTAGAATAGTAAGAATATGATGATTTAAGCACAATTAAATCTTTATCTTTTATATGTTTCTGGCAATATGAAACCCTTTCTTTCCTAGAAGTAGGGTAGCTTTAAAATAACTGTTAAAATTTAACTGAAGTGATTTTAATAATTAAAATTTGGATACATCGAAGAGTAATTTGAACAGAGATGCTCATCCCATATCCAAATGGAAATAATTAAAATGCTACTTGAAATATACAAGAAGGAGAAAAGGTTGTGTCCATTCTAGTAATTTAAGAAATAGGTAATCCAGGGAACAGCATCTTTAGAGGGATTTCTGATAAAAATGGAGATGGAACCATAATAAAGGAAGCTCTGAAAATATAATCATTCTTTTTCATTTAAAGAAAGTGATTCAACGTCAGAAGAAGTGTTTGGATTACTATACAACCTTACTAATGATGTAGCAGAATTTTAGATCAGAGGATGTGAAGGCTTTTGACACATCCTTGGGGAATAATTTTCAACAACATGCAGCAATGTATTTGAAAGGACTTGTGTTAATAATATAAGAAAAGCCAAGGAAAGATGATCTACACACAGTCGTCATTTGATAAGGATGCTCCTAGATGTGTCAAACCTTGGTCTTTTTTTATTAGGAAACAGAATTGCAAAGCAAGCCAGATAAAACTTGACGTTATAAATGCATAAGAAGGATGTGGTAAAAGGAAAAGCAGATATCAGTGTATGTGTTGTTTTTCATAGAAATTATGATAATCTCGGCATTATATTATCATTAAAATATCATTCAAAGTTGATAAAATGTGAAGTCTCCTTTATATAGAAGTTTAGGTAGGCAATGAACAAACACCAAGAACTTATGTCTTGTGGCTTTTCTAGTCTCAATATGTGGCACCCATTTTATCAACCGTGATAAAAGTTCTAACTCTCCCCATCAGGCTCAAGTCAAGAAAAGTCAAAGAGCACCCCCTTCTTGAAAAATAGGACCCAGAATTTGTACATAACCCTTTAATCCACATCCGAATGGCCAAATTCTTTTTTCCATGGTGACAATTGTCTATAAAGGGGACTACTTATATGCATTTTTGAAAGGTTGCAAGGTAGAGGTGGGATAGCCATGTGGCATGCACACATTTGTTTTTTAAGTTTTTCCCGCAAATGGCAAACTATGGAGAAAGACTGCCAGGGATCATGTCCTAGCTCCACATTGGCTCTTGAAAAATCTACCTAACCTCACTATGCTTCCATTTCATCATATGCAAAATGAGGATAATAGTACCTACTTTTAGGATGCTATATAAATTATATCAGTTATTACTTGGAAAGATTTTAGAAGAGTGCCTGGAACAATATCTGCCACAATGCCATTGGAAGAAGAGAAAAATAAAAAGCAAAATATATTTAAAGTATTGAAGTGTTGTTATATTTAGAATATACCAGAAATCATAGGACACTTTTTGCCCTTTTTAAAATAAACTGAATCAGGTGCTAACAACCTACATATATACAAATATTCACACATATACATATACACACACATACACAATACATACACACACAAGCATTTTCATCATTTTTCTGACTAAGTCTTAATAAAAATCAATCATGTAACAGCCAAGTTGCCCCAATCAAGTTAGGGCTAGTCTCACCTTCAGTAATCAAAGCATGGACATGGGCAGAGAGAACACAAGAAAAAACACACGTTGTGAACTGTGTGGGATGTTTTTAGGCTATTAAAAATCTGCTTTGAAATCTTCATGTCTATTCAACAGCCTAATAGAAAAGCAAACAAAAAGGGAGCCCAATATTATTCGGCTCAGTCAGGGAGAGGTTACTAACATCGTATGTGTGTTCTGTGATACCTATACAAACCTGAGTAGAATATTTGGAACATAAATGTTTTCTACATAGAGTTGAGGACAGAAATATTGCTGTGGTCTGAATGTGTTCCTGCAATATTTATATGTTTAAATTTAATCGCCAGTGTGAAAATATTAAGGAGTAAGGTCTTTAGGTGATGATTAAGTTGTGAGGGTGGAGCTGTTGTGAATGAGATTAATAATTGTATAAAAGAAGCACAAGGGAAATATTTACTGTTCCTGCAGTGTGAGAAAGTAGCAAGGGGTGCCATCTATGAAGCAGAGAGAAAGGCTTTTCCAAACACTGAGTCTCCTTGCACCTTGATCTTGGTTGGACTTTCCAGTCTCTGAAACTGAGAAATAAATTTATATTATTTACAAATTACCCAATCTAAATTATTTACAGATTACCTAATCTAAAGTAATAGAAGGCAAGTGGACTAAGACAAATATCAAGTACATTTTTAGTTGGTTTTGGTTGTTTCTTTTTAAAATCTACATGAAAAGAATAAATGATTCTCATAAAAGAGCTGGATGCTAAAATGCTAAAACTAAGCTGGATGGTCTAAAAAGTGTGTAAAGTAGCTGCTTTCAAAAGCTTCAGAGTAGACTATAATTCACTTTGAAATGGCAATATTAAATGAATACATTTCATTGCTTGTAATTATTTTATATTAGTTATAATACCTTACGTAGCACTTATTATGTGTCAAACACATTTCTAGAGCTTTACAAATAAAAATTTATTTCATTCTTCTACCTAGTATATAGAGCAGGTAGTGTTATCACATCTACTTTATATGTGATAAAATCAAATTCTCAGAAGATTATGTAAATTGCCTGAGATCACCTAATTGGTTTGCTCTGTAGCTGATATTTGATCCCTGACAACTTGTTTCATTGTCTGCACACTCATCCACATGGGATGCTGATTTGTTGACACAAAACATAAAGCACATTGGCAATATAGTTGTCATAATCTTTATGTGTCTTACTAGCCAAGAAAGAAATATATAAAATCATTTCTTGAAAATTAAGACAAAAATAATCATGAGAGATACCACTGCAACATTATCATCTCATGATAGATCAAGTAACTATTAAAAACTAGGATACAGAACTTTATTAGCATTCTGGTAACAAAGCTACCTACCTAGTGGCGCCTAAATCCATCTTCAGTTTGTTCCCTTGTTGGTTATCCCTTCTAAGCCAAATTGTTCCTTCTGGGGTCTGGATTGTATATTCTTCCTGCTCCTATTATGCAAGTTCTCTGTGGCATAATCTACATTTCTCATACCAAACTGGACCTTTACCAGTAGCATATAAACAAAAATTCTCCAGATTCTTTCATCTTGGTGGAAATCTTTCTCATTTTCTCTAATTTCTCCTCTTTCCTCTTCTATCTTTTTCTCTCTCCTTCTCTTTTCTTCTTTCTTACCTTTTCTCCCTAATTCTTGTCTCCTCCACCTCCTCCTCCTACACCTTCCTTTTTTCTCTATTTTGTTCCAAGACCTTCTATTCCTTTTTTGTAATTAAACATCATAAAACATTGAACTACACTGTCTAGTCTTCATTCTTTCACACCTACCTCACTCAGTCTACTACAATCTGAATTCTGAATTTGCCCCATTTATAGGTTATTAATTACTTCCTTATTGATAAATCCAATAAAATTTTTCAGTTTTCATTTTATTCAGCTTTGTGCATAATTATCATTTCTATCTTTCATTGGTGTCTTCTACTCTGTTGTTTTTTCAGAACTCCATTAAACAGCCTGTGTATAACTCCAGTCTCAGTCATGCTTTGATGGGAGTATAGAAATGGAAATAAAAATATATCCAAAATTTTAATTCTTAGGAACTAAAGCAAATGACAGTGAGACAATGTAATGGATTTAGCAAAGAAAAGTAAAGACTTACAAACAATTAAGTAGCAAGGAAAAAAGTAGTTATGCTGCCCCAGCGATCAGGTGAGAAAAGAATAGTGAAAAGCAGTGAATGAATAAGTTTGTTAAGTATTGACGGTGATTGGAGATGAGATCAGATGAAAATGATTAGACAACTTGGAATCCATCATGACCTTAATAATAGTGATAGCAACAAAGTAAAGAAAATGCTGACTGAGATGGAGTGAGTTCAAAAGAATGGGAGGAGAGATGGTAGAGAAAGTGAATAAATAATGCTTTGAAGTTGTTTTGATCTAACGAGGAGCTCCTCAATAGAAGCTGTGGGCAAATGTGTGTAAAATCGATGTTCTTTTTTTCTTTTTCAAAATGGGAGATAATGCATAATTTGTTTGCTGATGAAAATGATTCTCTACAGAGACAAAAGTGAAGATTTTTGTGACATAAAATTTTCAAAAATGCCGGAATGAATAGAATACTTATGCACAAGTAGATGCATTGGCGTCAAATAGTAACAAAAGCAGTATCTATAAATGCTTTGCATAAGAGACAGCATAAAAGTTTAGAAAGCAAAAGTAAAGGAGGCCTGAATCAGAATCTCTCCACGAATTTTCCACCACTCTTCCCAACCCTCTAAAAGAAAAGTATGAGATCAACAAGGAGCTCAAATATAACCATACGTAAAACTTACCATTAGAAAACTTTCTCAGAAATGGAGAAGAGCACAAATTTCAAGTTACCTCTAAGTAGAAAAATAAACAAACCAAATTTTACTGGAGCTCCCGTTCCTGCCTCAAACTTGTTGAGAGTAGAAAATAGGGGAAAAGAATCTTAAGAGCTAGAGTAAAAATAGGAGAGAGACTTGGAAAACAGAGATAAGTTATGGCAGGGAGGGGTAAGCCAAGTAGAGAAAGCCCCGCAGTAAACTACAATATGCTACCCACAGATTACAGCTTGGTAGGTGATAGCCCAAGCTGTAAGGAAAGGGGTGATATTGGAAAGAGCATAGAGCACTCAAAGTAAAGTTGCTTCAGAGAGACAATCAGATAAATACAGAAGGAGATGTGCTCTTTGGGGTGCAGCTGCAAAAACTAAAAATGAACAAAAGGGAAAAGTAAGAATTATGAAGAAATACAAATGGAGGGGGTAGATATATGAAGGCCCTTTCCCTTCCCTCACTACTAACACAAGCATCACATCTTACAGAAGCTGAGGTTTACTACGCCTCCATGCACAAAGCAGTCTCCATACACAGATGCAACAAAAGAAAACAGAACAATAAAGTACAATTATAATAGGTGAAGGAAATTCTACCCTAGCCCTTCACAACACACATGAAGCAGGAAAAAAAAACTGGAATTTAATAGTTAAAACAGACCTATATGACCTAAACAAACACTGGCAATAAAACAAATTTATATGAGGCTATGATTATTGATGCTGCTCTCATTCAAATGGCTCTTTTAAAAACTTTTTTGCTTGTATGTCTTAGAATTTGGGATTATCAACTCATATGAGCTAGAGTTTAATTTTAGGAATCCTGAAAGACCTTGTTTGATGATATATCTTTTTTAAACTTTTATTTAGGTTTGGGGTACGTGTACAGGTTTGTTGTATTGGTAAATTGTGTGTCGTGGAGGTTTGGTGTGCAGATTATTTTGTCACCCAGATAATAAGTATAGTGCCTAATATGTAGCTTTTCCATCCTTATTGTCCTCCTATGCTCCACCCACAAGTAAATCCCAGTGTGTGTTTCCAGCTTTGTGTCCATGTGTACACAGTGTTAAGCTCCCACTTACAAGTAAGAACACACAGTATTTGGTTTTCTCTTTCTGCATTAGTTTGCTTAGGATAATGGCTTCCACCTCCACAGATGTTGCTGCAAAGGACATAATCTCATTCTTTTTATAGCTGCATAGTATTCTGTAGTGTATATATACCACACTTTCTTTATCTAGTCTATAATTTATGGGCATTATGTTGACTCCGTGTCTTTGCTATTGTGAATTGTGCTGCAATGAACCTACATGTGTTAGTGTCTTTATAATAGAATAAGTTATATTCTTAGACATCTACTCAATAATGGGATTTATAGCTCAAATGGTAATTCTATTTTAAGTTCTTTGAGAAATCACCAAGCTGCTTAATATGATGGCTGAACTAATTTACATTGCTGCTGGCAGTGTATAAGCATTCCCTTTTCTCTGTAACGTCACCAACATCTGTTATTTTTTTTAACTTTTTCATAATAGGCATTCTAAGCTGGTATTAGATAATATCTCATTGTGTTTTTGATTGTGTTTCTCTAAAGATTAGCAATGTTGAGCATTTTTTTCATATGTGTGCTGTGTGTTATGTGTTCTTTTGAAAAGTAACTGTTCATGTCCTTTTTAAAAGTAACTGTTCATGTTCACTTTTAATGTTTGGGTTTTTTTTTGCTCATAAATTTGTTTAAGTTCCTCGTAGGTTCTGGATATTAGACTTTTGCCTGATGCATAGTTGGCAAATATTTTCTCTCATTCTGTAGTTTGTGTGTTTACTCTTATGATAGTTTCTTTTGCTGAGACTATATCTTAGCAGAATAGATTTGCTTTTCGTTTAACCAGTGATTACTCTGAGACTCTGTAATACTTAATTTAATTCCTTGTGTCCCGAACACACAATTAGAATATATTAAAAACCCATTCTCATTTTCATTATGTTTGTGACTAATATTCCTCTGGATAGTATTTTTTTCTTTTTTTCTTACCTAGAAAACTTGCATAGATATTTTACATAGACCCCTGTTGATTTAAAATTGAATTATGATCATTAATAAAAACATATGAAGATTCATTTGAAAAGGACAAGCAGATTGTATGTGTTAACCAGAAAGACAAGATTTCTCATTACATTAAGCAATATTTTAATTGTGATAATAAGCAATACATTAAAATAAATTAATACAATGAGTTAACTCATTGTAATTGTTTTAATACATGGTCATTTTCTATATTCTAAATTTCAGGTGGACTGAATCACTAACAGATTTTTTCAGCTGTTTTATGTAAACTGAGGGCAAAATTATGATTTTAAGGAAGCTAATAAATATAATATTCATGAAGCACTATTGTCTGTTCAGGTATCAATTACTTCTTTGCTCATAATTTTTCTAAGACAAAATTTTGTCACTAAAAAAATCATCAAATAGTGCTGGCATTAAATACTTATAGGTGAAAATTTGTTTTTCTATTTTAACTAGAAATTTTACCATAGCTTTTTGGAGACTGCTAATAGATTTCAATGATATTTCATATCAAAATTTCACAAAAAATGAAATTTCTTACTTTTTGTACATAAAATATATTCTGATGGCGTTATCAAAGATCTGTGATGACATTTATGACATAAAGGTCACAACCAGAGGTTCAACACTGAAGAGATACAGTATTCTTTAAGCAAAATGCTGGTAGGTTAAAGCAAATTGAGTATTTCCCAGAAATGGTCACATCAGACTCAACTGAAATTACAGGAAAAGCTTAGCAGATATAGTCAGGACACTGGTGACCAATCACAATGGGCACTGTCACAGGTCACTTCCCCAGCAAAACACCTTTGTGGCTTCCAGTGCCTCTGCTTGGGTTTATCTCACACTCAGTGGGCTTGTTCCACCCACTCAGCCCATCAGGCTGCACTTCACTGGCACTACCAGCCCGGATCCCATACCTGCCAAGGGCGAGCCACGCATGGAGCAGCTAGAGGTGTGTGAGCCAGCGAGCTCAGGGACAGGCCATTGCACACAGGCTGGTGTGTTGCCTGAGGCAGGGCAGGCAGCTCCAGGTGCCAGCACAGGTGCTGGCTCCATGCAATGCCGTGGCTGCATCAGGTGTACCACAAAGTGGCTTTGGCTGTTGTCATTGGAAAAGGTGGTGGCACCCGAAAACTCAGATATGCCAGGAACCACAGAGCCACAAAGAGGGTGTTACAGTGTGTCGCAGCCCAGGCACAGGGAGCCCCAAGGTCTAGGCACCCAGAAGGGCTTCAGCTTTCCTCTCCTTGATGCCCATAGCATGGTGAGTGGGGTTCATGCTTCAGGGGGTTCTGTTTCAGCCTGTTTGTATTAGAGCTTTCTCCATCCTGCCACCCCGCTGTGGCCCACACTCCTGGGCTAGCTCAGCCCCATCACTGCTTCCTGTCATGTGGGGCAGCTGCCAATATCAGCAGAGGGCAAGAGAGCTATAGTGTTATAGCAGCTCTGACTCAAAGAACCCTGAAGTCTAGTCCCCCAGAAGGGTAACTACTTTTCACTCCTACAGTCCCAGAGCACGTCACCACCTGCAGTTAAGCAAGCTGAACAGGAACATATTATAGCTTCTTTTGCTCCCATTGATGCCACCATTCAGTGGGTCCCAAGATCTTGTCCCGCATCCAGGAAGAATGAGGTTACATGGAGAAATAGACGGTAAGCATGGTGGAGAATAGCTTTGTGGAATAACAGAACAGCTCTCAGGAAACCCAGAGTGGGTAGCTTCTTTCCATAGGCAGGTGGTGCCAACAAGTGTCTGAGCCTGGAGATTGTATGCGCTAAGAATGGAGGAAGTGTGTGCTGATTGATCTATGGGTGGGCATGGGTGGGACTTAAAAAAAAGTACCCATCTATTTGGCCAAAAGGCAGCAATGAAGTGCTCACTCTAGGTTGCAGACTCCAACTGGAACTGCTGGCCTACCCCAGGCTATAGGTCATTCCTAGCTTGAAGTTGGGGTTTCACTGGGGACCCTCCCCTTCTCGCCTAAGAACCTGTCTTCCTCCCAACTCATCAATATGCCATCTGTGGTGCCCAGGCTGTGTTGAGTGGCTCCCACAGCCAGCACCTAGCTGCCTTCAGCTCCCCCACAGCCTCCTTCCTCGAACTCATCGGCACCCAAAGTTTCAGAAAAGGCCAAGGTGGTGGGGGACTAGTGTATCAGTGTGGCCTTGACCGTTCATACACCCAGCCAGTTTGCAACAACTCTAAGACTCAGCTACAACTTTGCTGCTCAAGGGCGCAGGTGTCAGGAATGGGGAGGGGCCAGGGAGCAGGTACTTCTGAGCCTGTGGGGACAGGGGGCTTCTCAGGTCCCCTAGAGCACAGGAATGCCAGGTCTGAAGCCATGTTTGGGCAGCTTTGGCTATGTCTGTGAGCATAGGCTCCCAGCCCACCAACTCAGTAGGGCGTTGGGCTCCTGCTGGGATCACCTGTTCCCAGCTCATCCCTCCTGTCTCCACAGAGTGTGCAGCACCAGTCACATCTCACCCAGGCAGCTGCATCCCGTAGCAGCCAATCCAGGAAGGCCACCACCACCATCAGCACCAGATCACCCAGAGTTCTGAGGCCTTTTCTGTGACAGACAATAAATGCTTCATTTGTTGTTCAAGAGAAATAACACAGGGGCTTGGAAGGTCAGGGTGATTATGTTGAGCCAGTTTTTAGAGAAGTTCAGAGCATCCATTATTTGAAAAATGGTATGATGGGAAGCATTTCAATATTTTATCTGATCATACAGCTTTTCTAGTGTTTATAGTGAAAATATATGTAATTACAAAAGCTGAAGCATCTCTTCAAGGATATAGAAGAAAGAAGTAAATTGTTGCTTCTCGGGGAGAAGTAGGTGGCTGGGAAATAGAGTTTGAAAGAAATATTCACTTTTTTCCCAGGGCGTTTTTATGGACATTCATATATTACCTCTCTTAAAATAAATAGTTTTAATTTTCAGTTTTAAAACTTTTTATTTATTAAAAGTTTTGATGTTGATTTCAAATTTATAAAAAGAAAACTTCTACAATATAATAAAGGATATCTTTGAAAATGTATTGTTACAGCAATATGTAATGGCAAAATAATTGATTTTTTCCTCTCTAAGAAAGGACAAGAGAGCATGGATGTTAATTTCACTTCTTCCATTCAATATTAGGTTGATGACTGTAACTAATGCAATAAGGTTACACTATTTTAATTATAAAAATTGGAAATAAAATCTTAAAAGTAGCTTTAAAATAAAGTAAAATGTCTAACCTTTATTAATGAATGTAAACCAGAACACTCCAAAATTCTCAAATGAATGTCTCCTTAAAGTCAAAATATCTACCATCTCCTCTAACAAATAGGAACTTTATTCTGAATTAATTGATACCACAGAATATTATGAATTTATAAAATATTTAAATGTACCAAACTTGATACATATTTAATACACACTGTTATATGATATGTGATATTTAGATATTTATTTATTATTATTTTTTAGAGACAGAGCCTTACTCTGTCGGGCTGGAGTGCAGTGATGTGGTCCTACCTCACGGAAGCCTCAAGCTAGTTTGATCTTTGAAAAGCATACTGTTCCTTTCTTCCCTTCCCTTGACTCCATGATTGACTTCGTAGCAGTGGTAAAACAAATTTTAGTGCTTAACATCCATTTAATCTCATTTTACGCAATTGTACACTTAGTTTTATCCTATACATATTAACATACACATTTCATTTGAAGACAAAAATTTTTAAACTTTAAAATATACCTATTTTATCCTATAAATATTAACATGCACATTTCTCTTAAAGACAAAAATTTTAAAACTTTAAAATACACTCATTTTTATCCTGTAAATATTAATATACACATTACTCTTAGAGATAAAAATTTTTGAAAATCTTAAAATATACAACAAAAGCCCTTATGAAAAGTTATGTGACATGTTATATTTATTTCTTAATATGCTTCTTTTGGCACATTATTTTATCTTCTCACAATTTAGTTGCCCTATGTCTAAAGCAGGATTAATGTATTTGTATACTCACTTTTTACTTATAATAAATTTAGGGATAGATAGTTATACTTCTGTTCTTAGTCATCCATCAGCAAATACAATGTAAATGTTACACCAGAAAAGAGGTCATCCTTTAACCCTAACATCCCCTCACATCACCAGTGAAGGCCGTGTCAACCATAGAAATATAACTATAATTACTCCTTAATATAATTAGAAGTGGAATATATTTTTTGTCATCATGTGCAAATCTGGTAGAAGAAGGCAAACTGGGAGAGAACAAAAGGACAAAGACAAATACTTTCCAATAAGTGTACTATGTAAACGTCACGTGCATTCAGTCACCATCCAAAAATCCTCATTTTTCTAAAGTCTGGTAGCACATAAAAATGTTTATTGTAATGTAGTGTCTGAATCATGCAGACATCAGACAATCACAAACTAAGGAATCTTTTTTTTTTTATTATGTAGGGGCAGGGGTCTCACTATGTCCCCAAAGTGGTCTCAAACTCCTGGCCTCAAGCAATCTTCCAGCCTCAGACCCCAAAGTGCTGGGATGATAGGTGTAGGCCACCACCCCCAGCCCAAATTGAAGAATCTTTTATAAAAGTAGTCTTAAATCTAAAAAAATTTACATGAAGAACTTTTTTAAAAAGCAGAGAGAGGCTCACACCTAGAATCACAGCACTTTGGGAGGCCAAGCCAGGTGGATCATGAGGTCAAGAGATTGAGACCGTCCTGGTCAACAACGGGAAACCCCGTCTCTACTAAAAATACAAAAAATTAGCTGGGCATGGTGGCACATGCCTGTAATCCCAGCTACTCGGGAGGCTGAGGCAGGAGAATTGCCTGAACCCAGGAGGTGGAAGTTGCGGTGAGCTGAGATGGCGCCATTGCACTCCAGCCTGGGTAACAAGAGCGAAATTCCGTCTCAAAAAAAAAAAAAAAAAAAAAAGCAGAGAGAAAGCTTCTTATTAAAGGCCCAGGGCACATTATGGTTAAACACAATGAATGATCCTTGAGTAAATCCTAGGTTGGGGAAATAATAGCAGAAATAAAGCCTTAAAAGACTTATAGGAAAAATCAGGAAATATTCAATAAGAATCATCTACTAACAAATAGTATGAGATAATGTTAAATTTTATGTGGGTGACAATTATAACTGTGTATTTTGGTTTTAATTGTTATATAATATATATAGATGATAATTTCATTATAACAAAATGTCCTTTCCTTATTTGAGATATATGCTGAAGCTTTTGCAGGTAAAATGTTATAATTTTTACAAACTCAAGTCTCAAATCAAGCACCACAAAAAAATATTGCCTATGTGCACATGCTTGTGTGTGTGTGTGTGTGTGTGTGTGTGTGTATGTATGTGTAGTAAGAGGTGTACATCTAAGAAAGCATAATGAAGCAAGAATGCCATGTATGAATCTAGGTAAAGGAAATATCTGTTTTCATTGTACTGTTGTTTATACTACTTGTAGATTTGACAATTTTTTAAATAAAAAGATGAGGTAAAGACTTGCCCCAAAATATGTGTTAATAGAGTAAATCTATTAGTAATCTATTAATAGAGTAAATCTAAACAAGCAAAGAATCAAGAGATAAGAAGAAAGGTAAGAAACATAAAAGATAATTTCTGCTTCCAAATTTTTATATTCCTGCTTCTATTGTTATCTGTATTCATAAAAATTCTATGTCATCCTTTTGGGATTTATGTAAGATATATAGAAAGCAGCCCTAATGGTCGGCTCTTTCCAAATAAAAAGAAATAAATAACATTTAATGACTTTGTAATGTCTCAGTTTGAATAGGATGAACTAAATATTCCACAATTCCCTTTCTTGCATGTTTCTGGTTTGGGTAGACCACAAAAGAGATTCTTAGGATATTTAGAAAATGGAAGGGAAGCAGCAGTCATTTTCTAGCACACAAATGAAGTTGCTGATGTGTTTGATGTGAAGCAGCAGCTGGGCCTGCAACTACTCTATCTTTCCCTAAAAGCCTCGTTAACTATTTTGATTCCAATAATCAGTGAGTGTGTTCAGCTCCATGGCTCCAGCTTCTGCAAGATGCCTTCATCACCAAGGTCATAAGCAGTAAGAATGGACAAGAAATTCATCCATTCTGTTGAGGTTCAAGTTCATGTTTGCAGACTTTACCCTGCTCATGATATTTCTTTCCTGAGTGCTCATCTGGCAGAATTCAAGCCTCATCATCACTAGCCTCACAGAGACAGCTTAACTAGGTCCCACAGTCGGACAAGCCAGCATCCCGTAACAGATCCTTTGATAGATAGATGAATAGGTAGATAGATGGAAACACAGAGAGATGGGTGTATAGATAGATAGATAAATCTCCTGCTGGTTCTGCTTCCATGGTCGAATCTTGACTAATACAGCAGCAATTTAAAATAGTAAGACACCATAATATTACTTACATTTTCAACTTATGCTTTGAAGACATATATAACTTCACCTGAAAACTTTATCTTGAAATGAAATATTTGGGGAACAAATCTAGTACTGGAAAATCCATAGCAAATCCTAAGTCAGTCAAATATCAGTGACACTGAAACACAAATTTGGGAGTATATAAATTTAAAATTACTTTCAAATTTAGTATGACTGTAAATTAAATGTGTATCTCTGGGCCTGCATGAGTATATATGTGCATTTGCAACTTGCAATCATTTCAACAAAAATTTGACAAAAACGTTCATCTCGACTTTATTGCCTCAAATGTCGCTACAGAAATAAATGAAGTAACCAACAATGTTTCTTCTAATGGTAGCTCAATTCTCTTTTGTTTTTGCATAACTAGTCTAATGGTCTAGACTTCAGTTAGCAACAGAGGTCATTCAGAACACATACCATCAAAAGTTAAGATTCAGTGAGATCCAAAATTTTCCCTATGATCTTCTCAAGTGCTAAAGAGCCATCAGATAATGTTCAGATGAAATACTCGACCACTCTAAAAATCACTGTAAATCAAAGAAAATTATTAATTAAGTAATTTTACCTAGTATAAATGTAGAGTAAACAGATATTAAGACTTAAAGATCAGTCAAATATAGTGTACATAATGTACAAATATTATATGTCCATATTAAATGGCTCTCCTGTGAGTTAAATAACTGAAATCCATCTTTGGTGTCACATTCATTACATTTTGCTTTGTAGATATCGAGGGTAGTGAAAATAATTTGCTCAACTATTTCACATTGATCTCTCAGCATTCACTATAAGTAATGCTATACAACTTCTAACAGTACTAAAGAAGGAGAAAATACTTATAAATATATTTTCAGAAACTGGATAATTGGTTGAAGTAATAAAGTTTTAGAATATCATGTAATACTTATCTAATGATGAGTATTGAGACTTACGTTTATTTTTTCTTGGCTGGGTTTGATATTATAATTCATATTTTGTAAGAACTGTTTATCTCGGAGGCTGTGCTGTGTTCAGTGATCTTCTAAGTTTGGTTCAGAACTCATAACGACCTCCCTACTGCCCTCGTTACATGTTTGGAGGTAATTCAGATTAGTTATAAAAGGAGAATACAGATAACCTAATAAAACAAGGGGCTATTATATTGATAAACAGAAATATCAACAAGAATTTTCACTGATCCTATCATGTATGTTTAAATTTTAAAGATTATTGAAGAATAATCCCAAACCTAGCAATTAAACTTAGAAATAATTAATAAGCTGGATATCCTTAAAATGGAAACTTCTGCTCTTCAAAAGACAATGCCTACAAATGAGTAGATAAACCACAAACTGGGAGTAAATATTTACAAAAGACACATCTGAAAAATAACTCTTTTCCAAAATATATAAAGAACTCTGAACACTCAACGATAAGAAAATGAAAAACTCTACTGAAATTGGGCAAAAGCCCTAAGAGATACCTTACTGAAGAAGATATATAGATGTCATATAAGCATATAAAAAGATGTTCCGTATCATATGCCATCAGGGAATTGCAAACTAAAACAACCCACTTATTAGAGTGGCTAAAAGAAAAACACTGACAACACCAAACGCTGGCAAGGATTTAGAACAAAAGGAACTAACATATTACTGCTGGTGGTAATGCAAAATAATACAGCAACTCAGAAAGACAGTTTGGCAGTTTCCTACAAAACTAAACACATTCTTACCAGCAATTATATTTGAAGGTATTTACCCTATTGAACTGAAAGCTTATGTCCACGCAGAAACCTGAACGTGGCTGTTAATAACAACTTTATTTATAATTACCCAAATTTGGAAGCAACCAAGATGTCCTTCAATAGCTGAATGGATAGACTGGTACATTCAGATAATGCAGTATTATTCAGCACTAAAAAGAAGTGAGCTACCAAGCCATATAAAGACATAGGGATACTCAAATATATGTTACTAAGTGAAAAAGACCATTATTTAAAGTGATTGTATGATTGTAATTATATGACATTCTGGAAAAGGCAAAACTGTAGAGGCAGTAAAAACATCAGTGGTCACCAGGAGTCTGGGGGAGCAAGGAATAGCTAGGCAGAGAACAGAGATATTTTTATTTTATTTTAAATTCTGGGATATATGTGCAGAACATGCAGGTTTTTTACATAGGCATACACGTGCCATGGTGATTTGCTGCACCTATTAGCCCACATCTAGGTTTTAAGCCCTGCCTGGATTAGATATTTGTCCTAGTGCCCTTCCTCCCTTTGCCCCTCCACCCCCTGATAGGCCCCAGTGTGTGATGTTCCCCTCCCTGTGTCCATGTGTTCTCATTGTTCAACTCCCATTTCTGAGTGAGAACATGTGGTGCTTGGTTTTCTGTTCCTGTGGTTAGTTTGCTGAGCATGATGGCCTCCAGCTTCATCCATGTACCTGCAAAGAACATGAACTCATGTTTTCTTATGGCTGCATAGTATTTCATGGTGTCTATGAGCCACATTTTCTTTATCTAGTCTATCATTGATGGACATTTGGATTGGTTCCAAGTCTTTGTTATTATAAATAAAGCACAAATAATATTTAGAATTATGCAATCACTCTGTATAATATCACAATGGGGGTGTATGCAAAATCCATAGAATGTACTACCCCAAGAATGAACTCTAATCTAAAACTCTGGAATTTTAGTACAATAATGTGTCATTTAGGTGCATCAGTTTTAACCAGTGTATCACCGTGGTAGGAAATATTTGACAGTGATGGAAGTTCTGTGTGGGGGAATGGAAAAGAGGGCGTATGAGAATTTGAAACATTCTCCTTAAGTTTGCTGTGAACCTAAAACTGCCCTAAAATTAAAGTTTGTTAATACAAAAATATTTTTAAAACAGTAAAAGACACAGCCTACATTAACACAGCCTTTGCTTCTTTTCACATATAGCCTTTGTTTCTTCAACGATTTGCTTGATTAAAGAACCAACTTATAAGACAGAAGAGAAATATTACCTTATCAATTACTCAGGCTTTTGTAAAGTGATTGAGATATTTAGGTATCTTTGCCTCCTCACAAGGCTAAAATTCTGTCACTAACAACTGTAATTTAGGGACTAAAAATGTTGCCATATCAAAAAGAGCACAAAATAAGTAAGTTAATGGAAAAAATTACTGAAACAACAAATACAAACATTCCTCATTCTAAGTTTTCCTTAAATTATTTCTTTTGTTCTTCCTGTTATGCTTCTGCATAAAAAAGCATTTATTTGTTTATCAATGCATACATTCTACAATCATTTACTGTGTTTCTACTTTATATGAGATACAGAAGTACTTAGAATAATAGTGAGCCAGCAAAAATGAATCTGCTTATAATCAGTGCAGAGCCCTCATAAGCAAGACAAGTTTACCCAGAGGAACACAGTATATTGGGATGGCAGAAGAAAATATTAGAATTTTGATTAACATATATTTCTGATGATTACCTTTAAAAAACATCTTTCTTGTTCTTGTTATGCTTTATGAGTATACACATATACATATATGTATATATACACAAACACCCACATATAAACACTGGTGCATGTATAAATATATGTAAATGCATACATATTCATATATAGTGAATGCATGTTTTTTTTTCCTCTATGTGATCAAACAAGTTTAGTCTTAGGTAATGAAGCAGAACTTAAAATAAGCACAGAGTACAAATGTTCTATGAAAGCAGAAAACAGTACTCCTGGAAAAAGTGTGCAAAGTATGGAAAAGTGTTTTAGGCAGATGGAACAGTATGTTTAAAGGTTCTGGGAAGAAACAAGCATTGTACGTTAATGGAGCAGAGAGACGGTTAGTGTGGCTGAAGCACAGTAAACTGGAAGGAGTACGATGAGGTCTGATAAGGCTTGCAAGCTATGTAAGGGACAGGTTACACAGGCTTGGGGTAAGAAACTCGAATTTGGTGCTACATGAAAAAAAAAAGTCTGTAAATAGTTTTAAAAGCTATGACATTATTACCTTTATTTGTTTAAGACAATCCTGACTGCTATTTTTGTTACACATTTGAAGGAGGCCATGGAAAAAGCCAGGGAGTCTGACTGGCTCAGTGAATTTTGTTGAAGAATTCTCAATGCACAATATTTCCTCCAAAAATTCATATGAAATTAGATAATGTAAATCTGTGACATGGATGAAGTTTCTGTACTTGTACTTTTATGAGCTGAGTAAATCTTTAAGGACTGCCATTTAAGCTATGACTAATACGTGGCATTGGTCATCACATCTTTGACCAAACAAGTCTCAAATAACCCTAAGTTTAATTCAAACTTGTGAATTCAGCACTTGAGGATTTTTCCCCAAATAAAGAAAAATAAGTAGGAACAGAAGGAGGAAAAAATGGAAAGCAAATGTAGATTAAATTCACATTTTAGAAATTGTGACAACATTTAAAGTTTGATACCTCATTTACTTTACTATAAACTGTTCCTAGCATCAGACGTTATTAGATCTTACAGTTTATTTGACAAGTTGTCCCATAGATACAACAAAAACACTGGAATTGGGCTTAGATAAACCAAAGAACAGCTTTGGATATAAGAACTCTTTCTGTTACTTAACTAGTTTATTTCATTAAAGCCAAACATACCTGTAGGCATTTTATTGAAGAATTTGGATACAATGAAGTGAAATCATAGCATGGCTTGATTTTTTCTTGAGAGAGTGGGGATTTTATTTTTTTGTTTCTTAATACCATGTCTACAAAACCAAATACTATTTATTTTCTCTTTATAGAACTAACAAACTCTCCCTTTTAAGCTTTTAAAGAACTCAGGATAATGTAAAATTAATTATAATATCTTATTAAAGTATTCACTCTTCTCCTTTAACTGGGCTTTGAAGCTCTCATAGAGAAAGATAGCTATGGACTACTTTTTTCTCTTTTCTTTCTGTTTTTTGTTTGTTTGTTTGTTTAGCTTTTATTTTAGGTTTAACAAGCCTGCTACATGAGTAACTTACACACTTTTGGGGTTTGGTGTATAAATAGTTTCATCATCTAGGCAGAAATCACAGTACCCGATAGGTAGTTTTTCCATCCCTACCCCTCTCCCACCCTCTCCCTTCAAGTAAGCCCCAGTGTCTGTTGTTTCCACTTTTGTGACCAAATGTACTGAATGTTTAACTCCCAATTACAAGGGAGAACCACGTTCACTCTTACTGTAAGTGGAAATCTGAGTTCCCATCCTTTTAACCATGTGTTAATTCACTTAGGATAATGGCCTCCAGCTGTATTCCTGTTGCTGCAAAGGATAAGATTTCCTTTTTTATGGCTACATAGTATTCCATTATATATTTATTCTACAATTTCTTTACTCCGTCCACCATTGATTGACATTTAGGTTGATTTCATGTCTTTGCTAATATGAATAATGCTGCAATTAACATATGAATGGATGTGTCTTTTGGTAGAATAGTTTATATTCCTTTGAAAACAAATAGACACAGTATATAATACATGTCCCTGAGTCAAAAGGGAGTTCTGTTTTTAAGATCTTCAAGAAATCTCGTAACTGCTTTTCACAGCAGCTGAACTAATTTTTGCATTCCAACCAGCAGTGTATAAGTGTCTTCTTTTCTTTGCAACCACACTAATACCTGTCATTTCTTGACTTTTTACTAATAGCTGTATTAACTGGTGTGAGACAATGTCTCATTACTGTTTGATTTGCATTTCTCTAATGATAGTGATATTGAGCACTTTTTTCAACTTCTCTTTTTACTTTATCTCCTAGTCCCTTTATTCAGACTGTCTGAGGAGGAGAAAAGTTAGAGGGAAAAACTTGTATATTTATGGTTTGAACTTGTACTCTAGATGATAAGGATTTGGAAAACTACCAAAATTGCTCACTCTATCTGTCTCAGTCCATTTTGTACTGTTATAATACAATACCTGAAGCTGGGTAATGTATAAAGAACAGAAATTTATTGGTTCCTTGTTCTGAATCCTGGAAAGTTCAAGATTGAGGAGTTGCACTTTGTGGGGGCCTTCTTGCTGCATCATAATATGGCAGAAGGCATCACCTGGTGAGAAAGAGAAAGCAAAAAGAGCTCAAATCACTTTTATAACAAATCCACTTCAAGGATACCAAACCCACTTACTCAGTAACGACATTAATTCATTTCTGAGGGCAGATCCTAATCACCTCTCAACAATGTTTCATTTTGGGACACTGTTCATGTGTTGCACTGTTTCCAACACATGAACTTTGGGTGATACATTTAAATTATAGCACTACATAACACACACACACACACACACACACACACACACACACACACACACACACACGGGCACGCCAGTCTCCTTATTTTTGAAACAGGAAGCATAAAATCTACCTCATTCTGATTCAGCTGGCATGTAATCCTTAGTTATGTATTTGATTTAGTTCCTCAGCCAAGATCTCACTTCACATTATGTTTCTTATGTGCTCCTGGGGTTTGAAGTTTACAGGAGAAAATACTTTTATTAAACTGATTTCATCCTCAGTCTTTGTATCCAGCTTTTTCTTATAATTAGATCCAGTAATTTTAAACTCACAAATAGAAAAGACCAGTCTTGGCAGGCTACTTTCAATTTGAAAGATTCAGCAAGCATGATCCTTGGTTATTCTCCAGCTTTAGTTATTTTGACTAAGGCATGATATTAATCATCTTATCCCTAAAGTACACTGGCTCTTATGCTGATACAACTGAAAATGTTTAAATTTCTGTTACCCCTAAAAGCATTCTAAGTAAAATCTAAACTCCAAAGATATAGAGTCATTTGTTTAGCTGTTTGCTTTAGCATATTTTTTTTCCAGTGTAATTTAATTGGAAAGTGATCTTGGAAAAGAGGAGCAGGAAAACAGAAAAAAAAAACCTGCAAGCTTTCAAATTTTACCTTGAAGTAACTCATAAAGAATTTTCTATTGTGTATCTGGGAAAATTGGAACTGTTTTATCAGCCTGTTAGGGATTCTAGATTCATACCACATGATTTGGTAGAAAAGAGAAAAAAAAACACAAGTTTAGAATTGTACAAAATTCTAATTCTGGTCCAATAACTTTCAGTTTTTTCATCTGGGGAGAAACACACCTCTCTAGATCTGTTTCTAATTTGTAAATACCTTACATTTTAGAGCTCCTATGAAGTTGAATGAAATAATTTATGGTATGTTGTTTACTGTAACATGTTATCTATAACAGTATCTCCTTCATTCATACACCTTTCCTTGTTTCACTGAAGCCTAATACCATATACATATCTATACTCATTCACAAAGCAATGTGCTTTTGGAGACTGTCTCCGTACTTCAACCTTAGGAGTACTTCCTAATTGATTTAATCCAACAACAGCACTCCTATTTAGCTTGTCAGTGACTGGTCTAACTCTAGACATACGATCCAATGCTGGACAGTATATATGAGGGCAGTCTCCAGAAGAGTTATAGGAAAAGTTTCTTCTCCTCTAAAAGTGAAATTCTATGAATCACACTCTCTGTGGATTTGTCTTTGTTTCTGGATATAATACATTGGGCTACTGCAGCCACCTTGCTTTGAACCTGCAGAAAAAAAAAAAAAAAAAATTAAAAATGGTTGAAAGAGGCTGGAATCCTTCTTGTGGTCATTGGATCACATGACTGACCATTGCTTGAATCACAATAACTCTATTTTGTTATGAAGATAATAAATTTTCCTTGAGATTAAATAGAATGAAGTTTTATGATTATTTATTAACAAAGAGACTATCACAGCGTATGGCGTATTCTAAGTATCCAACAGAAGTTATTTGTCTTATCATACCCGATTTAAACCTAAAGTGTTGCAAAAATTATGTATGAAATTATTCTGCATGGTCCTAATCTAAATGCTATTATATATAGAAAAAAAATTAGGTTTGATCAACTGCTTAACCTAAGGAATCTGCAGGAGAAATTGACAACCAGTGCTAATTATGTGCCAGTTCCATATTCATTTTAAAAGTAAAATTAGCATTATTTTACTAGATATCTCAGATTGTGAAAGACAAATGAACAACTGTATCTTGCCCTGTAACGTAACTTTTTATGTTTTCTATTTATTTTGCAAAAATGTTTTTAAAAGTTGATAGTAGTTCAAACTAGAAATTAGACATATCGTTGCTCCATTAAAATAAATGAAATATGTAATATTAAATCTAGCATTCCAGATTTGAAATCCAATGAGGGGATGGATGCACCTGTTATATTCATTTATCATCTAGAAAATATACTGAAAGTGTTAATTCAGTTTGTATATAATGACCTATATCATTAAAATCTGAGTTGTTTCTGAGAGTGGAGAAAAAAAGCAAGAGGAAAAATTTAACTATAGATGACAACTCAAATACATTTTTTAATAAATTGGGAATATTCTCAAGAAAAGAAGAAAAAACTCTCTTCAAAAGAAGAAAGTGCTTGACAGAAAAGAAAATTTACTTACATGGATTTTTGACACCAGGCTGCCTTGAATAAATTCTGCGAAGAAGTTATTTTTTACTTTGATAAGAAAAAAAAGATAAATTACAAAAAAGCACTCTAATTAAGGACTGTGAATAAAAAATGATTTGGACAAGTTGATGACAGTTAAGAACTTTATCCTCATTTGAATTCTTTAAACAAGTATTGTCTGAATTATATTTATGGCACTTATTTTTAACTGCATTCCTTTGCATTTTTTGGTGTACCTTTTCTGTCAGTCCTGGGCATTATAATTTTAAATAGCTCAGATATAGTCTCTATCTTTGCCTTTTCTATTTTTCCTTGGCATGGAGGAAAGGTTCATAAATAGTAGCCTTTTGATAAATTTCTTAGATAAATGAAGGGTAAAATAGAACTATAATTTACAATTTTGGTCACTTTTAATACAATTCTTTATAACTTCTTTCTTTTGTGCTTATGTTGACATGTTATATAAGAAGAAATATTATAACGGTAAAATCATCCCAATAGCTTATAAATATCATGTTATACTATAAATATACACTCAAAACACAAGGTTACTAAAAAGTCACTACCTGGTAGTATTCTAATCTGTTTCCCGGTAAATCATTTCCACCTTCATGACTGCCCAAATCAATGTCAGAAACCTAATTATGTTCCAAAACTATGTTGTTATTCATTTCCTAGGACAATACTAATCTCTGTGAAAAGAAGCAGCTGTTAAATCAATAGCAATATACAAACATTGTACTGATTGTCACAGCTCTCCATTGACATCAAGTCTCTAGACATAATATAGCAATTAGAAATAAACATGGAAATTCCTCAAAGAGCTAAGAACACAACTATGATTTAACCCAGTAATCCCACTACTGGGCATATACCCAGAGGAATATGAATCATTCTACTACAACAACGCATGCACACTAATGTTCATTGCTGTGCTATTCACAGTATCAAAGGCATGGAGTCAACAGAAATGCCAATCAATGATAGATTAGATCAAGAAAATGTGGTAAATATACACCATGGAAAACTATGCAGTCATAAAAAAGACTCAGGTTTGCTATTATCCTTAGAAAACTAATGTAAGAACAGAAAATCAAATATAACATACTTTTACTTAATATAGCTAAATGATGATAATTCATGAACACAAAGAAGGGAACAACAGACACTGGGTCTACTTGACCATGGAGTGTGAAAGAAGAGAGAGGAGAAGGAAAGACAACTTGGGCACTGGGTTTAATATCAGGGTGATGAAATGATCTGTATAGGAAACCTTCCATGACACGAGTTTACTTACGTAAAACACTTTCAAATGTACCCCCAAACCTAAAATAAAAATTTTTATTTTTTTAAAGCAAACTTGAATGATAACTTCAAAAGCAAGAATTGGGCATTACTCGTTTCTGTTTCTTCCAAAATGTATTCTGCAGAGTACTTTTTAAAATTTTATAGTGAATTAGCAGCCAGAACACTTTTTGAGAAATAATTGTTTATTTAATATAAAAAGTGTCAACATAAAGATATAATTCTGATATCAAAGTATTCAAATATCTTAAAAACAAACCTTTACTCATTATGGTCACTAGGGTAAGAGACAAGCAAATTCCACCCACTCAATATTACTCCAATGTTTAAGTATTAGAATGTAAGGCCCTTCAGGAGTAGCAGAGACAAACTAAAACAGAATTTTCAGGTAACTTCTAAGGTTTTGGTAAAGATCACAACCAGAACAAGAAAGGCAAAATTCTAAACAGGTCAACCAGCAAAAATATGGTAAAGAAAGGATTGGAAAAATCATGAGAGAAAAGGGAAGTCAGGTAATGTTTGGCTTCTAAGCAATTTAAGAAACTGTTAGGTCAAATAATTTTCAGGAGAGACAGTAGCATCAAGTTCAATTTTAATTCATAGAAGCAATTCTTGTTTCCCTCATGTGTTATAAAATCCCCTCTTGAAGTGGATTGCATTAAGATTATCAATGTAAACTCTTGGGCAAATTCTCATGTTGATTTAAAAAAGATCAACATTAACATCATGACCCACAAAATGCAAAGCGAATCTGCTGAAATTTCATCACGAAGAAAGTTTGTCATCTATTATAAGTCAATAATTAACGTCGGAATGAGCTACTGGTTTTAGTTTTGCATTGATCTCATTGATTGACTCAAAACAAGGGCAAATAACATTTGTCGGTAATGATACTCTCATTCGGCAGACAGTAGAAGGCAGATCCTTTAACAGAACTGATCTGCAAAGTTACTGCAGAGCTAGAAGTGTGTCCTTAGTAGAGAATGAGGTAGAGAGACCAAAAAAAAATGAGTAAAATAAAAATAATTAAAATTAACAATTAATAATAATCTCTCTGTGAAAGATTCTGTAATACACACACACACACACACACACACACACATACACACACACAAGGAATACTGCTGAGGAATATTTCTTTTGTATATATATATATATATATATATATATATGTACATTACAAGAGGAGGAAGGATTGAATGCTAAAGATTGGGCTAAAGAAAGCAAATGCTACACATTGTAGATAAGCAGAGCTCATTATGTTTAAAAAATTACACGTATTATACTTGATATAAGACATTTCTCCTTCAGTCTAAGAAATGCTAAATTTTTAGTAAGACAGAATTTTCATTCTCTTTGTCTCAATGTTTGCAGGCCTAGATTATTTGCACAACAACTTAATTAGAACTTCCAGTTTTTTTTTAAACCAATGTCTGATGTCATTGCAAAACTTGTTTCTCATAACCCAGTACCTACCACCTTAAAACAAGAAAATATAAAATATTTTTTCAAATTAATTTTCTTCAACTATTTCTTCAAATATCTAACCTTAAGTGAGTTGCCAATGTTGTAAGTATACCAGTCCTTTATAGATTTTATATACTATATTTGGATGCACACAAAGGATATTATCATGTATTTCATAAATAACAAAAATATAATTTTTATAGAATTATAAATGAGTTTACATAATTATTTTCAATATTTGAAAGGTGTCAGTTTGTTATCATGTATTTTTCTCTGTTGTCAGGAACATATATGTGAAAGTTCTATCTTCCCAATGGATTGGCCCTTTTATTATTAGATTGATATTTCTTATTAATTATCTCTGAACTTTTTTCCTATGCTTTATCTCTTGCATCTCCTATTGAAACTCTCATTACATGTCTGTTGCATGTGTAATGAAATGCCACATTTCTTTGAAGCTTTTTATGTTTGTCTTCCAGTTTTGTCTCTCTGTCCTTACAATTGCATAATCTGTATTGATGTGTATGAAGGTTACTGAAGCTTTTTTGTCAGTTCAAATTACTGCTCAGACCTTTTAGTGAATATTGTATTTTGATTCTTTTACTGTTCATCTCCAGAATTTCCATTTGATTCCTTCCTATATTTCTATTTTGATTCTGTTTTATAAGACATGGTCAGCATAACTTTTTTTTTTTGTTTGTTTGCTTATTACAGATTGATCGTATCACTTTTAAATGAATTAAGAAATATATTGAACATTTTACTTTTAATTTCTAATGTGGTTAATACCAGTAGATAAACAAAATATCTTTCAAGCATTAAATATTAATGTTGCTAAAACTTTATCCCTCTGCATATGTATTTTTAATTTTTAAATATTTTTATTATACTTTCACTTCTAGGGTACATGTGTAGATCTTACAGGATTCTTACATAGATATACACTTGACATGGTGGTTTGCTGTCTCCATCCTTAACATTCTTAAATATTCATTTCTACAATAGTAGATTTAAAGTCTTCCTCTGCTAAATCCAGCATCTGGACTCTACAAAAGAAAATGTCTATCATCTGCTTTTCTGGACACTGTCCCTACCAATAGCAGGTGATTCTTTTATGGATCCACATACTTAGTGCTCTCTTTCGAAATTTCCACAAATCATTTTCTGTGATTTTCTAATCCTGTTGTTTCAAGATTTCTGAGCAGCTGTTCAGGCTATTCATTACTGTCCAGAAAGCATGTGTGTTTCTACAATTCAGATTTATTTTTCTCTCTGTTTTACCATCTAATACAGGATCTCATTAAATTTAGTTGTCCTCCAATATGTGATATCTCTCCTATTATTTTATTACAAAGACAATTTTGAAAAGTAACAGATCATTTATTTTGTAGAATATTCCATAATGAATTTTTGTGATGTTTTCTCATGACAAGATTGTTATGCATTATTGGGGAGGATACCACAGAGGTGATGTGCTCATCTCAAGAAGCTATGCAATAAATATATGATTCATTACTGATTTTATTAACTTTATCACTTGACTAGGGTGCATCAGGTTTAATCAAAATGTTCTAAAATTAGTGTTGATAGTTGTAGGAATTTGTAAATATACAGAAAAAATGGATTGCACACATTAAATGTGCACTTAATTTTAAGTTAAGTGAATTACATCTAATAAAACTGTTAAAACAATACAGTCATGTTCAGATATATTAATAGAAGTTTACTTTACAAGTTAAGCAATACTGGTGCCAGCTAACTGTATAATATTCAACAATCATGTACTGTACCAGTAACAGTTCTCACCATCATAGTTAAAAAAAAAAGATCCCTACAAATAGCTATAATTAAAGTATTTTCTGAAGAGGGCAATTACGTTAGGAATGGTTCCTAGACTGCAGTAAATATAAGGCAGAAGTTCCCAAACACCAGATCATGCATCAGCTGGTGATTTTCTAATACAAAAATTTTAAGACAGATGTTCTATTCAAAAAGTTGGGTCCGTGAAGATAACCTGGAATGGTAATATGACAGCTTTATGTTTTTAATAGTGTGGTATTCGGTGGGTGTATCTATCAGCAATATCTAGATAAATCTTGGATAGTCTCCAACCAAACGAAAGTTGCTTCTTCCATGGATCCACATACTTAATGTTCTCTTTTGAAATTTCTGCAAATCATTTTCTGTGATCTTCTGATCTTACTGTTTCAAGATTTCAGAAGAACTGTTCAGGCTGTTCATTACTGTCTAAGAAGCATATGTGTTTCTATAATTCAGATTTTTTTTCTCCTCCCTATAAAGTATATACCCTAGTATATTCTTACAGTTTTCTCTACTGCGGGAATTTCCCTTAACTCATATTTCATGGACACTCCCAAGAGGGTTTATAATAAATAAGTAATTTCATTGAAAGCCAGGAATCCATACATTGTTTGGACCCATCTTTGAACCAAGCCCCTCTGTTTTTCTTTTATTGCAGTGAGCCATAGATAACCACTTAGAGAAAATTGGTAAAAATAAAAGATAAGCATCAGTGCAACAGACATAGGTGCCATTTGTACAAGTAAATTATTCATACCATGCCATCTGGACCATCTCAATCAGAAGTGAACTAGTCCTATTTTGTAGTGAATTGTTTTTCTACCACTCAAACTTATGTTTTGTAGACTTGATAACACCCAGTGAAAGAAGAACTCCAGTCACATCAACGTTTTCTGTTTTGTGATAAGACACTCAATGTTGCTGAGATTTCTATAGTAAATCAGAGGTAATTAAAAAAAACCAGCTGGATCAAAGAACACGGCCTTGATTTTTAAAGCTAAGTTTTCATTTAGAAACCTATACTGCTCGGGGCTCTATTTCTATCTGGCACTTTCTGAGTTACCCAACAAATTATTCCAGGAAGAACTGCAGTTGAGTAAATGCTGTTCTAAAATTCAGAAAACCATAATAATTACTGTGAATCTTTCTTACTGATAGTGAATACTAGGTATGTTAACTTGTGTTTTATTCCTTAAGGGATATCTTGTACTCCTGAGATTACTGGACTCCTAGAATTTTAACATTTTGTCTTGGACCACATGAGATAAGTGACAGAGCAGTTTTTACTGAAGCTTGCACGTTTGCAGAGACTTCTCCTTCTCTGGGTTTCATAAAAATGGCAGCCCTCTGAGATACCAACTTTGGCAGACTAAATAATGGCTATCTAAAAATGTTGACGTTCTATTTTCTGGGGCCGGTGACTACGTTACATAAGGAATTAAACGAACTTTCCACATTTTCAAGTTACGATAGAGCAATGAGGAGATTCTGTAGATGAAAAATGTGATCACAAGTGTCCTTGTAATAAAGAGGCAGGGAGATCAAATTAACAGTAAAAGTTGTGAAGATAAAATCAAGAGAAACCAGGAATAAAGAGGAGCCAATAAATGACAAAGGCAAGAAAACAAATTCTCCCCTCAGAAGCTCCAGAAGAAACAAGCCCTTCTGACACCTTGACTTTAGCCCAGTAATAATTATTTGGGGCCACTATAAGATATTAAATGTTTTCCTCATATACATAATTGCACTTTAGGTTCTGGGGTACCTGTGCTGAACATGCAGAATTGTTGCATAGGTACATACATGGCAAGGTGGTTTCCTGCCTTCATCTCCCCGTCACCCATATCTGGCATTTCTCCCCATGTTATTCCTCCCCTACTTAAACTAATAGATTTAATGCTGTTACAGCAGCAATAGTAAACCAATATAACTATATTATATTTCTAAGCAAAGTGGAAACTGATGTCCAAAACTTCAAGAGGACTGCAGAAGCTGTGTTTCTTTTCAGATATTAACTTGGAAGGGATATGTTGGAATGACCAGATATTTGGGCACCTTAAATTTTGCCTAAAGTGGCATGTTGCTAAATTTCCTGGCATCAAGTACTCAAGAGTATACAGAGGACTTGTCATTTTATTTATTTTTTTTATTTTTGTGAGTATATATAAAGTATACATATATATGTATATATTTATGAGGTACATGAGATGTTTTGATACAGGCATACAATGTGTAATAATTATATCATGGAGAATGGGGTAGCCATCACCTCAAGCATTTACCTTTTGAGTTACAAATAATTCAAGTACACTCTTTAGATGGTTAAAAATATACAATTAATATTGACTATAGTCGCCCATTGCGCTATCAAAGAGTACGTCTTATTTTTTCCTAACTATGTTTTCTGTATTCATTAACCATAACCACCTTCCCCAAACCCCCACTACCCTCCCCAGTCTCCAGTAACCATCCTTCTACTCTCTATCTCCGTGAGTTAAATTGATTAGATTTTCGGATCCCACAAATAAGTGAGAACATGTGATGCTTGTCTTTCTGTGCCTGGCTTATTTCACTTAACATAATGATGTTCCATACATGATGCTGCAGATGACAAGATATCATTATTTCTTATGGCTGAATACTACTCCATTGTGTGTATGTGTGTGTATACAGCCATAAATAAGAAATGTTTATTATCACATTTTCTTTATCCATTCTTCTGTTGAATTACTTAGGTTGCTTCCAAATCTTAGCTATTATAAACAGTTCTGTGACAAACATAGGAGTGCAGATATATCTTAAATATATTGGTTTCTTTTCTTTGGGGTATATACCCAGTAGTGGGATTGTTGGATCCTTGGGTAGCTCTATTTTTAGTTTTATGAGGATCCTCTGAACTGTTCTCTACAGTGGCTGTACTAATTTACATTCCCACCTACAGGGTACGAGGGTTCCCTTTTCTCCACATCCTTAGCACAAGTTGTTATTGCCTGTCTTTTGAACATAAGCCATTTTAACTGGGGTGAGATAATATCTCATCATAGTTGTGATTTCTATTTCTCTGATGATCAATTATGTTAAGCACCATTTCATATGCCTCTTTTCTATTGTCTTCTTTTGATAAACGTCTATTTAAATCTTTTGCAATTACTTTGATGGGGTTGAATTTGTCCATTTTTGCTTTGGTTGACTGTGCTTGTGGGGTATTGTTCAAGAAATTTTTGCTGAGACTACTGTCCTCAAGAGTTCTCTCAATGTATTCTTGTAGTAGTTTCATAGTTTGAGGTCTTAGATTTAAGTCATTAATGTATTTTAATTTGATTTTTATATATGGTGAGAGATAGCGGGTGTATGTTCTTGGCTCCTTTGTTGGAAATGAGTTCACTGTTAGTTTGTGGATTTGTTTTTGAGTTCTCTATTCTGTTGCAGTCATCTATGTGTCTGCCTCTATGCTAGTACCATGCAGTTTGTATTACTATAGCTCTGTAGCATAATTTGAAGTAGGTAATGTGATGCCTCCTGTTTTGTCCTTTTTGCTTATGGTAGCTTTTGGCTATTTCGGGTCTTTTATGGTTCCATATAAATTTTAGAATTGTTTATCCTATTCCTCTGAAGAACATCTTTGGTATTTTTACAAGGATTGTATTGAATCTGTATCTTGCTTTGCATAGTATGAACATTTCTTCATTGACTCACTGGTCATTCAGGAGCATATTGTTTAATTTTCATCTATTTGTATAGTTTTCAAAAATATTGTTATTAAGTTCTAGTTTCATTTTATTGTGGTCAGAAAAGATGCTTGATATTATTTCAATTTTATGAATTTTTAAGACTTGTTATGTGATCTAATATATGATCTATCCTTAAGAATGTTCCATGTTCTCAGGGAAAGAATGTGTATTCTGAAATTGTTAGATGAAATATATTTTAAATACCTATTAGATCTATTTAGTCTATAGTGAAGATTAAATCTGATGTTTCTTAGTTGATTTTCTTTCTTAAAGATCTGTCCAATGCTGAGAGTGGGGTGTTGAACTTTCCATCTATTATTGCATCTGGGCCTATCTCTCTCTTTAGCTCTAATAATATTTGCTTTATATATCTAGGTGCCCCTGTGTTGGGTGCATGCAATATATAATATATAATATAATTGTTATATCCTCTTACTGCATTGAACCTTGTCATTATGAAGAAGGTCACTGCTTTTTCTCTCTTCTTACAGTTTTGTCTTTAAATCTATTTTGACCAAAATAAATACAGTGACTCTTGCACATTTTGATTTCCACTGGCATAGAATTCCTTTTTCTAACTCTTTATTTTCAGTCTGTGTGTCTTTATAGGTGAAGAGTGTCTCTTGTAAGCAAGAGATCCATGGGCACTGGGCCTTAACAGCCAGCAAATGGCAAAGCCAGACAGACATGTGTCTTTCTCTTCAGGGTTTTGAGGTACCCCAGGATCCAAGTTTGTCCAGAGGTGCTGTCCAGCAGTCAGGGACTGGAGTCAAAAAAATTTAAGAGGTCTACCTAGTGTTCTATTGTGCTGTGGCTGAGTGGACACTCAAAACACAAGATGCAGTCTTTCCCACTCTTTTCTCCCCTTTCCAAAGGCAGTGGAACCTCACCCAAGAGCACAACCATCACAGACCATGAGAAGTACTGCTGGACAACTGTCGATTCTTTTTAAGGCTCAATGGTTCTTCAGTCCGCTTGTGGTGAATGCTTCCTGGCCTGAGACTCAGCCTTCAAGTCAATGGGTCCTCCTCTGGTCCAGGACAGGTCCAGAAATGCCAGCCAAGCATCAAGTTCTGGAATTGGGTACCCCAAGAGCCCACTTGGTGCTTTACCCCCACTGTGGTCATGCTGGTACCTAAGGTCCAAGACAAAGTCCCCTTTCTTTTTCCTTTGCTTCTTGGAGATTTGCCCCATAGCTACCACAGCTGGGAATGTGCTGAGTCTCAACTGAAGCCAGCATGCCAGTTCAAATTTGCTAGTTAACATCTGTATCTAAGCTGGGTATTCCCCTTTATCCAGCATATAGTAATGGACAGACAGAATATATGCATTGTATGTACTTGCCATAGTATCACAGAGCCCTTCAGTTTGGGCACTTGGACCTGTCCTCTAAATTATGACTTATAGAAGTTAGAATTAGTCAAGTCTAAAAGTTTAACAGATAGCATGATTTTTTTTATTGTAATGTCAAACAACAACCTTCTGCTCATCTCAAATAAGTAATTTATCCAAGGTTACGCGGCTACTAAGGCGCAGGGCCAGATTAACACTGTAGCCCTCTAGATTTAGAGCTTTTGATTCAAAGCAATATACCATACTACTTTAGAGGAAACAGCAACCAAACAAAAGCACACACACAAAAATAATAACATATCAACTGAAATATTTGAAAATTATAATTAGGGTACCAAAAATATGGTACCCTAATTATGTAGCCATTAAAAATAACAATAGAGTTCTAAACTTATTGATCAGTAAAGATATTCAAACATATTTCTGTGACAAAAGTCATGGCAAAAAGATACAGGATAATATGAACCCCTATATAAAAATGTGCATAATTATATGTGTATTTTAAAATGTATGGAATCTACTATAATCATGATTATTTTAAATTATTTAATTAAGAAACTTGCTGGCAAAAGTAGAAAAGAGAAGAAGACATACTGTAGGTCATTTGCCAACAGAACAGTTTTTTTTTTGTTTTTTTTTTTTTGTTTTTTTTTTTTTTTTGAGATGGAGTCTCGCTCTGTCGCCAGGTTGGAGTGCAGTGGCAGGATCTCTGCTCACTGCAACCTCCACCTCCTGGGTTCAAGTGATTCTCCTGCCTCATACTCCCGAGCACTGGGACTATGGATGTGCGCCACCAACCTCAGCTAATTTTTTCCATTTTTAGTAGAGACAAGGTTTCACCATGCTTACCAAGATGGTCTCTCTTGACCTCGTGATCCATCCACCTCGCCCCCGAAAGTGCTGTGATTACAGGCTTGCGCCACCGTGCCCGGGCCTCAGGTTTTTAAGGTAAAGAAAAGTAACACACATTTGAGAGGAGGAGAAAGAATGAGTTAATACAGAATAGTTTTGAAGGTACAATAATCACAGTAAAATAATTAGGAGTCATTACACGTGAGATATGCTTTCTTCATATTGTGCATGTAATAACATCATCTTCATATTGTGCATGTAATAACATCATCATCATCATAACCCCATTGAAGAAGCTCATCTGTTTATTTACTAGTTAGACAACTGAGACTCAAAGAGAATAAGTCACTTACTCAGGCACTCTATTTCATGAGCCATGTTTCACTCTAGTCTACTACAGTATACTGCTTCCTCTACTTGTAGGAGAAAGACAGAAAAAAAAGGCACATATGCTTACATTTTTCAGCAATGTCCTTTCTTGAACCACAAAATATAATGTATCATTCCTATCTGCAACTTAATACACCATTGATAAAATTATTGTAAGATTTTTGTAAATTTTCAATTTTTTGAGTGTCTATCAGTAAAATCATTTTAAATATCCAGTTAACTTGAACCACTAGACATTATCCCGAAAGATATTAAAGATTAAAAATACCTTTATGCTGATATTAATTACAAATTAGTATTTATAAATGCCTTAAAAACGGTTTTAAATAAAATTCTTAAATTGGTGATTTAAATGTGAACCATCATTGGAAAGATCAAACAAATAGCATCACAGAAAGGAGTTCTAAAATTACACTTTGGAAATCAATGCTGGATTTCACTTGCTTCCTAGATTTAAGAACAGCATTTTCTGTCTTTAGATTGCTGTAATTAGCACTAGCCTCAGATGCTCATTTACACCTTTGGCAGTCAAGGATGGGAAATTTGACTTTCACTGATGATGTGTTATCATCACACCAGCTTGGAGCTTTTTTTCCCCTCTGATTTTTTTTTGATAACATTCACAGCAAACTTAAGAAAAAAGTCAACGTGCATTTTTTTTGAGTTAATGCTTTAACTCAGAGAATCTCAGGAGTGCATCAATAATTTATAATAACATTTTAATAGTTTGTCTTTTGTTTCTTTACTTTGTTGTTGGTCTCAGTCTCATGTAGGCAAACATTAAGAACAAAAACAAAACAAAACAAAACAATATGTAGCTGAGTCCAGTTATATATTGTATATAACCCAAGGATTTCTCATAAGTACATATTATTATAAAATAGCAAGTATTAAGACCTGAAGCAAAGATCAGAAAAACTTTACTGTGCTAAATATGGAATTTAAAATTGCTCATGTTAATAATATTCTTTATACAAGACAATGCAGTTATCAAAATCCAGTTTGAATTATGATTCAAGCTACACAGTGTTCACACTTTGAAAAGATTGCATAAAATAAAATTTTATCGCATACTCAAATCTTAAATAGGACCATTTATTGAGAAAAATGTATGTTTATTAGTGTGTACAAATGTACACTTAATATATGTGGCAGTACATGATTAATATTTGTTTCTGTTTCTTTCTTAATCACCATGACCATATTCATGTTTTTAATTTTTGAAGATCAATTTATGTGTTTTAAACATAACTATGAAAGCCTTGCATAAATGAGTATATGAATCTGGCCCATGTCAAAATAATTTTATACTTTAACAAGCATAATCATAAACCTTTGCATTATATATACTAAAAATAGGTTTGCCAGAAGTAATTGTAGATACTAATTCCCAAAAATAAAAGGCTTGTTATTTAGAATAACAGTAGATTATTAAGAGGATATTGATAATAATACTAGAAGAAAGGAAAGAAGTTATATCATTAGTAGGTAACATACTGCTTGCTTATTTTCCAGGTGCAAGAAACAGATCAAGTTTCTCTGCCAGAGATTACAGTAGCTTTCCAAACTGAAATAGGAGCAAAAATGTAACATAATGATGATTTCCACTCTCTGCCCATTTTCCCTGCGACTAATTCACCAAAAGATAGTTCAGTTGGTAAGCCCTTTATTGTCCTCTTTGGTAACTGAATGTTTTGGTGGGGAAAAAAAAATGCCAAAACATTGCTTGATCTTCTGATTCTAATTCTAGCATTTTCTTTTCCCTGTTTGACTGCTGAAGAAATCATTTAGATTTTATTTCTGCCCCTCATTTTATTTTATTCATTTTTATCTCCTCAAGTGTAAAGCTTCCTTGACACTTATTGGTGTTGTTATCATTTGCTCTGAATAAAATTAAGTATCAGAATTAATATTTTCTTCCTTAGGAGCCAGAAAGTGGCTGAAAAAGAGCCAGTGCTCTTAAAAATGAAGTAGTCATGACAAATCACCATGAAGTGTGGAAGAGTGAAGCTGGAGGATAATTGTGTATGTGAATTCTAAACAGCAGAAAAGCAGTCTTAAAATATCAGAAAATCTGTAAACACAAGTCCACAGCAGGAGACTGAGGCCCTTAAAGGAAAATAAGAAATATTGAGAGATCTGACTGTACTGAAGAATGATCTGCAAGAGAAAGTACAGAAGTTAACAAAGAAAAACATGATGATCAAGAACAGATTTTACATTAACAAAATGTTTGAAAATTTTATTAAAACCAAGAAAAAAAGAGTGATATCAATTTCTAAGAAAAATATAAAGAAAGATGAATTTCAAGATAATATTTTGGCTTTAGTTGTGGTCTTATTTTTTTGTAAGTATCACTACTTTGTTTTGTTTTCTTGTTGCTTAGTCAAGTTCAAAGAAGGAAACTTATAGCACTAAGCAGCCTGTTTCTCTAAGCTGATCCTTTAAGCTTGAATAAATGTATTAATTATTTATTTTCAAGATAGGATCTCATTCTGTCACCTAGGCTGGAGAACAGTAACATGCTCACAGCGTATGGCAGCCTTGACCTCTGGGGCTCGGGTGATCCTACTGCTTCAACTTTAGAGTAGCTGGGCCCACATGTGAGTGCCACCACAACTGGCTATTTTTTTTGTATTTTTAGTAGAATTGGAGTTTTGCCATGTTGCCCAGGCTGGTCTCAAATTCCTGAACTCAAATGATCTGCCCACCTTGGCCTCCCAAAGTGCTGAAATGACAGGTGTGAGCTGCCATGCCCAGCCATTGCAGGAATATAAAGTGAAAAAAAAATTAATTTCTACTTAACTTCTTTCTTCTCAATTAAGTGCACTGCATATCACCCTTAAAAGATTATTAGAGAAAACCAAACTCTACTGAAGTGTGACCCCTTCCCTAAAACTCATCAAGTGAGTAAAAACAACTTATTGCCATTGAATGTGCAAAATCTTTTGTTTAGATCTGTGATGGCCAATATAGTGGCCACTAGCACATAGGGCTATATAAATTTAATGTGTAATTAATTAAAAGTAAATACAATTAAAAATTCCTCAATTATACTACCTGTATTAGTCAAGGCCTCTTTCACTGGCAAAGAAGACTAATCAGAATTTAGAGGCTAAATGTCATTTGTTTCATTAGTGTTTTCCCACATGCCCCCATTCCAACTTACACCATCCAGTTCTTTCTCAATCAATGCCCTCAATTTAAAGATAGACACCCAAACCCCACCTGGAAGATTGCTGAATAGGAACAGCTCTTGAGTGCAGGTCCAAGCAAGAACAACGCAGATGATGAGTGATCACCCCTAATTTCCAAATGACTTTTGACTTCCTACAGACCAGGAGATTCCCAAGCTGAAAAGCAACCTGAGTTTCCATCACAGCTGTTTCAGCTGGCATGGTGGGTCTCCGCACAAAAACGCACACAAATCTGGGTGGCTATTTAAACTGGCACCCGGGACACCTGGAAGACAGAGCTGCCCATTCAACTGAAAAAAAGGGAGCCAAAACAGGGAGCCAGGGTGATCTGACTTGGCAGGTCCCACCCCCACAAAGACCAGCAACCTGAAATGCTCTGGAGTGAGAGTTTCTCAGCAAAAGCAGCTGGACCTAGAACAGTCCAGCTTTGTTGGGGGAAGTGCATCTGCCTTACTGAGTCAGTCTACGACTACCAAGGCCGTCTGCCATTACTGAGGCAGTCTGCTATTACCAAGGCAGTCTGCCATTACCAAGGCAGTTCTTACTATACATCTGTAAACAAAACCACAAGGAAGTGCCCATAGCAGCTCAGCAACACCTCTGCTGTCAGACTGTGACTAGGCTACCTCCTTACTGGGCAGGGAATCTCTGACAAAAGGCAGCAGCACAACAGGAACTTATAAATAAAGTCCCACCTTACCAGGACAGAGCACCTGGGAAAAAAGGTGATTATGAGTTCTTCCGCAGCAGACTTAAATATACCTGCCCAGCAGCTCTGAACAGAACACAGTTCAGCTCAACTGTGAGCTGAGCTCACAGTTCAGCACTTGAGCTCCTATAAGGTACAGACTGTCTCCACAAGCAGCTCCCTGACACCTCATATATCCAAAGAGACACCTCATATATCCAAAGAGACACCTCATAAAGATTTCAGGCTGACATCTGGAAGGTATCCTTCTGGGACAAAGATAGCAGAAGAATAAACTGGCAGCAAGCCTTACTGTTCTGCAGCCACCGCAGGTGGTTCCAGTTATGCAGGGTCTGGAGTAGCCTTCCAGCAGTCCTACAGCAGAGGGGCCTGACTGTTAGAAGAAAAACTAAAAAACAGAAAGAAATAACTTCAACATCAATGAAAAGGATGTCCACTCAGAGACCCCATCCGAAATTCACTAGCTACAAAGACTATAGGTAGATAAATCCAGTAAGATGGGAAGAAACCAGCACAAAAAGGATGAAAACACCTAAATACAGAATGCCTCTCCTCCTTCAAGGGATCACACCTCCTCACTAGCAAGGGATCAAAGATGGATGGAGAATTAATCTGATGAACTCACAGAAACAGGCTTCAGAAGGTGGGTAATAACAAATTTCTCTGAGCTAAAAGAACATCTTCTAACCCAATGCAAAGAAAGTAAGAACCTTCAAAAAAGGTTAGACAAAATGCTAATAAGAATAAACAGTTTAGAGAAGAATATAAATGATGACACAGAAAAACACAACATGAGAACTTGGCGAAGCATACACAAGTTTCAATAGCTGAATTAACCAAGCAGAAGAGAGGATATCAGAGATTAAAGATCAGCTCAATGAAATAAAATGAGAAGGCAAAGTTAGTGAAAAAATAATAATAATAAAAAAACAAACCCTCCAAGAAATATGGGATTATGTGAAAAGACCTAATCTACATTTGCTGAGTGTACCTGAATGTGACAGAGAGAATGAAACCAAGCTGGAAAACACTCTTTAGGATGTTATCCAGGAGAACTTCCCCACCCTAGCAAGGAAGGCCACCATTCAAGTACTGGAAATACAGAGAACACCACAAAGATATTCCTCAAGAAGAGAAAGCCCAAGGTACCTAATTATCAGATTCACCAGGATTGAAATGAAGAAAAAAATGCTAAGGGCAGCCAGGGAGAAAGGTCGGGTAACTAACAAAGGGAAGCCCATCAGACTCACAGCAGATCTCTCAGCAGAAACCCTACAAGCCAGAAGAGAGTGAGGACCAATATTCAACATCCTTAAAGAAAATAAATTTTAACCTGGAGTTTTATATCCAGCCAAACTAAGCTTCATAAGCGAAAAATAAATAAAATCCTTTATGAACAAGCAGTTGCTCAGAGATTTCATCACCACCACCAGGACTGCCATACAAGAGCTCCTGAAAAAAGCACTAAACATAGAAAGGAACAATGAGTACCAGCCACTCCAAAACATACCAAATGGATAAAAGCATCAACACAATGAAGAAACTGCATCAACTAATGGGCAAAAGAGCCAGCTAGCGTTAAAATGGCAGGATCAAATACACAAATAGCAATATTAACCTTAAATGTAAATGGGCTAGATGCCCCAATCAAAAGACAGAGACTGGCAAATTGGATAAAAAGTCAAAACTCATTGTTATGCCATATTCAGGAAACCCATCTCATGTGCAAAAATATACATAGGCTCAAGATAAAGGGATGGAGAAAGATTTACCAAGCAAATGAAGAGAGAGAAAAAAAATGGGAGTTGCAATCCTAGTATCTGATAAAATATACTTTAAACCATATGAAAAAATAAACATGAAAAAAAGGAAACCTCATTCTCTGTGTTATAGAATCATTATCAAAAACTCTGTTGTGTAGTAAACAGAGAAAAATACATCTATCATGACCTGTTCAGATATTAAAGTGATTGACTGGTTCATGATAATGGAGTCTGAGATTTCTCATGATTCTGCAAGCTGGAGACCCAGGAAAGCCAACAGTGTAGTTTCAGTTCAAGTCTAAAGGTCTGAGAATCAGGAGCCACAATAACAAAAATCTCAGTTCTTGAGTAGGAGAAACAGGTATTCAACATTAGCAATCAGTCACACACACACACAGAAAATTCTTCCTTGCTCCTTCTCTTTGTTCTAGTCAGGTCTTCAGTAGGTTGAATGATGGCTTCTTTTTTCCCTTGGGATAGAGTCTTGCTGTGTCACCCAGGTTTGAGTGCAGTGACACAATCTAGGCTCACTGAAATCTCTGCATCCAGGGTTCAAGCAATTCTCCAGCTTCAGCCTCCTGAGTAACTGATATTACAGGAATGCAACACCATGCCTGGCTAATTTTTATGGTTTTAGTAGAGATGGTTTCACCACATTGGCCAAGCTGGTCTAGAACTCCTGACCTCAGGTGATCTGCCCACCTCAGCATTCCAAAGTGCTAGGATTACATGTGTTAGCCACTGCTCCCAGCCAAGATGATGTCCATTTACAAAGGGAGTTCAAATGACTTTACTCAGTCTACTCATTCAAATACAAATCTCTTCCAAAAACACCCTCACAGACATACCCAGAAAAAATGTTTGTCCAAATAGCTGGGCACCCAATAACCTAGTCATGTTGACACACAATACTAACCACTATCACACTACTCAAATCTCAAGTGTTCAATCTCCCCCTATGACTACTACTTTCCATATTAGCACATATATATTACATTTTTATCATAATATATAATTATACTGCCAGAACTAGTCTAGATTAACTATGTTTAAGTATACTAAGGTATAACATTTTGATAATTTCCATTATTTCTATTTATATTATTGTATTAATATATGCCATATTATACTATAATCCAGAAATTTTCCATTTTTTGTACTGAGGAAGAAATCAAAATTATTTTTTTACTAATTCATTTTATAATTCAGGTAACTAATTCAAGATATTATTCTGGAATATATTATTACAGGGTCAACAATCACATACCTGACAAAAACAAGACAAGCTGTTTTAGGGTTCTAAAACAGTAGAGGAGAAAATATATTAAATGTAGTATATTGAGACTCCAATAAAAATAAAATTATGCTTGTGGAAAAGATTTAAAAACATAGGCTGTATGCTAGAACAATTGATGAATTAGATGCTGTTTTAACTTTATTCAAAGTAATGTTTATGAACTTTCACCAGTTCCAGGATTCGTTTCTGAATATGCACCATTATTCTTCCAATTGAGACAAACTCACACATAGAAATTTAAAGTAGCGTGCCCAAGATCATACAGCTGGCAAGTTACGGAAGTGTTATTTCATTTCATAAGATAGGATACCATGGTTTATGCTTTCCCCAATTAATTGTAAGTTAGGAAGGACTTCCTAATCAGTACTGAGGGAATGTATTGTCTTCTGGGGTCCACAAGGGGCGTAGTTTCAAGGGCAAGGACTTCCCAATGCCTGCCTTCCCCTCTCTTCATGTGGGAGGCTTAACTGTTTCTGTTTAACTTTCCTGGGCTCGGGAAAATAATTAAAGTCAATCACTCCAGCAGAAGTTTAAAGGAACTCTTTTCATTGGTCAGTGGGGATTGGAGAAGGTGGGAATTTCTCCCAGGTTAAAAGTCCCTGTCTCCCTTATCCAGGCAGATTTCCTTCTCTGGAGTACCCTTCCACATCCTCGTGGAAGCTGCTTTTCCTCTCCTGGATTCCATCTTTATGGATTCTCTAACTCAGTGTGAGAGGAGCTTTCCTTCTTGGTTTTCCCCCTCTGGGAACCCTTCTCACTCAGTGTGAGAGAATCTTTTCTTCCCTGGTTTTGCCCCTCTGGGAACCCTTCTTACTCAGTGTGAGAGCAGCTTTCCTTCCCTGGCTTTTCCCCCTCAGGGAACCCTTCTCACTCAGTGTGAGAGCAGCTTTTCCTTTTTCTCACTCAGTATGAGAGCTATTTCTCTTTCTCTCTACCTAAATAAATCACTTTCTACAAAAACTCTTTGGGGTCTGATATTTTCTTATAAGCACACCTGCTGTGGTCCCCTCTCGCATTCTTGGGTGAGTGAGAGACCAAGAGCCTGGAAAAACATCCTCCCGGGGAAGCTAAGTGCTCCCCTGCACCCCAAGACATGGACACAGTACTAGTACAGATTTGGTGCCAAGAATGATTTCAAATGGAGTAGAATTTTGAGGATGAGATTTCTAAATTGGCTTTGGAGTTTCTGGAATTGGCTTCTAGTCTGACTAGACTTTTAAATGGCGACAAATTAGCATTTTTTGTTAATTACTAAACAAAATGAAAAGTCTTATTTTTATGATAGGAAGCTGACAACCAAATTTTGATTCTAAAAAATCTGGACAGAATAAAGGAATGTATTGAATATAACAAAATAATAAAGAAAATTTAATGTGTTGGTATTGAGTTTTAGATATAGTATATCTTTTTAAAATACAGTAAAGTTATAATGCTTTTAGTGCACATTAAACTAAAGTAAACCAACAATGTGATTTTAGTACTTAATCTATAATTTTACATTTAGGGTTAATGTTTAGATGTAAAATGTTTATAGATTTAACTAATTCTCAAATTAGTTTTGTTATTGTAAGAAGGAATGTTGCCATGGTGAGGCAAAATTTAAGTAATTTTACCAAGGCACACATTCTGGAGTGTAGATTTTTGTTTGGTTTTCTTTTGTTTTTTTGTGACAGAGTCTCGCTCTGTCACCCGGGCTGGAGTGCAGTGACACGACCTCCACTCACTGCAGCCTCTTCCTCCTGGGTTCAATGTTCAAGCGAATTCCTGCCTCAGCCTCCTACATAGCTGGGACTATAGGTGCTCACCACCACACTCGGGTGATTTTATATTTTTAGTAGATACAGGAGTTCACCATGTTAGTCAGGATGGTCTCCATCTCCTGACCTCGTGATCCACCTGCCTTGGCCTCCCAATCTGCTGGGATTATAGGTGTGAACCATCACACCCAGCTGAGTGTAGGTTCTTAAAATTTGGAGTGTAACAAGCTCATATTGTCATAAATTTAAAATATAGATCAGTTTGAAAACCAAAGTTTTAAAAGTAAAGATATTAGAGAAACAGATATGATATTTTTGTTGAAAGTTATTAAGATTACCTTGGGAAAAAAAGTGAGTTTATTAATGTGAAAACAAAGTATAAAAATGTTAGTAAGAAATTAATATTTTCATGAGAACAGAATTTGTCTCAATGTAAGCACAAATAATATGCAATCCAGCTAATAAATATGTAGATTTGGAAGGCAGTGCATTTTTTTAACCTCTGAATATGTTAAAAAATGTGACCTGTATATATTTTCAGAAAGAATTATGTTGAGAGGTTCTCTGAATGTTTATAGGCTGTTTTCCTTTAAATTTAAATTTATTGTGCTTTATTTTGGTAAGAAGTATGTTTATAATGAGCCTGTCTGCCTACTCAAATCAATTAAGGAAGAGACTGCCTAGATCAGCATAGGGATACATACACTACTCAGTTTTTTTTAAATATTAATTAAAATAATTTTAAATACATGATTAAATTAGTGTCATGCCATACCATTTTTCAACTATGGTATTTTTACCAATTTATCTACATTGTATCTGTTTATTATAGGTGGCAATTATAGGACTCTTGTTCACATTGAGGATCTTTTCTAAGGCCCACAAAGTTGTGCATATTCCAGAAATCATCCGAGATATATTTGAACAAACATTGTTTTAAATTTTAATGGGCACCTCAGTTGCTCCATCTGGTATTAATTATTCTCATTGGATTATGAGTATGGAGCTTAGAAGATATATAATAATTAAAAGTGTTAAAATAAACTAATGATAATGTTTATTATTTCTACAGAAGCATAATATTGGTAATATTGAAAATGCACAAAAATTGAGGTGAAGGAGGTCTCAATGGAGGGAGACCTAGAAACACAAGGCTAAATACATTTTTTACTTGATGACAATAAAACAATTTCTTAAAGGTAATGTATGCCCTCCAAAGACATACAAAAGTACTCTACCACAGATTCTCATGTCTTATGTGAGATGATAGAGCCAACTCTCTCGAATGCTATTTTGTATTATGAGAACAGATGACCAAAATATAGTGTCTCACCTTTTATTTTCCCTGCAATGATGACAACTTGAAGTCAGTTCATCAGTTCTGTGGTGGTTTAAACTGTTCCCTTTTCTCCTATCTTCTATGTAGCCCCCAAATTTCTAATGATTTAATGCAGCCAAGAAGAGCAAGTACGTTGAAACAAGTCATGCTTGACAATTAATATTATTCAGGTAACATTTGTCACTCAAAAATAAAATAGAGTTTATTAGCAGGTACAAATATAAGTTTTGATGAAAAAAATAAGACCTAGTGATAGATAAATTAGTAGGGTGACTATAGTTTAAAACAACCTTGTATATTTTAAAATGCCTCGTAAACAAGAAATCAAATGGTAATAGCCGGAAAGAAAGAAAAACATGTAATGTGATGTATATCCCCAAAACACTAATTTGATCTTTACAAACTACATGAATGTATTAAATTATCATATGTACCCTGAAACTATGTATATCTATTATGCGTCAATAAAAATAACACCAAATGATAAAATGAATGGCATTATGACCTTTAAATTTTTTTATATTTTTATGTATGAGCCTCCAGGCAACTATTTTATCAAAATTCTAAAACTTTCTTTTTAGATCTGTTTGATGAGAAGCAGGTTTTATCATCTAATGATACACTCGGTAAAATATCTTTACACTTCAGCCATAAAGTAATAAAACAGCCCTTATTTTTTGTTAATGAGAATATAGTAAATTCCATTCAGACATTTTATATTCTAGTAACTAAAGAAGCTTTCAATCACTTTAATATCTGAACATGTCATATATCTATCAGGACATAGATATATTTTTTCAGTTAACTACACAACAGAGTTTTTGATAAATGATTCTATAACACAGAGAATGAGGTTTACATTTTTTCATACGTTTATTTGATTTCTATTGTTTATTTTTTCTTAGGGCAAATTATATTCTTATTATTTTAAAACAAACATATTATTAAGGTAAAAACTGAAGCCTGTTTTGACATCATCTACTTTTAAATTTAATTTTAATTGCTACTTTTTGCTTATGATTATTTAAATGGGGTTATGAACCAACCGGCAGACTCTTAGGTCTATATCTAACTAACATTTATTAAAATCCTGACAATCCTATTTGTTTCAGGAGTAAATATTTATTAAATCACTCCTAGAAAAGAGAAAGTGGATAGAGTTTTTATATTAATATCTCTTAAATGCAATGAATTATTCCATGTGACTGGCATATGTTAGTTCATTTAATCTTTGAAACAACCCCATGTGCTATTTGTTATTCTCATTCCTTCACCACAGATTTATAATGCTATGCACCTTGACCAATATCTCACCAACTCTTAGCAAATGAAGAAACAATTTGAAGCAACTATTCTTTTACTATAAAGTTTAATCCTTTGTCTCTGACACCTACTTTCTAATTCAGAAGCCTACACATTCAGAACTAGAAGAAACATAAAAATGCTAATTTTATATTCTTTCTTAAAATTATTAGAAGAGACAATACTGAATTAATCATTATTATTAAATAATAATAAGTAAGAGATGGAGTATCACTCTGTTCACCAGGCTGGAGTGCAGTGGTGCAATCTGGGCTCACTGCAACCTCCACCTCCTGGGTTCAAGTGATTCTGTTGCCTCAGCCTCCCGAGTAGCTGGGACTACTGGTGCGCAACACCATGCCCAGATAATTTTTGTGTTTTTTTTAGTAGAAATGGGGTTTCACTATGTTGGCCAGGATGGTCTCAATCTCTCGACCTCATGATCCGCCTGCCTCAGCCTCCCAAAGTGCTGGGATCACAGGGATGATCCACCGTGTCCGGTCGCATTTTATTATGAATATGTGTGATAATAGGTAGTAATAAAGTTCAATACAAGTGAGTTACTTGTAATGTACATTTGAACTTTAAAAATGATTGTCATAAGTTGGAATCATCATGTTCCCCAAACAAATATTTCACGTGATAGATATTCTAATTACTCTGATTTGATAATTACACATTGTACACAAGTATCGAAGTATCTATCACATGTGGCCCCAAATATGTACAACTAGCATACGTCAGTGAAAATGGATTAACTAAAATGATTGTGTATTAGTCTCTTCTCCCATTGCTCTAAAGAACTACCGGAATTGATAATTCATTCAGAAAAGATATTTAATTGGCTCACTGTTCCACAGGTTGTGTGGGAAGCATGGCTGGGGAAGCCTCAGGAAACTGAATCATTGCAAAAGCTGAAAGGGAAGTAGGGTATCTTACAGGACCAGAACAGAAGACAGTGAAGAAGGAGATGCTACACCCTTTTAAACAACCAGATCTCATGAGAACTCATTCACTATCACAAGAACAGCAAGAGAGAAATTGATCCCCATGATCTAGTCACCTCCAGCAAAGACCCTCCTTCAACATGGGAGATTACAATTTGACATGAGATTTGAATGCTGACACAAATCCAAACTATGTTAGATTGCTATATCATTTAATTTCACTGCATATTTTTCTCAGCAAATAAATATAGAATTTGCTTCCTTTATAGGCTCCAAGATTTACTTAGCATATAATTTTAGGGAGTTAATTCAATATATTGAGAATAATCTTTAAAAAGCTAGAGGCTGTATTGCTGAAAGCAGATAACTGGATAGTTCTTCCCATTATGAATATATGTAAATAAATAGGCAGAATCAGAAGTAATACAATTGTTTAGTCATTTAAAGTTGTTCCAGATTTTTCCATATTAATAGTTGTGATTAAATAGTTAATGTAACATACATTCACCTGTTAATTAAATACATTGTATTTCGTTATAATTGAATTTCCATTAGAGTTGAATAAAGTGCCATGCAATGCTTTCTGAACATTTACCTTGCACAGGGGAATGGAAAAACATATGAATAATACAACATATACTAAATGAATTAAAAATGAATAATGTTTTAAACACTTGAAATCCAATTTGAATTCATTTTACAAAGTTTTCTTTTGTAATTCCAAATTTCTTTTAGAAAGACAGCTGCAAATAATTGAGAAAATAATAGAGTGCCTTCAATGTTTTAACAATGGTAATTATTTTTTCCACAATAACTGCTCCTATTACAATATAGCCTTTATGTGAGACCCAATCATTGGAATGAAAGATAAAGACTGGCAATAACTAATCACAATCTTTATGCAATTATATCATAACTGGAATAATACATTTTGATTTCAGGGAAGGGAGTTCTAGGAAAGCTTCATAAAAAATAAATTCTTACACATAATTTATTTATTTCTTCCATAATCACTAGCAAAGATAGAATAATTTCTCAGTCTTCATATCTACAATTAAAAAGAATGATAAAATTAGTAAGCCAGAATATTACATTTGACTAGTTAAAAAAGAAAGTCATTACAGTACAAAATGTTATTTTTTTTTAATTTATTACAAAAAGATGAGAGAAACATTTCTAATTTTGTGACACTATGCCACCCTAACCAAACACAAATGCCTTGTCCAAGTCCCATTTTATCCATTTCTTTCCAGGCACATCGCTGTGGTCCTTAATGCCACTTTCCTAGTGTTTACTTCCCTTAATATTCATGACATTTAGTCAGTGATTAGGCCTCTTTCTTTCCTTTCTTGCTCATTTCTTTTTCTTTCTCTTTCTTTCTATCTTTCTCTTTCTCTCTTTCTTTCTCTTTCTCTCTCTTTCTTTCTTTTTCTCTCTCTCTTTTTCTTCCTTTCCTTCTTTCTTTCTTTCTCTTTCTTTTTTTACTTTCTTTTTTTTTCTTTTTATAGGATCTCACTCAGGCTACAGTGCAATGCCAGGATCTCACCTTACTGAACTTTTACCTCCTGGATTCAAAGGATCCTCTCACCTCAGCTTCTTGCGTAGTTGGGACTACAGGCATATCACCACACCTAACTATTTTTTTTGTATTTTTTCTAGATGCGGAGTTTCACTATGTTGCCCAGGCTGGTTGGAAACACCTGGGGTCAAGTGCTCCACCCTCCTTTGCCTCTGAAAGTGCCGAAATTACAGGGGTGAGCCACTGTACCTGGCTGCTTATGTCTTTTATATGTTTACTGTACTTGACTAATATATACAATTATTATGTTAATTTTATTCACATGCACATGCACATATACATATAACATTTTGTCCTCACAGGACCATGAGTTTTTTGAGGTTATAAATATTGTTTTATGCATTGGTAGTTCCTTACTGTATCTACTTGTATTAGGTATTCAATCAATACATTCCCAGGGTTCAAATGACAATAAATCATGACTTTCTAATAAGCTGATACAAGCAACGTATTCAATTTAGCATCATTTTTATATGTAAGAAAGAAAGAGAGAATCATATTTATTAGCTATGCTTTTTCTCATTTATTATTAAATATATGTGATTATTTTTAAAACACAAGACAATGTCACAAACGTGTTTTAATGACTGTAAACATTATATATATATATATATATATATATATATATATATATATATATATATTTACTTTTTAAAACTAATTGTAGAATCCCCATGAATATCAGGTACTTCAAGTGCTAGAAATATAAAATTGAGGATGAGAAATCCTGAAAACATTAATCATGTAATATGTTTAAGGAGATAGACATTATCAAATATTTCAAAAATAAATTCACAATTATAAGTGGCAAATTATATGAAGAGAGGCTGAGGTGTATGGTGTTATAAAATAACCTTTTTTCCCCTATATTTTAGGGAAAATTCCCTATTTTTAGGGAAGAGATCAGGGAAGGCTGTCCTAACTACCAAATAACTAGTAAGCTAATGTTGGAAGATAGAATAGACATTAAATAAATAAATAGGGAGAAGAGAGTCTACTATGCACAGATATCTTGTGTTGAGAGGTGCCCCATTATACTGTGAAATTGGAAGAAATTCTATTGTGGGCAGAGTGATGTCATAAAATGGTAAGAAAGATGAGCAACAAAGTAGGTAGAGTCTGAATCTTGCTGGCACTCATCTCTAATATATTGAGGATTTTGAACTTATTTAAAGAGTAATGTGAATACTTTAAAATAGCTAAGCAAAATGTTTACAGAATCAAATTTATGATTAGACACAAACAATGCTTGGGTAGTGTTTAAATTAATTAGGAATCGAGGAGGCACAGTTGGTCCCCTGCCTATCTCCCTTTGGCTTTACCATTCCTGTGCAAGCCACCCAGACTGACTTGCCTTTTGTTTTCTTTTTCCTTTCCTTCCCATTTTTTTTTTTCCTCAAGGGCTTTCTCTTGCAGTTAGAGCTCATTCTAATTGCAAGCTTAGCAGATGGGAAGTTCTAAGAAATTAATGACTAATAACTGACAGAAGCTATCCCCGAATTCTTTGTTACTTAAGTGGGATGACTCTGGGGCATTTTTTTTCTACATTATTTCACAGAATTCCTCTGTGGAATTAAACTTCAGTGGACCCAATGCTAACTAGATCGATAATTCCTTGTGGAACTCTTGATTCACCCCTTTACTCCCTACAGGTATCTCCCGAGATGACCTCCCCAGAAAACTATTGGCACTAAAATTGTCTCAATTTTTACTCCTGAGAAGATCTAAATCAATATAAGAAATGTCAGGAATTGAAAACAGGAGACAGGTTAATAGGTCTTTGAAGCAACCTTGTATAGATGTAGAATAAAAAGCACAGATGAATTTAAATAGGGTTTTGTGAGCAAGCCTTATAAAATTTCTCTTTCCGTTAAAACCCAATGATCCTTGTTAAAGTAAATAAACATCATTTTAGTGGAATATAGAACCTGATAAAAATATAGAAATATTTTTATTATTTTGATATTTTTATAACTCCCTATAATGCAATACAAGTCAGGTTGTTCTTAGGCTCTAACCTCATGTAGAGAGCAGTTGTTTTGATCTTCTTTTTCCCATCAGCAGTTTCTTACTTTCAAAGTTTCATTCCTTTAGCCTGATTTTTGGATATTAATAAGATGTATCAGTCAGAACTCCAACAGAAAACAGAAAGCATACTCACAATAGAATATTTGGGGAAAGTTTAATTTCAAAGAAATAATTTACCAATGTGGGTATGAAGTAAACCTCAACGGAGGTTATAGTAACTGCAGCAACTAGTACTACTAAATTATTCTATTTAGTATCCTTTCTGTAGTGTAATCTACTGAAGTGGAGAGATAATCTTATGATGCAGACCACCAGAGGGGAGAGGACCAATGACCTTCTAGCTAGTGACAGAGTCAGGCTGACAAAGTGGCACAGAGAAGACACAGAATAAAATTCCTGATCTTGCTCTCCATTCACACTCTGATCTTCTACCCAGAGCTTGGAGTTAGCTGAACCCAACAGGAATCTAGTTAGTGGGGAAGCCACTAATGAATTTCACATACTCATCCTTCAACAGCAAAGGTCTAGAAGGTGAGGAGTGAGGAATCACTCAGGAAAGTTAAACCAAAGATATCTAATGTCTAAGAAAAGTGTCAATGACAAGTTTTTTTTTTAATCAGGAAATTTACTACATCACAAGACAGCCACGTAAGCTGACATCATTCTAATTAAAGCACTGCCCGTGTTCTTCTCAATGAAATTTGTTCAGCAACAGAAATCTCAGAAGGCAGTCGTCGTCTTTTGCACACAAAAGAGAACACAATATACATTATCTGCAGTTATATGTCCTAACAATTTAACACTGCATAATCACTAATGGAGCAAGTGGAAAATACCTGGCTAAAGTCACTTTTCAAACAGAAATGCCAGTTAAGGGATTGTTTTGTCTTAATATTTTGGTGATTTTTATCACTTATTTGTTGTCAAATAATAAATAACCTCAAACTTGTAGTTTTAGAATAGCATATTTACCATCTCATTGTTTATGTCAATCATGTGTTAGGGCATATAAACAGAAAAGCGGCACAAACAAATGTGTAAAAACAAATCTCGTATCAGTTATGATAAGTATAATTTCACTAAATTTTGCAATTAAAAGATAAGAAGTTCAAGCAAATAATAAAAAAGATAATTCTTCAATTTATTATTTATAGATGACACATTGTAAATGTTAACAGAAGTGAATACTATAAAATAGCAAAGTATTGGATTTTGTGTGCATTCACTGACGTGGATTAGTATCAAAAAATAAAATGTTGGGTAAAACGTCGTAGATGAATGAATACAGAATGATTCCCATTTATAAAGCCTCAAAAGTTTTAAAAGTAAATAATATCTCTTCCAGGAATTGATAAAAGGGATCAATATATGAATGAAGACAAAGAAACAGCCTCAAAACTAGAACTTCATTAAATCAATCTTTTTAAAACTGACCACTTAAACATGCAGTGCTAAATTATATAATGCAGGTGTGCAAAAATATATTCAAAAGGCATATACGGTTGTCACAGTTTAATACAGAACAAAGGAGTAGAATTGTCTCTGGCAAATATAAGCCACTGTAAAAATACATGCTTTAGTGGAGGATAGTCGATTCATCAGAATTTTATTACGTTAAAACACCCTAGTTTCTTCTTCTGATTATAAGTCCGTAAAACAAAATTCTAATCTAATATTAAAAAGAGGCCCTAAAAATTGAGGTAGAGTTGGTCAAAAGTGTTAACTTTCAGTTAGACAAGGGGAATAAGTTGACGAGAGCTATTGTACAAGTGTGACTATAGTTACTAACAATGTATTGTATAAATGAAAGTTGGTAGAATAAAATTTCAAGTGTTCTCATTCCACGTAAAAAAGTATGTAAAGTCATACATATGTTAACTAGTCCAATTAAGGCATTCCACAGTGTATACACATTTCAAAACATCAGGTACACTATAAATATTTGCAATTTTGGGGTCAATTTAAATTTTTTAAAAAGAAATTTTATCACATCAGAATATTTTCCTGTATCCACGTTTAAATTATTTATGATGTATACCAGCTGTTTTTGTTTCTTTGTATTTTTTTTCTTTATTTTTCAACCTCAGTTCCTCCTTTTAGATTGATTTTTACACTCTGCATATTTCAGTAAGCTGCAGTTAATATTTTTATCTTCTGTTTTTGACTGTACTCTAGTTTTAAATTACCCTGGACCTTATTTTTCACTCTGCATAGCACAATGAGGAGAGCAAATTGTAACCACTACAGTATCTGACCTCATGTTGTAACATATTTGAGTTGTGTCATTCCTTTGCTATAATGACAATTCAAAATTTTCTTCCTGCTAAGCAGTCTAAAATGTGTCACTTTCTTATAAGAACACTATTTTATCTACATTTATGTGAAATTTAATATGCAATTATCACTTCATTGCTGCATTTGACAATAACATTATCCATAACCATTATTGTTTGATATTACTTAGAAAGCATTTTAAATGCTTTATGAATATTTTATGCCAATTAAAATAAAAATAGGTAAAATTTAAAATCAAATACATTATTTAAAAGTGATGATAAAAATTTTCCTATTAAAAATTAAATTTAAATTATTTTGCATAATATTAGCATTATAAAAGTATCTTTAATAATCAATTGTTTTAAAATGTCATTCTTAAAAACCTTTTACTTTCTATTACTGCTCACCCTATGGGAAAATCAAAGACCCACGGAACATTGAACAGACAGTAGTGTTAAAATGCTGCCTAACAATTTTCTTCTGGCTAAGGTTGGCTGAATTCTCACTGTTTTAATAACAATTTGAATTTACTACTTAAGTCTTTCCCACTCTCTATTGAATGTGGTTCTAATGATGCAAGACTGCAGATTGTATTAATGATGTGGAGGTAAAATGGAAGAGAAAAGCTTTTTTAAAAAGTATTTTTGTGATTCATTCTAAATATACATATATCTGTATTTCTAGTTTCTTTATCTACAGTAAATTTAGGGAAAAAAATTCAAATTTTTATTTTCTTTCTTTCAAAACCCTTTCCAAAATACTCTTACATGCTAATTAACAAGTTTTCATTCTGTTCATCCCACCTTGTGTAATTTGTACCTTGTTGATATATCATTAGTTACATGTTACTGCAGTGAAACATAATCAGGATCCTGAGCTACTCTCATAGACAGAAAAAAAAAACAATCTCTAGATAGGTGGTATTCATAATTTTATATATGTACCTTGAAAAAGTGTTGTCTATTCTTGGCTGGGGGTGAGTGGTGGGGATGGTCCAAAAAATATCAGTCAATCAGGAACATACAAAATAAATCCTCAAACTTTAATGTCTGTTTTGAATAATTATGATACAGCATTCATTTAAAATATTTTAAAAGCATCCTGCAATAGAGAAGATAGCAAGTTTTGAATACTATGTCAAAAATGGAACTGTGTTAAGAGTATAGAAAGACAAGCTCATTAAAGTGAAAGAGCAAATTGTTATACCTTTGGTTTCTTTTTCTCTGTTTATTCTCTAATCCCAGTAAAGTTTTTTGTGCGATTAAAGATTTGCCTCAAAAAATGTATCAGTACATTTTAAAGACATATGTCACTTTCATGAAATCACTTACAACATAGCTACTTAGGTACATAATTTATCTCCCTTTCAAAGTAGAGCCTACCCTTAGAGTCACTGTCAACATTCAAGTAATGTTCATTATTTTTTAAAGAAAACAATTTACTTCTCAATGTTATATTTTAAATTTGGCTTAATTCCCCACCAGAATACTGGAATAGCCAATAAATACTTCATGTTTTGAGAAAACAAGATTTTGGATGAATTTTTTCTTGCATACTTAGTCACCCTGCACTACCCACTTCATCCTGTTAAGCCTTGGTGCCAACTATAAGAGCATACTGATTTGTAATAATCTATGGTAATAACTCTTCTCTCTACAGAAATGGGAACTCAGCAAGCAATCAATAATAGACATAAATATAAAAGAGTGTATGGTGACAGACAAAAGGGAAAAGTTAATTAGCAAGTTAAGTAAGTCCACATGTGCTTGCTACACTCTCTAAGGCCTAGTGGGAAATTCCCAGATGAAAATTAAAAATAAATACATATAAATACATACATATATATAAAACAATGTAAAACTGATTGCAAAGAAAAAAGATAAGCATTGTAGTCTTTGTCTTGATTCTGACATAGATATATTGATAAAGAAATTTATAGTAAAGTTTGGGACTATGTGATGTAACTAATCAGAAATTAGAAATAAATGTATCACCAGCTGTTGTGTCCAGTAAGAATGGAACAATGAATAGCCAAAGGCATAGTTTTGGCATGTAATAAGAAGACCCAGTCTGTCTCCATATATTAAGAAGTGATTTTGAGCAATAAACATTCTCAAAGGTGTCTTGATCTGCAGAGCTCCTCTGATAACCTGCAGGCTATGACAAAAGGTTGCCATTGTAGTACTATCAGCTTTGGTGTAGTTTATTTAATATATTATTGAAGCAAAAGAAAATTGAATCACACACTTGCTTGCATGCGCACACACACACACACACACACAGATAAAGTCTGAATGTGTCCCCTCCAACCTCATAGGTTGTAATTGTAACTCCCAAGGTGATGGTATTAGAAGACAGAACTTTTGAGAGGCGATTAGGTCATGTAGGCAGATTCTTCATGAATAAGAGACAAAAGAGGCCCCATTGTCAGGGCGCATTGGCTCACACCTGTAATCCCAGCACTTTGGGAGGCAAAAGTGGGTGGATCACCTGAGGTCAGGAGTTCAAGCCCAGACTGACCAAAATGGTGAAACCCTGTCTCTACTAAAAATAAAAAAAAATAGCTGGGTATGGTGGTGGGCACCTGTAATCCCAGCTACTCGGGAGGCAGAGACAGGAGAATTGCTTGAACCCAGCAGAGGTTGCAGTGAGCCAAGACTGTGCCATTGCACTCCAGTCTTGGCAACAAGAGTGAAACTTCACCTCAAGAAAAAACGAGAGCCCAGAGTGAGCACCACCAGTGAGGTTAGAGTGATAAGACAGCTATCTAAGAGGAAGCAGGCCTATATCAGAAACCAAATCTTCCAACACCTTCATCTTGAATTTACCAGCCTCCAGTATGGTAAGAAATAAATTTATGTTGTTTTTGAAATCCCCAGTTTATAGCATTTTGTTATAGCACCCTAAAAGGACTAAGACACATACAACACACACACACACACACACACACACACACACACACACACTCCAAAGCATTGCTGCACCATAAATGAAAGTAAAAATCCTGAGACATCTTAGTAACTGATTTCCCACTGGCCTTAATAACTTGGAGTAAAGTGAATACTAATGAGTTTTTATATACACAACTATGAGGCTCACACTCTGGTACACTTTCTATTTTGTATTGCTTTAAAAAGTAACTTACTCCTCTTGGTTAGATTACTCTAGTTGTCTGAGCTCTGAAAATATTTTGCTACTCGTATTGAGCCTGGAGACTAGAGAACGCTGCTCCACAATGTTAAATGATAATGGGGTTTATCATCTACTCTCCTCCTTGATCTTCCACATCTGCTCTTGTGCTGCTCAGTTTAACTTTATAGACTATTCTGAAAACTAATGATTCCTAAAGGTTAAGGTTTTTCAATGAATATAAAGTCCTGAATCTGAGTTTTCTCCTTTATAGTTTCATGGTCTATAATGAATTTCAGTTCAAGCATTTTTCCTTACTTAATAATGAGGAAGGTTAAAGGATGTTTATTTCTTGTCAAGGCCTTATTAATAAAATAATTATGAAGCACAGTCAAGACATCTCAAAGTTAGCAGTATTGGTGATTCTGCAGGGGCACACTCTCCTGAAGGGTATATTTGAAACACAAGGGAAGTGTACTTATAATTGATTATCTTTTATGAAATGATATGACTTAAAGTGTTTCATCATTCTTATTGAAAGATCTGGTAACCTATCACAGATTAAGCATCTGTGCTCAATTAATTAAATCGTCCTCTCAGTTAAACAGTTTGAGAAATAGTAGTCTTATTAAACAGGATTTCAAAGCTTCTATATTGGCAAAGTAAACAATCATTACAGACCCTCTTCTTTCATTACCTGTTTATATTTTTGCAATGTACTTATAAGGCAGAAATGTAATTACACCTTACTAAGGACAAGTAGTTTCTCAGATCTGTGAAGTGATGTACTCAAGATATTGAAGTTAATACAGACCAAACTATGATACATGACACCTTTTGGGTTTCAAAACTATCTCACTTTCTATGATAAATATTGCAAACCCTAATGTTCTTTTTAGCAAAGTGAAATCCATGTTATGATTTAGATGCCTGAATTTGTGGCTGAATTAGTGCAAAATTAGACTGATTAACATAAGCATATGTTAATAGAGCTATAGTTATTCAGCGAAAAATTCAAGAAAACAGAAAGAAGAGGTTAATATCCCAAACTGGCCAATTACACCCTAAATAAATAATACATATATCCCTCTCTTTGTTTTGAATTTGAAAGCAGACTTCAATCATTCTAATTCTGATTTCACAATAATGAGAATTAAAAGTACGTCTTATTTCTGCCACTTTGTGGCTACTAGCTAAAGCAAATTACTCAACTTATCTAAGAATCAGAGTTTTTTTTTTAATTTTTAATTTGAAGATTGCAATGATACTTCATAAGTTTCCATAAGAAATAGATTAAAAAGGACAGGTAAAGGTCCCAGCACACTACTTGAATCCTGGTAAGTGGTTAATAAATGGCAGCTTTTACTATTTTTATTTTTGTTATTTTTGTTATTCTTGACCTTAAAGCCTGGCATAGATACAATGAATGTGGATTAAGACATCTACCACATTGTTTGAAGATAATAAAGCTTCCTGTCAATTAAAATCTCAGAGGATAATTTCTTTCTCAATATTGGGTTATTTCCATTTTCAATCCTGTGATCCAGGAAGTTGGCTCATATTACAAATATTATTATGTAAAATGGAGTGTGCCTTATTAATAATATGCTTATTAACCCTAGTGAAGCACATAAAATTTATTGAAAGTAAGCAATGAGTAACAAGTGTTACAGACCACAGTTGGTCTTGGAAATAACACTGACTTACACCAAGGTATTTGGGGATTTACATGGCTATTAGGCCTGCTCTTGAATCTTCTTGCTAGGTATATATTCTTGCATGAATACATATTATCTTTGTAACTATTAGTACACTTTATGTCAACTCCACAATATAAAATGTTGAAACATCAAAATTCTAGCTCCCCACAAAGCCTACTATAGCTATTAGACCTTCCAGAATTAACATTGAAAATCCCACTACATTTTCTGGAGATCTTAGTAATTAACTTCTGAAATTCTGTTCTCTCTTTTATTTATTGATATCTTTCTTGTTTTGTTCTGACAATTCTTTACTGTTTTTAAAGATGGTTATACGGTTTGGCTGTGTTCCCACCCAAATCTCATCTTGAATTATAGCTCCCATAATTCCCATGGGTCATGGAAGGAACCCAGTGGGAGGTAACTGAATAATGGGAGTGATTTTTCCGATGCCATTCTCATGATAGTGAATAAGTCTTGCAAATCTGATGGTTTTAAAAAGGGCAGTGGCCCTGCACTTGCTCTTTTGCCTGCTACCATGTAACAAATGCCTTTGCTCCTCCTTTGCCTTCCATCATAATTGTGAGGCCTCCCTAGCCATGTGGAAATGTGAGTCCACTAAATCTCTTTGTCTTTATAAATTACACAGTCTCAAGTATTTCTTCATAGCAGTATGAAAATGGACTAATATAGATGGGTAATCACCATTGAAAAGATTTTTACTTCAATTTTAATTATTCTAAGCTAGGATTTGCTAAATATAGAATTCTCTTCCCATATTTTCTTTGAAGAAAAGAAGAATCCATTCTTAAGAAATATTGAGAAGACATATATGTGGCCAACAATCATAGGAGAAAAAGCTCCATATCACTGATCATTAGAGAAATGCAAACCAAAATCACAATGAGATACCATCTTCTACCCAGTCAGAATGGCTATTATTAAAAAATGAAAAAAATAACAGATAACGGCAAAGTTATGGAAAAAGATAAACATTTATACACTGTCCATGGAAACGTAACTTAGTTCAACCATTGTGGAAGACAGTGTGGCAATTCCTCAAAGACACGAAGACAGAAATACCACTCAACCCAGAAATCTGATTGCTGGGTGTATACCCAAAGGAATATAAATCATTCTCTTATAAAGACACATGCATGCATACGTTCATTGTGGCACTATTCACAATAACAATGACATGGAATCAACCTAAATGCCCATCAGTGATAGACTGGGTAAAGAAAATATGGTACATACACACCATGGAATACTATACAGGCACAAAAAAGAATGAGATTAGATCCTTTGCAGGGAAGTGGATGGAGCGGAAGGCCATTATCCTTATCAAATTAATGAAGGAACAGAAAACCAAATATCACATGTTCTCACTTATAAGTGAGAGCTAAATGATGAGAACATATGAACACATAGAGGGGAACAACTACACTGGGTTTTGTTGAAGAGTGAAAGGTGGAAGAAGAGAGAGGACCAGGAATAATAACTAATGGGTATTGGGCTTACTATCTGGGTAGCGAAATAATCTATACCACAAACCCCCATGACACTAGTTTACCTATGTAATAATCTGTGCATGTACCACAAATTAAATGTTAAAAAAAGCATCATAAGAAAATAAAAATGAATAAATAAGTAAATAAAAGAAAAAAATAAAACACTGAGAAGTTCTTAACTAAATGCTCAATAAATGTTCTGAGAGGCTATGTGAAATATATGTGTTGTTACATATTATATATCATAATACATTCATATATCAATATATTAACAAATTCACATATATATTATCTTGGATTTACCCAGATTAATGTGAACTCAAAAATAATTTTATATGTCATATAATTATCATGGCATAAACTGCCTTTCCTGTTTCAAATATGACATTATTCTTTATTGCCCCTAGTAGTTTCATCTCCAGTAGAGGGCCAACTACCCTTCTCAGCTCACATTTATAGACATAATAATTTAGATTTAGGTACACCAAATACAGTAAACAAGCAGGATAGTTCTGAATTTTTGAATCATTTTCCATAGTTTCTGACTCATTAATTTAATGAAGCACTTCTGTGTCCCCAAGTTACATGGGTTCTTAGCTACTTTCACGTCTCTTGTTTCATTTTGTCTTTGTACGTGTGTTCATTTTTCCTTGGAACTTCTTTGGCAATCTGGTTTAGCCTATGGAATATCTCAAAATAAATGTTTTAGTTAAGTAATAAAGGTTTTTTAAATGTTCTAAATAATATATATTATTACAAAAGAAATCCAATTATAATGAAATATAGTTAGACTATTAGATGCATGCTATAGATAACATATATTATCTTGATTAATATATTATATATAAAAATTATTGGCTGATCTTATAAACGTCATAATTTCAAAATAATGGTGAGAATAAAAGATATTGGGAAATATTTACAATTAGGGTCATGGGTTATGAAAATAGTTGCAAGTTCTCTTGTTGGAAAAGTTTCAAGCACCAATAATAGGACTATGATTTATTGCTTTACATACATAATTGAAGGAAATGTAAATTTTAGTTAGAGGTTAGTGGGGAGAAATACTTTTTTTTAATCTAAATTGAGGGTCTGTAGAATTCTCTCCTGTCTATTGTTACCAGGTTTAGTACCCCTACCTCACAGGAAAGCTTTTGGTATTGCTGTGTGTGCATGAAAGTTTTAAGAAAGTGGGTTTTGTTGCTGTTACTATTTGTTTGTAATGTAAACCTTATAGTTATCTTGAGATATGCTGAGTTTTGGTTCAGAACCGTGTCATCTGTATATTGTTAATGGAGAATTTCACGGTTGAGTTACCTAAACCAGTCTTATTCCCTCATCTTAACTTACTGTGAACAACAGTAAATATTCTCGAGTTACAGTTTCCTCCTAAAGTGGTAGACTAAAATGAATCAGATGTTATATCTGTATATGTTATAGATATAAAAGGGCATAAATTAATGCCTAATTATCATATTTATATCCCATTTATATGTATTCATCTCTTGTTTTATGTTGATTCACTGCAGTTATGTAACTTTATAACCAACACAGAATGCAATTTTCTTTTTTTTTTTCATCAATAGAGAAGAATGATGTACTAATTGTTCTCAGTATTGGAAGATTTAGAGTTTTATTTAAGTTTAGTGGACAGAAAAGTTAAACAGGAGTTACTAGATCAAAGTTAACGCTTCAGAAAGCAACAGCAATAATTTGCATTTTAATGTTATAAAAATAAAACTACTTGGAATTATTTATATAAAATATTAAAACTTCATCTTTTAAGTCATGATCATATATTTTAAAACATTGCCAGTCAATAAATTTAAAACCTGAAATTTTTCACATACGATCTTGCTATACTTCAGAGAAATTTTGAATTATATGTTTGTTTACCTGATCATTTGGCTTCTATTGACTTTAGTTAATACTTAATTAGACCATACTGGGAAACTTGGATAGCATAATACTATTAAAGACCCAAGTTAGAGAAAACTAATTTTCACAACATCACAATGAAGTGTATACTACTATTCTATCTCCACACACACTGTATTTATTAACTTTTTTTCTTCAGACAAAGCTGGAGGTAAAATGAGATTATATCATTTTCTTCACACTACTTTTTATGCCTTAAATTTTGGATAAATAGAAAATTAAAAGCAACAGGAAGTCATACTCACCAAGCATAAATACACTGTAAGTAAACGAATGATAAATAATAAAATAGGCAGCAAAATTTTTCCTAGTTAGTACACACATAATATGTAATAAATATTTTTTATGAATTCCATAGTGGTTTGCCATTTACTAATAATTTTATATAAACTTGTATAAAGAGAGTCAATAATTGATATTATTGGCATACTAAGTATTATAGGTCATGTCACCGTTACCGAGGTACTTTCAGATTAAAGTTTAACGAGTAGTAAAGGAATTAACTTCGTCCTAGGGTTAGATGATAATGCAAACCTCCTTCTTTCCATGTAAATACAAACTGTTTTGGACACTATTTGTATAGGAGGATTCAAAAGAAAAGAATAGATTATTAATACATTACTAGAGCCAAAGCCTGTGTTTAGCAGTTCTAGTAAAAATATTATATATAGGACTGTTGATACGTTTGGGGCTCTATGTTGTTTAAGTGGAACCTACCATCTAAGTAGAGAAAGTATTTTACCATTGCTATGGTGTGAATGTGTTCCTTCCAAACTGTAGGTGTTGTCAATGTGATAGTACGAAAATGTAAAGCCTTTAAAAGATGATTAGTCCATAAGGGCTAATGAATGGGATTAATATTGCCCTTATGAATGGGATTAAAATTCTTATGAAAGAGGCTTCAAGCAGCATGTGGTTAGCTTGTCCATCCTCTTGATGCCATGTGAGGACACAGTGTCCCCCCAGCTTTGGGGGCTACAGAAAAAGGGCACCATCTTTGAAGTAGAAAGCAGTTCTCACTTAACAATCAAACCTGCTGGCATCTTGCTCTTGGATTTTCCACTCCCAGGAATTTCAAAAAAATCTTCTGTTATTCATGAATTAACTCATCTTAGATATTTGGCAGCATAAACAGACCAAACATTATCTGTCAAGATCCTTGTGTGTGTTAGATGCTGTACTGCACGACTCTGAAGCCTCAGTGAATGAAGGCCTTACTACACAACTACTGGAATTCTACCTGGCGGTTATTTCTCAGAAGTCACTCCTTTTTGGTAATTGCTTCAGCTGAAGGGTACCACCTCACCATTGGTCACAAGCCCTTCCCAGGTCTGCACACATTCAAAGACTTATAACGTGACTACAAAATAATTAGCTCTTTTGCCTCAATTTGGACAAACACGAAGGGCAACTCATGCTCCAGATCTCTCTATGAAGTGTTCTGATGATTCGTAAGACAAGGAAAGAACACAACTATTTTCTTTACTCAAACTGACATTTTTTCCTTTATTTACATAAATTCTAATCTTAAAACCACAACCTAATATTTCTCTTGCAGTGTCATCCCATGCATGATGATGTCTGGAATTAGAGAAAAGACTTTCAATAAGAATAAGTTGATACATTCAAGCATTGCTAAAGGGGTGGGGATCCTCTTCTAAGAGCTCAAACTGTGCAAACTTGGGTAAATGTTTACTCCTTTTGAGGAAACCAAAGCATCACTGGTTAAAATGTTTGCCATTAGTCCAAGTTTCCTTTCTCAAAGACAGATTACTATTTACTCTTGTGATTTAAATTTGTTTTTCTAAAGAGATTTTTTAAGGAGATAGCTTAGTGACTTGAAGTTATGAAACAATAGTTTTCTAAGCAACAACGAAATAATGATTATAATTTTAAGTTAATAATTTGATTTCTAGTGATTTACAATTTTTCAGTAAGCTTGGTTAATTACGGTAAGAATTAGTACACTACAAACATATTATTTCCTATTTTGTGTTGTGAATTTTTCTAGGTGCTTTACGCATGTATTTCAGTTGTACTTCAAAAAATCCTTATGAAAACAGAGCATATGTAATTATTATTCTTGTTTTGCAAATAAGATTGATAAAGGATCAGTGACTTCCTTATAACAAATAGCTGAGAAGCAAATCCTTTAGTATCAAACTTGGCCCATAGAGTGTCTAAATGCACACAAATAACTAATCTTTCTTGTTGGAAATACAATCTTATTAAACTTTCAGTAGACAAAGCAAAATAAAATAAAACAGAATGTTTCTGAGAAATTTAAAACTCACATACCTAACACTTACTTTAGCTAGGATTGAGTTTTGTTTTTACATTGGAGACAGCATGTGTCATTAAAGCTCTGTGAATATATTATCGGGTGTACTTATCTGATCTGATACAGTGAGAATGGATAGTCGTTCTTTCAAAAACAAAAAAAAGCAACATTTTACTTTGGTATCAAATATGCCTTTCTCCACTTGCTTATTTCAGTAGTCTTTAAAAAGGAAGACAAAGGCGTAAATAAAAAATTAAAAATGATGTTAGCCAGTGTTGTTCAAATACAACCTGTAAAGGCACTGTTATTAGAATTTAAATATGTTGGCCCAATTAATATTCACAAAAATCTTACCAGGTATTGTTATCCCCTCTTCCCAGATGATGTAACTGAGCCATGCAGATGTTAACTAATTCATCAAAACTTGCAAAACTCTTAGCCAGAGTAGGGGATGAAGACACTTCAAAAACTAGAATACCAAGAAAATAATAAGGTGAAAAATTGGAAGAATAAATGACTTAAAAATAGTATACTATTACCAAGCTTCTTATTCTCCGTCTCCTATACAATCTTTTCTATCCCCTTGTCTCTTTAGTTACATAATCCCTAGGTTTTATATTGACTCCATATATAACTGGAATGGAGGATTTCTATGTGAGGTAATTTAAGCCCTCTGGAAAGTTGGATACGTTCAAGTTACATTTCCCATTAATTTGACAGAGATGTTTTTACCTTCAACCTTACTTTGTTAAATTAAGGTGTTATAGCTTAAAACCTATTATAAGACAGTAAACCTGATTGAAATTGGTGCAAGTGAGCCCTACCAAGTGTGTGTTGCATATTCAACAAAGGTTAATAGAGTATTATGATTCATTCTCTGATTTAAGATCTTGCAGTCTAGGAAGAATACTTTGTAAAGAAATCTCACTAATTTTAGAGCATATAAATGGGTTTGGGCATACAGAAAAAAAAATGAAAATTTAAAGACTATCACTATGCTTAAATCTCAAAGTAGACATTAGCAATTTAGTGAGGTAAGTACTCAGATAAACCAAAGTATAGAGTGCTAAGAGCTCTCTTAGTGGAGACTACTAACAGCATGGGAGAGAGCAACTTTTTTGAAAGAGAAAATGCATGATTGGATCTTGAAAGATAAGTAAATGTAGCAATAATGGACTTCATAGAAAAAGAAAATGTATAAGATGAGACAGAGGGATGAAAATATTTTGTGAGTTCAATAAGCTACAAGTGGGTCAGTATTTTCTGGGGGGTTATATTTCATTTGCGTGAGAATTACCTGTACGTTATCTATTCTTCTCCTATTTTTTCGTTTTTTTTCTAAGGCAGTTCTGATCTGTTCAAGTTGTCAATGTGTACAGTCTTCTTCCCAGACTTTGTTGAAGCTAGAGGCAATCATATACTGAATTCTGGACCATGAAGACATGGTTTAGATTGCACTTCCAAGAAAGTTAGGATTTTCACGATAAAAATGGCATGTTTAGTTGTCTTGTATCATTTTCATGTTATCCTTCCCATTCTTTTTTGATGGAAATGTAAAAGAATTTTCTGGAAATGCATGTGCCATATTTTGACTTTGAAGAGAAAGCCATATGGTAAGGTGTCTGGGGCAAAAAGGAGGATCCTGAGTCCTGGATGGCTTTTTCACTGTGCTGCTGTCCTAAGGGTGATTTATGGATTATGAATCAGTTAAGGGATAAAAAGAAAGATAAGGAGACAAGGTTGGAGGAATTATTATTATTGATAGCTTTTAGATTAGTCTATGTGGCTTAGCATCAGTGCCAAAGGAGTTTGCTAACTGAATCTCACAGTTAGCTTATGTTTTCCACCCAACTACAAGTAGTGCTCCACCAGGGCAGGTGTCCCTGTGTGGTGAGGGGGAGAATCTGCTCTTAAAGCTGCAATGAAGACTGCTTGCTTTACATGAGCAGCTTACTTGCAAGAAGGGAAGCATAGAACAATAAAGTTAAGCAGACGCATTTAAACATCAAGTGAGTCACAGTCACTCCCATGGAGCAGAGTAAATAAAGGTATAGAGAGATGACAACAGGCAGAGTTATCCTAACTGGCCCCCCCATTATGAAAGGAATAACAAGTGCAGGAAAAAATTATTTCCTTCCAGCATACTATCAATTCTACACTGCCTCCCTTAGAACTCACTATTACATATGAAAAATAAATTTTAAAATTGCAGAAGTTATTATAGGTGGATTTCACTTACATGTGGCTATGCTAAATCCTGAGTCAACAAGTGGCAAATTACGACAGAAGATATAGAGATATGCAGCTGCAGAGAAGACACATTAAAGGTTTTGGAATCTATTCTGCATGCCGAGAACCTTTTAAACAATGTGATCAAGTACAGCAGTAGATAAGACATTACTGTCTTCCTCCTCCTATGCTGCTACAATGAACAAAGAATATGGAGTTGAGAATTGAGTGAGGATTATCTATTTCAGAAATTGTTTAAAGGAATAACTGATATAACTGGGTCTCTTCTTTAAAATAAAGAAAAAGAAAAGAAATATTAAGAATGATCCACTAAATTTACTGTTTGGGTAACTGGAAAGAAATGAGTAAAGTCTGACTAGAAAAGAGGCAGGTGGGGCTAGGAGGATGAATTTGGTCTCAGTCATGTTGATTTTGACTAATTGGGGGTCAACCAAATTGTGGACTGATTCAAATCCAGCAGGCAACAATGCATATTGAACTGAAACCCAAAAGCATAAATGGGCTAAACACCTAGTTTGGAGACATCATCACAAAAGTGTTTAGGAGAAATGAGAATACATGAGTTTATCAAGAAAGAGTCAGCAGCATAGAGCAGAGAAGACTCAACATTTCAGAGGGAAGTTGAAAATGATAACAAGAATAACCTGCCAAAGAGATAACAAGCAAACCCTGAAGACAGTGATGTCAAGTAAATCATTATCATTTTTAGAAGATGTTCTACAATGACAATGTGCAGAAAAGCCAGTGACAAGGACAGGATGAATGAATGCTCTCCTTTTCCTTTGCATCAGTTATGCCAATGGCAACCATCGTCAAAGTAGCATCTGCAGAAATGACCCTGGGTGAGACTCTACAGCTGGCAAAGGTTGAGAAGTAAATGGAAGATGAAAAATTGACTCACTGAATATGAGCCGCTCTCTGAAGAAGCACACATCTGGATGTAAGGAGAGACACAGTGCACTAGAGGGAATTTGAAAACCCACTTTTTGTTTTGGTTGTTGTTACTGCTATTGTTTTATCTCAAAAATATGAGAACTGAGACTTTTTTTTAAGATAGGGTTTCTTCATGTTAGGCTGGTCTCGAACTCCCAACCTCAGGGGATCCACCCATCTCAGCCTCCCAAAGTACTGGGCTTACAGGCGTGAGCCACCCAGAAAGGTTCATTAAAGAAGCTCAAAGGTAACAAATTTGTTGTGGATTCCTAGGAAGGAATGGTAACCAGAGCAGAGATGTACATTCTGAGAAGACACACAGAGGAGACCATTGACAAAATACCAGGCATTTGGAAAGATGAAACAGAATAGGGCATGACATTATATTACTTCACATTTTTTCTGTGCCTCATCTTCCTTTGGTTTAAGTGGAGATTTCTACTGATCATTGGTGGCCAGGCCAATAACTTAGAGTTACATGTAACAATTCAGCAGCAAGAGGAAGGTGAAAAATAGAAGCCATTCTAAAATGATTTAATACTCTAATAAAATCTCTAATCCTAATATGTTAAGAAAAAAAGAGAGAGAATTTTCATGTTCATTTGGGGAGTTCTTTATTCATTATAAAATAATTTTTTTAATCTCAAATTTTTCTCTTTACTTCACACTTACCATTTTGTCATAACGGAGACTAGAATGACTGAATTAGAAGCCAACATTTTAAGCACGCTGAAGACATAGTGAATGAGAGATAATAAATTTTAACACTGATATTTGACAGGTATGCTTGTATCATAAGCTAGTGGAGTGGTGAGCACTTCAACCCATTTCTCTAATATTTTGGCTGATGAGGACTATGCCAGTTCAGCATGGGTTTGATTTTCTTCAGTTTATAAAGGGCATCAGACCATGAATATCCAGTTTCAGAACATTTGAATATAAAATTAAATAATAGCATAGAGACACAAGACGCTGCCTTGCATAACTTGAAATAGAAACAGGAATTCAAGTAATAAATAATGTATGGCAAGAAGCAAGTGGCAACAGGCAAGTGACATTTTCTGCCACATATTAGAGCGAAAAGAGTAATCTTCTTTCACTGAATATAGTCAAATATGTGGGCAGGTTCAGACAGAGCACATGTAGGAGTAAAAGAAAGAGGTACACTGCCTTGGCACCCATAAATCTCTGGCAACCAGTAGTGTCACACTTGTCACTATATCCAGTGACCTAGTCTGGGGGGATATTTATGGTAGGTAGTCCTTTCAATGACACTAGGCAATTCATGTAGCTCTCTCTACACTGGCTCTTTTATTTCCTCTACATTTTAGGTCATGGTTAAGTGCATGAGTTTTGGATTCCAATAATATAAAATTTGTATAGGTATGCGGTGTTTTGTCATTGAAATATTAAAACAACGGTACAAAAACTTATACTCCATATACTTGTTACCTTAAAATTCCTTTTTGCAACTAATGCTCTGTTTCAATAAATTATACCATAAGCATGTCCAGCTTAAGTTTCTATTTACTTGCCTTTTCTTTCCCTTAATCAGTTCTTAACATTTCTCTCTTCATGAATAAGGATTTTATATCCTCTCCATTGATTTCTTTAGAACTCTGCAGTGGCTCTTTTCTGTAGGCCAAAAATGGCTGTAGAAAATACTCAGTGGAGATAATGGGATCTTAGAGAAGTAAGGGCCATGTACAGTACTTAACTGCCATAGACAAGGGTGATAAGAAGAAGAACCAAGGTGTTAATCAAAAACTTTTGAGAAAGAGGAGTCTTTGATACTGAATAATTTATTATTATGTCCCTAAGACTGAAATAGATGGGCAACCTACTAAATTATTACATAGTTTTTATAAGCAGAAGTGCCTTAGGTTTGCTGAACAGAAGTTTGAATCAAATCAACAAAATAAAAAGAAGTTTGAATTTAATCAACAAAATATAAAGAAGTTTGAATTAAATCAACAAAATAAAAAATCCTGGTCTGTGTTAGGCTGTACCTGCCTATAGAGAAATACCTGAAACTGAGTGATTTACAAAGAAAAGAGGTTTACAAAGCCTACAGATGGATCTGTAGGCTTTACAGAAAGCATGATGCTGGCTTCGGCTTGCCTTCTAGGGAGACCTCAGGGAACTTACAATCACACTGGAAGGCGAAGGGAGAGCAAGCATGCCACATGGCAAAAGCAGGAGCAATAGAGAGAAAAGCTGGTGTCACGAGTTGCAGGAGGGTGCCACACACTTTTAAATAACCAGATCCCACGATAACTCACTCACTGTTTCAAAAATAGCACCAAGCCTTGAGGGATTCACCTCCATGACCCAACCATCTCCTACCAGATCCCATCTTCAGAATTTCTCCATCATTGGGTATTGCAATTCAACATGGAATTTGGACAGGGATAGATATCTGAACTGTATCATGGCCCCCTACAAATCTAAGAATTAAGCCAGATCAGAGATCCTGAGATGAAGGGAAGTCAGGTTCCCTGGAGAAAAGATTCTACTTAAGATCCAAAATTTTATGTTATAACTCTTCGTCCTCTGCCAAAGCACCTGTGGCCATTTAACCAGAGGTAGTTGTACATTAAACAATGAGAAGTGGCTCAGCACAGTGGCTCACCTGTGTAATTCCAGCACTTTGGCAGACTGAGGCAGGTGGATAATCTGAAGTCAGGAGTTCGAGACCAGCCTAACAAACATGATGAAACCTCATCTGTATTAAAAATACAAAAATTATCCGGGCATGGTTGTGGGCCCCTGTAATCCCAGCTTCTGGGAGGCTGAGGCAGGGGAATTGCTTGAATCCAGGAGGCAGAGGTTGCTGTGAATGGAGATCACATCACTCCAGACTGGGCAATAGAGTGAGACTCCATCTCAAAAAAAAAAAAAGAAAAAAGAAAGAATGAGAAATAACTAGACATTCAGAGAGTAGAGGACATGTCTTTTAGTTGTCCTTAATACCCGAGATGGAACATGCCATGATGGTGCACTAATTAGTTTAAGAACTCAGGAAGATCTAATGATTAATAGAGTTTAGCTAGAATCTCTCTCAGAAAGGAACCAATAGGCACTTTAAACCACTCTGTGGTTATTTTCTCATATCTGGAATACAGAGGTGCAATAGAAATACCTGGCAATAACAAGGTCTTAATGGATTCTCTGGCCTTGTGAGTTGATGGCTATTATGTCAGGAAAGATCAACTAGAAGTTCCTATTTCTGCCTTCACTTTCCAAAACAGTAAACCAAATACATATGACGTTCTTGGAGAGCTTGCAGAGAAGAGTGCCATCACCAAAGACTTGACAGACACAGCAGTGATTATTCCTTCCGTATTTCCATCTACTTTCTCATTATCAGTGTGCAAAAGACTGATGGATATATGAAAACTATTTCAATTTAATTAGATGTTGGCTCCAGTTGCAATTTCTGTTCCAGATGTAGATTTTCTGCTTTTGCACATCAAAGTATATTTTCGCATCTGGTGAACAGTTTTGAGCAGTGAGTTCATTTTTTTATACATGTATTAATAAGCACTACTAAAGTTATTCATATACTTTCATGATCCTATCTCAAGGATTTATCAATTCTCCATCACTATTTCATAATTTTTTCTTCATGAATCTTGATGGCCTCTTCATTCCACAGAACATCACACTCGTCCACTTCATTGATGATATCATCCTGAATAGACTAGATAAGTAGGAAGTAACGATTGCTCCTGAGGCCTTGCTAAGGCACATGTATGCTAAAACGTAGAAAAAATGTATTTCACCATAATTTATTTTTCCAATACCTCCATAAAATTTATAACAGTCTAGTTTTCTAGTGTATGTGAAGACATCTGTTCAAAGACATCTGCATCTGGCCACTCCTAAATGCAAAGCCTAGTGGGCCTCTATAGAGCTTGGCCATAAATAATACATAATTTTCCCTTTTTATTCCACCCATTTCCTGAGTAAAACAAAAGGCTGACACTTTTGAATGGAACTCAGAGGAAAAGAATTCTCTTAAACAGGTGCAAGCTACTCCAACACTTAGGCTATATGACTGAAATAATTAAATGTTGACTGATGTATCAGTAGCCAGAAGAGATGCCTTATGGAACCTTTAGGATTTTGGAGCAAAGCTCTGCCATCTTCTGAAACAAATTCTTTCTTTTTTTTCATTATTAAAAACATCTGGCTTGTTACCAGGCTCTAGTAGAGATTGACCACCTGACCATAGGCCAAAAGTTACCATAAAAATTGAACTACCTGTTATGAACTGTGTTGTTATCTGACATACCAGTTTAAGAACTGTAGTGTGCATAGAAGTATTCCATCATCATGTGAAAGCAGTATACATAATATCAGTCTAGAAGAAGACCTGGAGGTACAAGTAAGCTGAATAAACATGTAGCTCAAATTGTCATAGCTCTCATTACTTTTACATTTCTTCATCTCTCAAATTTTACTATACACTCCTGGAAATTAACAAGAATTCAGTTACATTCTCCAAATGGTTATAATCAACATGTATGCCCAAAAGCAGACAGCTGCATCACTACTGTCCCATTCTTGGGTGTTGTTAAAGAACAGTGATGAGCTCACACCTGTAATCCCAGCACTTTGGGAGGCTGAGGCAGGTGGATCACGAGGTCAAGAGATCGAGACCATCCTGGTCAACATGATGAAACCCCATCTCTACTAAAAATACAAAAAATTAGCTGGGCATGGTGGCGCGTGCCTGTAATCCCAGCTACTCAGGAGGCTGAGGCAGGAGAATTGCCTGAACCCAGGAGGTGGAGGTTGCAGTGAGCCAAGACTGCGCCATTGCACTCCATACTGGGTAACAAGAGCGAAACTCCGTCTCAAAAAAAAAAAAAGAACAGTGATGAGTAAATATTATTCCAATGGGGAGTATAGACCTTGAGAAGTCTATGTTGTTGTCCATTTATTTCAGAAAAAATACCTGAAGTATGAGTTGTTATGAATTCACAAACAATAATTAATAATTTGTCTAGATGATTAGAATTTCAGAATAAACAGAATTATAATACTGATTACAAAAAGTTTGGGGAAGAGGTATGAAATTATCTGTGTCTCATATGAATGCTTGCTAATTATCAACCTCAGTAAAGGAAGACCTTAATAATTAGATGAACAAAATGCTCTAATCTGTGACTGTCAACTAGTTACCCTTGCCATTATCCAATGAACTAAATGGCCATAAATGCAAGGAAAGTGCTTAATGTTGGCTTAGCATATGTATTTGGTAAATACTCAATTATGACAAAAGTTAGTGTGTTTTGGGCCCTTCAGGATGCTTCAATCAAATTAGGAAGCATAATTTTGCTGTTGTCATTATTTGTAAGTAACTATGATTAAGACATAGTTTATATAAATGCTAACTTAACAAAATATGAACAAATTCTAGATTGTACTTTGTCAATTTAGTTAAACTGGCACCTGTATTTCCCCAAATCTCCTTCTCTATGTAGGCTCAGGTTAGATTAGGTCAGAGAGGAGTTTGAATGGGATTTCAAAGGAAAAAATTAAAGTACCAACCATTACTCTCTACGTTCATTGTAATCATATATATTGAGGAACAAATGCAGGGTTGTCTGGCAGTTCTGGTTTGTCCTCACTCATCTCCTCCCTTTGTTGATCTATTCTTCTCAACAGTTGGTTTTGCTGGCTAACAGCTGCCTCAGGCCATTTGGCAAAATATTGTCTGCAGTTCCATAGTAGTAGTAGATATGTTAATATAGCAGCTTTCCAAAGACCACTCTGGGAATCATAACTTGGTGGAATATAGCTAAATCAATACTGAGAAAAAAATGTGTAACACTAAGTGCCTATATTAGAAAAGGTAAGAAAATAATCCATATTTCCATCCCAAGAAATAACAAAAAATATCAAAAGAAACCAAAGTAGCCAGGGGAAGGAAATAACAAAGAAAAGCAGGAATCAATAAAATTAGAAAGAAAAAACTATGGGGAAAATCAATACAATAAAGTATTCCAGTTCTTTAAATGTATTAGCACAGTTGTTAAAATTCTAAATGATCTGACAAACAGTAAAAGAAAAAGAAAAAGAAAACAACCAATATCCAGGATTAAAACTACAGATCCTGCTGTCATTTAAAAATTAATAAGGGATTACAACACTACACACATAGATCAAACTTTATGCTCGTAGATTCAACAACTTAAAAGAAATAAACTAACTTATTGTAAACCACACACTAACATGACTTAGTCAAGAAGGTATAGATAATCTGAATAATCCAGTAGCCATTACATAAACTGAATGTGTAACTAAAAATTTCCCCTTAAAATATGTCTATAGATCCAAGTGGTTTCGCTAATAAATTTTGCCAAACATTGAAAGAAGAATTAACCTCAAATTAATAGAATCTATTTTAGGAAAAGAAAGAGGAGAAAACATTTCCCAACTTATTTTTATGAAACCAGTATTGCCTTCAGACAAAAGCCAAAAACAGGACAAATAAATAATTTTTTAAAAGGAATAGATAAGTAAAAATCAATATATCTCATGAAATTAAGAATGAAAATCATAAAAAAATGGAATTCAATAATGCAAAGAAAAAATATATGCAATGATTGAATGGGATTTTTTCCAGGTATGCAAGCCTTATTCAACATTTACAAGTAATGAATCAAATTTACCACATCATCAGTCTAAAAAAGGAAAATTATGTGCTCATATAAATGGTCAAACAAAAAAGCATTTGACAAAAACAAACCCACTCATGACAAAACTCTCAACAAGTTAAAAATAAAATAGAACAGCTTCAATTTGATAAAGGCATCTACAAACTACCTACCACTAGTATTATACTTACTGGAGAAAGTCTGAAGTCTTTCTCCTAACATGAAGAATAAGGAAAGTATATCTGGTCTCATGACTTATTCAATATATAGCATTGGATGCTCTAACTAGTGAAATAAGACAAGACAAGACAAGGGAAGGAAAGGGGAGAGAGAGAGAGTGAAGAAGGAAAGAGAAAGGAAGAAAGAAGAAAAGAGGGAAGGAAGGAAGAAAGGAAAGAAGGAAGGAGCACAGGGATTGAAAAGGAAGAAAGAAAATGGTCCTTATTTACAAGTTATCTATGCATGAAATCCCAAGGAAACTACAACTAATTAGTAACTTTAGCAAAGTCATAGAATATAGAATCAGTGCAAAAATCAACATGAGGAAAATAAAACTTAAAAATAAAATATTAGCATAAGGAAAATGAAATACCTAGGTCTAAATTTTATAGAAATATGTACGTGTATGCTGATAATGCTAATTATAAAATGCTAGTTAATGTAATCAATAAATAACTAAGTAAATGAAGACACATAATATGTTTATGAATTTAAAATTTCAATATAGTAAAGTTGTCAGTTTTATCCAATGGACCCACAGGGTTAGTGCAAATGCCATCAAAATCTCAATAAAGTTTATTGTAGAGACAGAATAGCTAATTCTTATATTTATATAAAAAGGCAGAGGACCTAGGGAAGCTAAAACAATTTTGAAAAAGAAGGCAGAAGAAATCATTTTAGACATATTAAGGCAAACTCTATAGCTATGGTAATCTATAAAGTATAATACTGGTGGAGAGATAGAATGATAAATCAGTGAGACAAAGAATACAAATAGACCCGCACAAATATGCTAAACCAATTTTTGGCAAAGGTGAATGTCAAAGCTATTTCAAAGAAGAATCCTTTCAACAAATGGTCCTGCAGCAACGGGATTTACACAGAGAAAAAAAGAAAAAAAAATCCGCCTAAACCTCACACTTACACAAAAATTAAGTCAGAATTAATCATAAACTTAGATGTAAACTGCAGAACGATATAATTTCCAGAAAAAAAATTAAAAATCTTCCACAATATGGAGATAGGCCCAATTTCTAGCCTTGACACCAGAAGCTTTAGTCATAAAAGTAAATTTGATAAATTAGAACACATCATTTTTTAAAAATTGCTTTGCAAAAGGTTCGGATATGGGGATGAAAGGACAAACTGGGGAAAATGCAAATCACATATCCGCTGAAAGATTGGTATCTAAAATATATACTCTCAAAAATCAACAGAAAAAAAATTTAAATGGGTAGAAGACATGGATACACATTTCACCAAAGAAAATGTGCAGATGGGAAATAAGAACATAAAAATTTAACACCATTAACCATTGTGGAAATACACATTAAAACCGCAATAAGATATCTTACTGATTCATCAGAATGGCTATAATTTAAAAAATATGACAATACTAATTGCTGGCAAGGACATCAAGGAACTAAATAACAATCATTGCTGCCAGGGAATGTAAAATGAAACAGTCACTCTGGAAAAGAGTTTGGCCATTTTTAATAAAACTAAACATACATTTCCATTTGTCTTAGTAATTATACTCTTGGACATTTATTCTAGAATAAACAAAATGTTAAAACGTACACACACAGATGTACCCATATATTCATGGCAGCTTTTCTGTAATGGTAAGAAACTGAAAACAAAAGAAAACAAAAAACAGGTGTCTTCAAGGATGAATGGTTAAGCAAACTGTGGTATATCCATACCATGAAACTCAGCAGTAAAAAAGAACACTTGGATGAAGCTGAAGGTAAATAAACAGTGAAAAAGTTCAATCTCAAAATGTTGCATGTTGTATAAATATATTTATGTAATATTCTTAAAATGTAAAAGTACAGAAATGGATAACAGATACATGGATACCTGAATGAGAAACAGAAGAGCAGTGGATGTTGCTTTAAAAGGGCCATAGGAGAGATCTTTGTGGTAATAAAATTGTTCAGTATCTTGACTGTTTCAATGTCAATATACTTGTAATATTAATGTTCTTATCTATTGTATTCCTGTCTCTGTTGTAATATCAATTTCTTAAGATTCTTCTATGTGGGGAGAGGGGTGCCCTGGGTAAGAGTACAGAGGATATATCCTTATTGTTTCTTACAACTGCTTGAAAGTTTTTTTTTAAGTATAATTTATATTAGATTACTTAACTTGATTTAAGAACTCTACACTATTGATTATTCTCCTCCACCACGAGTGTTCCAACTTGGCTGTCCTTCTATGTCACTACTTGTTCACATTTTATCTTCTTTATTTTCTTCATCTCTCCAACTCCTATATCCCCGAGTACTCCAAGATTCTGTCCTCAGGACTCTTTTTATTCACATTTAGTCTACTCCAGTACTAAACTATAAATATCTCAGTGCTGAGTCTCCGATTTTATATATAATTCTTCACCCTCTGCATTCCAGAGACTTGAACCCAAGCGCCTAACTGTTTTCACCTGAATGTTTATGAAGCATCATAAATATATTTCTAATATAGATCTCCTGATCTTTCCTCCAAAATGTCTTCCAATACTCTCTCCTATTTCAGTAAAAGGCATTGTAGTTTTCTAGCTGAGTTGCTGATGCCAGAAATCTCTTACTAATCTTTAATTCTTTTTGCTCATTCTTTTCTGGAATACAATCAATTAACAATTTATCTATGTCTTAAAAAGACGTCAACGCCTGTAATCCCAGCACTTTGGGAGGCCGAGGCAGGTGGATCACGAGGTCAAGAGATCGAGGCCATCCTGGTCAACGTGGTGAAACCCCGTCTCTACTAAAAATACAAAAAATTAGCTGGGCATGGTGGCACGTGCCTATAATCCCAGCTACTCAGGAGGCTGAGGCTGGAGAATTGCCTGAACCCAGGAGGCGGAGGTTGCCGTGAGCTGAGATCGCACCATTGCACTCCAGCCTGGGTAACAAGAGCAAAAACTCCGTCTCGGGAAAAAAAAAAAAATCTTGCCACTTCTTACTACATTGAGTGCCACCATTTTTCTTGATCCGTCATTACTCAGATTCTTAGAATAACTTTCAAAGGTTTTTCTTTTTGGTTTATTTCTGCTTTCTTCTGACCTCTTGTTGCAACCCACAGTCTGTAATGATACAGAAACAATAATAATCGTTTAAATTTAATTAAGATGCTTCAAAAATTGCATCTTATCTGACATTACCTTTGTTCCTCTTCCCCTTGTAGACATCACCATTCGATAAATCACACGTTTTCCTCACTTCTCTAATTCTTAAGTATAGCTTTCTCTCCCACCAGAGTTAAAACAGTGCGGAGGCAGAAGTTTTGGCTATTTTGTTTCCTAACAAACACCTACTGCAAGAACATTCCTTAACACATGGTAGAAATTTCATAAATATGTGTTAAATGCAGGAATAAAAAATGAATTTATAAAATATACAGTTAAAAAGACTTGAAATTACATGAATGTAGAATATACATGAGACTAATAATTTTATATGACACAAATTTCTTCTGTGAGTGACTGAGAATTGAAAATTACATGAAATAAGTAACTATGTAACACTCGTTTAATCAGGGGTCAAAAGAACATGATTTTTTAATATGTTGGATTTTGAAAAAAAAATAATTAATTAACATTGAATTTGAAATTCAAATTTAATTTAAGAAGGAAAGCTAGCCTAACACATGGATTAGCAAATGGGCAGGACATTTCTGAATTTCTTAAAACACATAAATTAAACATTTATTTTTTCTGCTGTTATTTCCTGCATAATGCCCATATGGTAGGACAGATTTTAACCCAATTTGTGGTTATATTTCGAATGGTTACTTAAAATATAGGCCCTGTAGTTTCCTGGATACTTACCTTGGAGCTTAAGGAGAACCTAAAATGTCTTTCCAGCCTTCCTCAAGGGCAGGTAGAACTGACAAATATCTCTAGAAGTTCATTTTGACTACTGAATGGTAGAGATGTACCAATATATGTTTACATGCTATGGATAAATAAAACACACAGTGTTGCAAAATAGGGTCTCTAAATGAAAATAACATTGGCAGGTGTTTCAAGTCACAAGTTCTGATACACAACGGGGCCTGTTTTCTCATGGAAAGGTCTAAATGTGTGTTCCAGGATGGAGAGCAGCAGGATTTATCTACGTTTCTTAATGATCCTCCCAGTAGAGGAGCTAGCAATTTAATAGAATGGATTGAAAAAAGTAATAATTAATTTATACCTTATAGAGTTGAAGAAGCAGCTATCACAATAATTAACTTTGAATGTAAACACTTGTCCATAGATTTTAGTTGAGTACCATACTGCAAAGTCTGAATACATTGCCTCTGTTTGGTTTCACTGCCACCAACTGAATAGTATATGCTTTTGTTGTTCAGAGGAATAACAGGTGGGATTTTGGTACATTATATTTCAAAACAACTATGACTAAGCATTATTCAACAAAAATCTGTTCTTTTTTTTAACCTGCCTGAGGAAGGTCTTTAGTCTGAACTTCCAATGTTTACGGCACTGATAAACCCAGGCTGCAGACACACTTTCTAGACACCCAAATAACATTTCTTGAATTTGACATTTTAATGTTTCATGAAGATTTAACATCAATGCAATTTGATCAGCTACTTTCATTTAATCAGAAACAACACTGAATTACTGTAACGCTCTAGCACTTTTTCTGTAAAACCAGACAGTGTCTATCTGGACTATATTCTCTTTTCTTCATGGTAGGCAGAAAAAAAGTAAGACAAATAAGATTTAATGACAATAAATAATGAAATGAATATAAACAATGGAAGCACTAGAAAATGTAGGTGTTTCTCACCAGCAAAATTAAAATAAAGCTAGTCATATGCCTTATAGCAATAATTTTGGTAAGATAGACAATGGGATTTATTAGATCCAATTGCAAGACAACAGTTTTAGAGAAAACAATTCAAATTTAGTGTGTAGGATTTTCCTTCTCTCTAAATGTTTAACTTATCTATTATGCTCTGTTAAGAATATGACTCCTCTTGAAATTGTTTGAACGTTATTCTTCTACTTTATGGTGCATAATGTGAAGCTGAAATTAGTGGGTCATTCACAAATGACATAGAATTAAGAATAATTTAAAGGACTGTACTATCAAAAAATGTAGTGTTTAATTGTGTTGTGCTGCTTTATTGGAATTGATGACTTGGTCCAGAGACTATATTGCATAATTTAACTCCTTTAAATTTTAAAATTATTGAGACAATGATTATCATTTGATGCTATAGCTTCTCACTTGCCATTATATGCTAGGAGTCTGGAATACAGTCAACACTGGGCAATAATAATATTAATTTTAGCTATGCTCTTGTAGAAAAAAATATATATACTATTTCTGACAGAGAAATTTCTTGGCATTACTATGTCTTGGATATCAGAAAACGTGGATCTATATCTTCATTTTGCCTTTATGCATATGGGTAAACTTGAGCAGATTACATAACCTTTCTGGTATTCATTTGCTTACATTACCTTAAAGATTACCTCCAGTTTTCAAAACAATTCTGATCATATATATAATCTTCTGATGACAACAATCATTTTAGACTCTATATTGACTTTCATTTCATATCAGTACCGACTTTTCTAGTTACTGGGGAATACTAAATATTTAAATATGACACAAAGAAGAAATGTGTGGGCATATGTTTATTTTAGTCTACAACCTGATGTATACAACTATACTGAAGATGCTCTCCCACCTTCATTTTATCCTGTTATTTCTCTATTTTCTCTACAAACTTTATTTTGCATAGTGGGCTCCCAATGCCTCAAAAGGGGAGCTGGATATAGCCCAGAGAAGGAAAATGTGTTACTCTTGCCTTCTCTTTGAGTTTTCAAAACCTAAGCCTTGTAGTGATGAGGTGAGAGGGGGAGAAATTAGAAAATTTGGAACCTAAACAAATTGTTTCAGAGAAACAAAAAAACGACGTTACTTTTCTGGGCTGGAGTTACCATGTGAACTAAGAAAGAGACCACTGTATTCGTCTAAGAACAGGATTCTATGTCATTTCTCCTGGTCAGAGACCTAGGAAGCCATTCAGAAACCAAAGAGGAAATGAGATATGCAATGTAACTCAGTAGATGAAGTTATGGTGCAATCAGTAAAATTCCTGTGCCCTATAACAGCAAGGAAAAAACAAAAATATCTGTTGGACATATTGTCTTCTGCCACACAAAGGCAACTGCTAGTTATACACAGAATCATAAGAGGTTTTTATTACATCTTTACGATGTCTTCTCCTTTTGCTTTTGTGTAGGATCACTTAGCCAAGTTCTGTTTCCTTGCCCCAGTTGACTTTGCACTTGTCATGAGACTTGCTTTGACTCATGGAATTTTGACAGGAATATGTATTTGTTCTTCTTCTCCTTATGCCTGCTACAAAAAGACCAGTTTCCAAGATTCGTTAGCCTGAATCCTGGAATGAAGAAGACCTGACCTGGTTTGTAGCCTGCAACTAAATTTAGCTAAACATACTCAAGCCAGGCCAAGCACAGCCAAAATACAGACTACTGGGTAACACATTTTGTTATTGTAATGTACTATTGAAATTTTGGTAGTGTTTAACCACAGTAAAAATTAACCACTACAGTAAGTGACAGAAGATATGCTGATTATATTAACTGTTAACCACGAAGAAAAATTTTAATTTTAATTTGAGAATCCCACATATGCCCACCAAAACAAACAGAATGCTCTAAAATCTCTTTGGGATTTAGAAAGTATATTGGAAATTTGATAGTGGAAATATCCCAGTTGATCAAAGTTAACTTTTTTCCACCCAACTGAGAGATAGTGTTAAGTGAACTGGAGAGATAAACATGGAGATTAAAGAAAACTGGAAATTTAACATCTTTAGAGATTCATTGTCCAATTTAATAGCTGCGAGCAACATATGACTATTTAAATAAATTCCAATTAAATAAAGCTAAATGTTCAATTTCTCAATCACACTAGCTGTGCTTCAAATCTTAATAGCCATATATGATTATTGACTACCTTAATAAAGATGACATATTATAAACTATTCCTCTCATCACAGAGAAGGTTTTATGGGACAGTAATGGGACAGTTGTATGGGACACAGATATTGGTAATTTAGCCTTGTCATAATAGATAAATAAGATAAAATGATAATACTCATGTTCTCATGTTGGGCAGAATGGAGATTATCAAAGATTGTATTATTATTTGTAAATATTCACTTTTGCCTCCCTCTCTATTAATGTAGGCCCTGGTACTATAAGTTATTTGTTCATATACATACGAGTACCATTGTCATGTATCATGTTTGGACAGAAGCTTTAAATGTAACTACATTGTTCTCCCCACTTCTTTGCTCTTCCCCTTTGATGTAAAATGAGTACGTCTCAGAAAGGAGCTGTTTCTTATTCCAGGTTCAAGAATTAGATGGCATGTGGAGGAAAAAACAGGCTAGAGCATACCTACAGCAAGAATGAATCCAGAGCCCAATTGCAATCCTCATACAATGTGAGAAATGATATTTTCTGCAAATCACTGAATTTTAAATTATTTTATTCCTCCTGCAAATCTAATGACTGTCAAGTTGATTTACAGAAAAGGGAATTTTCAGTATACAAAACAAAAGTCTAATCTGTTAAGTTTGAGCTGATAGCAAAATGCTCTAGGGAAGATTCCCAATAGGATATTTAGTAGATATTGGGTTCTGGAATGGGAAGAAAGGTTAGGGCAGGAAATATAACACTTGTACACCAACCGCATAGAGACAAATATTGAATCTTGGGAATAGATGCTGTTATCCAGGCGGAACTCACAGTATAGAAAAAAATTTACCGGCCGGGCGTGGTGGCTCACGCCTATAATCCCAGCACCTTGGGAGGCCGAGGCGGGTGGATCACGAGGTCAAGAGATGGAGACCATCCTGGTAAACATGGTGAAACCCCGTCTCTACTAAAAATACAAAAATTAGCTGGGCATGGTGGCGCGTGCCTGTAATCCCAGCTACTCAAGGAGGCTGAGGCAGGAGAATTGCCTGAACCCAGGAGGCGGAGGTTGCAGTGAGCCGAGATCCTGCATTGCACTCCAGTCTGGGTAACGACAGCGAAACTTCGTCTCAAAAAAAAAAAAAAAAAAAGGAAAATAAAATATTGTTATAGTGGATGTATTTTAAGTTATT
>CM052650.1:54928997-54948032 GCA_028533165.1 Leontopithecus rosalia | reverse complement strand
AAAAGGTTATAATAATTGCAATTTGGAAAAGTGCCTCATCCTCTGACCTGGATTCAATAGTTTTGGCTTTATTCAAAATAAAGGTGGGTTTTCTCTGAGTAAACCAATCAGAATAGCTCATCCTCCCACATACAATAATCACTTCAGGATGAATGTATCATACCTCATAATCAATAAGAAATGAGAAAGTATGTGTGAGACTTCAGGGCAATAGATCTCTTTTCAATATGAATAAGAATACATTCTTTTCTCCTGGTTGGCATAGCGTGATTATGTGAGATTTACAAGATTTAAGAAGATTTTCTGAGAATGCAGGAGTAGGAATTACCTATGTAGAACCTAAAATGGAAATGAACACCATAATGGGAATGAGCAAATGATGAAGAAAGGCACAAAACAAGGCAATAATCAGGACGCTTGATGGCATTGTTTCAGAATTGTATAAAACATTATATGACCCAGTACATGTACTCTAGTGACTGAGTCGGTTTGATTTGGATTTACCATTTGATGTAACAAAGTCTTATCAGGTATACATAAAACTCACACATGCTTAAAATAACCAGAAGAAACATGTTATTAAACCTTGAAATTATGCACAACAGGAAACAAAGTGAAAACAGAAAATCTAGAGTCATGGAAGAGTGTTTCAAGAAAAGAAAGAATCACTAGTTCAGATGCTACTCAAAAATACAGTGAACAGGAATCATGACATTTGTAAAGTTTTCAATGAGCCTAGTAGCAGGAAAATACAGAATAAAGCAGGTTAAATGATACAGTGGAAATAAAAGAGAGGTTTCCATACTTTGAAAAATAACTAGGAAATTTTGAAATAGACATAGTATTTTTATTTTAAATGTTTACAGCAAATAATGGTTGTACATATTTATTGGGTACATGCGAAATTTTGATAGAAGCATACAATATGTAATGATAAAATCAGTGTAATTGGGATGTGCACTGTCTCAAGCATTTATCATTTTTGTTAGCACTATTCCAATTCCATTCATCTAGTTATTTTGAAATAAACAAGAAATTTTTATTAACTGTGTTTGCCCTACTGTGCAACAAACAGCAGATCTTATTCCTTCTATGTAACTGCGTTTTTGTGCCCATTAACCAACACGTCTTTCCTCCCACTCCTCACTACTCTTCCTAGTCTCTTGTAACCATCATTCTGCTAGCTCCATAAGAACATTTTTTTAGCTCCCAAATATGAGTGATAACATGTCTTTCTTTCAGTGCCTGGCTTATTTCACTGAACATAATGTCCTCCTGTTCCATTCATGTTGTTGCAAATAACAGGATTTCATTATTTTTGTGTCTGAAAAGCATTCCATTGTATATATGTACCACATTTTCTTTATCCATTCATCCATCGATGGACACTCAGATTGATTCAGTATCTTCGCTATTGTGAATAGTGCTGCAATAAACATACACTTATTCTAGAGGTAAACGTGGACAAACTTCACAAAGAAATTTGGCTATAAAGGAGGAAAGACAGGTAAGGTAGAAGGAGTAGTATTTAATGAACTTGAGGCAAGCACTTCATGTTTTGCTTTTGTAATCTGTGTTTTTTAAGTTTTCATACATATGATCATTTTTAAAAGCAGTCATGAACCTTACAATGATGTGTTGGTCAATGATGGACTGCACTTATAATGGTGCTCCCAGAAGATTATAAAGAAGCTGAAAAATCCCTATTGACTAGTAACATAATAGCTGTGATAGGACCATAGCCCAATGCATTACTCAAGTTTGTTGTGATGCTGGTGTACACAAATCTACTAGGCTGCCAGGCATATGAAAGTATAAGGCTGAGTGTGGTGGCTCACACTTTGGGAAGCCGAGGAAAACAGATTACTTGAGGTCAGGAGTTTGAGACAAGACTGGCCAACATGGCAAAACCCCATTTCTACTAAAAATACTATATATATATATATATATATAGCCAGGTGTGGTGATGCATGTCTGTAATCCCAGCTACTCAGGAAGATGAGGCATGAGAATGGCACAAGGCAGAGATTGCAGTCAGTCAAGATCGTGCCGCCGCACTGTAGCCCGGGTGACAGAGTGAGACTTCATCTCAAAAAGAAAAAGTAAAAGAAAGTATACAAAGTATAGCATATACAATTATGTTCAGTACATAATACTATACTGAAAATAAACAACTGTGTGTTTATGACTTTACTTTTTATACTAAATTTTTATTGTCATTTCAGTGTGTGCCTTTTGCTTATTTTAAAAAGTAAACTGTAAAAGAGGTTAAGGCAGGTCCTTCAGGAGGTATTGCAGAAAAAGGTATTGTTATCGTAGGAGATGACAACTGCACATGTTATTGCTGCTGAAGATCTTCCAGTGAGACAAGCTGTGGAGGTGGAAGAAAGTGATTTTGAAGATCCTGACCCTGTGTAGGCTTAGGCAAATGTGTGTTTTTGCCTTGGTTTTTAACACAATCTTTAAAACATTTTTTTAATTAAAACTTTTGAAAATGGAAAAAATCCTATAGAATAAGGACATTTAAATCATACTTTTGTACACTGTAAAGTGTGTGATTTAAGCTGTTATTATAAAAGAGTTAAAACATTTTTTTAAGTTTATAAAGTAAAAACGTTACAATAAGTTATTTTTTATTGAGGAAATGATTTTTAACAAATTTGGTATAGCATAAAAGTGCAGTGTTATGGTGCAGTGTACAGTAATGCCCCAGGTCTCATCACTCACTCACTGACTCACCAAGGGAAACTTCCAGGACATGGATGAATCTGGAGAACATCATTCTCAGCAAATTGACACAAGAACAGAAAAGGAAACACCGTATATACTCACTCACAGGCGGGTGATGAACAATGATAACACATGGACACAGGGAAGGGAGTACCACACACTGAGGTCTACTGGGGAAATAGGGGAGGGACAGCGGGGTGGGGGGCAGCAGGGGAGGGATGGCATGGGGAGAAATGCCAAAGGTGGGTGAAGGGGCAGAAGGCAGCAAAACACACTGCCACGTGTGTAACTATGCAACTATCTTGCATGTTCTGCACGTGTACCCCAAAACCTAAAATGCAATAAAAAAAAAAACTCCGTTCATGAAAAGTGCCTCATTCAAGTGCACCATTTTTATCTTTTAAACCATATTTTTACTATATGTGTTCTATGTTTGGATACACAAATACTTACATTTTGTTACAATTGCCTACATTATATAGTATTGTAATATGCTGTACGGGCTTGTACCCTAGGAGCAATAGGCCTTATTTTATAGCTCAAGTATGCAGTGGGCTAAACCATCTAGATCTGTGTAAATACACTCTATGATGTTGATATGGTTTGGCTGTGCTGCACCCAAATCTCATCTTGAATTTCCACCTGTTGTGGCAGGGACCCCGTGGGGGATAATTGAACCATGGGGGCAGGTTTTGTTCATGCTGTTCTCGTAATAGATATGACAATTTAAAAATGGGAGTTTTCTTCTCCTGTTTGTTGCTATGTGAGACATGACTTTCACCTTCTGCCATGATTGTGAGGCCTCCCCAGCCACGTGGAACTGTGATTCCAATAAATCTCTCTTTTTGTTGTTGTTTTTTTTTGTAAATTGCCCAGTCTCAGGTATGTCTTTATCAGTAGCGTGAAGACAGACTAATACAGATGTTCACACAATGACAAAATTGCTTACTGATGCATCTATCAGAACATATCCCTGTCATTTTGCAAGTCATGTATATGATAACATGTCAATGTAAAGGAATAGACAAACTGAAAATATATGAGAGATTTGCAATAATGAAAAAGATCAACATCACTAGGAAGGTGGGAGTAAAGGGTGGCAAAGCCTCAGACAGATGGAAAGATTCTCCTTTAATTATTAAAAGAGGGAGAGGGGGAAAAATGGCCAGAGAAAGGCAACTTTCTAAATGTGGTATTAAGAAGTTAAAACAGAGCATATGGAAAACAGCACTGAGGGCTTGCTTAGTATTGGGAAAAAAAGGATTTATATTGTGTTGTATAATATTAGATTGTCTGTTTGTGGGTCTCATTTGGATGTGGCAGTCAGCTAGAATAATAGTAGAATTTATTGCAGAAAGGATTCATTTAGTCTAGGTACTGCACTCCTCAGTAAATGAGAGGGAGTCATAATATGCTTAGTAAAATAATAGTGACTAAAGCTGCTGGAGGAATAGGCACAGCCAGATGGCATAATGCTCAAAGGAACAGATGCTTTTAACATGAGGGTGGAGCAGCAATGATCCTGAAACTACATTTGGGAGTGAATTGGATGTAATCTCTGCTTCCTAGCACTAATGTAGGTGCGGTGCAAGATAATAAGGAAGCTGTAATAGGAGTTATACTCTTAGCAGATAGCCACATTTTACTTAGTGCAATGAGATAAGGGCAAAATACAGTGAAAATATTTAGGTTACAGGAGAGATATTTTAGCTGAGAATTTGAGATCCAGAAAGCAGGATGACACATTTTGGAAAAAAAGAAAGACAATGTGAAAAAGAGCTGGGATAAAGGCAATAAATACTTTGTATATAATGAAAATTACTGAAGTGTTTACTTTCAAGAAGTTAGTTTTAAGTAGGTGAATTATATTTCAATTAAAATATTTTTTTAAAAATTTAAGAAGAGGAGTAAAGGTGCCATCATGAATATTAATACCAAGTGGGAGAAATTATCTGAAAAAAAATTTTTCAAAGGAATTAATTCCATCCAAAACCTGCAGAAGAAAGTTTGTAGGAGAAAGATTTGCAGGAGAAACTGTTCACTCTCTCCGTAGTGCTGGATCAGCTGGCTGATAGGGAAGCTTTGAACACTGAAAAGCACATCACCATGGGCCACAAAATAAAAAATTCTGAAGGAGGACAAAAGAAATAAGGAATCAGACACACACAAATGAAATTGCAACAACAACTAAAAAAGTACATGGATGTTTCCAGGAGCTTTATTTACAATTGTGAGAATTTGAAAGCAACCTAGATGTCCTTCAGTATGTGAATGGATACATAAACTGTGGTACATTCAGACTATGGAATATTATTTAGGTCTAAAGAGAAATGTGCTCTCAAAACAGAAAAGGCAGAATAAAACCAAACGTATGTTACTAAGTGAAATAAGTGAATCTGAAAATGTTATGTACTGTTTGGCCCCAATAATGTGACATTCTGGAAAAGGTTAAACTATGGAGATATTAAAAAGTAAGGGGCAGCCAGATGTTAGGGGAGGGGCCGTAGGAAGGATGAAAGGAAATTACAGAGGATTTTTAGAGTAGTGAAAACATTCTGAATGATACTGTAATAATGGGAACACGACATAATAACATTTGTCTATAACCCACAGAATATACAACACCAAGAGTGAATAATGGAAACTATATACTTTGAGTGATGATGTGGCAAATTACGTTCATCAATTGCAGCAAATACACTACTTTGGTGGAGGATATTGATAATAGAAAAGGCTATTCATGTGTTGGGGACAAGAGATATGTGATATGTGTCTATCTTCCTTTGAATTCTGCTGCGAAAGGAAAACTGCTCTAAAAGATAGTCTTAAAACCTGTATTTGTATAGCATAATTATTTCCCAATGGGTAGGTACACTCTTGCTCTGCAAAAACAGAGCAGATATTGTACATCATATGAAATAAATAAGTCTGTAACTTTCTGTCTTTTGTTCTGTCATAAATTTTTACTGTCCCACTGGAGTTCGTTCTCTAAAGATGGGATTCAAATCAGAAAATAATAACAATATAAAAATATAAAAGAACTGGAATTGCAATGTACTTTTTTATATATCATCTATTATCAGGAGAAGAAAATATCTATTCTGTTCTAAGCTTAGTGTTGAATTTTGAATAGTGGAGAAAAACAGAAAATGAAGGCAGCCCTCACTGACAAGTATTCCACAGAAATAAATCTGAGATGCTACAATATGGCAATTGCATTGATATAATAGACAACAAAGCCCCTGTAACAAATCTCAGGAGCTTCAACAGGAGGTAGACAGAGTGTGTTATCAAGGAAGGATTCACTTCATGTGAAATTCATTGAGTCTTATAGGGCGTGTTGAGATTTTGCTATTTTAACATAGCTAGGATCTTTTTTTTTCTTTTTATTGCATTTTCCTAGGATCTTTTTAAGAGGTTTAAAGCTTTGCATTTTATACTAGCATAACACAAAGAAAATATTAAACAAGACAATTTAACTAAAGTAAAATCATAATTAATACAGGCCTATCAGGGTCTGAGAAGATGTGTAGAAAATTGCTCATGAGCAGAAATAGTCTGTATTATAGTTTCCTGATATGATTTTTTGGTAACTGAAATAACTGGACAGTAGATAAAGGTAATAGGATTTAAGGATAAAAAGAAAAAAAAGTATATGTTTTTTCTGGAGAGAAAGTAAGTAGCTTGGTTTTGTAATTTATTTATAAATAATCAGTTCAAAAATATTAAATTATATAAATTAATAATTAATTCATGAGAGTCTATGTCATTCTTTTTTTTTCATAAATAAGAAAATTTATGGCATCTACTGAGGTACAGATACTAGAGAGTATAGCACACACTGATATAATTGTCAGATTACCTGTGTTCTAATTCTAGAGTCTATAGTATACTGTGTTATCTTGAGAGTCTCTTACCTTCTCTAGGTCTATTTTCTGTCACATATAAGAAAATAATCACATTAGGTAGAATTTGAATTCCTTTAGAAATTTCTCTAGAAATTTCCTGATTTTAAATTTCCCATATTTATCTCCCCAGGTTTTGTGCCACCTATTATGCTGCTAATAAACAGTATCACATTTACAAGAACAGAAAGCCAAACACTGTACGTTCTCACCCACAGGCGGGTGCTGAACAATGAGAACACGTAGACTTCGAGAGGAACATCACAGGCTGGGGTCAGTTGGGGTGGGTAGGGGAGAGACAGCAGGGGGTGGGGAGGGATAACATGGGGAGAAATGCCAGATATAGTATGCCCCTAAAGTTAAATAAAATGTCATTCTTATAATGTGAACAGAGTAAAAAGATTGTCAACTTTTCATTACCCGTTGTTTAATGCCCACTGGAATTTTAGCTCACTTCCTGGGCATTGATCAAAAGATTCTGACTTTGATTTCCTGGTCCTGTAGAGTTAAATAATTTAGATACTATTTTTATCTCAAAGAAAGGCCTCAAACACTCACAGGAAAATTGCAAGATTGCCCTCTAGTACTATTTTGTTTATCCTTATCTACCTTTGGATGTATCTTGGTTAGAAGACAAAAAAAAAATTATTTCAGAACTCCCAATACCTGTACATAGAGTACTAGTACTTCAATAATAGCACACAAGGCAAAATTTCAGAGATGGCTCTTATGGTCTCAGTAATTTCATAAGTTATTAAGCCTTCGGGGCTATTCTAATTTTTCAGTTGTAAGAATGAGATTGTAAAAATGAGATTAGGTATTTCTATACCTAATCCATTGGTGAGAAAAAAAATAATAACCTTCAGACTTTTGTGAGTGGTAAGGTTACAGAGCAATAGTATATATGTTAATAAAAGCAGAAATGGCATACACTTCACCAGTAGAACTGTTGATACAAGTGGGAATGAGACATACTAATGAGGAATATACTGAGTGGCTTTTTATGTATAAAAGAGCCATTACTAAACTTTTAGAAAATTGTTAATATTTTAAAATTATTAATAATTTTTAATTTTAATAGATTAGTAGATTTTAATAGATTGTTAATATTAGTGATTAATATTAATAATATCAAATAAAATCTATTATTTCATATTAAAATATTATTTATCAATATTAGTATTATTTAGAGTAATAAAATTATTAATAATAGATTAATTATTAAAAACACTGAAGCACATTTTCTAAGTGAGTAAACAATAGAATAGAATTAAATATAGTTTAAAATACAATGTAAATAAAGTGAAATGAAACAATAGACTAGGGTCAAAGGTGAAATCTCAGATAACTCAAAACTCATGATTAATATCAAAGTATAATCAACATAATAACTAAGGAAGGGAAACCATTTTGGAATAAATTCTGGTTAAAGCTTGGCAGGAAACTGGGATAAGATAGTTAAAACGTTTAAAATATACTACCCTGGCACATTGACTGTAATGAAATAAAGGCACTTGAAAAATTGCAAGCACAAAAAGATCATGCTGACCTCTTTTCTGTTTTCTAAAAGTAGAAGATGAAATTCCTGTGTGAAAGGCACTCTCCCTATACAAGAAAGCAAGGCAACATCCTTATCTTCAAGGACAAGAAGTCAAGGCTGAGGCTGAGCGAATACTGCACAGACCTTGTCAGAATATGTCTCTTATCTTTTCAGCCTCCCACATAATTGAGTTGCTTCTTCAGAGCATAGTATTCTTTGTCCAATTCAGTAAACAGTGTATAAGGAGTTGACCTTTAACTTCTTCAGTCTTCACTTCTTTATGAAGGCTTCCACGCCACGTAAAACTTGTATTAAATAAGTGTGTATGCATTTCTCCTGTTGGTCTCTATTGTATCAGTTTAATTCTCAAGTTCAGCCAAAAGAAACCTAAAGGGGAGCCCAGCTCCCCTAAATAACCTTTTCTTCTGAGCTCAGTTGACAGCAACTAATTAGGATATTGTCTTATCTGTTCTCTATCTGCCCCCAACTCCAACAGGCTAAGAAAGAGAACCAAACACTTACTCTTGGTTATGGCAGAAAGGATAAAGAGAAGATAACTGGGAATGGAGCAATTCACAGAGAAATTCCACTTAACAAAGGGCTAAACATTAATATACACAGAATAAACAAACAGGTAATATGAATTAATTGATTTAAGCATAAGACAAAAGGCAGTCACGGAAACTGTGAGGAAGGAGAATACAGTTGGTCACTGAAGGCATTGAAATTTAGAAGAAAATAATTATGAGGTTCCAAACAGACAAATAAGTTAAAAACAACAATAACAAAGTGTATATCAGTGGCCAGATAAAGTCCATGGACCACCAATTAGTTTCTTGTTTGTTAAAAAGACAGAATAAGCCATAGACAAGATGAAGACGTGTCTTTATAAATAAATTAATGTAGTTAAATATATTTGAAGGAAAGCTTTAAATATATTGAAGGAAAGCATATGCCAGTAATAGAAAGAATAAAGAAAAACAAAAAAATTAAGTCAGAGAGGTGAACATTTGTAAAGTCTAGCCAGTTTCCTAAATTAATGGGAGAGGTAACCACAAAAATTATTCCTAAAACCTGATCTTTCTCAGGCCTTGAAAATGTGTAGTTTCCTAAATTAAAGCACGTTTTAGGAAAAACTATATAAGACAGGAGGTCCTATTATCTACAATGTCTACTTGTAAATTTCTGTTTAGGAACAGAAACATTCTTAGAGTGTTCCCAGCTTGTGGAATACAAGAATGCCCGGTCACCACTGTCTCTTCATCTTTAAAGCCGCACCCTCTCAATTTTATACAGCCTTACCACCTCTTTTCTTCTTCACTGAGATCACTCTTGTCCTGCCAGTATCTGTGGTCTTGGTCAGATATCATAGTTATTTCAAGTTTTTTGGCCTACACCGTGGTCTTATATTTCACGTGGCTCTTAAGTTCTTTTTCCACCAAGAAAAGTTGGAACTCCAAGTAAATATAACCCAGAACCATGCTGTTCAGGATATACTGCTTTAATTAACATTAATGTTGTTGTATCAGGTTGGACCAGTAATTTGTATATGTGGAAAGGCCTTCCATCTCATGTGTTTCCATCAAAGTAAAAGGATTATTTTGTTTTTTTAAAGACAATATTGTTCCCGAGAAATATCCAACATGTGGTTATCCTTTGCACAAAGAAGAACAATTAGAACACAGAACAATCACATTGCAATCTTCATTCAGGAGAAACAAGAAATAGATACTTTCTCCCCCATTCCACTTACAAAATAATGATCCTGGACTAGAATTAAAGGGAAACATCTTTTTCTTCTATGTGCAACCAATGTTTAGATCTAGATTGAACTGGATTTCTCTTTTGGTTCTAAACTGGATATTTTAATGACAAATTGAATATTCTCCTTATACTTCAAATTGAATATTCTCCTTGTACTCCAAACTGACTGTATTCTACAATCTTCTGGGGGATCCAGTGGGGGTAAAGCCAAAGAGCCAAGAAAGTCAATTGCAAGATGACAAACTATAGCTAGATTCTTTCACCTGATTTAAAAGAGTTCGTCAGCAGATCATACGTGTGGCATTATTTGTAAGTGAATTTGGATTTATTATTTAAAACATAATTAAATTACACAAATAAGAGGAGAACAGCATTCTAATCATAACAATATGTTAGCTATAATAAACTTTGTATTATTTTTAGAGGAATTAAGAGAACTTTGAAGAAGAAAGACTTATCAAAAGATATAGCTTTGCCTACCTGTAAAAAGTAATTTGCATGTGACCAAAGCAATACTATTTAGAACATATTGCAAATCATTTGAGTTCTTGACAGAAGTGGCATTTTAAGTACAGTTTTCCAGAAGGTTGTTTGTGATTTCTAAAAGAATTCTTAACAAGATCTCTCAAAATAGTATTTTCTATCTTACTTTGATTCAAATCATGCACTTTCCAAACACTTGGATCTATCTGCCTGGCTATCAATCAATCTATCTATTTATCTATCTATGCCAACAAATTGGAGAGATTTTGCTTAGTTGTTATTCACTTGACTATAACTTTCAAATGAAATGAGCACATTTCCATGGTTATTGTCAGAAAATCTCCTGCTTTCTTTATGTTGTATCATCTGATCATTACCCAAGATGAGTGTTTAAAATACACATTTCTTCCATTATGCTTCTATTTCTTATTTCTAGTTTGTTCCTCATCATGCCATTTTTTCCTATTTTCCACTTTCTTCCACACAAAACTTCAAATTTTAATACCAATCTTATCTTAAACTTTATATTTTTTGCTTTATTTAGCAGCACTTAGTTCAACTCTAAGTGTCAGTCATAAAAACTTTTATTCAGTGAGCTATAGATGATCTGATGACTCAAGAGTTGAGTCTGTAATGGAAAAGTTTATGGCAAAAATTCTTAGATGAAAAAGATCAAAAGAACTAAAACATTATTTATAATTTATAACTTGTTACTCATCCGCTTCAAAAACAATTCAAGATGAACTGGCTTTATTTAAATAAAATTTGAAATTCTTCAAGTATGCACCTTTCAAACAAAGAGGAAAATTCCTTTGACAAATATTATACAATAATAGCTCATTGTAGAAAATGTGCAGAAGTAAGAGGCGATCATATCTTTAAGAAGTTATTTTGCATTTATCCAAATTGAAACTTTTCCTTTTTGACCTTCGAAGAAGCCATACTCAACTCTGGAATTGGACTGCTTCCATCTGAATACTGATACTTACCCACAATAGTTGTATGCAATTGGGCAAGATACTATTTCAGTGTCAATTTTACCATCTATAAAGTGGTAATAATTGTATTAAAATAGGTAAAAATGTAGTGAGAATTAAATAAGTTAGTACATATTAACTTAGAAGAGTGTATCACAGTTAATGCTTACATAATAAGTAAAATATTGTTGGATTATTTTTTAAAAACTTTGAGAACAATTCAGTTGTTCATATCGTTTATAAATTGGCTGATTCTAGAGAAAAAAAACAACATTTTAAAAATTTATAATTGTATTGATGTTCCCTAGAGGGACAGAACTAATATGATAAACCTTGTGATGGTTAGTACAGAGTGATATCCTATTAGTTCTATAACTAATAATACACATATAATATATATAAGTAATAGGATATATATAAATATATATATATATAAAACAAAATAGGAGATATATATCTCCTATTCCCTAGAGTGACAGATATATATCTCCTATTAGTTTGATAAATAATTAATTTAAATATATTATTCTATATATGTAATATAGATATATTATTCTATTAGTTCTCTGTACATCCTATTAGTTATATATAATATATGTAAAACATTAGTGTATGTATATATATATATATATATATATATATATATATATATATTCAAGTTTATTAAGGAGTTTTAACTCACAAGATCACAAAGTCACACAACAGACCATCCTCAAGCTGAGGAGCAAGGAAGCCAGTCCAAGTCCCAAAGCTGAAGAACTTGGAGTCCTGTGTTCAAGGGCAAGAAGCATCCAGCACAGGAGAAAGATGCAGTCAGGGAGGCCAAGCCAGTCTCGTCTTTTCACATTCTTATGCCTGCTTTATACATATTGGCAGCTTATTAGATGGTGCCCACCCAGATAAAGGATAGGTCTGCCTTTTACAGCCCACTGAATCAAATGTTAATCTTCTTTGGCAACACACTCACAGACATACTCAGGATCAATACTCTGCATCCTTCAAGCCAATCAAGTTGATGCTCATTATTAACCATCACAATAATTAGTTATCCCTGAAGCCAAAAAAAAACTAGTTGTTTACCTAAAATTAAATAGTCTAAGATATTCAAACCAAGAGTTTTTTTCATTTTCCTTTTAAACTAAGCCAAGGTAATTTTATTTTACTATGGTCAACACAGAGGTTTAATGCTTATAGAAATTCTATTTTAACTTGGGGGTCTCTAGTAAGGTAAGTGTTAGGTAAATAACAGAATAAATAAATTTATTCCTAAGAAAAAATACAAAGAAAAAACTAATTTTCAGTGCATTTTTTAAAGAATAAAATACTTATTATTTTTTATTTAAAATTTTTTTGCTCTAAAGTTTATTTTTTATGTTATTTTTAAGCCAATTTCAAAGTATCAAATTTTCATGAACAGGAAAATTCAAAAGTTTTAGTTCAGTACACACAGCAATTTTTCCTTAGTGAATGGAGTATGCTCTATTTATAAAGAAAATTAAAATGATAAAACACCTTCACACCAAGTTTAATATCTAAAATTAAATTAATATAACATTTTAGCAGCTGTAGATAATACACACACATCCAACATAAAATCGTTTACAATTACATAAAACACACATACTATATATACACATATACATATCACACACACACACTGTATATATATATATAGTGTGTGTATATATATACAGCATGTATATATATAGTGTGTGTGTTTTATATATATATATATACAGTGTGTGTTATATAACTGTGTGTGTGTTTACAATTATATAACACACAAACACACATACTGTATATATATAGAGAGAGTGTGTGTTATATAATTGTAAACAATTATATATTGTATATATGTGTGTATATATGTATACATATATATGTATATATGTGTGTATATTGTATATATGTGTATATATGTATACATATATATGTATACATATATACATATATATACACAATACATATATACATATATATACACAATACATATATACGTATATATGTATACATATATAAATGTATACATATATACACACATACACACACACACACACACACACACACACATATAGTATATAACCTGATTTTTATTTTCTACTTCGGTTTTGAATATATGAGTCATCAGAAAACCATGTAATAGCCAACTTTTATAATATTATCAAGGTTAATATTAGTCCATGGCACATTTAACAAAATGAGAAGGAGGACGGAATAAATATAAACTTTCTAATATGACCTGGAATTATTCTCTGATATCAGATTTTAAACCAAAGCTTAAGTTTATAGATGATTTGCCAGTGTTAACCATAATAAGCATATAAGATATCTAACATAGTTTTGCCCTTGACAAGAACCTTTCTTTGTTCAGTTTTATTTCATTTGTTCAATTCACCACTACCTATAAAGTGCATTTTGACAAGTGAAACTTAAAGATACTAAAATATAATCATGATTATTTTCTCTAACAAGAAGTTTTACCAATATAGAAGTGTGAATGTATCAAAGTCATATGCAATAATATATTCCTTAGCTACATATGTGCATATTTGGTACATAATTACATCATCCCTTGATGTCTAATATGTGACTAATATTTTAGTTATTATAAGCTCAAAAGGATAAAAAATGAGTATCCTGTACTTTATTCTAGGAATTAGAAGGTTTCTTTTCCCCTTAATTACAGATACTACAGTTTTATTGTAAAACAATCACTTTTATCAGTTTTTAAATAATCTGAGTATTGATGTGATTTACATTTCATATGCATTTTAAATACATTTATAGAAAGTTATACCTTGTGATGTTTAGTACTGAGGGTCAACTTGATTGGATTGAAGGATACAAAGTATTGATCCTGGGTGTGTCTGTGAGGGTGTTGCCAAAATAGGTTAACATTTGAGTCAGTGGACTGAGAAAGTCTGACCCATCTTTACTCTGGGTGGGCACAATATAATTAGCTGCCATTCAGACAGCATAAAAAGCAGTCCTGAGAACATGAAAAGATGAACAGGCTTAGCCTCCCAGCCTACATCTTCTCCCACGCTGGATACTTCCTGCCTTGAATACTGGACTCCAGATTCTTCATCTCTGGAACTCCAACTGGCATCCTTGCTTCTCAGCTTGCAGATGGCCAGTTGTGGGACCTTGTGGTCCTGTGAGCTAATACTACTTAATAAAATTCCATACATATATGGAGGTTTTATATATGGGAGATATATATATATATATAAAATAATTATATATATTGGAGATACATATATACATAATATATATAATAGAGAACTAATATATATATATATATATATCTCCTGTATATATATGTGTGTGTATATATGTGTGTGTGTCTCTATATATGTGCATATATATCTCCATCATATATATATATGTATGTGTGTGTACATATATATTTCCTATTTTATAGTTATTATACATACAGAAGATATATATATATTAGTTCTCTATTATATATATAATATATATATCTCCCATATATATAATTATTTTATATATAATAGATATGTATGGGAGATTATTATATATTCTAATATATATAGTTCTGTGCCTTTAGAGAACCCTAATACATGCCTTAACCAGAATATCAACTTTTTATTTGTAGTAAAATGTATAATGGCATGTTACTCTTCAGGATAGCTGACTAGAAGAACCTAGTGACACCTATCTCATGGAGAGGAATCAAAATGGAAAGGAAATAATAACACTTCAAGGACATCTTCTAAGTGAGCACACTGGAATTCATCAGAGAAGCAGTACAAATCATGAAAAACAGAGGAGAACAAACTGGAATGCCATCTGAGCTGGGACCACTGTGAAGCTGGGGGAAGTTTCCTCGAGCAAGGAAGGCGTGAGTGAGAGAACCTCCAGGGTTCCACACTGCTGCCATGAACTGTTAGAATCCTATTCAGGGGAAAGCCCCCTCAATCCCCCTAGGCCTCCAGAGGGACACAGGAAAGCTACCTGGAGACTTCACAGAGGCACTGGTCAAGACCAAGTGGAATCCCACAGATTTTAATCCTTACGTAGCTTGGTACCAGCTGCCATCACTCCACAAAAGAGGGAGATGGGGGACAGAAAACTTAGAGATGCCCCAAAGACAGATACAGCAGCAGAGGTACAAAGGAATGGGCAGACAATGCACTGCACAACTCCCTACCTCCTCTACCCCCTCCCCGACTAAATGGAGCCCACCTGCTTTGGTGTCAGGTTCCCAGCACCTGCAGCCACCCTGCCACATGTGAGTATTTTGACTTTGGCATGGTGTTCCTCTGAGAGTCCGGCCCCCTTTGGTTCCCATTGTAGTCGCCACTACCACTGCTGCCAGCCCAGCTGTCCCTAAGCCTGGGAAAGAGAAGCCAGGGACCTTTGTGCACTCCCAACAGCAATATACACTGCTGCTTCTATGGAAGGGAAGTGTAACTGGGCCACGAGCCCCACAGCTGCAGGTCTCCATTGACCCAGCTGGCAGGGGAAGGCATTCCCGAGTGAGTGACACAGCACAGATACCTTGCTTCCACCTGACTTTTTCAACTGTGGTGCCGTCTCAGACTTCTGCTGGTGATGTGGAGACAGTCCACCCAGACCTATCACAGCCAACACTTGGATTCTAGGGCCACAGGAACAAGTCTATTGGCCAGGAGCCAGTCAGTATTCTTGCACACACTGTACAGTGGGCCATCCAGAGACCAGGGAGTTGGAGGATTGCCTAACTCAGTCTAACACTGCTGCTACCTGACCACTTCCCCCAGGGACTGAGGTCAGCTTGACCTAACAGACAATAGCTTCACATCTGACAACCACTTGCACATGACAAAAGGCAATACCTTTACCCTCTCTGCATGAAGCAGCAGTATTACTGTGTGAGAACAGGAAATCCACAAAACTGCCTGGTTTAGACCGAGTAAAGAGATTCCACCCCAAAACCACTCCCAGAGAGAGCCGCAGCACAGGCATTTTCTGTGGCTACCATCTATACTGTGGATATAGCTAACAATATGAATTTGAACTGAGAGTCACCTGGAACAAGCAAGTGATAAGTAAAAAGATTGGTTCCTCCCTATTCAGGAGATGGAGCTGGTGCAGTCACTTCACCACCTGCAGAAACTTTGGTTAATTTTACTGGGAGTTCCCCCTGTCATCCCTATGAGGGCTGGTCCTGAGGTTGTCTTTGAGGTATTTGTGGGCACGCCAGTTGGCCAAGTGCTGCCCAGCCATGCCCTCCCTTCCACTGAACAGGAAGTTCAAGGCACCAGGTGTTCCATTGTCCAGTCTATGACCTAAGGAAACAGGGAGCACCTCACAGTAAACAAAGATCAAATACATACCCATCTGCTTTTGCCACAGCTGTTTCTTACCCACAAGCTCCACTGACTGGCCTGCAGGTTGAACAGCACAATCCAATATAAAACATGCTAACCAACCTGTTTAAGCAAAGTCCAAAAAGCCTATCCAGCATACACCATAGTCACATCTTCAAGGGAAAAAAATAAATAAACATACAGAAAAATGTGATTTAAACAAAAGTAAAAATTAACAAGCAAGAAGTACCACCTTCTCTGCATAAAAATGAACTAGCTTAAGAATTCTGGCACTATGAAATCTGGTATCATCAAACTGTCACACCTTCAAAGTATCATACCATCAAAGTATCACACCAACTCTCTAGCAATGGATCCTAACCACAATAAAAGTTGAGAAATTACAGATGAAAAATTCAAAGGATGGACTGTAAGGCAGCTTAATGAGATCCAAGAGAATATTGAAAACTAACACAACACAAAGAAACCACAAAATCAATCCAGGTAATAAAGGAAGAGATAGACATCTCTTAAAAAAAAAGAACTAATGGAAATAAAAAAATTCACTTAAGGAATTTCAAAATACTATTGAAAGTCTTAACAATAGACTAGATAAGGCTGGATAAATAACTTCAGAATTTAAAACCTGGTCTTTCAAAATGACCTAAGCAGAAAAAATAAAGAGGAAAGAGTTTTTAAAATGAAACAAAGCATTAAAAATATGGGATTGTGTAAGCTGACAAAATCTATGATTTATAGGCATTTCTGTGAGAGAAGAAGAAAAAGTAAAATATTAGGGAAATACATTTGCAGGAAAAATGCAAGAAATATCTCAGACATTGTTAGAAATGAAACATACAGATACAAAATTTCAGAGAACACATGGAAGATACTGCATAGATCATCACCAAGGCATGTATTCATTAACTAAACAAAATCTTCATGAAATTAACAAATCTTAAAGGCAGCTAGAAAGGCCAGATACAGTGACATTTTGGGAGGCCGAGGCAAGTGGATCACTTGAGCTCAGGAGTTCAAGACTAGCCTAGGCAACATGATGAGACCCAGTCTCTACAAAATAAATAAATAAATAAATAAAACCTGGAGTTGCACCTACTTGGGGGCTGAGGTGGGAGAATTCCTTGAACCTGGGAGGTGGAGGTTGCAATGAGTCAGGTTTTTCTTTTGGTTTTATTTTGTTTTCTGTTTTATTTGTTGTTGTTGTTTGTTCATTTTTAAATCATGAGTGTGTTATTTGTGTTCTGGAAAAAGCAACAAATGTCATGCTTTGAATATTTTATCTTGAGAATAGTTTTAAGACTATTTCCTTTTGTGATATTCAAAAGTAAAACACACATACATAATTCCATCAAGGATTCTCCATATGATTAATATTCTGTACTTTCCTAACAATAAGTCAAACATGACCACATCTATATGGGAAAGAGCACAGAGAAGCAACAGCAGGAGAATGCGTCACCTATTACTGTTTCAGGAATAACAGTTTTGTTAAATTCAGCAGATTAATGTAACAACAATAATCACTTGTTTCCAAATAGCCATCTAGAGAAAACTAGAGAGAAGTGTAAAGGGAATTCCATCAGACTAATAGTGGACTTCTCATCAGAAACCTTGTAAACTAGAAAAGACTGGGAGCCTATTTTTTAGTCTCCTTAAAGGGAAAAAACAAAGCCAGCAAAGAACTTTATAGCCTGTCAAACTGAGCTTCAAAAACAAAAGAGAAATAAAGTTTTTAGCAGACAAGAAAATGCTGAGGAAATTCGTTAGTACTAGACTACTCCTACAAGAAATGTTCAAAGAAGTTCTAAATATGGAAACAAAAAGATGAAACTCACCATCATAAAAATACATGTAAGTACAAAACTCACACATTCTATAAAGCAATTACACATTTAAGGCAACTATCTACCAACACTAATAAAGGAACAAAACCTCACGAGTCAATATTAATCTTGAATGTAAATGGTCTAAATACTTAAAATATAGTAGCAAATGGATACCAAAAAATAAGTCAAACATGTTCTGCCTATAAGATACCTACCTAATTGCTAAAGACACCATCAAATTCAAAGTAAAGGAGTGCAAAAAGATAGGCCGGGCATGGTGGCTCACGCCTATAATCCCAGCACTTTGGGAGGCCGAGGTGGGTGGATCACAAGGTCAAGAAATCAAGACCATACTGGTCAACATGGTGAAACCCCGTCTCTACTAAAAATACAAAAATTAGCTGGGCATGGTGGTGTGCGCCTGTAGTCCCAACTACTCAGGAGGCTGAGGCAGGAGAACTGCTTGAACCCAGG
>CM052650.1:54909392-54928897 GCA_028533165.1 Leontopithecus rosalia | reverse complement strand
AGATAAAACAGACTTTAAGTCAACAACAGTAAAAAAAAAATGAAAAAGGAAGATATCACACAATGAGAAAGGGTTAAATAAAACAAGATTTAACTATCCTAAATATGTATTCACCCAACACTGGATCAACTACATTCATAAAATAAATATAACTAGACCCAAGAAAATAGATGGATAGAAAATCAGTAAGAGTGGGAAAATTCCATACACCTCACGGACAACACTGGACAGATCACTGAGGCACAAAATCTACAGAGAAGGCAGGGTGTGGTACCTTATGCCTGCATTCCCAGCATTTTGGGAGGCCTAGATGGGCAGATTACTTGAGGCCATGAGCTTGAGACCAGCCTGATCAACATGCTAAAACCCCTGACTCTAATAAAAATACAAAAATTAGCTGGTTGTGGTGGTGCTTACCTGTAATTACAGCTACTTGGGAGGCTAAGGCACAAGAATTGTTTTAATCTGGGAGGTGGAGGCTACAGTGAGCCAAAATTATGCCTCTGCATTCCAGCCTAGGCAGCAGAGTGAGACTGTCTCAAAAACAGAAAGAGAGAGAGAGAGAAAAAAAAAGAAAATCACCAAAGAAAATTTTGACTTAAACTGGACTCTAGTCCAAATGGGCAAAATAGACAATTATAGAACATTCTACCCAACAACATTAGCATGTATGTTTTTCTCACTTGCACATGGAACATTCTCCATAATTGCCCATATTCTTGATCATAAAGCAAGTCTCAAGAATTTTTTAAAAATTTAAATTTTATCAAGTATATCTTCTCAGAACATAGAGGAATAAAGGTAGAAATTAATACCAAAAGGCACTATCAAAACTACATAAATACATAAAAACTAAACGTGTACTTGTGTAGTTTTAATAGTTCCTCTTGGTATTAATTTGTGAGTGAGTTATTGGGTAAACAATGAAATTAAGACAGATATTTTTAAAAATTGAATGTTATGTCTCTATAAAAATAGAGACACAACATATCAAAACTTCTGGGCTATTGAAAAAGCAGAGCTAAAGGAAAGTTTACAGTGTTAAATGTCTACATCAAAAAAAAATAGAAAGCTCTCAAATTAGCAACTTAAATTCCCACTTCAAGGTACTAGAACAACAAAAATAAGCTAAATAAATTAGGAAGGTCAGAGGAAAACTAAATTTCATTAAGGACATTTAGAACAAAGAACAAATTCTAACAGGCTACATGATTAACCAAGAGAAAAAGAGAAAAGATTTAAATAAGTACAGTCAGAAATTATAAAGGCGACATTACAGTTGACACCACAGAAATACAAGAGATCTGCTGAGACAACTATGAAAGTCTCTTTACGCACAAATTAAAAAACTTAGAGGAACTGGATAAATTCATAGAAACATAGCAACCTCCTAAGATTTAAGCAGGAATAAATATAAATCCTGAACAGACCAGTAATTAGTTATAAAATCAAATCACTAATAAAGACTCTTTCAGCAAACAAAAGCCTAGGACCAGTGGATTTACAGCCAAATATTACCAGGCCTACAAAGAAGAGCTGCTACCAATCTTACTGAAAACTATTCCAAAATTTGAGGAAGAGGGATTCCTCCCTAACTTATTCTATTAAGCAAATTATCACCCTGATTCTAAAATCAGGCAAGTATAAAACAAAAACAAAAACTACAAGCTAATATCTCTGATGAATACAGATGCAAAATCCTCAATAAAATATTAGCTAACTGAATTCAAGAGAACATCAAACACATAATTCATCACAACAGAATGGATTTTTTTTCCAAGGATGCAAGAATGATTTCATATCTGCAAATCAATAAATGTGATTTACCACATTAAACACAATTAAAAAACAAAAAACATACTATTATCGCAATAGATGCAAAAAAAGCATTTAATAATATCCAAGAGCACTTCAAAATAAAAACCCTCATCAAACGAAGCATCTAAGGAACATACCTCAAAATGGTTAGAACTATACATGATAAACTCATAACCAACATCAAACTGAATGGGGAAAAGTGGAAAGCATTTCCCCTAAGAACTGGAGCAAGACAAGGATGTTCACTCTATCCTCCTATTAAACACTGCATCAGAAGTCCTAGACACAGCCATCAGGCAAGAGAAATAAACAAAGGGCATCAAATTGGAAAGAAGAAGTCAATTATCTGTTTTCTGATGACATGATTACATACCTGAAAATCCTACAAATTCCTCCAAAATTCTCCAATACTTTATAATTGACTTGAATACAGTTTTAGGATACAAAATTAATGTACAAAAATTAGTAGCATTTTTATACACCAATAATGTTCAAAGTGCAAAGTTGATAACCAAACCAAGATTGCCACAAGAAATAAAATACCTAGGAATACATTTAACTAAAAAAGTGAAAGATTTTTACTAGCAAAACTAAATTCTAATAAAAGAAATCACAGATGACACAAACAAATGGAAAACATTTCAGGTTAGCACGTTAGAAATATCAGTATTGCTAAAATAAATATACTGCCTAAAGCAATCTACAAATTCAAGGCAATTCTTATCAAATTATCAACATCATTTTTTGCAGATTAGAAAAAATAATTTTAAAGTTTATATGAAACTAAAAAGCACACCAAATATCCAAAGTAACCTTAAGCAAAAGAAACAGATCTGAAGACATCATATTACCTGGCTTCAAATTACACTATAAGGCTATAATAGCCAAACCAGCATGGTAATGGTATAAAAATGGACACACAGATGAATGAAAAAGACTAGAGAACCCAGAAATAAAGTCATGTGTCTATAACCAACTAATTTTTGACAAAGTCAATGAAAATAAACAATGTGGAAAGGACACCAAATTCAACAAATGGTGCCGAAAAATTGGGTAACAATAGACAGAAGAATGAAACTGAACTTCTCTCACCATATAGAAAAATGAACACAAAGTGGATTCAAGACTTAAACATCAGACATGAAACTATAAAAATCTTAGACATAAATCTAGGAAAAAACTTTTCTAGACATTGGCCTAGGCAAATGACAAAAGTCCCAAAAGCAAATCAAATAAAAACAAAAATAGACAAATGGGACTTAATTAAACTAAACAAAAGACAGAAATTAAAAAAAAAAACCTTATTAAAAACTGAACAAAAGACATAAATAGATATTCCTCAAAAGAAGATGTGCGAGTGGCTAACAGGCAAAAATGCTGAATATTGCCAACCATCAGAGAAATACGAATTAAAACTACAATGAGAGGTCGTCTTACACCAGCCACAATGGCTATTATTAAAACATGGAAAACCAAGAGATGTTAGTGTGGATGCAGAGTAAAGGGAACGCTTATACTCTATGGATAGGAATGTAAATTAGTTCAACCTCTATAAAAAGCAGTATGGAAATTTCTCAAAGAGCTAAAAATAAAACTGCCATTCAACCCATGACTTTCACTACCAATCATCTATCCAAAGGAAAAAGAAGTATTATATAAAGAGATACCTGCATGTTACACACATATTTATCACAGCACTATTTACAATATGAAGGCCATAGAACTAGCCTGTTTCTGTAGTTGGACATGATATCCACATCAATGGTTAATTGTATAAAGAAAATGTGATACATGTACTGTATGGCATGCCATGTAGTCATAAAAGAGAATGAAATCATGTCTTTTGCAGCAACATGGATAAAGCTAGAGGTCATTATCCTTAGTTATATAACTCAGAAACAGAAAATTAAATACCACAGATTCTCATTATAAGTGAGAGCTAAGCGATAGGTCCACATGCACATAAAGATGGAAATAGTAGGCACTGGGGATGCCAAGAGAGGGCAGGAAGAGAAGGGGATGAGGGTTGAAAAATTACCCATTGCGTACTGTGTTCACTATTTGGGTGATGGGTACACTAGGAAACCCAATCCACCAATATGCAATATATCTATGTAATGAACATCCACATGTCCCTTCTAGATCTAAATATATATATATATATATATATTAGAGATATACTGTAATTATGCTAATAAGCCAGATCTTCTTTCTAATTTGGAGGTCTCTGAGTAATTCAGTTTGTGACAACATTGTTTTACTAGCATTTTATCAGAACCAAGATATATAAAGACTTTGTAGAACAGTTCATCTCCAAGAAAATTAACCTGCTTGCATGTAGACTGTTTCAGGACATCTGTTTTCATAGTTTTAATCTCATTATCAATAAATGGTATATTTTGACTGCTGTGGCCTGAATGCTTGTGCTTCACATAAAATAACAAGTTGAAGCTTAATCACTGGTAATGAAAATATAAGACTTTGCTAGGAGGTCAAAGAGGGGAAACTGATTCTAGTCAAATGACACATGTTCAGACACCTGGAGGTGATCAATAACATTCAGAAACTGGATAAGGTATTTTCAAATACCAGTAAAAAGTTAGCGTAGAAAGGTCTATGATATAAACTGCTCTATAGAATTTGGCTCTATCTAGAGACAAGGGAATTTGGAAAACTTTAATCAGTAAAGCTGGCTTTGTTTTTGTTTTTAGTTTTTATCAGATTTGTAGTTTAGATGGAAACATTCACATATAAAGTCAATATCCTATATATGGAAATAAAGAAAAGCTAAAATCTATGATATGATATTTTCCATACTGAGTAATTTGAAATAAATTTCTTCAATTTGTCCTGGATATTAGCAGAGATTTCTATGTTTTTCCTTAGTCCCAGATACCAGCCAAACTATTTCATGATTACGTCAAGTTAAAATTCTTTGGCAACTCACAGCCTATATACCTACCTGTTCCTCCTCAATCCTTCCCTTATCCCATCTGCTTAGTCACACACATGCATAGTATGTGTTAGCATCTTCTGAGACAAGCATGATTTGATACCTGAAGACTAGAGTACACCTTACCTTGGGGTTAATATTTCCCCATCCTCTTTCAATTTCTCAAACTCTGAAGACTCTTGTGCTTTATGGAGCTTATGATGTTTGTATTAATTTTACAAAGTGAAAATGAACACAGAAGACATTTTGCTAAATTCTTGTTAGTTTTGAAGTAGATTTCTTTACATATGCCATGTAAATTGACATTAAAAGTATCAGCACCAACCATATATTCCCTATATTCCACAAAACTATTTGCATAGCTCTGAAAAAGGCTTGTAGTTAAAATTTCTGGTCATTATAGGATAGTGTACAGATAAGATAATATAGATGTACTGTCCTTTTCCTTCCCACTAGCTGTACCAAAATATCCAAACTAAGCTTAATTTTATCTGTCTCTGTCATCTATCAATCATCCATTGTTTATCTAGCTCTCCCACTTTTCTCTGACCCTTGTTCCTACTACAAGGCATATTAGCTTCCAAAGATGTCCCTCCTGTGTTGCTTGAAGATTTCGTACATGAACCCTATGAGAACTTTCAGGTTAACTTACCTTGAAGCATCTACAATGTTTCCTACTTATTTCCTAAAAAGCTCTTTCACTGGACACTATAATGTATTACAGATAACAAGTCTGTTTGATATTTCTGTTCATTGTAAGCAAATTTCTTCTTACATTGGTGTTGATCTTTTTCACTCCCATAGTTTCTTGAGCAGGAGGAAGTGTTACGGCTTTTTTACTCTCACAGTTTGGCAAGTTTCCAGTTCTTGTTTAATGATCAAGAAGAATGATGTACGGACACACCTGAGAGTGAGTAAGACAGAGTAGAATTTTATTGAGTAGCAGAAAGCAAGCTCTCAGCAGTAAGAGGAAACCCTAAAGTGGATTTCAGGCTGAGAGGCTGAGCTATGAATGGGGATGGGGAATTGTGTGCGGATTGGTTAGAATGAAGAAATGTGTGCTGATTCGTTTATGGGTATGCTTGGAAAAAGCACCATTCATAAAGAGCTACAATAGTGTAAGGAACCAATCAGGGGCTGAAGTGAAGTCTTGACCTGGGACCTTGGTCTGGGACCAATCAGGGGTTGAGCACGGCAAACGGGAATGGAAGTTCTCACTCCAGTCTGCGAACTCTGTCTGGAACTAGTATTTTGCTGCAGGCTTCAGACTGTCCTTGGCGTTAAGGTTACATTTCACTGGGAACCCATCCCCGTCTGCTAGGAGTTTGTCTGCCTCCTATTGGTATTACTGATTTGGTTGAGTTTTTGTTGGCATATTTATTTTGTTTTCATTTTCCTTTCAATCAAGCACTGGCACTTTCACTGGGGATCACCTGCACCCTTATAGGTTGGAGATTTTATGCAGCAAAATGGTAAATATGAAGTGCTTAACGTGTACAATATGTTAAAAGTGTTATATATTTCTTCTAGAAGTCAGTCCATGTTATTTGTCTATGATTTTGTGTTGTAATGTACTGTAGTAACACCAAAACCCGAAGTTTTTGAGAAAAAACGCTATTGTGGTTTCATACAATTGTTTCTTTATTCCTTCACAAGTCCCAGATATGCTGGATGGGAAAATCACAGGATGCTGGATGGAAAGGAAAGTCCTAGCGATGTATTCCAAATGCTCCATTCCTAATCACTCAAACCTTCTTATGAGGAAATGAGACTTTTTATTGGCCACATGTGACTCTTAGGAGGAATTTTCTCCAGGAAGCTCTTGAGTCTCATCTTAATTAGCTCTGGCAGATCTTCCCTATCAGCTCACCAGACACTGTCAAATATGATTGTCAAATATGATTGAAGCCCAGCACTGACATCTCCAAAAATCAAGCTGGAAGTCTTCCCTGAATTTCAGAGAAGATTCCCCTCAAAATAGTGTTGCATTCGACCATATGCTTGTTCCTTGCCAAGTCTAACTTGTGACTTCCATTTTATATTTTCTCACTTAACATTAATGAACTAAATATACTGCTGCTGTAGTTACACCTGGCTATCCAAAGATGAGGCAAAACCCATCCAACATAGTGGTATATCTTACATAGTGGTATATGACTATGGACAGATAGACAGATATGGTGTTAGGGAGGAGGGACCCTGCATGGTACAAGAGCTTTTTAAGTTACACATTTGCACTTGGTTAATGAAACAGTTCCATCCTCAAAAATGAATTCATACTTATCTAAAAACATTGTAGGAAAGAAAATATTCTATATTGAAATGTGAAGTACAACTGTATTTCCCAGAAATATTAAGAATGTCTTCAAGAATTCTTTTTTCTTCTAAATGAGTTCTAGATACGGTATTTACTAGAAAATTTACACAATGTTCTTTTCTACTTGGGCATTCCAAAATATTTAATATATTGGTGGTTACCTATGAAAAAGCTAGTATTGTCTTCACTTATACATTGAAAGTGATGACAAAAATGACAAGTACTTTTGCACCAATCAAATACAATATGAAACTGTAGTTCTTGGTTGCTAGTTTAAATGAATTAAAGAAGCTTTGAGTTAAAGGAAAGCTTCTTACTTAAAGAACTAACAATAATATAGGCCAAATTGCTAGATATAAGTAAATTTAATAAAGCAATAGAATCATTTAAAACAGGAGAAAAAAATAAAGGTGTTTTCTGTAAACATAAGTTTTTACTAAATCCTACTGGAAATGTGCTTGACGTTACTGTCTAGTCACTGAGATTCAGCATTCATAAGATAAATAAGAAAACATGGATTTAATATGATGAAATAAGCAAAACATAAAATAATTCAAATATGAAAATATGGAAACAATAAATAAGAAAATATCAAACTGATTTTAGAATGAGTGGCAGGAAAATATTCAAATACAAATATATAATACAATGACATTAAAATGATAAATTATGCTAAAAGAAAAGCTTTTAGAAAAGGGAGGCTTAAAACAGAGAAGCACAGTTATTAAGAAGAAAATATCCCAATCAATATTTCTAAATAAACATTGTGTAGCAGAATCAGACTAGTGGTTCTAAAACTCAGCCCACACAAAACTTTTTCACCATACAATATCTGATGAAGCACAATATATGTTTATATTATTCACATATTAGTGGATACTTCATGCAATACAAATTAGAAATCTTATTTATATACATTTTTATTGTCATAAATAAAATGAATGTTAACACTATATATTTTTCTGCAGGTACTGTATTTTCAGTAAAGTATGAAATCTTATCCATTACTATAAAAAAAAGTGATTCTAGTTAAGAACTTACAATAAAAGAAGTTAGAATAAAAGATTTCAGCCAGATGCCTGTTGTCATTAATCTCTGACAAGCTGAAAGGACAAAAAATTATCCTGCCTCAAAATACATTTTATTTATCAGTATGCCCGTCCAGTTCAGGGTAGATAGGCTCAGCAGGGACACTTTAATCCTCTATTTGAATGCAGATTTCTGGAAGTCAGATTTAGAATATATCAGGGATGCTAATTTTCTCTATTTAAATATCACCTTATATACTGAAGTCCTTTTACGGTTTTGACTCCTGTGAATGCAACAGTCTCTTTACTATGACTTTGAAAATAGTTCTGGAGATAGAGACCTCAAAGTTCTACGTTAAAATTCATATTTGAAGACTTATCAGTGTTTTTATCTAATAACATCTTAGAAACGTAAATTTTCCTTATTTAAAAAAATGTTTTTCTGTCTTTTCTAGATAGGTTAAATATTATAATTGCCTTTCCAACTGTCTTTGCTAGTTTTTCATTTGAGAGCTTTTCCCCCCATAATTCCTCAAGATAATACTTGAAATTACATAAAGAATAAAACTTACTTTCCAATATAATGTATTACTGATATATTCCATTGCAAAGCTATTTGGATATATTCACCGTATCTAGTCTCAATTAAAAAGCATAAGTTAAACAAATATCCTTTTCTAAAAAGTTCTGCAGAGAAGACAAGATGCATTTCTTAAGGTTTCCAGCAAGGCACAATACTCAAGACAAGAAACGACAGTTTTCTTAGATGCTTCATTTTCATGTTAGTATTTCCCTTCTCCCACTTTTCCACTTTGTGATATTTTCTTTAAAATGGCATCAGTTGATTTTTGCTAATTCATCAGGAGTTATTGGGGATCAGTATTCAGGTGGCTGAATATAGGTAATAACTAATAAAACCTTAATGTTTACTTCCCAGAAATCCTGTGTGAAATCTTTAATGATATAGGAAAGAAATATAATTCTGAAAGCTCTAACAAGCTCTAACGTAAATATTTTGGTGTTTGTTATTAGGTGAATTATGTTCCCTAAAAACAGGATCTTTGTATATATAGTCAAGTTAAGATGAAGTCATTCTTGACTAGTAAAGATTTTAATACGGTATGACGAATGGCCTTATCAATAGGATGAAGAGAAGAGACACAAACACACAGACAGAATCCCATGTGAAGACAGAGGCAGAGATTGGAGAGATAAGTCTGTAAGTCAAGAATTTTAGGCATCCGCCAGAAGTTGGGAGAAAGAAATGAAACAGATTCCTCCTGGGAGCCCGCAAAAGGAGCTAACCCAGTCAACAACTTGATTTCAGACTTTTAGTCTCCTAAAAGGTCAGATAATAAATTATGTTGTTTTAAGCCATGCAGTTTGTAGTAATTTGTCACAGCAGACATAGGAAACTAATACAATGTTTCTATTTGGTATCTTCCAAAGATACTTAATATATACTTCTGCTCCATGGAAGACCCTTGGAAAAATCGTAAACACACGTGTTCGATAAGTTGGTGATCTTTAACTTCAATAAATGGGAATAATGTTAACAAAACAAAAGGTCCTGAGAGAAGCAGAGTGTATATTCCAATTTACCATCTCATAAATTATTATTTTGATGCCCATGCTATCCCCCTATGAGGCAATATAACCCATGCCAGTCTAGCACCTCTCTTAGTACTTTCACATGTGAAGTCTGGATTAAAATTATCTTAAAGGAAAGGCAGTCACACTTAAACAACTATTGGATTTGCACAGTTTAAAGATGAACTGTTACTGGAAAAATTAGCAGATGGTAATTACCCAGGAGTTGAGAGCTCCGTGTTTAGTCTCGGGTTCCTCTCATCAACTAGATGTATGCAAATCTGTTTGAGTTTTCTCAGACTAGGTTTCCTCATCTGTAACATGAAAACTCAGCCAAGATACATTGAGTGCTTACATGCTGACTGAATTTCTGGCAGTAACCAAACTACTTTAGATACATACTTTTCTTCAATTTTCTTTCAGGTCAGAAAAACAGGAAACAATTTATCTTGACTTGTTTAACTCTGGAAAGGCAGCTACTTACAGCTTACTTTAAACAAGGTACAATACAAGAATATTTATTGAGACTACCTTAAGACTTATTTAACTTCATCAATTACTACATTATTTCCCTCTCCTTTAAACCCTAATTTTAGTTTTTATCTACATACCCTTTTTATTATATTATCTTCTCTTGTTGTTTTTTAGATCCTGTGATGTTACTTTTCATTGTTTTTCACTTACTACCAGAGTTATCTTTCATCCTGAAGAGTCAAGAGATTGCTAATCCTCTCTTCAGACTATTTTTCTAAAAGTCTATTTTGGACCTTCGTGATGTGGAATTTACTTTTATGCTCTTGATTCTGCTATAGGAACATATGTCTTACTACCCAATATCCTCCAAATTTAAAAACTAACTGATTCAGAATACACGTTATATGACACTCATTAAGATAACATAGTTCCATTTAGAAGAATAATATCCACTTGAAAGAACTATTGAATTTTATAGTTTAACATCAAGGTCCGGGTGGGGGAAAATGAAGCAAAAACTTTACACTGAATACCACATATTGCTTTTTTTTGCATTCATTTCTCTCCAGTTCAAAACCAGAATTAAAACTTAAGTGAACACTGAGATTAGCAGTTTGTCATGATTCTAAATCCTCTAAGTATTACTGTGTGCTCTAAATTACTTTTTGATTATTATTTAGACAAGAAGTTTGCTGATCCTGTTAATCTTTTATATATATATATATATATATATATATATATATATATATATATATATATCACTCTTAAAAGATTTTAAACTTCTTTATTTCTTATTTCTTCTGGGACAAAGTCTAGTATCTGTATCTGTAGGACTCTGGGAGAGTTTAAGGCATAAAAGATGCCATTCCTCCTTGCCACTTTGCTCCTTCGGTCTCTACCTACCAGATTGTGTAGTTGAACTGAAAGAATCTTTAAAACATGATAAGACGAACTTAAAAAATAATTTTCAGAATAGTTTTCCAATTACAGGAAGAAAGTTCAAATTTCTAAGTAATTTGGACTTTTCCTTGAATATTCTATAGAAGAGAATTCTCAAGACATGCTCGCATCCCCCTTGAATTTCCAGGGCAAGGTTTTCTTTGCTTTTCACCTTGTTCAGTTTCCCTCAAGTTCAAGTTCTTGTTCCATTTCCACAGGCAAACTTCATTCAAATTTATTTGTGACACACTAAGCAGTTTCCTTTCCCTAAAAGAATGCTATCCGTAATCTTGGGAATAGTTTCTTTTCTAAGTCAATTCCATGTCTTGTTATCTTATGCATCCCTAGGCTTTCAGCCAAAATAATACAGTTTGTTGCAGATGTGTTTCACTCTTACAGAGGAGATGGCTCCAGCCCTTTGAACTAAGATGAATGAGGCATGACAGCTTTAAAAAAAAAAATTCTACCAGTAAAGCAGTGTGCTTTCAAGTTCTTTCAGATGTCAACCAATAAAGTAAGATCCCCTCATGTATTTAATAGGATGGTTTTGCCATAGATAAGAGAAGATGTAACTCAAAGTGGCTTACAGAATATGTGTACTCATATAACAGGAACCCCCAAGATAGGCAAGTTTCAGATCAGATTGCTTAAGTGACTTCATGAGGCCATCAAAGATACAAAGATTCTTTTCATTCTTTTGCAGTGTCATTCTCAATTTTGTTTTCTATTCTGTGTGGAGCAATTCCAGGCATTATATCCAGTTATAAATGTATCCTGCAAAAGACAAAAACCTTCTCTTCATGCAGCAAAATCTTTTCCAGAAGATGCCTTGTAGCAGACTTCTCACATGAATTACTGGTTATAAATAGGTCATAAATCCATTTCTGAACCAAACACAAATGAGGGGAACTCGCTTCACACTGGACCAATTAGTACCCACCTGAGTTGGGTTGAGGGGATCGGTATCCCCTGAGACATTAGCTGAGCAAACCTGAAACTTCACTGGACGGGTAAAAGATAAGAGGATTAGATCATAAGTAGATAACTTTAGATAACTACCTTAAAGATCACTATTATTTTTCTTTCATTTTTTTTTCTTTTTTATTCTATCTCTTTCTTAATTCCTTTCTAAGTTTCTAAATACACTGCAGAGATAAGGCACCAGCTTACCTTAAATTTTCAACTTGGTACTTTCCAAAAGAATTAGGAAAATGTGTAAAGGAAACCAGGCCCAAAATAATGTCCTCAGCATATTAGGAGCCTGTATCTCTGTGTTTATAGGTCTCTCAGAAGTTAAAAGAGATAGTAAACAAATACGTTATTCTATTATTTGAGAATAGATATTTGAGATTCTATATCAGATAAATAGTCCTTACTTTAGCCTAATTAAATCAGTTTTGTTTCATACCATGAGGGCTGCTGGTTTATTTCAACTTTTCAAGCTAAAATAATATTTACTCAGGGCTTTGTGTGTTTGAAAGTCTCTGCTTCTCCATTCAAGTTTGCAAGTTGAACCTTCTGTCTCTTTAAATCAATGTCCCAAAGACTAAACAAGGCATCTGAAATCAGCATATTCATTTCTAGTTTCCCTTCAAGTCTTACTGCCTAGATTGAGAATTGGAAAACTATTCTTGTCTACAATTTCTTCAATGACTAATACTTAATTATGTGTGTCCTCTTTATACCCAAGCTTTATAAACAATTAGCGGTCTTACACTGATCCCTGATTATTAGAAGATTATTGGATCCATGTTCTGAGACTGGACTGTGTCTCTCTTTATCAATTCTGGAACCCAATAATAGTTTTTTTCTCTATAAATGGCATTATAGAAACAACAGAACCAGTGAGTTTTCCAGGGATTACCTCTTAATTTACCTGCAATTTGAGTAATATAATTTGCTTCCCCATATGCAGAAACTATACTAAGATCCATAAATAGTTCTAGGCAATTTTGGTTATATGTTGAATCTGTTGTCTTTAAATTTTTTATTTCTCACTCTACAGTCGCTTCATTTCAATATTTTATTTTTCATTTTAGCTTTCATCTAGCACAGTTTTCCTGTGCTTCTCAAAATATTTACTGTGTGAATTAATCCCGTAGGGCTGCCACAAAAAGTACTAGTGTCTGGGTGGCTATAAAACAGCAACTGATTTTGTCAGTGTTCTTGAAGCTAGCAGTCCAAGATCAAGGTCCCAGCAAGGATGGTTCCTTCTGAGGCCTCTCTCATTAGCTTACAGTTGGACACCTTCTCACTTGCTGTCACGTGGGCCTTCCTTTGTGCATGCACATTCCTGAAGACTCCCTTCATATAGGACAACACTCATATTGGATTAGGGCCCCATTCTAATGACTTCAGTGTACCCTAATTACATCTTTAAAGGCCTTATCTCCAAATGTGGTCATACTCTAAGGTACTGGATGTTATGACTTCAACATATGAATTTTAGGGGAACACAATTCAATTCACAGTGCAATGTAAAAATCAGTCTTGAATATTCACCTCAAATCTTCTTTTTCCCTAGTTTTAGTGGCACCACTACCAACATCAAGTTGCTCAGTCTCTGTACTCTTCTCTGAATCCTTGCCACTAACTTCTCTTCTGCTTCCTGATAAAAGATTCTGTAATCTCCTGTCTGGACAGTTGGCCTTCATGGCTGTCTTCTTCTTTGACTAAACCCCTCTATATTAGCTACATTTCTCTTTCTCATACAAAAGACACTTTATTTTGTCTATAGATATTGGCTTGAATTTCTTTCTACCTTGGATTTTCTCCCCAAATCCTGTTTTAGAATGAAGCAAGAAATGTGGGACTCCACAGAAATAGGCTTTCAAAATTTTATTCATCTTGATTTTTCTTTATCTAGAATGTGATAAAAGTCCTTGCCAGATAAGTATGTGTGAAAGAAATGAAAGTAAATATAAATATGTGTATGTATGCACATATACACATTACATTTCATAGAACCTATGATTTGTTAATAAAAATGCAGCTATATTTATATTATTACAGAGATGATCATTTCACATCATTAAATATCTTTAAGCAATGATCATGTCAAAATATTGTAAATAAAAATATAGTAAGTATCATTTATGGGCAGTAAGAATTTATCTTCAAGAGGAAAAGCCTTCAGAAACATATTGTTAGATAGAAATGGAACTATTATTTTTCCAGTAAAACTTGCCTTGATCAGTAATCTACAAAAAAATAGCCATCACCATTCTATCATATCTTAGAACAAACTAATGAATTTATCTTTAAAGTTCAGAGACCTAAATTGGCAATAATGTATTTCCATTTTACAGTTTTTTAATTGGTTACTTATATTTCCAAAATTCATTGAAACTACTGTTTATTTTTTTAGCAAAAGTACTCACAATTAGATCTGTAAGCCGAGTTTTTAAAAATGCAAACACATAAGAACCTCATTTACTGTAGTCATACAAAATATAAAAATACACAAAATATTTGATTTTTTTCTTGTAATTCAATTTACCTCTAGGTAATAAATCACAAATAGGTGGATTCAGGAAATGAAAGGACACTTCATAATTTATGGAGAAATTCTATCTTAAGTCATATAAATACATAAAATCCTAACTTACCCAAGTTATAAGGGAAATTATTTAATTTTAAATCTTTATCATCATCATGGTTAAAGTTGAAGTGCTGGTATTGACTGAATACTGTCTTCCCAAAAATTCATATGCCGAAGCCCAACCCCCAACATGATAGTAATAATGGAATTAGGATGTGAGACTTTGGAAGTGATTCAATTTGGTAAGGTCAAAGGATACAGACTTTTGATGAAAGTAATTATCCTATAAAGAAAGGAAGAGACACCAGAGCTTCCTCTCTCCATCATACGAAAATACAGCTACAAGGCACCCAGAACTATAGGAAATGCCTGTTGCTTCAGCCCTCCAGCCTATGGCATTTTGTGTAGCATCCTGAGCTAAAACAAACAAGTACCTATAATGAATCCATGCTTTGTATTCCTAGTCAGCAGCCTAGATAATGCCACACCACTAGTCTCTGTGAGATCAGAGATTTAAATCTTTTTTTTTCTGATCCCACCCTCCTTTCTAAAATATGTGGCAAATGTGAAGAATTGAATAAATATATGCAGAGAAAATAAATACAACTAAATAAACTGAAGTTTACATAAATTTAAACAAAGCATAATTATATGAGACCAAGGGATGAATAATGGAAATTTGCTGTATATATAACACACGTCAGCAAAGTCATGAATAATGAATTTTGATAGTGAAAAAATGAAAAAATGAATTTTAGCAGGAGGAAACAAAAAGAAGAATCACATAGTTAATGAACACCAAGGATGTGTAGGAGAAATATTAACAGATCCTTATTACTAGATTGTAAAGTGCACAGAGGGAGATAAATAGTGGTAAAGTGGAAAATTGGAAAAGGATAGGAAAGATTATTTCAATTTCTTGTGAGAAATAATGAGTTGAGAGATAATGAGTCCCTGAATGCTAATGCTGGGCAGTTGTGTACTGGTAAATGTTTAGTAATGACACTTTGAAAAAGTAAAGCATGTATTGTACGAGGCCTGTGTTTTGTGTGTTTTTGCATGTGGGTTTGTATAATAAGCATATGTGTATAAATACCTATATATATTAGTAAAGTTTGTAATACCACTTGAGGGTTACTGCTTGGTTATTTCTGTCTTTACATAAATTTATAAGTAAAAATTAAAATATATTTACATTTAAAAAAAATGTACTCATAAATTCAGTGTGTCTGTCTACTCAGAAAATCTGCTATCAACATCATTCTGTCATCAACGATATGTAACAAAATTAAACTATTCATAATGCTTAATTAGTAAATCAGAATAAATCAGGATAAATCACTCAAGTAAGTGGTTAGAAAGAGTAGTTCCAACATGAATTCAATATTTGATATTTTTCTTTACATTGGTGAGTAAAACAACATGAAACAATGAAGGCCTATGTTAGAACTTCAATTGTTTGTCAATAGCATGAGTAAATTATTTGCTAAATTAGGTAGTTTAAAAAGTGAAGTACAATAGTCCCTCAATTTTTGGTGTTGTGTGCAGTGTAATTGGTATAGATACAAAAGACTTTAAGTTGAATCTGCATTAACATTTTCATTATTTCCTTGAGACAATCAACCAAACCGGAAATCAGGCTCTAAATGTGTAATGTTCACCCATTTTAATGGTGTAAATACTCCAACAATGACCAAGTTCAAGCTACCAAGAGAGTTGTTATTTGGAAGAGTTGTTCAGTGCTGAATCATTATATAATATTTACACTATACATAACCACTAGACATGATCTTAAGAGCATAGGCAAAAGTAGAATTTAGTAAAAAAATTAGAAAAAAATTAATGTTAATATTTATTGACTGATAAATTTGAATAGCACAATTTTTTTAAATTTTTTATTGCATTTTAGGTTTTGGGGTACATGTAAAGAACATGTAATATTGTTGCATAGGTACACACATGGTACTGTGGTTTTATGATTTGATTTTTAATAATGGCTGTGTTTAAGAATCAAATGACAAAATTTCTAAAATGTAACAATTGCTCTTATGAACCAGCTTTAGCACATCAATAATTAGGAGTATAATATCTTTGTTTTAAACTTACTATATTGCAGCTTTTCATTTATTGAATTTATAACATTAGCCATCTCCAGTGCAAATACATCCAATTACTCTTCTAAGCTCTTTCTCCAAATCAACAGAGAGGCATATTTTAAGTAAACAGGAGGTAACTCAGATTAATTTAAAAATACTGCAAAATATTTTTAAAAATACAATGAAGAAAAGTGAAATTTAATATGACCACAGCTTAGATATAATTGTTGTAAAAAATTATAAAAAGAAGTTGTAAAAATCCTTTCTTCAAAGAATTTGTAATTCCTTTAGAAAATAAATTGTACTCAACCAGTCTACAAAACAAATGATTATTAATTTGCATAAACTGAACTCCAAAAACATTTTGAAATGTGATTCAAACATTAAATTGAGACAAAATAACACGTTTTAGGACCACAGATATTAATTTGAAAATATTGTACATAGTATAATATAAAAAGAAAATATCACTTGGATATTAGACATTCAGAATAACATTACATTTTTATCTTCTGTGGTTTAGAGAATTCAACATGGGAGTTACTATACTGGTGAGAAATAGAGAATAACTGAATAAAATTGAAGATAAACTATGATGATATTTTCAAATGGTTAGCAATAGAAAGGAGCAGACTTTAGTTTCGGACTGTCTTTGTAAAATGGGAATTAAATTTCTGTATTAGGTAAACCAACAATTTACATAGATTTTGTGGGGCTGCTATAACTATCACGGGATGGACTTCAAGATGCTTGAATGTTTCTTTAAAAATACAGTAAGTATGCACACATTAAGACAAAGACACACAATTGCTTGTACAATATACCTATGTTTAAGAGAGTGATTGTATGTATATGCTATAGTTATTTAAGAAAGTCAGCACAGCTGAAAAATGCCAGCATGAGGAGGAGTTTTTTTTTTAATCCACTTTCATCTAAGTCCTATTCATAAACCTGAGCCAGAAATCACATGGCTCACCAAAATTCTCCTATGTTCCAAGAAAAAGGAGAATTATCTTAGTGTAAATGTTTAAAAGAATCATTATTGTTATTTGCCTTTACTTGCTTTTTTTAAAATACCAGATCTCTTTCTGTCATCAAGAGGATAAATGCTTATGGTATTCATCTTGCATTTATTTATTTATTTATTTGTTTGTTTGTTTGTTTGTTTGTTTGTAGATGGAGTTTTGCTCTTGTTGCCCAGGATGGAGTTCAGTGACATGATCTCAGGTCACTGCAACCTCCACCTCCTGGGTTCATCTGATCCTCCAGCCTCAGCCTCCGGAGTAGCTGAAACTACAGGTGCATGCCACCACACCCAGCTAAATTTTTGTATTTTTAGTAGATGGGGTTTTGCCATATTTGTCATATTGGCCAGGATGGTCTCGATCTCTTGACCTAGTGATCTGCCCACTTTGACATCTCAAAGTGCTGGGATTGCAGGCGTGAGCCACCGCTCCCAGCCTCATCTTCTTATCTATTCCTTTTCTGTCATGAAAAAGCAATATAATCATAAACCAATGTAAAAGGTCAATAAACATTATGAAGTAAAGAAAAAAATACGTAATAGAATCTGTGAAAGTTTATGCTGGTGGAAAAAGATAGATTAAATTGTGAACAAACAGAGACAGGGCACCTAAAATATGGCACATAAAATGCATCCAACAGGTTTTTGTGAGGGTTTTGTTTTTGTTGTTGTTGTGTTTTCTTTATTTGTGTTTAATAACTGGATACTAAAGGAGTAGATGTGTCACATTAATGGTGTAAATGCCATGAAAAGATTCATGAGCATCTACAATTGCAATGGAACCATCTGAAGTTGCTTTTATTTCATGTACTTGAAGCCTGATTATACTGAATTTTACTGTTGGACTCAAGTGAATTGTACGTCTCCCTTTTGGGAATAAAATTCCCTCTTCCTGTGGAATCCTTGCAAACAAAAGACATGGATTAATTAAGGTATCATAGTTATTTAATATTCATTTATGCATTTTAAATTCTAAAAATGCTAAGGCTGTATCCTAAAAACAATTGACTCAAAACACTGGGAAATCAGTAAAAACATTCTAAAATCCATCTAAAATCCTAACTATCAAAACAACAATCACATCCTTAAAATATGCTTTAAATAATAAAAGTACACTAACTTAAAAATCCTATCACCTGTGATACAAATCGTTTTGGAAATAATTTTGGTAATGAGTAGCTCCTTTGGTTCCTGAGCATGTGGGAATATGATATGCTGAAGTTCAGTTAACAGCAGAAATGGGAGAAATAGGGATCGTGAAAGTTAACAGCAGAAATGGAAGAAATAGGGATCTTCATTCTGAAGACTCCCATGTATACACGTTAAATAAATTTGTCTTTTCTTCTAACAAAAGAAGAAAGAATAAATGTGAGACAGGAATAAAATGAAACATGATACAGAGTCATGCTGATTATGACAAGAGGTTAATTCAAGTTGATCTGTAGTCTTGGGTCACAACTTTAAATGAGATTTTTGTTTAAGTAGACAAAGTATCATTGTGGTGCTCTAAAAATAAATTAGAAAACAAGGCCGGGCACGGTGGCTCAAGCCTGTAATCCCAGCACTTTGGGAGGCCGAGGCGGGTGGATCACGAGGTCAAGAGATCGAGACCATCCTGGTCAACATTGTGAAACCCCGTCTCTACTAAAGATACAAAAAATTAGCTGGGCCCGGTGGCGCGTGCCTGTAATCCCAGCTACTCGGGAGGCTGAGGCAGGAGAATTG
>CM052650.1:54875266-54909292 GCA_028533165.1 Leontopithecus rosalia | reverse complement strand
TAAATAAATAAATAAATAAAAATAAAAAAAAAATAATTTACTCTTTATTGCATTTTGGTATCACTTGCGGCGTTGGCGGGGCAATATGGAAGTAAAGCTAAGATTTGAAAATGGGAACTATATGAATGTAATTAATAGAAATATGCTTAGATTAAAATACAAACAAAAAATATATACCAAAAGGAGAGAACTAAATTAGTGGAAATTTGATGGGCAAGTATAAATGATAGTGTCTTAATTGGTTACTGTTCAATTGTGGGTACTCCACCCTCATCCTTCTGATCACATTTACTAAGCCCATGTGCTCCCCCTCCAACTTCTGTGCTGTTTATTTATTTATTTACAATAGTGGGTACCTGCAACGTTCTTTGTAAAACTGCCTTCAAGCTACAGAAACCAACTTGCCCAGTGTAGACAACCAAAAGTGTCTGAGTTAGGTCACCTGGAAAGCTCTTAACAAATAGCTGATTGGTCCAGAGTACTGAAGTTCCATCTCCTTTATTTCCAGTAAGAGAAATTTCTGAAGCATCATTTACACAGAGATAGCCCCTGGGGACTGGCTGAGACTGGGGCTTTGTCTTAAATGCACCTTTGCTTGAATTCTCTTTCACCGTTTCATGTGTCTTTTACTTCTTCAACTATTTCTTCTGGGAAAAACTTCTTATCAAGATATTTACACAGGATCACTGTTTCTCATGATCTGCTTCTGAGGAATATTACTGGAATCAAAAATCAAAAATATTTTGATTGTTGTTGTTTTGTTTTTCTCCTAAGCTAAGCACAGATAAGTGATAAGGAGAAATGTCTCGTATAAGTGTCTTAAAAATTGAAAATGTTTTTAATATGTCCACAATAAAATAAGAAGTAGAAATTCTGTCTAAGAAAAGTATAAATAATAAGAAAACATTTGGAAATTATATTTTTTCATCAAATAAAAACTTATTAAATATCTAGTGTTTCATTTGTGAATTATCTTTAAACTTTTTTAATAGGAAGAAAAAGTAATGAGACAAAACACAGTTCTAGAAAGTTCTACTATTTCTCAAGTTCTAACATCTTTTCTTCACATGCTTTGAATTTTTAAAACAAGAGCTGATTCCGAGAAATGCCCCAAACACAAATATTCATTAAGGCAGCATATAAGGATTTTAGGCCAAATCATTACAATAAATTGTAAATGATTGATATACAGTTTAGCAAATACTGTGTGAGGTTACTTCTAAGGTGGCTCCCAATGTCCCCAAACACATTCATGGACACCTGTAAGTTCCTCTCTGTTGAATAACTTGTTCCTAGACAACAAAATATGTCAAAATTGAGGGGTGTCACTTTTGTGATTAGCTTATAAAGATTGTCACTTTCATTTTACTAGTAAATAATGTCCCTCTCTCAAGGTGCCCACTGCCAACAACCAGCAAGAAGCTGAGGCTCCCAGTCAAATAACAAGATGTAAACCAAATCCTGACAAAACCAAATGAGCTTGAAAGTGAAACCTTTCCTGGTAGAGCTTTCAGGTAAAACGGCTGTGGTTGACACCTTGATTGCAGATTTGTGAGAGAGCAAAAACAAAGGTACCCATTTATGTAGTGTCTGGATTCCTGTTCCACAGAAACTGAGATAATAAATGTGTGGATTTTTAAGTTGATAAATTGTGGTAATTTGTTTTGTAGCAATAAATAAGTGATCCACCTAGTATATGTAACGATATGTGGAAGCTATGAAGGAAAACAATAGCTTTTGCCTTCAAATGCTTATATAAAAATGAAAAAAAAAAATAGAAAAATGCTAGGCAGACTGAAAAGAAACATTGTAAAATGAAGTTTTTGGTAAAAAAAAATTTAACACTAACAGGAAGGAGAGAAAGAGAGAGCATGAAGAACAAGAGGTAGAAAGAGAACATTTGATTTCATACTGGCATTTATTATCCCTATGTTTTCTTTCTTCTTTTTTAAATATTAAAGACTGAAAATGACATTGACAAATCAAGTGAAAGGAATATTACTCCAGAGAGCAAGGTTCACTTAGCAGCAGATAAGGAATTTATAGGATGTCTTCAAAAGGAAAGAAGAGTGGTTGAATGGGTGGTGGAAGAAACTAGGATAAAACATGTTATCAATTCTGAAAAACTTCAAATGTCATTATCATTATTATCATCGTCTTCCTGAAATTTTCTCTGTGTGTAAAGCACCAGCTTTATCAAGGTTTTGAAAATGGTAATAGCACAAGTTTGTTTCACTTATAGAATTTATAAAATCCTCACTATTACATAAACTCATTGAGATATTATTTGTTTCTTTGAATTTCTGCGATGCTCCATTGCAATTTAGCCTTGATTTTTGTATTTTTAGAAAATTGGTTTACTGGAGTAGGATATACTCAAATGGACTGAGATAAATAACTACATTACTTAGGAATAATCCCCAAATGATTAGTCATTGTTTTTCTTTCAATGTTTAGTTCTAATTCTAGTTGTTATGAGAATCACAGAGTCTTTCTTCATGATAATTATTTTCTAAATACATAAACCTTCTAAAGTCTATCCTACTTAATTTTTTTAATTTAGAGAATTCTTCCACTCATTCTCTGTGTTTTTCTTTTCTTCCCTCATAAGAAATTCACACATCAGCTCTATTTTCTCACTTCCGTGGAAACTTCTTCTTCCTTGGTAATTCAAGATTGTTTCCTACTCTAATTTTAAGTTACAAATATACAGTTGCCAAAATACATAGCTCCAGAAAACTGTATTATTGCCATTTCAAAATAGTGTAAAAGCCATATCTGCTCCTAACAATGCAAAGCCACCATCTTTGGAGACAATATAGAAAATTATTGAGCTTGTTAAAGATCGTAATTGGTTGAAACACGTATCAAGGCTAAAATAATTTAACAAAGTATGTTATTTTCTGATATTGGTACATATGGTCCTGGTATGTCCCCAACTTTGGCTAAGATCTATATAATAACATTTAGAATGGTTTCTCAGAGAACTCAAATTCCTGAATATACAAGCTAGCTGAGATTTTATAAGAAAGACCATTTGGGAAACTAATTGAAATATACTGCTTTTATTCAAATTATTTTGCTTGTAATATTAATTACATCCTTAGTATAAATTTTGTATTGCAAAATAGTATCCTATGCATACTCAACTTGATCTTTTTTTAATATGATGATTGATTGTAAATGCTTTTGTTTCTTTATTTTTTTGCTTTTTAGCTGATTATTACAATACTTCAATCATATTGGGAAAAGGGGAATGATTCATTAATACTGCCTTAAATATTATGCCTACATTGCAATTCGCATTCTCCCTGCAAGTGCAATCAAAATAAATTACCCTACGTAGCCTATAAATTGAATTTTAGGCCAGTTTCATGGATAATATCTCTAGGATGTTATCATTGACTTTATAATATAAGCACATTGCATTTAGATGTTATAGCTTTTTTTTTTCTCGATAGCAATTAACACTCCCCCAATGCTATGGTGTATTCTAAATACCAGAGTATTTTAATAACTTCAGTTTAACATAGCTCTTCATGGCTATTGAGGGAAAGAGGCTAAATTGAATCAGGAACACACAATTATTCCTGTGTACTAAATAAAACACAAAACACTTGATCTTCAAATTTTGTTCAACAAATGAAAGTAAAGAAAATTTAAAAACTTAGCACTTTGGTGTCGATTGAATAGCATCATTTCTTCTAGTGATTAACTATGAAAAGGTGAACAAGCTGTCAAAATAAATTAGAGTTATTGTTGCTTACTGAACTCTAACAAGATTAGGTGGACAAAATATAAAAATAATTAATTATAGCAAAACTTTAAAACAGGAACAAACAATGAAAAATAAATATTTGTAAAATGTAATTTCACCACTACTAGGGAAAATTCAATTTCACTGTGTTAGTCCATTCTCACATTCCTATGAAGAACTACCTGAGACTAGATAATTTATCAAGAAAAGAGATTTAAGTGACTCACAGTTCTGCAGGCTGTATGGGAAGAATGGTTGGGGAAGTCTCAGGAAACTTACAATCATGGCAGAAGGACAAAGGGAAAGCAAGCACCATCACATGGCCAAGCAGAAGAAAAGTACATGAAAGGGAACATGCCACTCACTTTTAAGCCCTCAGATCTTGTGAAAACTCACTCACTATCACAAGAACAGCAAGGGGGAAATCTACTCCTAAGATCCAATCACCTTCCACTGCTTCCCACCCCTAACGTTGGAAATTACAATTCAACATGAGATTTGGGTGAGGACAAGAATTAAATTATATCATCCACACTGAAAAAAAGTTTTATTTAACCAATGAAAAAAACTAAATATCTGAACTGATTTAAAAGTTAATCCATTTTAATTACTCATTTGATGTTTATACATTTATTTTTTTATAAAAAATCCTACTGAGGAATCAACCAGTTTACATTGAAACATCTACAATGGGGGAGACTCAGCACTTCACCCAAAGCCTACTTTATAACTGAAAAGCAATTTGAAATAATTTCATAAATGTGTTGATATAAATTCATTTTGCTTTAATTCCAAAAATCTTGAGCCACTATAAACTTGGGACTACACAAAACAAATTTAAGACGGTACACATTAGATGACCTGAAGTACAGAAAAAGGCATCCAATGTATAACTCACTATCTAACACTTCTAAATATATTTCACTACAAAATTAATCAGTCAAATATGGTTCTACCTATGGCTATTTCTAGATACAACACCTCAGGAAGAAAACTTTTTCTCTACATAGGAGCATAATACACAATATGAACCATTATTAAACATCTCAATTTTACTATTTTCTTATATGTTCTACTTTCCATGTTGACCTACAGTCTTAACCTACGTAAAGAGAGACTAAGGATTCTACAAGGTTAAGAATTTAATACAACCGTTTGAAATGAGGGAGACTGTAAATGTTTAAATGAGATGATTCTTTTACATATTTGAACAGAATTTTCTCATCATCTTTACCATGGCATTTGCGTTAAATTGTTAGTTTCATTGTTTCCTTTTTTTTTCTTTTAAGTTAGTGTTGTAGAGTCTTTGTTCCCTGAAATATTACTTTATCCTGGGAATAAAATCACATATTAGGTAGTCTCTAATTCCCAAGAAAAAATGGAAAAGTAAGAAAAATTTTAAATCTATGTTTAATGAAACTATATTAAGTTTATTAATGCATACTGAGGCTATCCTTTTAGCTGTACCTCCAGTGATGACAAAAAAAATTTAAAAAGAAAATAAAAATACACTAGAAAAATGTGATAACTTTCTTATTTTCTCTAGGTAGTTTTAGTTTCAAAACCCATTTCAGGACTAACTATAAACATCTGTAGATAATTAGTCATTTTTAAAATATAACCACTTCTCAGTTATGCATATTTAGTTCTATCTAGTGCAAATACTGAGATACAAAAACATTCTATTTGTTTTTAGACATATCCCTTTCAAAAATATTATACTTCAAAAAATAGTCTCATAGAAATATGAGCTCGCAGTTACCAGAAAATGCACACACTTATTTTCTGTATATATGTATTTTGGGAATAAATTGTCTAAATATAAGGTATTGTTCTAAATAAATATTGAAAGTATCACATTAAGATTGAAGGCAAACTGTGTCCTATCTTGGTAGTAGAAATATATCTAGCAATTTTTGAATGTCCCAATGTTGGAAATGCTTAGAAATTATACATAGAACTATTTCTAGTCAGCAGTATGTTAGAAAACTGACACAGAAGTCTGATGATCATTAGTAATCAAATTATTACATAGAAAAGAAAACAGTAGAAAAGAAATTCCAGAAATCTAAATATGAAGAAAGAATCCCCCACATTTCTTTCTCTCTTTATGCTTCAAATGACAAATAAATTATTATGGGACTATGTATCCCCCAAATGTTCAATCCTGGCTTAGAGGTGACTGTGTTATAGCCTTTCTATTTATGTGTCTTCTAGTAACAGACTTTAACTACACCATGTTTAATTCTATATAAAACTAATTCTCACTTCATTGACTATAATCACTAGGAGATTGGTAAGTTCATATATTTTATACAGATTCCCTGTTACTGGCCAATATTCTGAAATAGAGAAGAGAGATACAGTATAACTTTGCTGCTGCTATGTAAACACACAAAGGTCATGTTCTATATGCCACTCTGTGAAATCCATTCCTTTGCCCCATTCCAGGTGTCTTATTTTAGCTCCAAAATAATGGTGATTATCAGAGGAAATGGCTGTTCCTCTATTTCTTCTGCAACAGCTTACAAACAGCTCTCATTGTATTTAATGTGAAATAAATTAACCAGAAAAAAAGAACAGGTAATTAAACATCATGTGTAGAGTTGACCCTTGAACAACACAGGTATGATCCACATAAGTGCTTATATGTAGATTTCCTTTTGCCTTTGTTATCCTGAGACATGATCAACCCCTCTTTTTCTTCTCCTTAGCCTACTATGCAATGTGAGGATGATGAGGATAAAGACCTTTACGATGACCCACTTCCACTAAATGGAGAGTAAATATACTTTCTCTTCCTATGGTTTTCTTAATAAAATTTTCTGTTGTCTATCTTCTTTTATAGAAAGAATACAATATATAATATATATAACACACAAAACATGTATTAATTAACTGTGCTATCGGTAAGGCTTCCAGTCAACAGCAGGCGATTAGTAGTTAAGTTCTTGAGGAGACAAGATGTATGAAGATTTTTTACTGCACAGCATTCAGTGCCCCAACCCTTGCATTATTCAAGGGTAAATTTCACATTTTAATTTGTAATATTCTTTTTGCAAAACCAAGAAAAAAGCATACAAATGTACAGACTAAAATGTTCCAAGTTTATTTTGTATTGAAACATATTCCTTTAAAATGAGTAATTCAATTTGTTAAACAGTTTGTCCCTCCACCCAGTTCCAGTAATCTTATAACTCTTCCAGTCTACAGAGTATCTCAAATACTTTCAAATGTGTGTGTATTACATATGTATATGCATTTAATTGAAAGGTTTACCTGATATTTTTGTGAGTTTTAAGAATAACCTCTACCCATTTAATTGAACAAATATTTATTTAATGTACACATTATGACTAGGATTCTTAGACACAGAATAGGAGTATAATATATTTAAAGGCTATGATGCCCACAAGGAGTTTTACGGGGTGTATGTGTGTGTGCATGTGTGTCTATGCATAGATAAGACAAACACTAAAGCAGTACTAGGCATTAAACAATAAACCATTAAGTTGTACATGAAAATATGTCAAAAGCTGTGCTGAAAATAATAAGTTTAAAAGATAAAGAGTTACAGGATCATGAAATTTGTTTGGACTTCATTCCATACAACCCCTTCTCTAGCCCTATTCTAGCATATGAGAATACTGATTAATCCACATAGAAAAAAAATAGGCATGTTCTGCCCTGCCACAAATCTGCTTCATTTGGGTCTTTCCCATCAACTTAATGGTAGCTCCAGCCTTCTAGTTTATCAGGCTAAAATAATAGCGCCATCTTTGGCTCCTCTCTTTTTCTACCTGACTATGTCTACCCGATGAAAACAATTCATTGGATTCTTTAAGGAAACATGCCTATACACAAGAAAACGTAACACATTTTTGGATCAGAATATTGCTAAACATAAACTAAGAAGTTCAGCATCAGACTTGCTCTTCCTGATGAAACAGGAAATTTCCTTGACCCCTCATGGGCCTGAAGACAGGGGTGCCTCACTTAGCCCACAGCTCTCAACCCCTCATGGGAGACAGAACATGCAGGCAAGCAGGTGCAGGAGCCAGAGTGAGTGCTTTTGAGCAGTGGCAAGGACTAAACTTTGTACGGGACCTGTGGCAGCATCTAGACGGGAATACCTGTGAACCCCATAGATCCAGAGGATGTGAGATACACAACGCTCTTTAGTTTTGCTTTCCACTGACAGTGTAAGTGTTAAACAGCTCAGTAGACTCTCTGTCTTCTGGCGTGAGGCAGTTGCTCTTCACTAGTGAGGGCAGATATTCAGTGTGACACCCTTTAGCATCTGCATCTGTGGCACCCAAGCTTTTGTTCAGCATCCACAAAAAATCAGGTTGCACAAACAAATTGAAGGATGGTGAATACAAAGGATTTTATTGCTGATGAAAGTAGCTCTCAGTGGGAAGAGGAGCTGGAAGGGGTATGGAGTGGGAAGGTGAACTTCCCCTAGAATCCTGCCTTCCCCAGCCAGACTCCTCTCTGAAGCAATACTATCAATCTGTCCGTGTGAAGCCAAGCTGCTTCTCTCTGATATCAAACCACAGGTTCTCACATCCGGCTGGTTCTCCTCCTCTCCCCTTTCTGCTTTCTGCCAGTCGGGTCAGGAATTTTTATGGGTACAGGATGGGGGAGGGGATGGGCAATGGGTGGTTTTGAAAGGGACACAATCCTAGTGGGAAAACAGGGAGGTAAGTTCTTACTTTGGGCCACAGTCTCAGGTTTTTCAGCTTGAGGGTGGTGCTTCACCAGGAACCTGCCCTTTTCTGCCTTGAATTCCTCTACTCACTGTCCCTATCATTATTTTAATCTTTAAAAATATTTTCTTATATTTTTATACTTGATTTTTATGAAGAAAATGATAAGATAATATACAGAAAAAAGCAATGTGAAGTATTCTTAAACAGTAACTACATGAGTCAATAAGATATATAATAGTAAAGCTATAAGATTTTAAAGAGTCATCTTAAGGAGCTTATTTTAAAAACAATTACATAAAACACATTTTTAATCTAAAGTTGTACACAAAATCTCTCCTACACCAAACCCACTATAAAAGACACAGGTAAATTTACTATTTAGGGAAACCTGAAATAAATATTTTGTTTTAAAATATTTTAATACAAATAGCTTTCTACTTTATCTATTCCAAGTTAGAATGTTCTAATATCAAATTTTTGTTAAGTGAGATCTACTTCTCAATTTGCTATAGAAGTTTCTGATATAAAATAGAAAACTAAGTAAATTTACGTAGCTGGAAAATTAGCACATAAAAGTGCTTTCTTCTCTCGCTCTTAAACATGTTGGACTCATTTCTGGAGAAATTTTCTTGTCATCGTATAATAGACAACTTGCACTTGTCATATCTGAATTAACATGATATTTTAAGAAACTGAGTACAATTCTATGAAACCCTTCATCCCTATATGCTGAAAAAATGCAATATTTTTATACAAAATGTGTTTACAGTAAATTACAGTAGTTTCTTATATCTGTGTTTGTAGAAGCAGCACTAGTCCCAGTAAACTATGATAATTTTAAAATACCCTTCAAACTGTGGTATTTAAGTGGTCATGTGATGCATAGGTGGAGTCTGAAATCATGGTAGGCTCCTAATAAATGTGTCACGCTTTTATATTGATAGATTACACCTTTAAACACTCAGTGGCAACACAATAACAGCACACAGTGTTGTGATAACATCCTGCCAGAACTCTTGGCTTTGAAATGCTCTCCCTGAAACTTTCTTGGATAATTCTGATTTTTAGGATAATAATGGTGATGAAAGAGGTTAAAGGGAGCCGTTCAAGCTAAGTAGACCAAGATTTAAATGTTCCATCCATGCTTCACTGGGAAGTTTCAATTTCTTCTTAAAAGAGTTTCCCGGGTTATAAAATGTGCAAGAAACACTTTAGCCTGGAATTCTTTATTATTATTATTATTATTGAGATGGAATTTTGATGTTGTTACCCAGACTGGAGTACAACCTCTGCCTTCTGGGTTCAAACAATTCTCCTGCCTCAGCTTCCCAAGTAGATGGGACTACAGGTGCACACCACCATGCCCAGCTAATTTATTATTATTATTATTATTATTATTACACTTTAAGTTCTGATTTACATGTGCAGAACATGCAGGTTTGTTACATAGGTATACATGTGTCATGGTGGTTTGCTGCATCTATCACCCCGTCATCTACATTAGGTATTTATCCTAATGCTATCCCTCCCCTATCCCCCTACCCCCTTCTATCTTAGCCCCCCCACCCCACAAAAGGCCCTGGTGTGTGATGTTCGCCTCCCTGTGTCCATGTGTTCTCATTGTTCAATACCCACTTATGAGTGAGAACATGCAGTGCCCACGGCAGCTCAGCAAGGCCTTTGCAGGCAGACTGTAACTATCCTAAATGTAGCCTAGAATTTTGAATTCAGTTTTCTGCTTTGCATATTGTTACCAATGCATAGGAATCAAAAGACTAAGCAAACTGTAATAAGTAACTCTCTTAGTTTATTTGTTCATTGATGAGTGTAAGTTTCCATGTTTGAAAGAGAACAAAAGTTTGAAAATGAGACCTAGAAAACACGGAGATAATTCAGTAAAATGATAAATTACCTCTGACCATTTCAAAAGTAATCTGAAATTATTTTGGTGTAGCCCGTTTTTAACGTACATTTGGCATTAAAATACTTATTAAATAGTTCACAAAAACACAACTTAGGTTTACACTATAATGTGTGAGTTTTGTGTCAATTCTTATTTAAAATAGTAATCTAACAAGCAGAATCACATGACACATCCTACAAACTCTTGAAGTATATGTATTCTCTTTCTTCATTGAAATGTTTTGTCAAACATATCAGAGGGCATTTCTTGAAATATACCTCTGTTTACTCAAACACTAACATCAATTTTATAATATAGTTATGTGGAGAATTTATTTACTTTACCAGATTTTGGACATGTCAAGATAAGAAGAATAACTAAATAAGCAGATGGTACATTATTATCAAGTTTTCTGAATATCAAAAGCATCTATATTTTTCATTAATCCCATTTGATCCTCAACCATGTTAGGAATAATATTGTCAAGTGTCAGTTTTGATGGTCTAAAGAGATTTTTAAAAATAAAGTAAACCTGGAGAGCTACGCAATTTGTCATATTTTCCTTTTTGTAAAGTAATACAATAGATAAAATAACATTGTGGCAAGGAAAACATAATGCATCTGGATTTATCTACAAAAATAGCTGTAAGTAAATATTTTAGTGGTAGATTAATAGCTTCAGTATTCTTTCTGTGGCTTCCAGATTTCAGTTCAACCAGACAGTTAGAGGGAAAAATAAAGAGATGTACAAAAAGATAATTTTGCACATATATTTTCATTCTTACAGAAAATGAAGGCAAAGGTCCGTTACATTTACTCAAATATATAACCTATTATCTCTTTTAAAATACTAAAATTTTTTTTTAACTTTTAGGTTCAGGGATACACATACCATTTTTCATTCAAATGTATTTTATTTTAATAATTCAAAGTCTTGATTGTTTTTCACTTTTTTGATTAATTCTTGTACATTTTTAAAGACATTGGACTTATATTTACTATTTTATGTAGACATTTTGATTCCAACATGGCTTTTCTCTAATTATTCACAATTAATAAGAAAAATTGTAAGACATAATTATCTTTACAAATAATACTCAGTCCTATGAATTCCTATGCATTTCTACAGAATCTGTACTAGGTTTGTTGGAATATGGGTTATTTTGTTTTAAAGTTATAGTTTGACAGTATGAAGTTTCAATTTATCTCCACTCTTCAGTTTATAGCTGTTAATAAGTGTTTCATAAATGTAGAATTTATTGGAACACTAAACCAGTTTTAACAAAAAAAGTTGGTAAAGAATCTTTGATTCCACCTTCATTATAAATCATACAATAGTTCTATTTTGACTTCGTTAGCTGGTAAATTTAAATCTAACAAATATTTTATTTCCGGAATTTTGTTTAAAGGTAGTAGAGTATGCTGTTTTGAGATTTCATCAACTGAATGTAATTTGAACTGCCAGATATACCACTCAAAATTATAACTATATTACTCAGGATAACATTATTGAAATTATTAAAGGCTCAATTCAAAGCATCTTAGGCAGTAAAGAAAATTTAGTAAAAAAATACTAAATTAACTCACATTTTCACAAGGAAGGCTGTATTTAACTTGGGTCTAGAAAACCACCATGTTTGTTTATAATGAGAATTAGAGGAAGAAATTTAATCCATGAATGAGGGAAGCTCAATTTCTGAAAGTGTTGACTGAAAAGAGAAAGCAAGTCCTGGAGGAACTCTTTTTGAACCAATATTCCCTTTGTGTTCATTACTCTCCTGACCACTTTGCTAGGTCACCTGATAAGCTCATTTTCTCAATGTAGATATCAAAAGTTAAATTGCATTAATTTTTAATTTATTTTTATACTTCATTATCCACACTTTTCCTAGGAGAAATCATCTTTCACATTGCTTCAATGATCATCCATACTCAAATGAGTCATATATTTCTGCCTCTAGCCCAGAATACTTCAGAGTTCCAATTCTCAATATTCAACTCTTTAATTGACATTATGAATTCTATATATCAAAGCCAATTCAATATCATTAAAAGACTTGTGATGTTTTTCTATTTTAGCAGACCAAAACTAAATAAACAAATAAGCACAAAGTTACTGATCAGCTTTTAGTGATCTCCAAGTCAATAAATGAATTCCTCATTGGTAACAGTGAAGCAACTAGAATCAGGGAATCGCTTCAATCTCTCTCACATGAACCCACCACTCCTCTACCCCTATACACTTAAATCTAGATATACAATTTATTGAGTGTGGTCAGTATGCTTTCTTAAAGAAAATTTGTGCAATCCCTCCAAATCACTCTATCTCTAACACCACAAATTTAGCCAGATCATATTAACTCTCAGTTATGCTACTGAAGTAAATGACTAAACATATTGTCTGTACACAAGCCTATTCTCTTCAAACAGTTCATAAGGCAGTGTTTGTGATTTGCTAAAACACAGATTTTTTTGTCTATGAAACACACTATTGATTTTTGCTTAAAATGTGTCATTTATTTCCCCCAATATTTTTTAATATAAAGAGAATTCCTTCCTCTTGAGTGAATAGCTATTATTGAAATTGCCAAGGAATTGTGAGTTTCTCAATCTGGTTATATCATCTTACCCTGCCAACAGCAATGGCAGGGTATTGGTCCCGTTATTTCTCACCTAAACTTTTGTTTGTCAGTGAGAATTTAATTGCTTTTAATGACTATGAAATAGTGAATTCCTTGAGTATTTTTGGCATTTCTCTGATGATTGATGCTATTGAGAGCATTATATCATATGATCCTAAACATGGCTTCTACACACCTGCCCTAGTCAGCTCCTGGAGACCTCTCCACATGTACATTGTGCCATGTTCTTTTTATGCCTTGCTCTACACAGCCTTTCTTTAATTACCTCATATAAAACACATTCCCTCTCACTATAGGTCTTCTACACTTGGAAGTTGCTCTTTCTGGAAACTTCTTTACATATTTTTGATGCTTAGTTTATTATTCATCTCAAAGGTCTCAGCTGGGATGTGAGAGTCTCATAACCTATACCTTGCCAGCCTGGCTGGATCAAGTTTTCTGTAGCCGTTGGCACCATGTACCACTCAGTCACAGTGACTTAACCACAGTTGAAATCCTGCACATGTATTGTTATTACTTAATCATTGTCTGTCTTCGTTCACCACTGTAAATTCCACAAAGACAGAAAATGCATTTAACTTTGTTTATTATTTAACCTACAGCTTCTAGAAAAATAATCAACAATTTTTACACTCACTTAATATTTACCAAATTAATAGCTAAAAGTAGAGTGAATACCTATATTCAACTACAGGGTAAAAGGGCAAATTTTTTTTTAAAAGACTGATGTCTCCTTTAAGAGAAATTAGTTGCTAATCAGAGAAGCTGGTTCATTCTAATACACTTGCTCAATTATTAACAGTTTCTTTTGCAACAGTAATGAAATTAGAATTAAAAAATGGAAAATAGTCTCGTTTTTGTGAGAAAGATTATGCGATACTTGCCAGTATAGTTTCCTTTTTATCTCTAATCTCATCAATTGTATTGAGCTCTAATGTACATATATGAGATCACCTATTTTATGTGTATATTTTAAGTTGAAAGTGATTTGACAACTTGTAACCACCATAGCAATTAAGATATAACATATTTCCTTCCTTTCCCCAGAAAGTTCTCCTATTCTCCTTTATGATCAGTTCTCCCACACCCGAGCAACCCACCCACACACCAGACAACCAAAATTTGATTTACATTACTACAATTCCATTGCCTCTTCTAAACATAATATATGTATAATCAAACAGTAGTTACATTTTTATGATGGCTTTTTTGCTTCTCATAGTGTTTTTGGTGGGGGTTATTTGTTCATTTTGTAGCATATGTCATTATTTTGTTAATTCTTAGTGCTAAGTCCTAGTCCACTGTATATATTTATTACAGTGTATTTATTCAGTCACCTACTGGCAGTTGTTTGGGTTATTTCAAGTTTGTTTTAATCTATTATTAATAGATTTGACATAAATATTCTGCTACAAGTCTTTTTGCAGACATATGCATTCCTTCCTCTAGAGTGAATAGCTATTCTTAAAATTACCGAAGAATTGTGAGTTTCCCAATCTGATTATAACATCTTACTCTGCCATCAGCAATGGCAGGGTATTGGTCCAGTTGTTTCTCATATTCTCATCTACATTTGTGTTTGTTGGTGAGAGTTCAGTCATTTTTATTGGCTGTGAAATATGATTATCTTGGGTATGTTTGGCATTTCTCTGATGACCGATGCTACTGAGAGCATTATGTATTATATTAATCTTAGCCATTAGTGTATCTCTTTTGATGGAACTCTGTTGAAGTCCTTTGCTCATATTTTAATTAGAGTGTTAATTGATTTTTATTGATTTATAGAACTTGTTTATGTATTCTGGGCACAAACTTTCTGTGAGATGTATTATGAATATTTTCACTCAACCTGTAACTTGACTTTTAATTTTCTTAATGATGTGTCTTGAAACACAGATTTTTTTATTCTAATGAATTTCTATTTATCATTGTTCTTTTATGATAATTGTTTTTTGTGCCCTATCTAAGAAATATTGATTACCTCAAAGTCATAACGATTTTTGCATTCATTTTCTTCTGAAGTTTGACAGGCTTAGCTTTTATGCTTGGATATGCTATATATATATCAAATTAATTTTTGTGAAATCTGTGAGGTAGAGGTCAAGGTTTCCTTTTCCTTTTTTTAATGGATATTTCATTGTTTCAGCAAATATTTTTCTTGAAAAGATTTTCATTTCACCATAAAATTGCTTTGACACCTTTGTTGAAATTTAATAATTATACATACACAAATATAAAAATAGTTCAATGCAGGTATTGCCAACTTTGCTAACCTCTGCCCCACCTGCTTTGTCAGTCAGAGAGGGACCTATCCAACTGCCATATCTGGCAGCCTCCATTATACTTCCCTACAGATGCTGCCAGATCTACAATCTCAGAAAAAAATAAAAGAAAAAAAAATGGAAGAATTTTTTTTAAGGGAATAGGAAGGAACAACAAATACAAATTCCTCACTGATCTTTTGTCTCCTATCAATTACTGAGAGAGTTATGTTTAAATCAACTATTACTCTGGATTCTTCTTTTTTCCTTTTAATTTTGTTAACTTGTTAACGTATATTTCATGTACACTGGTATTCTAAAACCAGAGACAGCCTTCAAATTGTCAAAATGTCCCTTTTATTACAATGAAATGTGAGCTTCTACCTCTGATAACATTTCTTGTGTTGAAATCTATTTCAACTGATAGTAAATACATACTATCTTTCTTATAACTACTCTTTGCATTGATATATCTTTTTCCATGCATCCCTTTACTTTTAAGTTACCTGTGACTTACTTGATGCATTTTTCATTATTTTTAGTTGACTTTTCTCTATTATCTTTTAGTATTTGTTCCTTGTATTATTTTATTTTACTAGTTTTATTCTGTCTAGTTATAGTGAATATTTTACCATTTTATGTTAATACTAAATTAACAATATAATTCCATTTCCACTCTTTTCTAATGTTTTCATATATTTTATTTCAATGTATCTTAGAAACACATTTATACAATTTTATAATTTGGAGGGTTAATAGTCACTCATCTCTTACAAATGTAATAAATGAAAAAGAAAGGTTGTTTGTTTGTTTATTTAAACATAGTTATTTATGTGTGCTTTTCTGGTACTTTTTATTCTTCCTAAAAATCTGAGTTTTCATCTGGTATCATGTGCCTTCAAGCTGAAGAACTTTCTTAATCGTGACATTTAATTTACCTACGTATATATTTTATCCTTCATATTGAAGAATATTTTTATTAAATATCTGGGATAACAGTTTTGTTTGTTTCAACACTTTAGCAATGTCATTAAATTGTCTTTCAATCTTCTTTGTTTCTAATGAGAATCTAGTTAGTAAATGTATCACATTCATATTCATATAAAGTTACTTTTCTCCCTTCTTATTGCTTTAAAAATTCTGTTTATGGCTCATAATAGTTTTATTACCATGTACATGACTGTGATTTTCTTTGAATTTCTTTTACTTGGCGTTAATTATACTTCTTGGGCCCGTGGCTTTTTTCCAACTTTGGGAAATTTTAAGCCATTTTCTGAGTATTTTTTTATTGTTCAATAATATCTTCTCTCTTTCTGGAATTCTACTTATATATATGTAAGCATGCGTGATACTGGCCTATAGGCTACTTAATTTTTTTTTATATTCACCTTTTTTTAGTCTCCAGTGGGATTATTTCTACTGATATTCATCTAAATTCACAATTTTTTTCTCTGTAGTCAAATCTTTGATTAAGCTCACATGAAATTTTAAAAATTTCAGAAACTGAAATTTCCTATTCTAGAATTTCTTCTTTGTTCTTTTGATAGTTGAATTCCTCCACTGGCATTCTCCATTCATTATTTCATTATGTCATGCTATTATTTTTATTTCTAGAGTATATTTATAATGGAGGTTTTAAAGCCTGTGTATGCTAATTGTAACAGGTGGGCCAGTTATAGCAGTGGCTCGTATTGAGATTTCTTTCTATTATCTTTTTTTTCTCAATTGGGGAATTTATTTTTCTGCTTCTTCACATGTATACTAATTAGTGATTACATACCTGACATTGTGTAATACATTAAATAGAGTCTGGATTATGTGACCTTTCTTTAAAGGACATTGAATTATGTTCATTAAAAGAGAGCATTTAAATTACTAGTGAATTCTTTCAAACTTTTCAGGTTTGCTCTACTTTAATTAGGCCAGATATATTTCATTTTTTCCATAGTTCTAGAGGGTAATGCTCTTTGTCCTAAAATATGGTCTTTCTCAAATATCAACTAAGTGCTTAGGTACCCAGTAAGATATCTCTACTCTGGCTAAGTAAAAAGTCCAGCATTTCTCAGCACAGTGCAAATGTGTCTTCACTTACCTCTCAGCCTTGTAGTAACAACTCTCTGGTAGGCCTTGCAGACTCTGTGTATACATATTCCAAAATTCTATTGAAAAAATCAACCGTGTACCCCACACAGTATCCAGGATTTCCTGCATCACAGTTCCCTTCTCTGCAATATGCTGTTCCACAAATTCCGACTGTTGCAGCAGCCCCCAATTTATGTCTGCCTCCTCACCTTGAAGTAATGTCATGGCTGCTTAGTGTCCATCTTCAATTTCTTTGATCTAAAATCTACTTGCAGGAAAAGTGCAGAGGTAAGCTAATAGCTGTCTCCACAATCATACTTTTTACTGCATATTGACTAATGTTTCAAAAAAATATTATATATTTTATCTAGTTTTATAATTGCATCAAAAGGGCATATCTGGTACCAGTTACTCCACTATGGCTGGGAATAGAACTGTTTTTATTTTTAAATTAAAAAGTTTATCAAAATGAAGAAATTATTTTTCTACCATATAAAATTATAGATAGTAAAATAAATATTCACCCTATAATTTAATGTTTATTTCAAAATGCATTTTGTCCATTAAAAATATCTTCTATAAAAATTTTCAAAAGAATTAAAATAGTTACATAATTAATATTAGTATAATAATTTACCAATTAATATTTTTTTATTTTTGCTTTTATTTTAGGTCAAAAAATACTATAGACAGAGATTTATCAGTTTGTATTTAAATTCTTATAAATGGAGTCTACAAAACTGATTCAAATAATTTTATAACATATTACAGATATACTACTGTGTTCTGAAAACATTAATTCTGCTTGGCTAATAATATATCCTCCATGAAGAGAAATCGAAAGAAATACATCTGGAAATCAAAATGTGGTGAGCTCCTTGAGGGGTTTTTATGCTTTCTAAGTTATTTATTTTTTATTTTGTGTCTAACAATAAACTGTTTTTGCTTTAAACAGGATTTCATTTTAATTACAGCCATAGTTTAGAATAATCTCTTTCACAGTACTATGCAATTTTCATTACAAAGTTTAGAGAAGGCATTTTTAAAAATTATAATACATACATTATGGGACAAAAGAAGAGGTCATTAGCTGTAATCAGTGTGAATTCAGTAATATGTTGATGTCATATTTTGGTAAGAGATCTATGTCAGCTCCAAACAAATATGAAGAGGTGAAGAAAAATTTATTTTTGATAAACAAAGATATATATATATTTAAGCTAATAAACTGGCTGTAAATCCAGTTTATTATAAACCCAAACACCTCACTATTCTAGATTGAAGAGTGAGAAAGGGAGAGTCTAAATAATGTCAATAATTCCTTAAAAGAATGTAAATATGTGACTAGATTTAATTTATATACTTACTGTGTAATAAGCTAAAGTTTAACATTCATTTCAGTAGTTTCAGTTTAGTGTATTGCATGCAATGCTTATTTAATGCCGAATACCAAATAACAACAAATGAGAGTAATAAATTATTAGATGTATGTCATTGACACATGATATGAATAATTTCATTCAGATGATACCCAGTAGCAAGCTATAGATATGATGTAGTTATTAACTCTTTTTTTGTAAACCTTTCTCTCTCCACTGGGTTCATTGCACTCACTGCACACATATGAGCTACACATTTTTCTTTTTTAAACACGTATATGTACATGTGCATGCATGAGTAAGTGTACACATATACACCTTCATAATTTCGCTGCTCTTTACAACCAGTCTGCTGGAATCTGTTGTCTAATCTTCATTGTATCTCATTCTGCATCTCTACTTATTCCTCAATCCATTCCTGTCAAGTTCCTATACAGTATGGTGCTGGAGCTAGCCATACTGGTACTCTCCACCAGTTGCTAAATTTTCAGGAACACTTTGAACCTACACAGCATAATTAAAAATAAATTAGTATAAAAAATTTACAATAAAATAAATTTTATTAAAACAAAGACAGCAATTATACAAAACTTATCACTTCCTAATTATCTTTCTGTAAGTCATTATATTCTGTGCCCTCAAAGTTGTTAATATCTATTGTATCTATATGGTTTAAATTTCATATAATGGTTCCCCATCACTATTTGTATCTTCACATACTGTGTATTTCTTCCAAAATTTGAGAGCCTCATATCAGCCATGGTGGGAATGTTCACACCACAGAATTTGACAAATGCTGAAAGTCAGTGTTTTTCACTTTGGCTTGTGTATTGTCTTCCCGAAAACAGGTGATTAAACGGTATCACTTCTACCCATAGGATTCTACTGGCCCATTCTAATGCAACTGAATAATTATGTAGCTGCTGAATCCAAATGGCTTTTTCATTCCTTAGATTTCTCAACTCCTTGGCAGCATCTGATGCTATGGTTTATCCCTATTGCATATTTCCTGGGTTCTATGAAGACTCTCTTTCCATCTTTTTCTAATACATCTAAGGAAAGATTATTTTCGTCTTTATAATAGACACACTTCCGTAATCTTACTTGTCCCTTAAAAGTCACCCCTTCCCAAGTTTCGGCTCTCTTCTTACTCTTTACATTCTCCAAAGATACTATTAACTACCCCAATTGTTTTAATTATAATTTACATTTTGTATCACTCAATGTATTTCATAATTCAGGTTTCTATTTTGAAATTCAAACCTTTAGTTACGTCTCTACTATTATGGAGCTTAAATGTTCAAACCTGAACTCCTCTTCTTTCATCTCTCCAAAACTGTTTCCACTATTTCATTTCTTGGCAGATAGCATGAGGATCCATCATGTCATTCTATCTAAATACTTAGTGCCATCTTAAATTCCTCCAGTTTTCAAAAGAACACATCAAACATACATTGATTCATAGACATTTTAAAAATAGGTTCTTTTAATCCTTACTTTTCCTGTTTTAGCTCTCTTAGTTTGAACATTTATTAATTCATCAATTTGCTTCTATCTGGAAATTAATAAAACTACAAAAGATAAAATATTTTGATTGTGGAGCCTCATTAGTAACTGAGTCTAATTAGTAATTGATCATAACGCTTTTTTAGACCTCTGAGAACAAAAATACAAGATCCTTAACTTCAAGTGTTTCTCACTTGCCTAAAAATTTTCTTACGACAAGGATTATTCTTTTATTTTATAGAGACTGGGCTTCTGTCTGTCACTGAAAGTAGAGTGCAATAACACAATCATAGCTCAATGCAGCCTCAAACTTATGGGCTCAAATGATCACCCTACCTCAACTTCCCAAGTAGCTAAGATTATAGATGCACACTACTATGTCCAGCTATTTATTTGTTTATTTATTTAGTGGAAACAAGGCCTTGCTGTTTTTCCCGGGCTAGCCTTATATTCCTAGTCAAGCCATACTCCCACCGTGGCCTCCCAAAGCATTGGGATTATAAGCATGAGCCACCAGGCCTAGCCTAGGACAAGAATTAATTTGTTCACCAGTGTATTTCCAGAGTTTTGTTACAGTAGTTCAAGAATACTTATTATATACCTGAAAAGATTGAATCACGGAATTGACAGGATTCCAAATAAAAGAAACAAAGTTAAAACTAAAATAGATAATGTTTTATGTTTCAATTTCTATCAGGATTATCTCTGATAATAACTATTGCAGCCACAATTAAAATCAAACATTCATTCTTAGACTGCAAACCTCGTGGTGCTATATAATGTTTGTTTTTGTTTCTGTAATGTGTATTTGAGACAGAAAACCTTTTAAAGCTAAGGGTATGTTAATAAATGTAAATCTTATGTATTGAAGCTATATATATATATATATATATATATATATACATATATATATATATACACACACATATATTTGTATATCTACACATTGAAGCTAAGCTTTTTTTAACAACTGAAGAAATAAAAGCTGTATCACTTTTCAGAAGGAAAAAAGAAAATATATCACTTTTACTATCAATGTAGGGAATATTCTGAATGGAAAGAAAAACATACAACATGAAAGCCAGAAATATTGAGTAATAGCATACAGCAATAGCAATTTGGATTGGCAAGTGTGACACTAACAGCATCCAAGTCTTCAAGAATGAAGTGAGGGTGTGAGAATTGCATTATATACATCAGCATTTAAAGACTCACAGTAAATAAACAGAAATCATGCTCCAACATGAAGTACTGAGTAACTGAAATAATATTGAGATATATGTTACATCCTAGTCAATCTACAAATATTTTTGTATGAATATTTCTTAGTTTGGTCTTGTACTTTAACCTAAGATAAGTTGCTCATTCCGTATATAGACACTGTTTAAAAGTAAATTCAAGTCAAACTGTTTATTTCATGCTCAGTTTTAAAACCCAAATTTTAATCAGGCAAATGCATCTTATTTATGTTTCTATGAACATTTATCTTCAGTTTGCATTATTTTAAACATTTAATCCAATTTACCTGATTAACTTACAAATGTGACTACAGGATATTTCAAATTACCCAGATTTATAAAAAAATTGAAATTCCCCAAATCCTTTTTATTATATCTCTCTAAAGTCTAGCTTATATGTGTATTTTATCTATTTATTCATCTATCTATTTTATGTATGTATGGATATATGTATCTATCTATCATCTATCTTTGCAAGGATATTCTTTTACTTATAATAGATGAAGAGTTAATAGTGGCAAAACCATTATCAACAACCTTGTTTTATCTGTTAAAATAATCTTCAATTTTGGAGGAAAAAAAATGTGTCTAGCTAAACCAGGCTGTGATGTTCTGGGGCAGAATGGTCAACAGAATGAGGAAAATTATACATTTATGGCCATTTCTATGAAATCTACACCTTTTGTTAATATCCCACGGATCCAGGAGTTACCATCTTTTTCTCTTCCTGCCTTGAACATAGACATGATGGCTGTACCTATAGCAGCCTCCATGAAATCATAAGGGAAAGTAACCATGACCAAAGTGATTGAAAGTAAATATTAAATAAAGCAAATTTAAACAAAATTATGAAATACTATGAAGATATAGAAATGTTTTGTATAAGACTGTTTATTGGCAAGGAACTGATAACAATACATGGCCAAAGGTTTAAGTGGTGTAACAGTATCCACAAATGTGGTATTATTTTGCAAATATATGGAAGGAAACAGATGTGTGAAAAGTCTGGATATTCCCAGGAGGTGACACAAATCACGTGAAAGAAGTAGAAGCTGTCTACTGTAAGTACAAAGAATAATAGGACTGCATTCTCAGTTATACAACTGTAATAAAGCCAACTAAAAGCCAATAAGCAATTTATTATTAACATGTACCAGCTTACATTTCTTTTTGTTTGTTTACAGAAATAATATCACCTAAGAACAGAACATTTTTTAAATAAAAAATTATTAAATGTCATTTGAATTATTTCACCAAGTGCATTTAAGCAGTTTTCATTAACTACTCGAAATGAAGAAGCTTAAAACAACAATTTATTATTGTATTTCAATATTTAGTGTGTCAGAATTCTGGTCAGGGACCAGATTATCTCAGCACCACAACTTTTGGGGCCTCTGCTGGGATCACTGGAATGGCTCGGGCTAAATCAGCTGATGCTAACAAAATTTCTCTGTTTTTCTCTCTGTCTCTCTCTGTCTCTCTCTGTCTCTGTCTCTCTCTCTCTCTCTCTCTCTTTTCTCTATACCCTCTCTTTCCTCTCCCTTCTCATGGCCTCTCCATGTGGTTACCTTGGGCTGTCACACAGTCTGGACACAAAGTCCAGAGCTCTAAGAAAGTGGAAACTTGCAAGCCTCTCACAAACTAGGCCCCAAACTAAGAGACCTCACTTCTATATGCTGAAAGCCTAAATTCAAGGGAATGGAACTTAGTCCCCCACCTTTCAGAAGGGGGGATGTCAAATTATTTGCGACCATCTTTAATCTTTCATGATATTTATATCTATTTATATGTGTATTACTAAATGTTCATATATCTTCCAATTAAAATGAAACTCAATACAGCTTAAATTAAAAACAAAATAATTTTAACCAAAAAGTTGAAACAAGTCACATATACTATTACCCTATTCAAAGTCTTTAATCATCATTTACATTAATGCTTTACAAACTGTTCTATTGGAATCCAGGGCTTTCTAGTCTTTGAGAGAAGACAGGAAAGGGGGTGCTGAATGATTGGCATTTCTCACATATGCCCCAAAGCCCATAGCAAATTCATCTTCAAAACAAACATTTGTGTGTTATTAATACATGTGGCTGAATCTTCAAGATGATTTTATCTGAAGGAAATATATATGAAAATATAGAAATTCCTAAGCTATACTGGGGGTCTCTTCAAATATTAATATAGATTTAGTTATAAATGTCATGTTGTTGTAAATATTATCTACACAATAATGTATTTATATAGATGGAGATTTTTGAAGGAACATATGTATAATATATTTTAGTTTTAAATTATTGGAAAAGACCTTAGACCAAATAAAATATAATATTGATAATAATGAAATAAATTTTATTAATTCTGCTATTCTATTTTTTATCATCTTCATTTTGTAATTTAGTAATTTATAAACCTTGTTATAAGTTTATTTCACACCTGTATTCTAATGGCTGTCATACCTGAAAAATATACCATCAAAGATGTATAGAACTAAAAGGAAGAGAGCTATCACTATTGATAATATCTTTATGCTGATCAGCATATGTAACCTAAATAACCAACTATTCACAGATTTTTTAGTGAAAAGTGGCTAATAACCACTTATAAGTGAATGAGAAATTATTGAATAGTAAATTTGTTTAAATTTATCCTGAATCTAGTTGTTGAGAGGATTTTAAATGGGTAAAAAAATTCTATTTTCAATTACCTTTTTGGTATTTTTACGTGTTACATACGGGATTTTAAACCGAACTTACCAGTCTCATTATAACAATAAAATTATGTGATAACTGGCACAATTTCAAACACCTGTTTTTAAAATGGCAATGTCTATAGCAAAAGCTTGTTTTGAAAAGCAATAACTTTCCCACTCGTTGTTTAAAAGGTCACCTTTCTGTTGACAGAACAGAACTTTAATATTTATTCTCAATTTTATAACATCTCATCAATAGGTTATCACTGGCAGTCACTTGTCGTTCAACAAAATGTCAACAAATTCAGCACACAATTTTTGTAAAATAAAAATACAAAATTCAGCTTTAACACTCACAACTCTTTTAAGGACTATGTGAAGGTAACTAGTAAAATACTAGGCTGCAAAGATTTTAATGATAATAACATGTCAATAAAAATATAATAAAACTTTATAAACCAAATGTGTTATATTAAAATACTAATCATATTTAGGGAATTTTGGTACATAATTACAGAATATCAAAATAAACTGAAAGCTTATGCAACAGTGAGGGAACAGTGACAAACCTGATGTCCTATGGAATTCAAGCCTCCCTGAGAATACACATTCTATGAAATGAGCAAAAGTCTCAATGACAAGCCATATATTGAGTTGTGAAAACTAAATGCTCTCGTAATGTTTACATTTGTATAAATATATGGAGTACATGTGCAATTTGGTTACAGGCATAGATTGCATAGCGGTTAAGTCAGAGATTTTAAAGTATCTGTCACCCAAACAATGTATATTGTACCCATGATGTAATTTCTCACCATCTACCCTCCTCCCAAACCCTCAACCCTTCCAAGTCTCCAATATCTGTTATTCCACACTCTATGTCCATATGTACGCATAATTTAGGTCCCACTTGTAAATGAAAATGTGATAATTGTCTTTGTTTATGAGTTTAAATAAAGATATTCTTAAATGTCTTCCTTTATTTCTATAGAACACATAAGAAGCAGCCTGAGGTGTATGCTTGCCACTGTGTAGACTACCTTTCCGTAGTCTGCGCTGAAAGGAACTATGTAATCTCTTACTATCCAGTCAATATAATATTACTAGAGAAAGAGAAAGGCTCCTGAAGCCAGTGCTCAAAAAGGTTTATGTGCTTTCCCTTAGATAGAGATAATCTGCAGATGACATATGTGCAGTCAGGGCCCACTATTTTCATATCTAAATCAGCCTTTCCGCATGACCTTCCCCAGAAAAACGAATTATATGCATCAATTATATAAAGATATTGCTTTCCACTGGATGTAGCTGTTTTCCTATCTCAGGGCTTTTACTATTTCATTATCTTCTGCTCCTCTCTTACAATAATCACTGCCTCCACAAATTCTACTTCTTTCAAATCCACCTCACCCACGACTTTTTTATATTTTCATTCCCCTGATTTGGGAATGTGTGTGTATTTGATCAAGCATATATACTCTCTAACATTGGATGCCAGCAACACAAAGATATAAAGACTAGCTTCAGTGCAATATGGGAAAATGCCCTTTTTCTCTCACTATATTAAAGGGTAGTATTGCGACTTTCAAATGTTTATGTTATTTTAAACACACATATCTGGATATCTCAGGGATCTGATAGGTTTGTTGAATTTAAATTTTACTCACTTATGAGAACTTTTACTCATTAATATAAGAAAAATATATTTAAAATGGTTTTCTAATATCTCTAGATCAATAAAAGTATAATGTGTCAATTGGTAAGCTTTCTGCCAGTAGTAATTTGTCTTTGTTTGTTTATTTATGCCATTAAAAATTTTTGTTTCATTTATATTAATAATGATTTGTGTGTTGTGTTAATTTCTACAATAAAGTTGTGATTACCATTATTTTCCTAAAGGAGTTAAACTAAACATAAGAAACAATGAATACTATTATAATTTTTAAACATAAAGGGAAAAATGTATAAAACCTTTAATTGAAGAAGAAAATATTCTACTATTTATATACTCAGTAAAAAAAATCTACCATAAATAATTACTAAGCACTGAGAAATTTAGTGCACAGTGCACAATTGTCCTAGTTATTTAAGCACATAAAATAAATAAACCCAGAACTTGATATTCCAGAAACCTTACAAAATTCTGGAAGACAATGATTTATTTTTAAAGCCATTTAATGAGCCTTCAGCCACATTTCTTTTTGGAAATCAGCTTTTTCCAATTAAACTGTAGAAGTGAAAACAGTTTATGCCTTTATTTGATGTGATAACCCCATATGTCAGAGTTATGGCATACAATTCCAGATAACACAAAGAAATAAAGACTAGCTTCAGGGCAATTTTTTCTGGTATACAATTTTATGATTATAATAAATATTTCTTTATTAAAATCTTGTGTTATCTGTTGATTGAAAGTGCATTAGGTTTTGAGTGGACATTGAAAGCTCTGCTGCAGATTTTAAATTGGGTTGTTACAAAATACTTCACTGACATGAGTATTGAACTCAGAGGATTACTTGAGAACCCCATAGAAAAGTAATCTTAAAAACATTTTCCTGTCCTCTAGTGTAATTTTTTATTAAATGGCACTATTTTATTGATGTCATTATTTCCAATTGAATTCTTATTTCTAAGGTAAGCAACTAACATTTTAAAATGCAAAAACATAGGAATAGAAATAGGTTGCTTGGGCTCAATAGAATTGAGTTCTTTTTATTTTCTGTTTTAAGACAGAGTCTCTCTCTCTTGCACAGGCTGGAGTGCAGTGGTGTGATCTCAGCTCACCACAACCTCTGCCTTCTGGGTTCAGGAGAGTCTCCTGCCTCAGCCTACAGGCGCGCACCACCATGCCGGCTAATATTTGTACTTTTAGTAGAGATAGGGTTTCGCTATGTTGGCCAGGCTGGTCTCAAACTCCTGACCTCATGATCTGCCAGCCTTGGCCTCCCAAAGTGCTAGGATTACAGGCATGAGCCACTGCGCCCAGCCTTGACTAGAAAAATTCAGTTCTAGTCAAGGTTATCAAAATGCTTATTTGATCAGAAAGAACTGTTGTTTTTCAACATGAGCAGTTGTTTCTTGGTTTCTTGAATCACTGGAGACCATTTAGAATGACTCTTTAGGGAATTTACTGATCAGAATAAGAAAGTGAATTCTAAAATGATTATTCTAAAGAAGGAAAAGTTTGTACCCCCCAATAGTGAATATACTTGTCTAAAAAAGAATATCCCTATAAATGCTAGCAAGTGTGTTCAAATATTTTATAAAGCTACTTTAAATGTATGAGTGTCGAAATTACCAAAAATAATTTATGATCTGTGGCAAGGCTTCAGTTTATTCCAATTCTAAAGGAAATATTAAAGTACATAATATGAAAAAGGTGAACATAATATTCTCATTTTCTATAATTGTGAAACATTTGGAAATTTGTATGGTCATTGTGTTTCAATGGGAAACGGAAAACTTTATTAGACATATTACTTAATCATTTATTCATCTATTAAATACTGTGTAATATATCTGTTGCAATGCTTAACCTTGAAAGTACCTCCCATCACCTAATTTCCAGGAGCACCAATCCTAGTGGAGGAAATAAATGCATTAATCACAAATGCAAATGTGCAGATTACATAAAAAGGAAGAAGAGACAGTTATTTCAAACTCAAGTCAATTAGAAATGGCTTCCCAGAGGAAGTGAGAGTGGACTAAATTTCAGTAGGTGTGTAAAGATCATTTAGACACAGGGAAGAGAAAATGAGATACAATAAATGCTAATAAACCTAGCATGCTGTGCCTGGGGGAACCTAAACCAACATGGGTTTTGAAAGCTTAAAATGCAGGGCACCCCATGACTAGATACGTGTCTGAATGTTATTGAAAGTGGCAGTGAATGAAGGAACACCTAGAAAGCTATTCAGCAGAAGAGTAGAGTTGTTAAATTGCATTTTAAAAAGACACCTGGTGGCTTTGTAACCTGTACATGAGAGGGGCAAGGAGAAAGCAGACAGACTGCCAAACAGAAACATTAAAATAGGGTCCTAAATGACCATGTTCTACCTTATTTTATGGATGCCCTCTCCACCTTCTCTGCCTAGGATACTCTGTTCCAGCCAACCTGGCTGCAGTGGTCATTTATGAACACAAAATATGCTCAAAGCTTTTGCATTTTCTGTTTTTTCCTTCTGGAACCTTCTTCCCTCCGTCGTCCAAAAGATGTTTTCCTGAACATCGTTCAGGGCATTGCTTAAATTCCACTTTTTGGGCAGTCCGTGTAAATGGCACCTCCCTCTCTACCACCCCATACTGCATCATTCTCTATCCCTGTACTCACTTTCTTTTTCGACATAGCACCTCTTGCCACCAGCCATAATCTAAGTTATTTTGTTTTCTGTGTTCACCGACTAGAACGTGATTTCCATGAGAGAAGGAAACTTGCTTGACTTACTACTGAATCGCCAGAACCTGCAATGGTGTATGACATTAAAGACACTCAGTAACTATTATGAAGTGAATCAATGACAATAATCATAATAACAATGAAAATCACTGTTAACATTTATTAAGCACTTACCATGTGTCACACACTGTCTTGATTATGCCCTTAATGTGTGTGATCTGAATTAAGCATCCTAATCTGATGATCATATTATAACAATTGTTCATTCATATATGCAACAGGGATTGGAAAAAGCCTTAATAAAGTGTTATTAAGGAAAGTGTAGAGAAAGTTAATTTTAAAAATATGTAGATATAAACTTGGCAAGATTTAGTGAGAGAAATAAACGTTAATGCCCAGGTTATGCACTTAAGTAACATTTATTGAAAACCATTGCCATCAACTTTGAGAATTCAAAAACGGAAAATAAAGGGCAAACCGTTGTATTCAACCTTTGCATAAGTACAGCAAGCAGCATAAAAATTACATCACCAGCCAGGTGCAGTGGCTCACGCCTGTAATCCCAGCACTTTAGGAGGCTGAGGCGGGTGGATCACTTGAGGTTGGGAGTTTGAGACCAGCCTGACCAACAAGGAGAAACTCATCTCTACTAAAAATACAAAATTAGCTTGGAGTGGTGTTGCATGCCTGTAATCCCAGCTATTTGTGAGGCTGAGGCAGGAGAATCGCCTGAACGCAGGAGAATAGCTTGAACCCAGAAGGTGGAGGTTGTGGTGAGCTGAGATCACGCCATTGCACTCCAGCCTGGGCAAGAAGAGCAAAACTCCGTCTAAAAAAAAAATTTACATCACCAATTTTAACCACATATTTGCTCTTGTTCTTCAATGTTAAACCTTACAATGTTGAAATTAATTTTATTTTATTTTAATTTTGCAAATAATAACTGAAGCAAAAATAGTTAGATCCAGTTAAGACAAGGAATTTTTTATTATCAGTAGAGAGGCTTCAGAGAGAAGACAAACTGTTATTTTCTCAAATGGGTCATATAAGGGTAACAAATCAAGTCAAAATTAAAGTCAATTTTTTTCAAGTATGTATGCGTCTAATTTGGGGGACACTTTTATTAATTTGTTTATTGTGAAGTCTCAGCAATCCTTTATAGCTAGTGAGGTAAATGAATGGTTTGTCTACCATAGTTAATTATTTGCTCTTAAGACTAACCATTTTTGAAATCTGTGATTTTTTTATTATTTACTTAAATTTAAGAGAAAATAAAATAAAATAGGTTGGCAGATTTCAAAGCAGTCTTGTTCCATGAAGAAGAGCCTCTGTTTGTATGTTCTAAATTAGTCCATCATAAACTGCTACATTCCTGGCATGAGAAGCTTGGAATAGGGTATGTCAGTGTATATGAGTTAATATTACAACTTTTTTAGATAGAAAAATTTTAACATGGGTCATCTGGTAACTAAAGAATATTGCCATTTTTATTTGACTTATAGCAACTTGTTTCTATATCCAAATTATCTGCCATTATTCTTAGACACAGGTACACTACACAAGACCTCACACCCAATTCCTATGTTGACTTAACAAGCATATTTGCTTATAGCTGCATCTAGTAATGTGTTAGAGTTGTCCCCTGCTCCACATTTAGAGACATCACATTGGTAGCTGGAAATAAATGATGGTAAAAATACTTACACCGAGGAAATTAGCAAACAATATAAGCAGGGTGTGTGTGTGTGTGTGTGTGTGTGTGTGTGTGTGTTTGTTTCCTTTGTCCAGAAGAACTGGTTGTTAAACATTTACCAGCATATGACTGGCAATATCTCATTACTGATCATTTAAAGACTGTATTATTATATTAATAAATCTTCAAAAGTAAAAATAGATGATAGAATTATATTAGCAAAACTAAAATCTTTCGAATACATCATAAAATTGTGCCCCAAATTGATGTATTGAAATGAGTAAAAAGTATGTGACACTTAGCTAAACTAAAATACACATAAATTAGTTTAAGGGGCCTGAATATATAATCTATGAACTACTGACTTTCTTTCTGAAAATTACTGCGTTCAACAAAAACAGAAGTGATTTTCAGTCACACTTTTCTATCTAAAGATGGCTAGTTACCACAATGCTGTCATTTATGACAATAATGGGAGTAAGTTTTTGTTTTCTTTCCCAGAGAATCTCTTATTCATAACTTTCCAGAAATTTCTGCATTAGTGTCATCAATAAACAGAATCTTTTGATGATTCAAAAGGCACATATAAAATCATATTTAGTTAAAAATTGAAATGTTAAATCAAATATCATATAATAGTAGTTTTGTTCAGTATGCTAGTGCTTGAATTACCATGTTATATATTACATTAGTATTTTACATATTATCATCATCAGTTTACAAGTGAAAATTAGGGTTCGAGTGCTTGTGCTGGAATGAGGGATTGATAGTAAAAACGTGGTTGGCTAATAATTGAAACCCACTTCTGAAACCGCAGATCTCTTTCTCTTGTCTGGTTTTGGTTTTAAAATTTGCCCTAACATTCTCTACATTAGTTATCCTTGGACAAAAATGGAAAAGTCATTTGAGAATCCCACAAAGTGCAAAATAGAGTCCTGATGCAGAAAAAAATGTAGAAGATAAAACTTGAGAGGCTTTGTTTAGTGAAGGAGTCAGACAGATCTTAATAGACTTCTTGTTTAATCAATCAGGTGAACTGTGTGAATATGGGGAAACTATTTGATCTCTCAGACCTCAATGTTATTGTCCGTAACACAGTTATGAGAATCAGATATGAAATTGCACACAAAGCCTCTAGTGCAGACTCAGGTAACAGTGAGGTAACAATAACAGGTAAATATCATTGCTATTGCTGAAAGGTAAGTGAAAATAATATAAATACCACTATTGATTTATTTTCCAAAAGCAACTTGCAATTAAGCCAACAATAACACTTTTAGAAATGGGTTTGACTTCAATAGTCTTCCACTAAGAAACATTTTGTTATATGTATATACATATATGGCTTTTTGCTTAAATTAAAAATTTTCCCTCAAGAAGGGAAAAACAAGAATATGAGAAAGGGTGAGAGAATTGGTCAGTTTTAGATCACATTAAAAATTGTACTTTCCATGGAAAATTGTGACTAAAATGAAAACGCCACTAATCAAATCACTATCAATTATTGTAAAATCTGCATGGTATATAGGAATATATTAAGTGCATTGTTTAAAATCTGTATAGTATATGTGAATATTAAGGATATTGTTTAAAATATTAAAAATATATAAGGAAAGAGAGATTAAAATTGTAGAGAGATTAAAAGTGTAGATCAAAAATAAGTATTATTGCTTTATATTAGCAAATGCAAAATAAATTTATAGGAGTGAACAGTAAAGTGTAAAACTTGAAAATTATAAAATTCATTGTGGGATAACATAGGAAGTGATTATTATAACTCAGTGTCTTCCTTACCCACCCACAAAATGGATCTCGACATTTAACGTTCTGATAAATATTTTTGCTGCTATCTCACAGCAGTTAATCATGCCTGTTGCATGTGGTAGTACCATCACTTTTCCACAGTCAACACTTCTTAGGTCATGTCAGTCTCTGCAAGCAGCACCAGTATCATTTTTTGGCTTTTTCACACTGAAGCAATGAATCGAGGGTGAAAGCAAAGCTACTGTTGATAATTGGCAAGATATATTCAGGACTCGTAAACCTGCTTTAGAATTAGAAGGTTGATCAATGTCTCAACCACCCGGTCCATCTGTCTCCTTCCTTTAAAATAAGAATTTAAAAGATGAGTATGTGAGAGGCAAGAACCTTTTCAATCTTTGATATTTAGAAATGTTCTGATGAAATTAAAAAAAATATTTTTTGTTTCCTTTCCATATTTTTATTATCATTGAAATAGTTTTAAAAGAATCAGTATTGTGATACTGAAATATTCACTCCATATAACTTAACTATTTAATAGTACACATTTTATATCGAAGACATAAGGGAATTATAAAAATGCTTTTTCTCTATGTGTGCAAATCATAAAGCAAATGAACAGTTTAATTTAATCCTTGAAAAAATAACGGAGAAATTCATAACTGTGCTCTATCATACTAAGTAATAACCATATGCACAGCCCCATGCACACACACACACCAACATTCTCTATGAAAACAAAGAAAACGTTTGAAAATTGTCTAAAGGTAGAAACTTTCTTTTCCTAGAAGAAATAGATTTGAGTAAAATTGTTATTCAAATAAATTTATTATCATTTATATTGCTGTGTTTACTGAGAAGATAAAACAAATTTCAGAACTTTCACCTAATTTTAATGAATCTTTTTTTTTTGGCGGGGGAATGGATTTTTGCTCTTGTTACCCAGGCTGGAGTGCAATGGAGCAATCTCAGCTCACCACAACCTCCGCCTCCTGGGTTCAAGCAATTCTCCTGCCCCAGCCTCCCAGGTAGCTGGGACCACAGGTTGCGCCACCATGCGAAGCTAATTTTAGTATTTTTAGTAGAGACAGGGTTTCACCATGTTGACCAGGATGGTCTCTATCTCTTGACCTCGTGATCCACCCGCCTCGTCCTCCCAAATTGCTGGGATTATAGTCGTGAGCCACCGGGCCTGGCCATGAATCTTCTTTTTATTGAATTCTGCCAAGCACAAAGTATCACTATAAATTTTATCAAGTGTGATCCTCACAACAACCTGGCAGTAGGCCGGGCTTGAGTATTCTTCCTCCTCCACAGATAATGAATTTGAGCTTTAAACAGTCACATGGCCAACAAGTAATGGTGCTGAAATGATAATCCAACACCTGTGATTCCCATATTGCTGTTCATTTTGTTTTATCAAATTCAGCTAAGCTACGATCACCTTTAAAAATGCTTTGTTAAGTCAAAATGTAAAATTTAAAAGAATAAGAAAAGTTAACATGCCAAGGCAAATCAGTCAGACATTGAATGGGAGACCTGTAACCAAACATGGGCAAAATAAAATCAAATCCCCAATTAACCTTGAAATCTAAGAGTGAATAAACTATATTTTAAAAAATAATTACAACACAATATATCTAAGTAAACAGAATGACGTGGGTCATATCTTTTGACCAGGAGAGAAGGAGTGATACAATTAGGACTTAAATCATGAAAAGCCTTAATGCCAATCCAAAGATTTGATATTTTTTCTTATATATCATATAAATATATATATGTTGCTATTTAGCATACACATCTTTATTTGTATTGTATCAAATACAAATAAAGTATATTATTTCTTCATATATTTGATATGATACAAATAAAGATGTGTATGCTGAATAGCAACATAAGATTTGCTTTCATAATGTATACATAGATATGTAAGAAAGATGTATATATATATGTATATGATATATATGTATAAGATATGTATACATATATATGTATACATATATGATA
>CM052650.1:54790306-54875166 GCA_028533165.1 Leontopithecus rosalia | reverse complement strand
TTCTTATATATCTATGTATACATTATGAAAGCAAGTCTTATGTTGCTATTCAGCATACACATCTTCATTTGTATCATATCAAATATATGAAGAAATAGTATACTTTATTTGTATTTGATACAATACAAATAAAGATGTGTATGCTAAGTAGCAACAGAGGACTTGCATTCATAATATACAATCAATCAAAAACTAGAAATACATTATGACTTCCAGAACATTTTGAGAGAAAATGGTGGGTGATGATATAATTCCCAAAATAGGTATTATGACAAACTGAAAGTCTCATGGGAAGAAGTGGAGGAAAGGTGTTTCATGAAATCTGGTCACTCTGAGGATGTAGGAAAATGAATCACAAATCACTAATAAAAGATAAATCAGGGAAAGAAGTAATCACTGACATATGGCTTTAATTAAAAAAACTGAAAATTTAAAATTCAAAAAACTGGTTTCTAGAATTTTTAGAAAAACAAATAGAAAAAAAAAGAAATTATTAAATAATTTCAGCTAGAGACCTCAAGTGCTAAAGCTACTATTAAGTTTTCATATTTTCATCTAGGTATGTATTTTCTTAATATACTTTAAGTTCTGGGATACATGTACAGAACGTGCAGGTTTGTTACATAGGTATACACGTACCATGGTGATTTGCTGCACCCATCAACCTGTCATCTACATTAGGTATTTCTCCTAATGCTATCCTCCCTTAGCCCCCTACCTCCTGAACAGGCCTCAGTGTGTGATGTTGCCCTTCCTGTGTCCACATGTTTTCACTTTCCAAATACCACTTGTGAGTGAGAATATGCTGTGTTTGGTTTTCTGTTCCTGTGTTAGTTTGCTGAGAATGATGGTTTCCAGCTTTATTCATCTCCCTGCAACTGAGAAAATTCATCATTTTTATGGCTGCATAGTATTCCATGGCATATATGTGTCACATTTTCTTTATCCACTCTATCACTGACAGGCGTTTGGGTTGGCTCCAAGTCTTTTCTATTGTGAGTAGTGCTGCAATAAACATATGTGGGCATGTGTGTTTATAGTAGAATGATTTATAATCTTTTGGGTATATTCCCAGTAATCGGAATGCAGGCTCAAATGCTAATTCTGGTTCTAGATCCTTGAGGAATTGCCACACTGTCTTCCACAATGGTTGAACTAATTTACATTCCCACCAACAGTGTAAGGGCATTCCTATTTCTCCACATTCTCTCCAGTATTTGTTGTTTCCTGACCTTTTAATAATAACCATTCTAACTGACATGAGGTGGTATCTCATTGTGGTTTTGATTTGCATTTCTCTAATGACCAGTGATAATAAGCTTATTTCACGTTTATTGTCTACATAAATGTCTTCTTTTGAGAATTGTCTGTTCATATTCTTTGCCCACTTTTTTTCTGCACTGTTTTTTTTTCTTGTAAATTTGTTTAAGTTCCTTATAGATTCTAGATATTAGCCCTTTGTCAGATTAATACTTTGCAGAAGTTTTCTCCCATTCTACAGGTTGCCTGTTCACTCAGATGATAGTTTCTTTTGCTGTGCAGAAGATCTTAAGTTTAATTAGATGCCATTTGCCAATTTTGACATTTGTTGCCATTGCTCTTGGTGTTTTAGTCATGAAGTCTTTTGCCCATGACTATGTTCTGAATGGTATTGCCTAGGTTTTCTTCTAGGGTTTTTATGGTTTTAGGTTTTACATTTAAGTCTTTAATCCATCTTGAGTTAATTTTTGTATAAGTTATAAGGAAAGGGTTCAGTTTCAGTTTTCTGCATATGGATCAGCAGTTTAATTAACACCATTTATTAAACAGAGAATCCTTTCCCCATTGCTTGTTTTTATTTGATGTGTGGCATTATTTCTGAAGCCTCTGTCCTGCCCCACTGGTCTATTTGTCTGTTTTGGTACAAGTACCATGCTGTTTTGGTTATTGTAGCCTTGTAGTACAGTTTGAAGTCAGGTAGCATGATGTCTCCAGCTTTTTTTGTTGTTGTTCACTATTGTCTTGGCTCTATGGGCTCTTTTTTGGTTCCATATAAAATTTAAAGTAGTTCTTTCTAATTCTGTGAAGAAAGTCAATGGTAGCTTGATGGGGATAGCATTGAATCTACAAATTACTTTGGGGAGTATGGTCATTTTCACTATATTGATTCTTCCTATCCATGAGCATGGAATGTTTTTTATCTGTTTGTGTCTTTCACATCCCTTATAAGTTGTATTCCTAGGTATTTTATTCTCGTTGTAGCAGTTGTGAATGAGAGTTCACTCATGATTTGGCTCTCTATTATTGGTATACAGAAATACTTGTGATTTTTGAACCCAGATTTTATATTCTGAAACTGCTGAAGTTGCTTATCAGCTTAAGGAGACTTTGGGCTGAGGAGGGTTTTCTAAATATACAATCATGTCATCTGCAAACAGACAATTTTACTTTCTCTCTTCCTATTTGAATATGCTTTATTTCTTTCTCTTGACTGATTGCCCTGGCAAGAATTTCCAATACTATATTGAATAGCAGTGGTAAGACAGGGCATCCTTGTATTGTGCCAGTTTTCAAAGTGATTGCTTCCAGCTTGTGCTCATTCAGTATGATATTAGCTGTGGGTTTGTCATAAGTAGCTCTTACTATTTTGAGATACACTCCATCAATACCTAGTTTATTGTGAGTTTTTCACATAAAGAGTGTTGAATTTTATCAAAGGTTTTTTCCGCATCTGTTGAGATAATCATGTGGTTTTTGTCATTGGTTCTGTTTTTGCAATGGATTATGTTTGTTGATTTGCATGTGGTGAAACAGGGATGTTTCATCCCTGTTTGTATCCCAGAGATGAAGCTGACTTGTGGTGGATAAGCTTTTTGATGTGCTGCTGGATTTGGTTTGCCAGAATTTTTGCATCAGTGGTCATCAAGGATGTTGGCCTGAATGTAACTTAAAATCTAATATTTAAAACATCAAATACAGTGTAAGGGAGAGAAATCAGTGCTTCAGGGTCCTTTTTATGGGAATATATTTGTTACAATGGATATAACAAGACACTTAGAAAATATGAATTGATAGTCTAGTTCTTCCTATAATAGAATTAGAATTAATGAGGATTAATGTGTGACAAATGAGGGAATAATGGACATTTTTTTCTTTACCATAGAAAAAGATTTAAATTTGAAACATTCTTAGAAAACAGTAAGGTAAAGTTGCTATCTATCATTGTCACTGTCTAAGAAACCCTGTAAAATATTGAAAACGTTTTAGTCATTGGATCCATCATGAAACCATTTAAGATAAATCAAATTTCCTCTTCATTTCACCTACTTGAGAATACTAAATGATCCAATTTATTTTAGATGAATCTATGTTTAACTGTATATATAAGGAATTCCATAAAATGAAAAATTCTTATTCCCTAGACAAATGATATACAAAATATTAGTTAGCATTTTATAGGGCAAAATAGAATTATCTCAAAGATAGAAGGATGATTGCATTATTCTAGTTTCACTAGTTAAAATCAATTTTAATTAAAGTATATTACTAACTATCCATTGTAGTAGAAATTAGTTATTTCCCAGGTTAAGTTAAAATACAAAGACAAAATAGAATCAAAACATAATCATATAAAACACGATATTATATAGCATATAAAGAATAAATTAAGAGAAGGGAAGTGGCATTAAAAGGATCTATAGTCCTGTGCATTATAAAGATGACTGATCAATTGTACAAATTGGAAATACCTTGCTCTTTCTATAAATATAGTCAATTGAAAAAGGTTATTGAATTCAAATCTATTGTGAAAATGACTAATGTGATCAAAAGCATTAATAATGTTTCCTATTTAAATTTAAAGAGACCTAAATATTGGGTTTTATTTTAAAATTATGGTACATTTTAATTCATACAGATAAATACAAAATAAAGAAAAGGGGCTTTGTGTCTATCCAGGATGACTTGAAAAAATTTCATTGAATGGTTTATCAACAGTGAATTTTATAAGTACTGAATACAAAATATAAATTGTTCTGGCAAAAACTTAGCACCAGGGGTCAGAAAAACAAGCTATATTAATTGGATTAGCATTAAAAAGTTTGCATAATAAAAGTTCAAAAATTTTAAATATACTCGACACACACTTAGATTTGTTGGAATATTATCCATACTACCTACTAGTTATGACTCATTGAACTATCTTTCATTTCTCTAAAATTCATTTTCTCATCTGTTAAACAGGAATAATACCTACTTTCAAACATAGTTATTAAAATGGAAATAACATAACAAAGGTATTGTACCCAGTCATTTTTTTAATATTTAATAAACTCTCAAATTTACACTGAAAACACACAAGATTTACATGAGAGTCTCGCTCTAAATAGTCAATATATTTTCTTTCAAATAGTTTCCAAATATCAGGTTGTGTAATACCCCTTTTATCCATGTGACCAACTCTGTCACATCCTGTAAGACTTTGCTCAAATCTAACTTAGCAATGCATGCCTGAATTCTAAAATTTATTGACCCATCCCTATACTTAGCATTCATAATTCCTCTTGGTCTGTTTATTTTTCTTCATGGCATCTATTTCCTTTTAACATACAACAAATTTTACCTATTTATTATATTTCTTATTTCTATCTGTAAGACTCTAAGTTTCAAGTAATCAAATTTATTTCACTATTTCCTTCTATTCACTGATATATTCTAAACAGTTTAAAAAGTGCTTGATACATCTATGCATTCAAAAACGTTTGCTCTTGAAGAAATATAATCTTTAATTTTAAACTCAAAAATTTAAGGATGTGCTCTGCTGTGAATATTGCCCAGAATAGATGTAAACAAATAGGATGAAAACTGACACTATTTAAACATTTGCAAACAAGCAAACTCCAGAACAACAAAATGTCCCCACACACAAAAAGTACTAACCTAATATGGAATTGTTATTTATCCCCCAGTAGCATTACAATAGTCACTTACACAACATCACTATGTATATCCAGGCATTTTCCTTAACTTACTGAATTGCTTTCTGAAACTTATTTTTCTCCATATATATATATATATATTTGGGGATACTGGTCAGTATGTGATTCTCTTATCCATAAGATTGTTCAGAATTTTTTTGTTGTTTTTAAATAAAATATTAGAAGTATTTTCATGACATGAACTGTCTATTTAAGAGCAAAATATATAAAGTCAAGGAAGGTTTTAGATATTCAAACTCAGAAATTCATATTCATCAAAACTTTCTAACTAATCTAGATGATGTAAGGCTGGTACTGTCCATGGATTCCATAGTATTTATTAAATTCATTCAACATAGTGCTGTATTTCAGATATGCATGCTCTTGATTTTAAAAGATGTCTCACTGGGATGTGTCTTGCATTTACATAGTGTACAGAAAGAGGAACATTTAAAATTGTTGAAGAAATGTATATTTGGAATCTTTCATGAAATATTGCATTTATGGTGACTACAACCTTCTTTATCCCTGACCCTTCCAAACTGGCTCAATATATTTTTTTGGCCTGGAAGTAATATTAGACTCAGCTAAGCCATAGACACATTTCTTAGAAAAACAAATGTTTCATAGAAATCCCAGAACAGGCAGATTCTGAGTCATTTTATTCTCAGAAATCTGAGAGAATGCAGGTTCAAAGAAATGAGAATATAAGGCACAATTTGTTTTACTGAGCATAACTTAGGAGTTGATCTGTGTGTAACTTGTCTAACTTATACATAACTTTGAACAGTGAAATCTGAAATAACCATTAAGACATCTCACTTTCTTAAGTTCAGCTAAACACACCAAGCAAATTTATTTTACACAAAATAAAATTAGGGACTAGTATACACAAATCACTGCCACTGTTTCCAGAGAATAACAAGTAGAATAAAGAAAAAACCTAGTTCTTGAGACCAAAGGAAAAATAGATTTATAGGGGATAAAAAAAAGAGGGACTGTTTAATTCTGATTGCAGAGAAAACTAGAGGCATTATAGAGAAGGTTGCACTTCATAAAAGACTGATGGGTCTTTGTGGTGGATAGGGTAAAGGATTTTAGATAAAATAAATAACATGGAAAAGACATATGTGATGACATTAAATGGGGTGTCCACCTAAAATTTATATGCTGGAACCCAATACCTGATGTGATAATAATACAAAGTGGTACCTTTGGGAAGTGATAAAGTCCCACCTTCATGAATGGGATTAGTGCTTTTATAAAAGAGGCTGAGGGAGCACACTTTTCTCTTCTGCCATATAAAGACACAATGAGAATGTCCTATTTTAAATACTGAGGGGAAGCCATCACTGGAAGTAGAATCTGTGGGTGACCTGATCTTATACTTCTTTCCTCCAGAATTGTGAGCAAGAAATTTGTGTTGTTTATAAATTATCCAGTCTAAGAAATTTTGGTACAGCATGGCGAGCAGAATAAAAGAAGATATAAGCAAAAAATTGCTCAGATTATTAGAGAATTGTATAGATACCTACTGTGAGTGTCATGAAGACATCTATAGACAACAAAAAGCTGGTGAAAAAAAACTGAGTGAATTAGTTGAAGCCATATATTTTTAGAAACTTAAATCATAAATTTAAGAAATCAGATTTTATGAAATGTTTACTATGGAAGTTTTGAAAGTATTTGGATAGTGTCCTAAATTCAAAAAATAAGAATTGTTACAGTCAAAAGTTAAATGACTAAGGATTTGAATATCAATGAAAATTTTGAGTGAATGACATTATTACATTGGGGTAATAATAGTGGCACTAATGTCATATTTTTTCCATCACATATTCTTACTTAAAATTTAGTTATTAATAGCCCTTGAATTATATTCTTTTGGTATGTAAACTTGTTCTTGATGTCACTCTGAAGATACTGTATCACTTATTTCAGGAAACTACATATAAAATTTGGTTCAAAATTCATACAAGGCAATGATATCAAGTAATTAACTAAGTGCAATAAAGTGCCAAAGTTAGGCTGGGTAAAGTATTATCAGAGTAGATTGTAAAGGGAAGGTTTTTCAACTGCAGGTAGATTCTTAATAACAGATCATAAATCCACAGTATTAAGTCAGAGAGTCTAACTGAAATTTATAAAAGCAAGCAAAGACTGGGTGAGGTGGCTTAATCCTGTAATCCCAGGAATTTCGGAGGCTGAGGATCACCCAAAGGGCAGATCACCTTAATTCAGAAGTTCAAGATCAGCCTGGCCAACATGGCTAAACCCCGTCTCTACCAGAAAATACAGAGATTAGCTCGGCATGGTGCCACATGCCTGCAGGAAGAGAGTTGGGAGACTGAGGTAGGAAAATCGCCTGAACCTAGGAGATAGAGTTTGCAATGAGCCAAGATTGTGCCACTGCACTGCAGCCTGGGTGACAGAGCAAACTCTATCTGAAAAACAAAACAACAACCACAAAAAGCAGACAAACAAAAAGTCATGTTTTGTACATAAATAAAAAATACAAAATTCTTAGGAACAAATCTAACAAAACATAATCTCTGTAAGTCAGGGTTCCTAGGCCACAGATGGGTACTGGTCTGTGGCCTGTTAGGACCCGGGCCACACAGCAGATTGGTGAATGGTGGGTGAGGGAGAAAAACTTTGTCTATATTTACAGCCTCTCCCCATAGCTCTCATTACTGTCTGAGCTCTGCCTCCTGTCAGATCAGTGGCAGCAGGCGATTCTCATAGGAGCATGAACCCTATTGCGAGTAGCACATGCGAGGAATCTAGGTTGCATGCTCTGTGTGAGAATTTAATGCCTGATGATCCGTCAGTGTCTCTCATCATTCCCAGATGGGACCATCTAGTTGCAAGGAAATAAACTCAAATCTCCCACTGATTCTGCATTATAGTGAATTGTGTAATTATTTCATTATATATTGCAATGGAATAATAGTAGAAATAAAGTACACAATAAATGTAATGTTCTTTAATTATCCCAAAACCTTACCCTTATACCTGGTCTGTGGAAAATAAAGTAAGATACTAGTATACACAAATCACTTCTTAAGTTCAGCTAAACACACCAAACAAGTTTATTTTACACAAAATAAAGTAAGGGACTAATATACACAAATTGGTTTCTTCCGGGGAACCAATCCCTGGTGCCAAAAGGGTAGGGGCTGCTGTTCTAGGGTATACTAGAAAACTTTGTTCAAATAAATTAAAGAAAATCTTCAGAACCTAAAATGATATACAAATAATTGTGAAGAGAAGACAAAATTTATAGTTAGGTCCCAATAGGGTAAAAATGCCAATTATCCTGAAATTTCTCTATAGATTCAGTGTAATCCCAATCACAATAACCACTTTTTTGGAATTAAGTAAGCTTATTCTAAGATTTAAGTGTAGGGAAACTTCTAAGAAGAAGTTTCTTAGATGGATGAAGTAATGCTAATAGATTCTAGACATACTACCAAGTTACACAGTAACGTAGACAATGTGATAGCTGAAATAATGGCATCACTGTTATCTCCATATTCTTATTACTAGAAACTATGAAGATGTTGTTTTATATGTTAAAATAGATTTTCAGGATTTGATTAAGTTAAAAACCCTAAAATAAGGAGCTTGTTCAGCTGGGTGGGAACAATCTAACAAAACAGGAAGAAAGAAAAGTTGTTGAGAGTTGTTGGAGAAAGAAGCAGGAGTGATTCAAAGCCTAAAATTGTCTCGACTTAACATTGCTGTGGAAGATGGAGCAGAGGAATGCAGGGAGCCTCTGGAGCTGAGAACAGCCCTCAGTTCTTTAACAAGAAACAAATATGTCAATGACATAAACAAGAAAACTAATTCTCTTCTAGAGACCCCAAAAGGGAAGGAAGCTCTGCCAACATCATTGTTTTAGCCAGTGAGACTTGTATCAGATTTCTGATCTACAGAAATATATGACAATACATTTTTGGTGTTTAAAACCACTGAGTGTGTGGTTGTCTGTAATGGAAACAGTAAGAAACTAATACAAATACTGGGTCTTGGCGAAAACTAGTTAGATAAGGAAACAAAATAGAAAGTTCAGAAATATGTCCATGTATAAGCATATATGAATGTGAATGATTCATATATGTAAGAGATGGTTTTGAAAATCAGTGATGATTATAATCATCTTTTCAGTATATGATACTAGGATAAATCAGTGGCCTTCAAAATATTTTTATTTACATTTCTAAATATAAAAATCAAAGTATAGTAAAGATTCTAGAAAATAATATAGGAGAGTATCTTTATGAATTTTATAAAAAAAATTATAATGTGAAAAGTCAGTCTTGGTTGAATTTAAAGAAAGCAAAATATGTGAAAAGGCAAGGTTCAGAGTGAGAGAATATATTTGCAATATATATACACAGATAGACAGATAGATTGATAGACTCTCAACATATTTATATATGCAGTACATATATGTGAAGAATTCCTATTAGTGTCCAAGAAAAATCAGACTACTCGATAAAATATTTGCTAAGAAATATTAACTTTAATAAAGAAAAAATTCAATTGACAAGTAGCTAGAATAGTAGTTGACCTCATTAGTAATCAAGAAACTGCAAATTAAACTAAAAGGTCCTCTCCAAAATAACACACACATTAAAAAAAAAGGAAAAAGAGAAGGAAAGAAACAAAGAAGGGAGAGGAAACAAGAAACAAACAAAGAGAGAAGGAAAGAAAGACTGATAAACTAAGTGTTTTTGAAGATTTGGACCAATTATGTCTGTTATTTATCACTAATGAGGAAGTGATTAAAAATCACTTTGAGTAACAGTTTATCAAATCTAATAAATCTGCAACTATACATATGCCATGAGCTTTTAATTCTACTCCCAGGTGCTAACCAGCAGAAACATGATGTTCAATCCAGAATACATTTGCAAAAATATGAATAGCAGCATAGTTCAAATTAGCCTCAAGCTAGAAATATTGCAAATATTTACAAAATTTAAAAAAATAAATATAAAATATGTTTCACAGAGCAATGAAAATGAACAAATTACATCTACGTATAACTGCATCACAGTAAGGATGGGAAGCATATTAAAAACAAAAGTTAGAGTTAAAGAAATTTGCATCAAACAACATAAAGTTTAATTACCACTGAGACCACTGAGATACAATTTAAAACAAGAAAAAGTAATTAATATTGCTTAGATATACACACTTATTTGCCATTACTATAAAGCAATGAGGTGACTTCATGAAGAGTCAAGATGATAGTTACTCTAGTGGTAGAAAGGAGATTTTGATTTGAAAGGCAATCAAAGACTGCGGTGAGCTGGCAAAATTCTCCTGTGTTTACACAGGTGTTTATTCTACAATGTAGTATTTATATTTCATGTATTTTTTTCTTTTTGTGTGTGTCTGTGTTAGACGTGTGTGTGTGTGTGTGTGTGTGTGTGTGTAAATATATGCATATATATACATTTGAAAGAAATTAAGTTAAATTATGTTCATTATCTACAGAAAGCCAGCAGGGCCTTCAAGTTTCACTTGACTTAAGCTAGAAGTACCCACAAGGGTTTGGAAGGGTTTATATTATGTGGCCAGAGTTACCTAGCTGATTGCATCTCCTACTGACTTTATTTTCTACAATCTACTTCCCATATAATGACATTCTTGCTGTTTGTTGAACACATAATTCCATTTTCAGGCATTCTACATGTTCATTTCTCTTCCCCAAACATTGTTTGGGAAATTATTCCCTTTCTCCTTTACTTCCTGTAAGTCTTTGCTGCAGCTTCAATTTATCAATGAATACCCTATTTACAACTGTAAACGGTCATTGCCCCAATTTCTTTTGCTAAAGTTTTATACTTCACCTCCTTTGCCTTATATTTCTCCACATTTTTATGACCATTTGGCCCACTACACATTTTACTTATGTATGTAGTAATTTGTTTGTTTTCATCATTTATGTAAAAATGGAAGCTACATGAGAAGAGGGAATTCCTATTAAATCAGCAACTGATTAATTGAGCTAATATTTAGGATACATGTCTTTCTCATGACTTCAAATGGTTAAGCCTATCAGGAACATAAATTTGATGATCAGTAGGCATTTAGTTTTGAGTGCTTACAACATTTGTGTAGTGGTATTTTTTATAGAAGTGTTTTTACAACAGATTATTTTATAATAAATAGTTTATGTTATTTATTAGAAAAGTCATTAGAATCCTGAATCCAGACTTGTGTTAAAAAACAAACTTTCATTGGTAATAAAATGTTGCTCTTTTTAGAAACATATTTACTATGGCATGATTGTGTTACTCTACCACAGAAATACAGCATCTCAGGATTTTCCAGAGTCAGGATGTCATTAGACTGCACTTCATCCACAAAGCCTATACTTGAAAACAGAGTGAATGCTATACATGCAAAAAATAATTGTTAGTAATTTTGTAAATAAGAAAACTTGGCATATTTCACTAGCAGAAGGAAACTAGCTTTGACAGCTTGATATATTTTGATCCACAGACTATTTCAGGTACCAAGTGAGCAAAAGAAAATGCAAGAATAAAATGAAATTGGGAATAAGAGGCAAAGACAATCAAAGAAATAATGGGAAGAAATGGAATGATGCATAGGGATCTACAAAACTATAAATAAATTATGTTAGAGCACTGGGAAATATGAGAATGCTATAATATAGAATAACTAAAGGTTAAGAAGAATAGAAAAGATTGTGAACCAGAAAATGCAATAACAAAAATATTAATACATTTGTTCAAAAGTATATAAGTCTTAAAATGTCACTAGTTGAATCCGAGAATAAAGGTTGGCCTGGCAGAAAAATAATCAGTATCTGTCATTTTCCTCCTTTAGAGGTATTATTGAACAACAACTACAGAAACAATAATTTTAAATCCCTTAGAAGTAACATTGGAGAAAAACCTAAAATCTAGGATTTTGGAAAAAGTGATATGAAAGTCAAATGAGCAAAGTTTATCGTCAGAGAAAAAGCATGAAAAATTGTCATTTTTAAGTGCTATTTATGTTTATATCAGTGAGTTGGGCAAGGTCAGGTAGAAGATAGGGGAAGCAAACTTACTATTTATAATGTGAAAATGATAGTTGTTACTGGAAGTGCTGCTATGAAAGTGAGAAAGTCAAGATAAATTATACATGCAAACACACATACATGCATGCAGAGTTACCATATTTTTTACCTACTGAATTTTGGACTCTAAATGATGGCAAAATCCAAGAGGTAATGATGAAAAGAGTACAATATTATAACAGTCTAAAATAGCAGAAAGCATTCATCTCACTAAAGGTAAAAGTCACAAAAAAGTATATAAAGATTAAAAATGTACCAAACCTACTCTTAAGCCATGTTTACAAAATTACTTCCTAGGAGCCATCATAGTCTTTATACATATATACTATTAGTAATGTAATGGAACAGGGTTCCTTAAGGAAAGTAAGTTTTTTAAAGCAGAAGTTAATTTTTTTAAAAAAATTAAAAACCGTTAACTTTTAGTGGTACTACCAGTTATAAAGAATCAATGGGCCGGGCGCGGTGGCTCAAGCCTGTAATCCCAGCACTTTGGGAGGCCGAGGCGGGTGGATCACGAGGTCAGGAGATCGAGACCATCCTGGTCAACATAGTGAAACCCCGTCTCTACTCAAAATACAAAAAATTAGCTGGGCATGGTGGCGCGCGCCTGTAATCCCAGCTACTTGGGAGGTTGAGGCAGGAGAATTGCCTGAACCCAGGAGGCGGAGGTTGCAGTGAGCCGAGATTGCGCCATTGCACTCCAGCCTGGGTAACAAGAGCGAAACTCCGTCTCAAAAAAAAAAAAAAAAAAAAAAAAAAAAAGAATCAATGATAAATCAATGTAAGCCAGAAATGACAGAAAACATTTATTGATTTATCCGATGATTTACTTACAAAGTCCTATTATACTTTTTACTCTATTATTTTGAAAAATAGCTAATAATATAGTTCTTCCATGTTCACCTTACTATGAAATGTACTTTATAATAAATATTAATAAAATATCCTATTTTAAAATATGATGCATTGCTGTGCATTACTATTAAGTGCAAAGAAATCAATCATTTTTATGTCTCACTTATGATTATATAAGGCAATGTAACAGGTGCTGTGGAATAGAAAACTTCTGCCACCAGAAATTTGACACAGTAGTATGGAAGAAAAACAGACATGCATATGCATTTTAAATTTATGATTCATTGAGTGCTTATAAGCCTCATTAAACTTATTGTGTACATTCTGTCATGCAAATACAAACATCCCCGAAATGATAAAGTTATAAGTGCATAAAATTCATATCCCAAAAAAAGAACACTGAAAGTTCTGAAGAGGGAGATATGTTGTCAGGAGTGTATCCCAAAAATGGTGTCTCCTGATAACTTGTTTTAAAGCTTAAAAAGAGGTAGAATTTGGACACACAAAGCAAAGTATAGTATTCTATTTACATACAATACTACCAGCCAAAGATACACAGAAATGTTCAAACATAATTGAAAAAAAAAGTTCAGTTGGAATGCAGCAAATGTCGATGATGGAAAATAGTAGGAGAAAAAAGGTCAGACTGTTTCAAGTTTCGAATACCCAATAAAAATAGGTAAGATTGAGGAAATTAAATTTTCAGCTTTTGTCATCATTGTTTTTTTTTTTGCTGTTATTTTTCAACCCATTATTTAATGTAGAAAGTATTATTATTGATATTATTACCAAAAATTAGGTTAAAATGTAGTCAATATGTTTTGCATTAATTCTACATATATTTGATAAATGTTTAATTATAAGCAAAGATAAACATGTCATACGAATTATAACTGTTATTTACTGATATGGTTTGGCACTGTGTACCCACCCAAATCTCATCCTGAATTGTACTCCCATAATTCACATACATTATGGGAGAGACATAGTGGGAGATAATTGAATCTGGGGGCAGTTTCCTCCATACTGTTCTTCTGATTGTGAGTAAGTCTCACAAAATCTGATCATTTTATAAAGTGTTCCCCTGCACAAAATCTACTCTTGGCCTGCTGCCATCCATGTAAGACATGATTTGCTCCTCTTTGCCTGCTTCCATAACTGTGAGACCACCCCAGCCACATGGAACTGTAAATCTTTTAAATCTATCTTTTGTAAATTGCCCAGTCTTTGGTATGTCTTTATCAGCATCATGAGAACAGTGGGGCACTACTGAAGACACCTGAAAATGTAAAAGCAACTTTGGAGCTGGGTAACAAGCATGAGTTGGAACAGTTTGGAGGACTCAGAGGAAAACAGAAAAGTGTAGAAAAGTTTGGAGCATCTTAGAGACTTGTTGAATGGCTTTACCCAAAATGCTGATAGCAATATGGACAATAAAGTTCAGGCTGAGGTGGTCTCATTTGGAAATGAGGAACTTGGGAACTAGAGCCAAGGTAACTCTTGCTATGTTTTAGCAAAGAGGTTGGTGGCATTTTGCCCTTTCCTAGAGGTTTGTGGAACTTTGAACTTGAGAGAGAAGATTTAGGGTATCTGTTGGAAGAAGTTTCTAAGCAGCAAAGCATTCGATAAGTAACTTATGTGCTATGAAAAGCATTTGTTTTTATAACGGGAGCAGAGAATGAAAGTTCAGAAAATTCACAGCATGAAATGTGATAGAAAAGAAAATCCCATTTTCTGAGTAGAAATTCAAGCTGGCTACAGAAGTTTTCATAACTAATGAGAAGCTGAATGTTAATTCCCAAGACCATAGGGGAAATGTCTCCAGGATATGTGAGAGGTCTTCACAGCAGCCCCTCACATCAAATACCCAAAGGCCTAGAAGGAAAATGTGGTTTTTTGGGCCAGGTGCAGGGTGCAGCCCAGGGACTTGGTGCCCTGAATCCCAGCCACTTGAGCTGTGGCTGAAAGAGGCTATTAAAGCATTCAGGTTGTGGATTCAGAGAGTAAAACCCCAAGCCTTGGCAGCTTCCATGTGGTGTTGAGCTTGAGGGATCACAGACATCAAAACTTGAGGTTTGGAAACCTCCACCCAGATTTCAGAGGATGTATTGAAATGCCTGGATGCCTAGGCAGAAGTTTGCTACAGGGAGGAGCCCTCATCAAGAACCTCTGTTAGGGTAGTGTGGAAGGAAAATGTAGGGTTGAAGCCCCCACACAGAGTTAAAAAAGAAGAGTTTAACCTAAATGTTAAAAAGTAAATAAAATAAGATGTTAACTGGGCTAAATTTTATAAATAAAATTTTAATGATATATTTTACAGTAATTTTACTTAGAAGTTTTAAAATATCTTTGGTAACTAGAATCTTAGAGCATTACAAAGCTAAATTAAATGGCAGATATTCACTGAATATCAAGATTATATCTAAATAATATATAATGTTAAAACATTATTTAATATAGATTTAAGCATATCTAATTTGAAATCTTGTTTCAAATAAAATGAAAGAGATTTGAGTTTATTAGTAAATATCTTCTGTTTCACATTTTAAAACTTACTCTGTGATAAAGACTATGTTTTTTGAAATTATAAAGTATGTATTCACAAAATGTTTGGCTCATAATTAAAATTACTTAAATCCTAGGTTTTTCACTAAAATTTCTGTACTTAATACTTACAATTATAATTAACATATGTAATTAAAGCTACTAAAAATAAGAAAAACAAAATGCTTTTGATGAGGACGATTATAAAGACGTGTTTTGTTGTTGAGAAAAAAGAATTTTGACTAGTGTAGAGATTATTTAAAGCTTATTTCAGACTGAATATTTGGTAAAAGAAAGTAATAAAAATAAAAGGATTTAAAATGGCGAGAAAAGAAAAGAGATTATGAAAAAATTTTGTTTTCAATCTGACAAAAATTTAATTTAATTTATTGAAAGATTTTAAAATTGAGCCTTAATATTAAAAGTACATTTAATATAAAACTAGAATTTACTTTTCTTCTTAAACAAAATTTTCATATAGTATTAGTAAGAAACAGGAAAATATTTTGTTCATATTTTGAGTAAACTGCAAAAATAAGAAGAATAATTTGAAACAGATTCTGGGTGTGTCATACTGTCTTTATTCGGTCTTTTGATGATTTGAAAAACTGATTCTACTATTTCAAAGAGTCAAGATTTTTAATACATAAACATTTAAAATGACTATTTGGCTGAATAAATATTATTTTACATGGATCTGTCATTTTATTTTGAACAGTCATCTTTAATCTTTGACATATTTGACACTTCCCAAAATTAAATTCCCAATTTAAAATTAAGTTTTTTCACCTCAGTCTAACTTTGGAATGTTTCACCAGGCCCTTAAAATATTTTAAAAAAAAGAGAGATAACAGGTTTATGTGACATGTTCAATTATATGAGAAGCATCGTCAAATAAGAAATAATATTTAGCCTTTTTTTTAGTATTATTTGTATAAATGTGTTAGTATGTGTTCCAAAACTGTGTGAGATTTATAAAAATCTAATAGGTTAACTTATTGTAAATCACATAAAATAACCAAACTCTTTGTCAATTTCATCTTTAAACATGACCATAAGTCTTATTGTCCACAATTAATTACTTCATCCTGATGATTTTCTTTCTGAAACCTCTTTAAAGATCTTAAATTGTCGTGTTTTTAAGGTGATTCATAAAAAGACTACGAGTCCACTTAAATACAAGTTTCTAACAACTTTGAGATTATACAATTAAGCTAGGTAAAAGAAAGACAAAAAGTTTTAGAATTCTTACCAAAAACAAGTGGATTCATAAAATTTCTAAACCATCATCAAGCAGAATTAATTAGATAAAAGTAAACTGTTGAGCTAAAATGATTACATGTAGCTTTTTTGTTAGATACATGGCCAATTATTAAATATGTTTTGTTTTCCTGAAGCATAGCCTTTTTTTCCTTTAAGCTACTATAGGTTTACAGCAATTTGGTAAAGTATACTTCGGCGAGCAGAATTGAAAGGTTTATCTTCCTCTCTACCTAATCCTTCCAGAATTCAGAAACATTATTATAATTTTATCATATTATAGTCTTTTACATAATTCAACAAGAATCTACTTTCTTTTGTAATGGACACAACTGAAAACATTGATTATTTTACCAGGACTTTAAGTGGAATATCCTATTTTCGATAAGATCAGGCTACTTTGAAGGATTGAAGTTGACTTTTATGGATTCAGTAAAATAACACTTGGAAACCTAAGACCTTGTCTACAGGGTTCCTGAGCTTGTGGTAAGTAAAGTATGTCACTTCTCACAGGTTCAGGAGACTTAAGGTATTTTGAGAACCTGTAGGAGAAAGATTCACTTAGTTTAAACAAATATTACAGACACAGTGTGAAAATGAATCAATTATTTGTCTTGGGTCTCTAGCCTCCTGAACCTTTTTAAAAAGTCTAGTCCAAAATTCTTTAGGCAAATATTCTGGCCAGGCAAAGTGGCTCACACCTGTAATCACAGCATTTTGGGAGTCCAAGATGGGGGAATCACCTGATGTCAGGAGTCTGAGACCAGACTGGCCAACATGGTGAAACCCCATCTCTATTAAAAACACAGAAAATTAGCCAGGCATGGTGTCAGGTGCCTGTAGTCCCAGCTACTTGGGAGGCTGAGGCAGGAAAATCGCTTGAACCCGGGAGGCAGAGGCTGCAATGAGCCAAGATCACACCACTGCATTCCAGGCCAGGTGACAGAGTAAAACTTTATCTAAAAAAAAAAAAGAAAAAAAAAAGAAAAGAAAATATTCTAACAATGTCAACTTGAAAAGAACCTTTATGATAAATCACTAGTCTTATTGCACTTTATGAAAAAATAAGGTCAAGTATAATAAAACTAAAATTTATTTTGTGAATATATTGGTCTTACTCTGATTTATCTTTGATAGAAAAGAGAAACTGGAGAATGAAAATTTATGTTTCAAAAGCAACATTAGGGTTCACCTGTTATTAAACTCTATCCCTATCCATTGTTTTTGAGTTTTAATTATTTCCCTGTAATTTGAGCTGAATGCTGACTTATTTTCTAGCTACAAGTGTCTAAACTCATGTTTCTAAATTTCTCTCTCTCTTTTTTTTTTCTTAGACTCACTGAAATTTTAACTGCCTTCTTTCCTGAGGCTTCGAAAGCTATCACTTAAATATAAACAACCTTGTGACATACAAACTATAGATCCAGGAAATCTTTCAGATTGCCACTGTCTGCCCTGCTACAACTGAAGATGCTTCAACTCAAATCCAGCAATCTTTGCCACGGAATTCTCTACAGATTTTTTAAAAGCTAGTTCACAGACTATGCCAGGCATTAACATTTATTGTTTTTTCTCTTTCTATAGAAATGCCTTATTTTAATGATGTGTTTTCCTCCATTAGATATAGAAGCCTAACTTTAAGAACTCATCTGCAATGGCAGTTTCTAAAGATACACCTGTTTAATTGGATCGACCTCTTCCCAAAAATGTGACACTGGTTTGATTGAGTGTGGAAAAAACTACTTAGATGTGCTCTTTTCCAAGTATTTATTCTCATCTGAATCCATATTTTTTCTTCATTTGCAGGTCCCTTGTCATTTGATTACTAATCCAGTTTCTCTCTCCATAGCTACCAATCCTACTTTAGTATGTGAAATTTACTAAAAATAAAGTTTCAAATAAGGGACTGAAGGAAATCAGAAAATTTCACTCTGAAATGTGGTTAAACTGAACAAATAAATAAATAAATAGATAAATAGATAAATAAATAAATAAATAAATAAATAAATAAATAAATAAATAAAACAAGACAAAAACAAAAGCCTCTAGGTGTCTTTAGCTTTCCCTTTTGTCTCTCAACCCTTTGACTCTCCTAAAGCGTAAGATGATGCTGTTGAGGAATGTAACCACACCTGAACAGACTTCTTCACAAGATAATGCCTATCTCTGGGGCTTATTCAAATTCCAAAGAGAGTTAGATACAAGTTAATTTCTGTCTCTTAGGTCCATTCATTCCTCCTAATAATCATTTGCTGCCCTCAAAATAATTACATTTGTCATCTTTCTCTTTCCCTGTGAAGAAGGGTATATAGAAGCTTCTAAACTCCACTGTATTTTGAGTAATTATTCTCTTGTTATTCCCTGTGCTGAGCCTGTTAAAATAGATTATGCATGTCTTTTCTATTAGTCTTCTTTTGTTAGGTGATTTTCAGGGAATCTTCAGAGGATGAAGGGAAAGTTTTCCCTTGGCCCCTACACTGTCTGTAAAGTAAACCTCCTATGTTTAGCTCATTGGTACACATTCTACTTACAGAATGAGGTGTTGTATGATCCTACAAGTGCAAATAAAAGCAAATTGTATCTGTGTTAACTTTGTATTTTGACAAAATAAAAACAAAAAATTGTACATCAAATTGTACAGACCCTCTAACCCCAATAATAATTGAGAATAGGCATGTGAAGACCAAACACTGCTCTCTCAGGCACATATGTATGGAACCCTGGCTTTCTTACATTTTTGGATGAAACATGGGGTTACTAGTGTTCTTTTTTTCCCCTGCTTGCTTTTAGAGTCTATGATATGTATATATAAATAAAGAGTGAAGAAATACTAACAAAGTTAACAATAAGTAACAATCAAGAATATTTGCTTTATTAAAAATGTTTTAAGAATGTGAATAAATGTACCATCTAAATTTGAGAATTGACTATAAAGATTTCAGCAGATGAATTCTCATGTTTTTTCAAAATATATAGGAATTATTCTGTGTATCCTATTGTTTAGCCGCATTTTGATAAAAGAATTTAAATTGATAAAACTTCCAGCTTTTAGTCTTGTTTTGCCTGACTTATGCACATTGTCTGATATGGCTTTACCTGGAATGAACTTTTGAGTGTTAATATTTTATATGAACGTATGTTAACTCCAAGTGGCAAAGGACCCCAGGAGAGTACTGAATAATAAATAACAGCATTTCTTCTTTGTTAGTCTCTCATATCTATGCTTACTGAATATCATGCTGAGTATCCAAGGAAAGTGTGTATTTGTGTGAAAAAGAAGCAAGATACCACAGAGCCAACTTCAGAGGATCTCATGCTGTGCCATCCAGACAATTAAATCACCACATTCCCTTGGTGAATTACCTGGAACACAAAAGTGCCTAAAAAAGGAATTTAAATTTATTGTTTTCATTGTTTTTAGGACCATTTTGAGTAACATTTTAAAGGTTTGATTTTTAATGATTTTTGGCTTATTAAATGTTTGTTAATGTTTGTTGCTATTGTAATTTAAGGAAGTGAATTTTTCCAATAATGGCATAAAACGTATTTTACTAACATGAATAAATCTTAAATAGAACTATTATTAAATAATTGCATTGATAAAACTCTGAACATAAAAGAGTTTTAATGGGCGCATAAGCAAGTAAGTAGCCCTGTAATATTAATCAGCTGCTGGGACTCTACCATATGATGATCTATTATGACTAAGATCAATGAAAAAGTGAAACCCAACAATAATGCTGAAATAATATTCATGTATTACAGAATTAAAAAAAAAGAGATTAAATATAGAAAACTTAATTCCAAATGCAGGAAAGTAAATCCTATATCTACTATTGCAACTACATCTTGCAGAATGATAAACATTTAGCATAAAAAGAGCATTTTTAACCATAAAAGCAGCCAACTATTCTTTTAAATTAGGTAAACATAATGATTTTCATTTAAATAACACTATAAAATGTGATTCATAGAATTATTTCAATAATGATGTGATGTATGTTGTAGATTCTGCTTTTTAATTATCCACATTGACTTATCAATTCTTTTTAAAAATTCAATGAAATCATACAATTGAAAAAATAGTTCTTTAATTACTGTGAATAACCAGAAATATTAGTATAACTTAATACTTCTTTTGTTTTTGAGATTATTTTTATAACTGATAAATCTATTTTTATATATTTTAATATTTACTATATATATATTATTCTACTCTATATTATAGGTAATTTAATTTATACTAAAGTATGACTTATACCATCTGACATTATACTTAAAAAAAATACATTGAATACCTAACCACTTTTCACAAAGCTTTATTAGAAAATTCGAACTTTCTTAAAATAATTATATTAATTATTTTATATTTAAATATTTAAATAAAATATATTTAAATAAAATATAAATATTTTATATTTATATTCAGTTGTTAATTTTAATTATTTATCCAAATTATTTGAGTTAAATTAAAAGATAATAATTGTGAAAAATTACATTTTCAAAAGAAGATCACAGTTTTTTCTCTAATGAGACAAGTTGGTCTGTAATGTGATGTTATCACTCACTCATTAAGAGATAGAATCTATTTCTCCAATCCTTTTAACTGATTTGTCCTGTGACTGTGCTGACCAATGAAATACAACAGAATTGATGCCATGTCAGTTTTAGGGCTTGGCATTAAGTAGTCTAGAAACTTTTGTTACCTGATACATCAAAGCTACTTGATTTTATTAAGTGCAATTCCCCAACACCACTATGCTATAAAAAGTTCAAAGTTCAGGTTCATGGAGAGGCTCATAAAGGGTGAGCTGTCATGTAGAGAGACAGAAAGAGGAGAAGACAGAGACAAAGAGGCACAGAGTGGCAGGGGGAGATAGAAAAAGAGAGTAAGCAAAATCATCAAGATGCCAGACATTTAAGTTTAAGAAACCATCTTATATTGTTGCTCTTTTTTATTTTATTAGTCCCTATTTTGTTTATTTATGGTCTTCTCTTTATAATCTCTTTTTTCAGGTTATTTGGCATCTGGGCTTTTCTAGTTTCTTGAAGTCTAACATTTATTGTTTATTTGATTTTTTTCTTTTGTATATAGGTATTTATTGCTATAAACTTCATTCATAGAACTGCTGTTGCCATATCACATACGTTTGGGTATGTTGTGTTTTCATTTCCATTTTTCTCAAAAAAGGTAACTAATAAAAAACTACTTCATAGACTTATTGGTTCTCATGAGCATTTTGTTTAATTCCCACGTGTTTGTACAGTTTCCAAAGTTCCTCCTGTTATTGATTTATGGTTTTATTTCTTTGTAGATGGAAAACATACTTCATAAGATTTCAATTTAAAAAAATTCAAGATTTGTTTTGTGGCTTAATATATGGTTTATCCTGGAGAATGTTCTATGTGCTGTTGAGAAGAATTTGTGTTCTGCAGGTGTTGGGTGGAATGTTCTGTGAATGTCTATTAAGTCCATTGGGTCTAGAATACAGGTTGAATCCAATGTTTCTTTATTGATTTTCTGTCTGAATGATCTGGATGATCTAAAAGTAGAGTTTTGAAGCCTTCTACTGTATTGTGTCACAGAGTATCTCTCTCTTTAGATCTGTTAATATTTACTTATATATTCATGTGCTTTGGTATTGAGTGCACATATATTCACAATTGTTATGCCTGCCTGTGTATTCACCCCTTTATTATTATATGATGGTCTTCTTTCTCTATTCTTATTATTTTTGAATTATAGTCTATCTTATCTAAGTAGAGCTACTCCTGCTCTTCTTTGTTTTATGTTGCATGAAATACCTTTTTCCATATTTTCTTCCATCTTTTCATTTTTTATATGTGTCTTTATGTCAAAGTAAGTTTCTTGTAGGCAGTACATAGTAGAGTCTTATTTTTGTATCCATTCAGCAATTCTGTCTTTTAAGTGGAAAAGTTGGCTTATTTATATCCAAGGTTAATTTAGATAGTTAAAGAATTACTATTGCCATTTTGCTACATGTTTTCTGGTTATTGTATTAACTCCTCTTTTCCTTTCTTCCACAAAATCAACAAACCTTTAGTTACACCAACTATGGAAAAAGAGAGAAAACTCAAATAAACTCAGAAATTAAAAAGGATACATTGTGACTGATACCACAAAAATATAAAGTATCATAAGAGATTACTACAATTATACACACTAAATTGGAAAACAGAAGAAATTGATGTGTTTGACACATACAATGTACCAAGTTGAAATCATGAAGAAACAGAAAATTTAAACAGATCAATAATTAATAACAATATCACAGCAGTAATAAAAAGTCTCCCAACAGAGAAAATCTCAGAACCTGATGGCTTCACTGCTGAGTTTTACCAAAGATTTAAAGAACAAATAGAGATGCTAACTGAAGTATTTCAAAAAATTGAAGAGGAGGGAATATTTCCAAACCCATTCAATGATGTCGATGTTTACCCATAATCAGTCAAGGACATAAGAAAAAAAGGAAACTGTAGGCTAATATCCTAATAAACAGAGATGCAAAAATCCTCAGCAAACTATTAGCAAACCAACTTAAATAACACATTAAAGACATCATCATCATGATCAAGTAGATTTCATCTCAGGGATGCTAGCATGGCTCAATAGACATAAATCCATAAGTTTGATACATCACATTAACAAAATCAAGGACAAAACCATAAGAGGATTTCAATAGATGCTGGGAAGGATTTGATAGAATTTAGCATCCCTTTATTATAAAAACTTTCAACAAACTTGGTATAGATAGAACATACCTAAACACAATACAACCAACATATGACAAATTCACATCTAACCTCACACTAAATGTGGAAAATTTGAAAAAGCTTTTCCTCTAAGATCTGGAAAAAGACAAGGATTTTCATTCATCATAGAAATAGAAGTTCTAGTCAGTTATTCGGCAAGATTAAAAAAGGGGGTATCTACATAGAAAATTAGGAAAACAAATTGTCCCTGTTTGCATATGACTTTATCATATGTGCAGAAATCTCTAAAGATCCCACTGAAAACCTGTGAGAAATAATAAGTAAATTTAGTAAAGTTTCAGGTTATAAAATCAACATACTAAAATCAGTAATGAGTTCCTATGCCGTAACAGCAAACTACCTGGAAAGGAAATCGAGAAAATAATCCAATTTACAATAGCTACAAAAAATAAGGTAAAATACCTTGGAATAAATGTAATCAAGGAGATTAAAAATTTCAACTATGAAAACTATAAAAAGCACTGATACCAAAAATTAGAGAGGGAACATATAATTGTGTTCATGTTTTCAAAGGTCAATATTGTTACAATGTTCATATTACACAAACCTCACTCCTAAGTTCTCTGAGCCAACATCACAAATTCAGACATAAATAAGTCAGATGAACTCTTTCTAAATTTCTAACTTATAATTATTTAGGAAAAATAAAATAATTTTAAATACTTACATTTCAGAGTGTTTTGTTATTAATTATTCATATGGAACATTTTAACTGGAAGAAAGATATTACCATAATAAGCCAGTGAGATGAACTTGAAAGGGATTCAGGAGATTATTGGGAAGACTGGAAAACAGTCAGGAAATTTTATTCAGACTAGAGAAGGATGACCATGTTAAGGGTTATTGCAAAGTTTAGTGAAGCTAGTACCTGTGGTGACAGGGAAAATAGAAAGTGTTTTTAATGAATCAATAGACCTGAAGAAGGAGATATTCAGACAGGAAGTTTAAAGTGTCAAGTGTTTTGTTAAGCTATTAAGAAACGATAGAATTTACAGAGGTCCTGGAGGATGAAACCTTGTAGAGAAAGAACAAGTCTAAGGAGCCCCAAGGCACTTCTTACATTGGTAAAAGACTATATTGAAAGTGGATCTTCCAGCTTCAGTAGCCCCAACACGTTCAGATACACATCAATCAACTAGTACTTGGCTCTTTAAATTGTAAACAAAAATAAATTTTTAAGCCACTTAGTTTCAAATATTTTTATAACTGGAATCTAATTATTGTTTTCTCCACATAACTATAATTTAAATAGATGACTACATTATTTTTTTAATTGCAAAAAATAAGTGAGAACACTGGTCTAACCATACAATTTAATGTTATGGAAATCTTAAATAGCATGTATATTTAACAATTGAATAACTGGATTTCAGGACAGTTTTGTGTTTTCCAAATACTCTATTAATTATATATAAGAATTCATATTTTGTAATATTATTGTCTTTATTTGTTTCCTTATATTTATAAAAAGCTAGGTAAAATATTAGGAAGACTAACAGGTGACACATCCATTGTAAGACTTAAAATCATGTGCATCTGCTGTATGTTTCTGTATGTTTTTCTTCAGTCCTTTGCAAATAGTATTCTGTTTCTGCTTGGCATCCATTTTGTTAAGTTTGTTTCAGACTATCTGTCATTCTTTTATAATCAATTTGTCTTTTCTTTGTCTAACAAGTTTAAAGGATGTTTTATTTACTATGTTCTGAAGTATAACTTCAATGGACCAGCAATGGCTTAACCGTATTTATTCTTTCTAGTATTCTGTGAGTACTTTCAATGTGAGACTCAGATATTTCTTCAATTCTGACATTTTCACTTTATATGTTTTTCCACCTACTGTTTTCTCATATTAGGTTGTTAAGTCATACGTGTATTCTCTATGACTATCGATTTCTCCTCCTTATTTTTAATTTCTTTATCATTCTATGCTATATACTAGGTGAACTTCTCAGTACAGTTCTCCCATCCAATTTATCTCTCTTTCTGTTAGTAGAATGAAAAGATGTTATACTTTTCATCACTGATCATGACTGACACTCCAATAACAAAAGATAGGTTTACAAGAGAAGGGCATACAAGTTTATTTAATTAAAGTTTTACATAGCATGACAGCTTTCAGAAACGGAGACCCAAAGTCCTAGGGAAAACTATCTATTCTTATGCTTAAGTTCCATGAAGAATGGCAGTCATGTAGAAACGTGATTGTACAGAGGATATGATCTAATGATAGGAGACAGATTGGAGAACTCAGCAAGACCTATCTGTTCCGATTCTTTTTGACCTCCCTATGTAGCATTTCTACCTCCCAGGTGTCGGGCAAGATCCCTTTCCAATGAAGCTCTTCAAGAGAGAAGAGTAATTTTTCTAGGATCTGTGGTTTTATTTGGGGGAGAAGAGTTCTAGTTTCTATGACCTGTCTTGCAGAGGTGGAATTCTCTTTATTATGATATACTTCAGAGAAGGAAGACAGGCAGGGAACAGGAGGATAAGTGAAAATCAGAAAGACTTTGCTTCTGAGCCTTTTAAATTATTTTTAATTCAAAATATTCAGCATACCAAGGCATCATACTAGAGTTTCGTGTTCTGAACCCCCACATGCTGTCTAGTCATTATGGTATCTTAGAGAGTTTTATTTTATACAAATTACTATATTTTAATATCCAAGCTCTGTTATTTGGTTTTTGTATCTATCAGTTCTATATGACTTTGTCTTTGTTTTATAATTTCTCACTGTTTCTAAGAATTCTTTTTTCTTATATCTCTTTTAGAATCTTAAACCTTTTGTAAAATCATTTCAAACTTACTCTAACATGCATTTTATTGACTTTCTCCTATCATTCAACTGTTCATTTTGCTGATCTCATTATGAATCTGGAATCAGGAATTATGTTGACTCATATTGTAATGTTCTAGGGTATTTTAGATCTAGTCGTTTAGATAACATACAGTTCATCCCAGACAGAATCTTAATTTTGCTTCTATCTTTCAAAGTGAACAGCATTACAAAATAATGATAATAATAATAATAACTAAAAATGGTTTAAGTTGTTATAGTTTCCTTTCTTTCAGATATAGGGAGTCTTAATTCAGCCTCCATTTTTTGCTGAGTGGCTAGTTGCTGTTCTGTATTCCAGTGATTTCCCATTCAATATGTCTACACCCATGGGAGTTGAAATGTAATGATGCCTGCTTACTTAGACTCTTTTAGATCAGCATACTCGTGGTCTTATGATATGACAAGTAACTTACACAACAAATGATTAAAAAATTAATTTTGTCATGTTTGAAAAAAAAAGGGAACTGAAGTATAAATTCATCATCTTGACCAGAAATTCCCTAAGAACTCACCAATGCTTACCTTCCCCCACCTTCCCATTTAAACCTCAAATCCTTGACTTCAAATGTCAGGCAACACTCATCATTTCCAGGCATCCACATGCCCTAAAGGATCCTTAGTCAGATAATGTATAAGGACAATAAAAAGGTTCATTGAAAAGGAAACAGTTTACACACACTAAAAGACATAAAGTTCTTGGTATGAAGAGCTATAAAATGAATAATAACAATAAAATGTGTTCTAATAACCTCCATTTCCTGTTTCATTACAAAAAACAGGGAATAGTTTTTAACGTAATTGAACTAAGAGTCTGCTTTGGAATCTGATTAGCCTCAATTTTGTGCATTTGTGATCCTCTTATGCATCTTGGGCTGTCTTGCCATATGTCTTACATTGAGTTGTTCCTCATTAATATATAGTCATTAATTTTCTTCTTAAACTTTGAAATGACTGTATAATACTCCTCCCTCTTTCTTTCTAGCCAGATTCCTGGAAGTCTCTGCTTATTTTTGTTGGAGACATCATTTGTGCTCTCCTCTGGCTAGGTGAACTTCATAAAATAACTTTGGTGGAAAATGTCACTATAAACATTCACTTGAATCTAAAGAGTGATCTCCAATGGCAAAATAATCTATAAACCATGAATCTGCCTACCTAATACTATCACATTTTTTCATAATCAGTTAGTAGTTTTCCCTGCATTACTGTTAGTTACTCTATGATCAACATCACATAGGTCAACTAAGTAGGCATGGTGTCAAATGCTGACTTAGGGGTATACATTAAAAGGCACAATTCTGTTAAGGAATTTGCAGGCTGTTTGGAAGGGACAATGAGAAAAAGTTTCAATATTTTGTTGTTTCAGATTAGATCAAAAGAAGGAGACATGAGTAACAGAGAAACTGGGTAGGAGTAAAGTGTAATGGCAATATGAAATAAAAAGGGCCTAAATGATAATGAGGGCTCAGGAATGGAAAGAGCAAATCACAAACCCAACCAAAAAGGAGTTATCATATCATGAGACAGAACCAGTGAAATAAAAGAACAAGGAGTTAAACACAGTGATAAACAAAAGGGCAACAACTGTCAGAACAGTAGCAACAGGTGACATTTGCTAACTGCTAACTAAAATATTTCAAGCACAAGAAACCAAAACCATGTTAGTACCAGTGATGGAAACTGGAAAGAGATTCATCTTAATGAGGAAAATTATTATTGAGTCACAGAAATTTCAAGTTTGATGTGATTATGGGCCATGATAAAGGAGAGCCTTGAGTCTATTGAAGAGGTATACATTTCAGGCATCAAGGGAGTCAAAATTTAAAAAGAAGTGCAGTAAGGAGGGAGCAGAGAGTCTTAAAGAACACTCAAAAGACAGAATAAAATGAGAAATATACTGAGTATCTTATAACCTTAAAAGATTTAGTTTATTTAAAATCAAATCTATATAAATTCTGAAGACTTAGAGAGAAAAGATTTTACATTCTCTTTATCACTTAAGCAAAGAAGTAATGGAAGAATATCTTTTTTTTTTTACATTTTATTTTCCAGATCTTCCTTAATATAAATATTTACGCTTTAATTGTACTGCTTGATTGCTATATAGCATCTCTCTAAAGCACCATGCTATGGCAATAGTCACTATAGGGAACTAAAAATTTCTTTGCTTCTCTCTATAAACCCTTTCTCATTTTCATTTGTAATTTAACTCAAAGGAAAAGTTACCATTGTAGACATTCCAAAACATAAATTACACCTACATCTACAGTGGCCTCTGAAATTATCTCTTTAAAATGTCTTAAAGTATCATGCATTAGACGATAAATTAGTCATATCATAACAATTTATTTAATTTTTTTTCCCAAACAACTAAGATATGAAAAGAGAAGAATTACCAGTATATGAGATTGGAGTGACCATTCCATGTTTGTTTTTATTGTTGTTTATTTTCTGTGGAATGTTTTCTAATAAGCTAACATGTGCAGTATCTCTAAGCAAACTTCAACTGGACATATTAATATGGAGCTCACAGAGTCCCTTTTCATGTCCCTGTTTACCTTGGTACAATAGCCTACTGTGCAAATGCTCCATGGAGAATTCTTTAACACTGGGTGGCGCTATATACTAACAGAAAAAATATTTAGTTAGCATGAATATTTGTTTTTTTTAGTTTCAGTTCATTTTTGCAGTCTTGAATCAACTATCAATGGATATTATTTTGTGAGTCATTCTGATATTTCGCTCACACAAATGTCTGTTGCAAACTGACCTATTAGCAAGGAAATGTCAACCATGTTGCTCCAGCTAGGTAACAAGCTCATGATAAAGCATTATGACAAATAAACTGCAAGAAAATAAAAACATATGATAGAGATGCATTTTTTCCCTATGTCGATGACTGAGAATATTGGTTGAAGGGAAACATTAAGTGAATTACAAATTTGCATAGCCAGTGAATTCCAAAGTAGCATCACATTTTCTACTACCTAGTTATAAACAGTGATGCAATTATTCATCAAATATGATATGGAAGTTATTTAATTTATTGAGCTTGGTCACGTGCAGAGTCACTCAAATAAATTGAGCTATTTTTTTCCAGGAAATGGATACCAAGGCATTTATATTCAAAAGGGACAAATATAAAGATTTTTGGAAATTTTAACAAAGTATCTGTTATCCAGTTAAAGATTTTTAAAAAGTACATTGGAAGAATTTACTGATGAAATATTAGCATCTCTGATTAAAATAATAAAAGTCATGTGAAATACATTGGGGGAAGGAGATTTTTATTTTTCTCTTGAAAATGATACAGAATTAGTATATATATTTTAAATTATTGTATAAAGAATGTATTAGCATGTGAATTCCTCTTCCACCAGCCCCCTCCCTTGCCACCAATTGCACTCCAAACTCAGAGATAAACGTTAATGTTTACATTCAATCCTTTTTAATGCATAAAGTTCACTTTTGTACATATGCACAGATTTTGTATGTTAACAAGATAATACTATGCATATTGATCACATTAGTTTTCAATTATAAACAGACCTTAAGTATCTTTCTATATCCTCATAAAAGTTTTATTTCCAACAGTAGCATGATATTTTATAGCATAAGTATGCCATACATTTTTAACCATTTTTCTAACGGAATTTTTGGAGTTTTGATTTTTACCTTTTTTTCTTCTTTATTATAAACAACGTCACAGTAAACATTCTTGTACACACATCTCTGTGTATGTGTATATTTCTGTGGGATGAATTTTAGAAGTAGAATTGCTGAGGCAAAGGGAATGTACACCTTCCTAAAAAGTTTATCTAATTTCACATTTGTTCCAACAATGTAGGAGAGTGGCTTGTTGGAATCCTTCCCCAGTCCTTGGCAGCAATGAACAATATCAATCTTTTACTCCCTCATATTTAAAGGTAGGGGTGCTATGTCTTGGCTGTTTTCACTGTTGATTATATAGAGATTGTAGATTGTTTTATATTTTTATAGAAATTTATGGGTTTTCTTTGTAGACTTGCACATTTACAACATCTTTACATATCTTGATACTGGGTTAATCTATTATCTGCATATATAACATTATAAGAGATACTTACATCGTGTACATCTACTTTTTGTTAATAATAGAAAATGTAAATATTTTCCCCAGCCTGTCATTTGTCTACTAGCATTATTTATGTCATTTTTGATGATCACGAGCTTTATGTAATCTTCACCATTTTTATTTATGAATTCTGACTTTGTATCTTGCTTAAGAAAGCATTTTCACCTCAAATTGTTTAGGATATTTGCATTTTAAAGTAATCCTTTCATAGTTCATGTTTTTATGTTTATATCTTTAATTCTTCCAAAATTTAATTTTGTATATGGAATGTGGGAGGGAATTAAACTTTTTCTCAAATGATTAGCTAGTTTTCCAGATTATTTATTTAAAAGTTTATCCTTTTCCCATAGATTTGAAATACTGTTTTAATCATAGACTCAAGAAATCTTTCTTGAGGTTTTGGACAAATATTGTTTGTATTCTCAGGCTTTATTGTATACATTTTGCTTTCTTTTCTTAAAATTTTTTGTAGTAATAATCAAATGATCATATCAATATCAGTACAGGCTAATTGTTTAAAAAATTGCTTACATGCGGCTATGAAAGATCAGTGTTCTTCTAATGCGTACTAGTCAGCCTTTAAGAAGAGGGAAATCATGTAGTGACAACATGGATGAACTCAAAGGACGTTATACCAAGAGAAATAAGCCAGGCACAAAATAGCAAATACTGCATTGTCTCAGTTATATGTGAAATTCAAAGTAACCACTCACAGAAGCAATGAGCAGAGGCTGAGGAGTTGGGGGTAATAAGAAAATGTTGGTCCAAGAGTACAGGGTTTCATTTTTACTGGAAGAATAAATGGTAACTATTTGAGTTAATGGACATGTTAATTATCTTTATAAAGTTATTCCATATTGTATATATACATCATAGCATCATTTTGTATCCCATAAACATGTTCAATAGTAACTTGCCAGTATCTAATAAATAATAGAGAAAAATGTGAAAATGACTGTTTTCCTATTTTTAAGCTTTGTAAAATAATTTACACAGTGAATCTCTTCAATATTCAAAAAAAATTTTTAATTACCTTTCTCAAGGGCTTTAAGAATGGATAGCCTAAACCTCAGAACATACAGTTATATATGGACCTCAGTATGAAACAATTTATATATCAAAACATGGTTATATACTGACTTCAGTATGAAACAATTTACATAAAGATGTAATGATTATTGTAATTTTGCATTTATTATGTCTATCCTTAGTAAGCACACTAAAAGTGCCTGTATACCTTGGCTCTTTTTTAAGAGTAAGACTAGACACATGACATATTTGTCCTAGCAATACAGATGAAACTTTTTTACTAAATAGTTTGCCTTCTGAGACATATTCTAAAGATACAATTATATGATTTTTTTTTGACCCAAGGCCTCCTTTTTCATTTGGAATATCATCAATTGCAAGAATAGTCTCCACATTGCCTCTTTATGCACAGTATTTACATAAATTTAATGTGAGATGCCATGAAGTGCTTTTACTAACAACACTCTTGTTATCAAACATGAGGGATTTTTATTCACAGCAACTCGTTCTCTAACTCTTCAGACACCAACTGGGTTTACTACAATTCAATTCAATTCTGTAACTAACCACCTGGCATTAGCCACCTAACAACCCCCTAACAAAATAACCACCTAACAATCCCCACAGGTTAGGTCCTCAGTTCCACAAGACTGCCCTTTACCTCATTCTCCAATCCCAAGTCATGGGCCTCCTTTAGTTCTCACTGGCTATACATCAGCAGCTTCAACAACTCCCTCCTCAAGTTTTGGTCATTTGCTGGAACAATCCTCAGAACTCAAGGAAGTTCTTTAGTTAGTATTACCAGTAAATTATAAATGATGTAACTCAGGAACAGCCAAATGCAAGAAAGGCACAGGGCAAAATATTGGGGAGAGAGTGTTTTATGCCCTTTCCAGGTGTTTTACCCTGACAGCACCTTGCTCTGTTCATCAACCAGAAGCCCTCTTAATATCATTGTTTAAGACTTTACATGAAGGCTGAATCATGTAGATATCATTGATTTAATCATTGTCCATTAGCAATTGATCTAATTTCCAGCTCCTTTCCCCTCCCCAGAAGTGTAGGAGTGAGGTTGAAAGTTCCAGCTCTCTAATCATGCCTTGATTTTTCTGGCAATCAGTCCCCATCCTGAAGCTATCCAAGGCCCCTAAGCAGAAGTTTATTAGCATAAACTCAGACATGGTTCCTAGGGACAAAGACCAAATATGTATTTCTTACTGTATCACACATGCTTACATAATAAATATTCACAGTGCAATTTTCTAATAATAAATTCAAGTTTCTAATATTATTTTTTGTGTGAGGAAAAACTAAATAACATAAAACTGAGTTTTGCAATTTTTAGAAAATATTATATATTTAAAAACATTAAATCTGATTCTTTACAAGCCTGATCTCACTGTAGATCATAATAAAACAATGTAACCATTTTTGTAGTAAAATGTATTGATTAAGCAATTAAATCTACCTAAGCGCTATTTGAGTAATTTTCAAGTATGAAACACATTCATAAACAGAGTAAACTATAATCCTGTCATAATATTTATTTTACTGATTCGTAATTGAAAGTTTCCTTCAACTTAAATTCATTTTTTAAATATTAGATGCCATTAAGCTCTGCATTTTAAACAATATGTATGGTAGTCAATAAGTCCTAAGAGGAAAAAAAAAATCTGCTGTATAAGATTACTTTCATTGAACTAAATACATTGTCTGAGATATACCTAATTTAAAATAGTAATTAATTTCATCACACTCATGCTTTTTATTTCTAGAGCAATTTTTATTGAATTAGGTATTGTGGGATCTATACACGTAGCATTCAAATATCAACAATACAAACTACTCAATATATTTATTATACATTTATTATCATTATTTTATACACTGGCATGTGTTTAATATTATTTAAACCCCAGAATATCTTTATTCCGCATAGGTCTTTATAGAATCTGGACTTTCTTATATTTAATTTTTAAGTCAATATAAGTCCACTCACATTTGTATCAGTATCTCTTTTATTCACTGAGTCTAACTGTAGATTCTAAACAGGAACAACATAAAAATTTGCTAATTTTAATTCCTGCACTAAAATCTAACTTTACGAGTAATTATTACTCCATGAGGAAGAAGAAGAGAAAAGATTGTTTACTGAAAATATTAGCATTAATTTTATTAACTGTTGCCAGCATATGATAAAGAGACTTGAATGATTTGTTTGTATGTACATATAATTAGATTTTAGCAGGCCTTAACATTCATCTATCTGAGGAAAACATATGACTTCAATGTGAATATGTCTACACTTGATTTTAATAAATAATTTCTACAGCAATTTATCATTTTGGCTAACCTGAAATTTGAGGATCCTTAAAGGAGAACCTTGAGGTTATTAAAGTACATTTAATATTTTTAAATATACCTTCATTTTTAAATATGCTTCTTCTTACTCTAGTAAATTCCCAAACACTTAAATGATACAGATAATATAGCCACACAAATTTTCAGTTTCCAACACAGACTCTCTAATAATATTTAATATGTTACTGATACTTCATATGCCTTTACTCACAATGTTTAAACTAGTCCTATTATTCTATCTTACCTGATCCTTCACATTTCCCATGTCTAACCATCTTGTAAAGGCCAGAGAATGTCCTATCTGCCATATGGTGTTCCCTTGGATACATGGGACTTTATATATTGATGTAATTAAAGCCAATTTTTATATCTAAGCAATCTCGAGGAGTTACGATACAAGAAACTTGCAACCAGTGTCCTTAGAAAATTAAGGTAAATAGAGAAGTTCATTCCAGAAATGGGAAAAGACCCTGTCCGTCAACCTCAAGTTTCTTCTCCCATTGCTGAGTAGTATTTGTCACCTGTTGTCATAAGGAACTTCATGTCTGACACTGTTCTAATTTATGGATATTCTCCCCCAGGCATACCATGCCAAACAAACATCTTTCTTTATATCTGTACCACAGAATCTAAGATTTGATTATAAATTAGGATGGTAAGAGGATGAATGCATGTATATGTCTGCCTTTATGTTTCCAGGTAAAATTTTAAAATCTTAAAAGTCATGAAATAATTACTGTATTTTGGTTTTATCTCATAGGACAACAATACAAAAAACTAGATAAATTTTTGCATGTTTGCTTTTAAAAATTATAAAAAATATTTTATAATATTGTAAAGATTAATAATATATGTTAAGGGGTGAGAATACAACAGTGAATGGTACAGAATAAGTACTTTTCATGTTATTGCTAATTTTTTTTATATTTTATTTTAAGTTCTGGGATACAAGTAGTAGAGAATGTGTAGGTTTGTTACATAGATATATGTGTGCCATGGTGGTTTGCTGCAGTTATCAACCCATCATCTAGGTTTTAAGCCCTGCATGCCTTAGCCATAATTAAGAAGAAATAAGTTGATTTCAGAGGGTAGCTGTCAATAGTGTAAAGGATATTAAAGTAGGTATCAATCAAGACAGGTATTTGATTGACTAAAGAACGCAGCACTTTGTGGGGGCTGAGGCAGGCAAATCACTTGAAGTCAGGAATTCAAGACCAGCATGGCCAACATGGCAAAACCCCGTCTGTACTGAAAACTGGCTAGGGGTAGTGGTGTGCAACTGTAATCCCAGCTACATGGGAGGTGGAGGCACAAGAGTGGCTTGAATCCAGGAGGTTCAGGTTGCAGTAAGTCAAGATTGTGCCACTGGACTTCATCCTGGGCAACACAGTGAGACTCTGTTTTAAAGAAGAAGAAGGAGGAGGAGGAGGAGGAGAAACAACCAAACACCTCTCTCTCTCTCTCTCTCTCTCTCTCTCTCTCTCTCTCTCTCATATTTATATAAAGAACAAAAAAGGATTTGAATTACCTTTCACTAATTTTGGTTGTTGGGTCATGTTCTCCTTTGAATACTAGGTTGAGTTTAATTTGGACGATGTTTCCAGGTTTTATTTCAACTTATTTGCAATAACTAAAAATTCCTGATAAAAAGAAACAACTATCTAATATATTTAATCAGGAGATACAAGAAAACTTTTGTAGAGCAGAAAGCAAAAGAAAACAAGAAGTGAGGTAATGAAAAAAATTAATAAGAGTAATTAGAAAAGTCAGCCACAACTGAATATCTTGTTAATTCCTCCAGTTTTATTCCTCTACAGACTGAGTACCTGGTAAATTTTCTATTGGTGTTAATTAGTCTCTCTTCAATGAAACTGTATGCAAGAATATTCTACTGGACTTGTACGAAGGAAACTGCACATGGCTTAATAAGGCTAGTGTTTTGGATGAGTGGTAGGTACCAGACCAGTCATGAGAGACAGAATAACACAAATTAAAGAATATTTCTACCAGTAATGGGGAGCCACTGTAAGATTTTAAGCAGAGAGTAAAATCCGATTGCATTTTAAAGAAGGTACTTTAGATTCATTCAGATGAATAGATTCATTCATTTAACAAATGTTCATTGTGTTGTTACATATGCCGTGTACTGCTCAAGATGCTTGAGACAGCAAGGGTAACAGGACAAAAACCAATCTTTTTCATGGAGCTGATAATCTATCAGAAAAATTTGACAAGAAACAAGTAAATATATAAGTAATAAGATTCTACATACTGATAATATCATAAAATAAATAGCAGAATTAAGTGCTACAGCCTGATTAGTGGGAATAATCAACAGTAAATAGCATGGTAAGATTTTTTGAAGAGAACTATCGGATTAGAGACTGGAAAAAAGAGAAGGAAGTCACCATTTAAGGGCTGAAGCAAATGCAAAGAACTGGAGGGAAGAATGAGCTAGGCATGTTAGAGTAATAAAAGTGAGCCAATGTGGTTGCAGCAAATTGCATGAGAATTCCATTTGCAAAAGCGGAGGTTAGAAGGTAATTATATGCTGTGTCATAGTATAAGAAGTGGGGAAGTCTACAATTTTAAGAAAGTGAATCTACTGATCGGTGTTTTAGAATGGAGCACTATGATTTTAATTTTGTGTTTAAATCATACTTTTAGCAATTGGATGGATTGTGAATGAGCTCATATGGAAATTGGGAAATTAATTACATAGATATCAGAGGCCTCCAGGTTAGAGATAGCGGTGGTTTGTCCTCAGTGGTAAAGGAGGAGATGATTTTCATCTCTAACCGTGGTTAAGCATAAAGATAGAGCTGCAGGTACTCACTAGTAGGACTGATGGTATAGATGAGGGAAAGAGAGAACTCTTTAGATGATTCCAGAGGTTTGAAATAAGAAAGAGTAGAAATAAAGTGTGTTATTAACCGAGGAATGTAAGTAAATTTAGGTACATATAATTAAGGCCGTATCAGATGTGTAATGTGTGTTTATGAAACATTCAAGAATTCAAGAGTCACTTCAGGGCTAGGATGATGGAAGATGAGTCCAGGTAGTACCTAAGACTAAAATGAATAAGGTCAGAGCAATGTCTTTCTCTGTTTCCCACGTTTCATTTCCCCAGATTAACTGTTGTCAAGTCCACTCTTCCATTGATCAAAGCTCTTATGGTTTATAGTTTTCCCCTAATACTAATACATTCCTCACTGTGAGAAATAAATCAGATAAAAAGGGACTTTATATAGTTATAACCATCGAAATAGCCATTTTTGCAAAAATATTTGTAACTTTATGTGTTTCAACATAGTAAAATATAAAGTTATTAAATGTTTATAATAAATGTTATTGCTGTTCAGAAGTATTTGTTTATGGAATAAATTTTTAATTTTCTTTTTTTTAAATTGCATTTTAGGTTTTGGGGTACATGTGCAGAACATGTAAGATAGTTGCATAGGTACACACATGGCCGTGTGTTTTGCTGCCTTCCTCCCCTTCACCCACATTTGGCTTTTCTCCCCAGGCTATTCCTCCCCAGCCCCCCCATCCCTCCCCTATTCCCCCCAATGGACCCCAGTGTGTAGTACTCCCTTCCCTGCGTCCATGTGTTCTCATTTTTCATCACCCACCTATGAGTGAGAATATGTGGTATTTCATTTTCTGTTCTTGTGTCAGTTTGCTGAGGATGATGGTCTCCAGATTCATCTATGTCCCTACAAAGGACACGAACTCATCATTTTTGATTGCTGAATAATATTCCATGGTGTATATGTGTCACATTTTCCCAGTCCAGTCTAACATGGATGGGCATTTGGGTTGGTTCCAGGTCTTTGCTATTGTAAACAGTGCTGCAATGAACATTCGTGTGCATGTGTCCTTATAATAGAACAATTTATAGTCCTTTGGATATATACCCAGTAATGGGATTGCTGGGTCACATGGAATTTCTATTTCTAAGGCCTTGAGGAATCACCACACTGTCTTGTACAGTGGTTGAACTAATTAATTTTCATGTATAATGTGCTAAGTACTGCTCTAGGTATGTTTAAAATAGAAGTGAAAAAAGGTAGGTAGTAATTACCTTGCACTTATGGAGTATTCTATAAAGAATTCTACTTAGTTTAGATTAAAAAGCAGAACAAGTAAATAGTGTGCACAAAATAATTCATTTAACAAAAGTTTGATTACTAACATTCTGAGCACTGTTTTAGGTGTTAAAAATACATATGGCAACATAACACAAAAAAATCTTTAAACTTTATGAGAATTATATTTAGGCAAACAAATAATAGATCTGATTAAATCATAGGTGACGATTTATAATATGGTCATGTAATAGACTCAAAGGTGCCAACACTGATTGCTTAGACGGCAAGTCACAGAGTCAATTTGTACTCAAAAAGGGATCATACAAGTATGTGAATTCTTTGAGGTCATCTTAGTGTATTTCTACAGTCCTTAAACACTCAGTCTAAAAGTTGCAGATGTTCTAAGACATACAAGAATGCTAAAAAGTTTAAGTGTATTTTCAATACAGTCTTAATTTGAATATAGTTTTTACAAATAGCATAGTGTGAATATTAATAATAATAAAACTGAATCTTATTTCTTTAAATGAAAGATAACATTCACCATGATAATATTTGACTTTCGAATAAACTCTCTTTCATTTAAAGTGATCGGATGTTATTTTAGAGAAAAAAATAATTATTTTTGTTTACCTAAAGAGAAATTACAGTATTAAAGGCACAAAGAACTGGAAAGGTCAGTAGTGTCTCATTGTCATTCATTTCCTTGCAAAAGTAAAAGGAGACATTGCAGTTAATATTTCCTTTACCAACTCTCTTTACACTGACACGCTTTCCTGACTGGTGACACATAAGTCACTCCACTGAGGACAACTGGGATAAAACCATCAGTCAATTACATGATGCAAATTAACATAACCTAAGTCCCTTTCTCAAGAGGAACAGTGTAGGGTGATGGAAAGTGAGCAGACTTTAAATTCAGATGGATGTGACCAGAATTACACTTGTTAGCTGAGACAGCTTGGAAAAATTCTTGAGGTTTAAATTCCTCATCTGTAAAATGGAAATAACAATATCTCCTTTATAGAGTTATGGCCAATCTAAAATGAGATAATATATGTAATTCATTGAACATAGTGTCTCACACATAGAAATTCACCTCAACTGTTTCCTCAGGAATTAATAAAAGTATCCTTGTGCCCATTTACTCTTTATCTTTCTATGTCCTTAACATTGGAAAATTGTGATGATTAGTTAATTACCATTTAATATTAGCTAATAAATCACAGACATATTATGTCTCACCATATTTCAATTACTATAATGGCAACATTTAAATTCATGGTCATTTGAAATAACAAGCAAATAATTTTGTTTGGGTATACTTATTGCTAGATACCAAAATAAATGATTTTCCACAGTTTCTTTTAAAAGCACTAAATGCAAAACCTTAACTTAGCAGACATCTCATTTTATATGATCTTGACCAATTTCATTACCAATATTTTTCATCATTCTTTCATGCTCATAACAAATTTATTTAGATTTTTCTCATTGTGCTATTGCTCTCTATCTCTGTAAATGCTACTTCCTCTTTCTCCTCCTTCCTGTCCACTTCAGCTGTTTGAAGCACACTGTTTTCTCTAAGTATAGTATATCTGAATTTGTGTTCCCAGAAAAGCAATTACGTTGCTATCTTGCAAAACAGTGTCTACCAGGAGTTTCTTGAGATTGGAGTTATTTTTCTATCTCTATCCTCTCACATCTAGGATAAAGCCTGGACAATCAGTGCTAAATAAATAATTGATGAAATAAAATTAGAAGTGTTCAAAGTGAAATACAGAGAACTCTTCAGACATGCTTTACTAGTGTGTGGGATTACAAAGAATTTTTTGAAATCTGAAATGGGCTGAATGCTTGTGTCCTTCTTAAATTCTTTTGTTTAAATTTTAACCCCTAATGTGACTCTATTTGGAGATAGGACCTGTCAGGAGGTTATAGACATTAAGTGAGATCATAAGGTTGGGGCCCTAATTTCTTAGGACTGATATCTTAAAAAAGAGAAACTAGAGTTCTCTCCCTCACTGTCATATGAACAGGCAACTTGTCTTTAGACTTCCCAGCCTCCAGAACTGTTAGAATGTAAATTTCTGTTGTGTATGCCACTCAGTTTATGGTGTTTTTTGATGGTACCCAGAGCTAAGACAAACGCAATTAAACTTTATATAATATGGTGTATTTTACACACTATATAATATTCTTCATGAATTAACCCCACAATAAAATAACTCTGCTATTTGAATGTATATAATTAGTTTACCTAAGCAAAATTAATATTAATAAATTGTGGGGGAAGACTGATTTTGGCATTAAAGACTTCGCTAAATGATGTGCAGATGCAAATGCAAAGTCTATTGAAAATCCCACTGGTTGCCAATGATGCTACTTAGAATTGAGCCACCTCCAGTTTATACACCCATTACAAAATTTGTTCTACTTAATATATTTTAACCAAACAGAGTGCGTTTTGGAGACCCAAACTGTATTACTTAAGAAAGCTTTGAATCACAAAAATATAGCTATAATCCTATAAGGAACCTATGGTGAGAACAGCGTGTAAGAACATGTTTCTTTCATGACACTATTCTGAGACTCAATCTTCCTAATATTTTATGGTCCCAAGTATGGAACCATATAGCAAATTTGCTATTATTTGAATCTGTTGTCATTTATCTCTATACTGATCAAAATAAGTGAGCCAAAATATTTTTTGTCATCTAGCTGATTTATTGAAGGGAATGTCTTTTTTCATAATTTCTCAATTATAATCTGAGCCCTAAAGACTCTTATAAAATATGCATACTGAAAGGAACTCTCATACTAATTTAAGGTACATAGAAGGGAATTATAAAGGTTAAATGTTATATAACCCTCACACCCATCCTAAAAAGTTGGTATTACCCCTGTTTTATAAAACAAATGAGTGGAATAAAAAATTGATAAGTAACTTGTTTAAGGTGTTATTATTAGTGACTGTTAGAGCCAAGATTTAAATTACATTGCCTTTAGAAAGTCTGATATTTTTACAAAACTGAGGAGTAAATGATAATAACAACAAAAATAAAATAAAGATTCTTCTCTTTCTCGAAAGATTTCATAACAATAATAGAAAAATAAGTCTTTTACCTGATCAAAGATATATATAAAAGATGCTAAGTTATGTGTTAATAAAATAAAAATAAAAAGTCAAAAAACAGAGAAAGTACATACTACTAAAGCCACGGAAATGTTCATACATAAACCCATTGTGCCAACATTGTTTATTTTTCATCTTAAACAGCATGATATGTTATGTGCAATATATCATTGTTTTTCCTTGCATTATACAGTGTCAGTATGTGTTATGTGTTTCTATTTTGAGTATTACCTTACTCTCAATTTTAAAATGAAGAAACTGACTTTAAAGTGGTTAAGTGACATGTTCAAGTTCACTTAGCCAAAAGATGTCAGTGCTAGATCAAGACATTTTTCTACTGCTGTTACAGAAACCTTTTCCTAAAAATCTTCAAGGCCAAAACAAATGCCACTTCCTCCACAAAGCTGTGCCTAAAATTGCCCTCAGGCTATAAGTAATCCATACATCTTACAATAAAAAATGCTAATGTTCATTAATCAAAGCTCTTGTTTATTGGATTTGATACCAAGGTAAAAGACATACATTAAATAAATATTTAATTTCCTCCTCCGGGCACAGATAATAATACCATCTATCTTCTATCCCTTGTACATACAGGCAGAAAAAGGTTTCTGAGAAATAAAGAGATTGCAAGGTTCAATATTAGAATGTTTAGACTTACAAATTATTGGTGGTAACAATATTAGGACACATAGCCCATTTGTCACCTTTAATTTTAATCACAGAATGGAAAAATACCTCTAACTTCCTACAGTACCTGCTGAATTATGAAACCAACAGAACTGAGATCAAATATTAAGTAAAAGCACTGACATAAACAGAGTAATGGATCTAAGGTGATATAAATTTACTAAAATTTAAATTTGGAACAAAATGCAAAGAAAAAGTCACTGAAACTGTTTAATATGTTCAGAGTACAATCTCATTTTCAGTTACATTTCCAATTATAGGACTTGCATAAAGATGTCACATGAGTGTCTTTGTAATAGGTTTAAAAGGTATTTAAAGAAGGCATTAAAATCTTACACAATAAAGACAGCTTTACACAATTTAAAAGGCTGCCAGCTTGTTTTTTGTATAAAATTTTCAAATGTAGAAATGGTGTGAAACATCATACAGTCTAATGATTACTGGTATTACTTGTAAATTGGAAGTTTTTTACTCATTAGGCAGATGCTAAATATAATTAGTAATTAGAATAGTAATAAAGTTGTGCTGCTTCCAATTCTTTTAGTTAATTCATATTTTGATTAATTGCCTTTTTTTTCTTTTTGATGATGTTACTGCCCAGAAGAATGTCTGTTTTATCACTATGTATTACTAAATAGCAACAAACTAAGAATTTATTAATGTTCTTCTTTTACAGGTTAATATTTGTACACTTAAATAACTTAATTCTGATAATTCAATGCATTGGATTGATTATACAAGATAAGAGCAAGATTTTATTTTATCTTAGCCATTTCTAGTCATTGTTCATTGAGTTAAAAAATATATCTAATTGGTAATGATATTTGTTGCTACCAGGACAACAATCACAGTGTTCATTAAAATCTACAATGTAATTTTTTTGTTTTAAAACTAATTGTTATTTTTCTCTGTATTTTTATCTACTTAATCATAATTTTGTAATTATAGTTATTATATCTTCCATTGTTGCCAAAGTAAAGTTAATCATTAAAACATGAAAAAATGATAAAAATTCAGGTATCTCATTTTATTCTTCTATTTCTATAGAGCAGAAGAATGACACTTTAAATAGCTATTACACATCTGACATGCAAAAATAAGTGTATTTTAAGGTACTGACTTAATAGCGGTGAGTCAGCTTCTACTAACATTTTTCTTCAGCCCTAGGATTCACATTAATAAGACCTCAGGTTCTGTATATGTCAAATGGTAAAATATAAAACATTCAGGATGGTATAAAGTCAGTGAAATTCTATCAAAAAAAACACTTAATAGATACACATTTCTGTCATTTTCTATTTTCATTCTTAGTGAGTTCGAATTATTTTAACCAGAGATGAAATATTCTGTGTGAATTTTACGACAGAGGTTTGATTAATCAATCTACATCTATTTCAAAATTTTAACAATTTATATTTCTGTTATTTTTAGGTCATTATTTCTTTGAAGTAAAATTTTGTCTAAATTATTGGGCAGATTAAAATAATATATAATGGCTTTCTTCCATATATAGTCACCAGTAACTACTTCTACTCTTTTAAGGGTTGCCTACTTTATTTTATACTGATTATGCTTACTAAATATATTTTGCCAGATAATTGTTTATACTTTTCAACATTATTCATTAGATTAGATTTTTCTGTCAGTTTTAGTTCTATTAAAAATTTTACCAATGCAGTTTTAAGTTTTATCAGGATTATTTTGAATAGCTTATATTCTTCATGCAATGATTAATACTCTTTGTGCATTCTTTGGGAGGATCAAAAAAGTATGCCTGGAGCAAAGGCTTAGAATACAGAAATAGTCCAAAATACTGAGACATTGCTTTCTATAAAGTAACCTATGAGTAAAGAGTTAGTTACCTTTATATTCTGATTTAACCCAACCCATTAGTTTAAATAGAAGTTATATAACTTGCCATAGTTTGCCCTCATGACTTATACACTTTGTAACCTTAAAAAGCATCCCATTTATTTAAAGTAATCTCTTTATTCATATCCATAGCTAATTTCAGGCAGACCCTTAAGAAAACTATAAAAATGAGAAAATCAGATGCTTTAATTTTCAAAGATTTGGCTTCTCTTTCCCATGTAAGTATTTTACAATTTATAATCCATCATCGTTACAAAACTCTCATATTATTTTCTTCCTCTGTCTCATTGATGATTTTGTGTGCAATTAAGTCAGCATGAATATAAGGATTTACTAATTTAGTATGAATAGCATGCCAAGCTCTGACAGGTTGAAATTATTGTTACTATTCTCATAGGAAAAGTAGATGGCTAAGGAAACACAGTTGACAATAGGCAAAACAGACATATGAACTCGGGTTTCTTTGATTAATTTAGCTTTATCTTTGAACAATTGAATGCATCTGTTTTTTTAAAAAAATTTCTGACATTGTCAAAAATTCAGTGTGAAGCCTAACAAGTCAGGCTCTCTCCTCAATATCCACAAACATTTACAACTAACTAGTCTACACACACACACACACACACACACACACACACACACACGCGGGAAAGAAACATTCTTATTTTCAAAATATACAATACTGAATGATTGTAACTATTGATCTCCTTTTTATCTTAAATAAATTAGTTTCTGGCTCCTTCAAAAATAATAGCTGAAAGTATGAGAGTCTCAGAAAAAGTGGTGACTGAGTGGCTGAGCAGCTAAACAATGGTTTCTTAGTTTCAGGCCAAAAAGGAAAATAATTCAAATCCAAAGATAAACAGCGTGGAGGATCAGTCTTTAAATTGTAACTAACAGCAAAAGCATACGTACCACCTAGGTCTTTGTGTTTTAATACTGTTATTTACCAAAAGGGATTAGAACTCCTAAGAGAAATGCCTAATTCCCAGACTGTGGCTGGGAAAGAACAAGATAATTCAGGAATATATATTTTTTTATTCCTGAAATTAAGGAAGTGCTTAAGAAAGATGGAAAACAATCAAAATGATTCTGAAACTAGCTAAAAAGTGATTTTATTTGTCAATTCTGAAGGAAAATTAGCTTCAGAATAGTTAAAAACAGTAATAGTTTATAGTACAATGAATGAAATATAAAAATATAAATCTATAATAAAAAGTAAATTAATAGATAAACAGAAAGTTTGAAAATAATTGAGATGCTCTTAAAGATTCATGTACCTCACAATGAGGTGAAAAGTAACTTCAAACACACACCTGTGCCATTCAGGCACTTCTATTGTTAAGCATTGATGTGACAAGCAAATAGATCACTAAGTGAAGTTCTGGATCTCCTCCTGACATTATGAAGTGGAAGCCAGTTAGATAAGGCATGGCACCACATTCCTATGAGTATTTACTTGCCTTGCTTGCCCTTTTTAAATCACCCACAATGTTCTGGCCTTATATCTTCTTTGTAAAGCCTACGTATTTTAATCACAGTCTCAGCACTTCTGTTTCAGGACACTATAAGGCATTTGGTTTTACACTTAAAAATAAAACATACAACGAGGAGTGGTGGCTCATGCCTGTAATCCCAGCACTTTGAGAGGCTGAAGCAACTGGATCACCTGAGGTAAGGGGTTCAAGACCAACCTGGGAAACATGGTGAAACCCTATCTCTACTAAATATACAAAAATTAGGCAGGTGTGGTGGTGCATGCCTGTAGTTCCAGCTACTCAGGAGGTTGAGGCAGGAGAATTGTTTGAACGTGGGAGGCAGAAATTGCAGTGAGCTGAGATTAGGCCACTGCACTCTAGCCTGGATAACAGAGGGAGACTCTGTCTCAAATAAATACATAAATAAAAATAAAACACACAATTGCCATATCAACAAAGCCAAACTGAACAATCTATATAGTTATCATGAAATATTAAGGAAAAGTATTTAATAAAATTCAAAATTTAATTTATAATAAATCTGTTAACCTAATAATAGAGATAACTTCATTAGCATAATATTGCATATCTAGAAATAGGTATCCACAAATAACAGCATACTTGATGATAAAATAAAAAAAATATATTTTGTCTCAGTTGAAAGTATAATAGGGCCTATCAGTACCCATAATCAAAATTACATTTGATGTTCTATTAAAACTAAGATAAATAAAAATAAGAATTTCAAAGAAATAAATTAAACTGTCATAATTTGCATCTAGGATGATTATTTATACTAAAAATTTATTATCTAAATTACATCAGTAAGATAAGCAATTAAAAGGCAATAGAGTAAGGTCATTTTATGTAAGTTCAATTTATAAGAAGCAACTATGTTTCCACATACCAGAATAAAACAATTAAAATATTAAAATACAATAACATTTGTAATTCATTCGATGTCACAAGAATCTTGTAAATAAATCTAGTTGTTAAAAATTAAATGCACATTCAATACAGAAAACTGAATATTTTCAGGAAAGATTAAACTTATTTAAAAATTTAAGGAAATACTATGTCCATAGATAAAAAGATTCAGTTTTATAAAAAAGTGATCTATAGATGTAATGCAAACACTAACAATGTAGTTTTTATAAAACGTGTATGTACATGTATGTTAAAATTTGTTTAGTGTGTTTTCCTAGATTTATATGGAAATTAAATGATAAAACTGCCAAGACAATAATGTTAAATTGAGTATTGATAAAAGACTTAAAGTAATGTATATCAAAATATATTTTATATTTTAGTAATTAGGACTGAAGCTGTTGATGGAAGAAGAGACAAAATAAACTAATAAAAGACAATATTTAGTTTATGTCAAATATGGCATTTCAGAGCAAAGGGAGAAGTCTTTACAATAAATCATATTAATGGACTATATATTCATTAATTTCTAGCTCTTACCATATACAAACAAAAAGTTAGTCATATGTGAAATATACATAAAAATGAGCAGTAAGGCATCATGCTTCTAGAAAAATAGCAATAACAAAAGAAAGTAATAGTAAATGTGTGTATATAAAATTAAATATACATTTTTAAATCTTTGTTCATCAAAACATACAATTAAGATAGTCAGAAAGCAAGTTCCAGAATGATAGAAGATATTTTCAATGGATGTAACCAATAAAATATAGAAAAACTACAAAACCTCAATAGGAAAGAGAGAAAAAAATTTGGGGGGTAGAGGAATATTAATTTTATTAGATATAATTTATATACAGTAAAAGTCACCATTAATACTTTTATAGTTTTGACATATATAAAGTTTATTTTTAAAACATCACAAAAATTGCTGTTTATAAGAAAAATAGTGTAATAAACTGGACTACATAAAAATTTGTGAAACTCTAATTTTCAAAATACAATATTAAAAAATAAAATGTCAAGTCACAGAATGGAAAAACACATTTGAAATGCTCATTTCCAACAAAGTATTTGAATACGAAAAATAGAAAATGTCCTAAGTAGAAAACATTAGCAAAAATAAGTGATATGAGCAGAAACTTCAAAGCAAAAGGTATTAAAGTGACAAATAAAGTATGCTCCGTCAGAGAAGTTCATCTTAATATTAAACATTTGATTCTCTCTTACAGTGCAAAAATAGACAAGTCAAGTGTTAGGAAGATTACAAAGTAACTAGAACTTTTATACATTGCTGACATACTAACATTTTGGAAAGCTGATGGTATACTAAGGCTAAAAATGTGTAAGTTCTATAACCCAGTAACTTCACTGGGACTATATACCTAAGAGAAATACAAACCAAAATATGTACCTAAGAATGTGCATAACATCAGTAATGACAAAAAGTCTTAAGACCACTCAAATATCCATTCACAGAAAAATGAATAAATAAATAAGGAAAGGTATGTTCACACAATAAGGCATGTTCACACAATGCCTCACTATGCAACAATATAATAAACAAACTATATAGTCAATGACTTGCATGCAACTCACAAATATGATGTGAAAGAGGCCAATAACAAAAGAATATATACTTCTTCATTTCATTGAAATAAAACACCAAACAGGGAAAATTAATCTATGTTTTGAGAAGTAAAGCAGTGTTTATCGTTGCAGATGAGACTACAGGGAGACTGAAGGATGGATAAGGAATTGCTTCATGCAAGCCAAAGAGTGGTTCACTTCGTGATAATTCATTGTTGGGGGAAGCAGCAAAGGAGAAGACTTACAAAGTGCCTACATAAATTGGTTGTGAGTGACATATAAACGGAACAACAAACCACAGCAAACTGCAGGAGGCCTCTGTGGAGGCAGATTTCCCCATGCCTCATGTTCTGGTGCAGGGTTACCTAGGCTCTGTTACTATAAACATTGTGCTCAAGGATGTAAAACCCCTTCATAGCACTATAATGTAGCCAGACTTGTAGGCTCCTTGTAAGTCCCATGTTCCACCAGCTTCACCTAGATAAGAAACTAAAGATAACCACATGTTACTGTTTTGTGAAACTCTCAAACTGCCACTGTTATCAATCTTTAGAATGACACACTAGTTCTGGCTCACCAATTCACTCCATCATCATGTCACCCTATCCCCACCATCACTCACCCCCACCCTATAGATCAAAGTGATTGTAACCAATAAATACTGTGGTGAACCTAAGCTCAGGGCCTTCACTGCCTCCAGTAAAAGGTCATGGCCCCCTGGTCCCACTTGTATTCTTAATCTGTCTTTCTCAATCCTTTGTTGCCATGGAACTCTGGGTACCCATGAGTGATGTGGGGGCTGGTTCTCTACAATTGATCAAGCTTTATACTTAAGATTTGTTTACATTTCTTTAACTATAAGATGAACAGATATTTATTAAATTGATTGGTATTTTAGTTTCCACCACCTTTTAAATATAAATATAATCATGTTAACCTAAGCGCCATTAAAATAATTGGCATTCACAGATAATGTACAAAGTTTTTCCTATGGTTTTTAATACTCCCTGAAATACCATTTCTGTAGTCCTGAAATTGCATGTACAACAGTTTGAGAACGTGGTATTCAAGTTATCTTCAGCTAATTTGAATTTGTTAGATAATAATGTAGCAGCAAATGGTAAGAAAGTACAATGGTCACCAAGGTGAGCATCAGTCCAGCCCCTTTCCTGGGACTGCCTGTCTTAACCATAAGGTTGATTCCTGGTATCAGTGTTTCTTCTCTGTGATTCTATTCCTGTGGATGCATGTGACTGACTATAGGTAGAAATAACACCCAGATTGGGACATTTTTATTTTATCTCTTGGAAACTTAAGTTGGAAAACAGTAAACCCACCATGAGCTGATCTTTTAAGCGAAGATAATCTAAATCTGGAAGCCATTAGTGGACTAGTTTTCATGCTTTTGGACAAAGAAGCAAAAAATGCTGGTCCACAGAGAGAGAGAAAATTGAGAAAATATACAGTAAGTCCAGGGAGAAAGATTGGCTAACTTTCCAGTATAGAATTTCCTTGTTAAGTATTAATGTAATTCCTGCCTTGCATTATACAATTAATTCCACTATTCTTATAAATTTTAGCTCTTATTTGTAATGATAAGCTTAGATACATTATAATTTTATCTAGGATAATGTATATTTTGTATTTGTATGATGTACATGACAATTAGTGGAAAAGAGGGGTAATGCAAAATTTTTTCTAATTTCCTTTTTACTTTATCATGTGACATTAGATTTATTAACTTCATATCAGCATTTCAGTATGGTTAACTTTATATGATAGTATTTGGGTTTGGGATTGGTGAGTTTCCAGTTGTATAAAGTATCCTTGTATTATGTTAGGCATAATTATGAACTTATTATTTTCTTTATTTGAAGACCATGTATAATCTGACGAGATGTGTATGAATTCAAGATGACAAGGGCTAGTCTTGTGATGGTTAATACTGAGTGTCAACTTGAGTAGAATGAAGGATACAAAGTATTGATCCTGGGTGTCCTTGAGGGTATTGTCAAAAGAGATTAACATTTGAGTCAGTGGGCTAAAGAAGGCAGACCCATCCATAGTCTGGGTGGGCACCATCTAACAGCTGTCATTGTGACTATAAAAAACAAGCAAAAAAAATATAAAGAGGTGAGACTTGTCTAGGCTCCCAGCCTACATCTTTCTCCTGTGCTGAATGCTTCCTGCCCTCAAACATTGTACTCCAAGTTGTTCAGTTTTGGGACTAGGACTGGCTTTCCTTGTTCCTCAGATTGTAGATGGTTTAGTGTGGTACTTTGTGATCATGTTTTACTACTTAACAAATTCATATATATCTCCTATTACTTCTGTCCCTCTAAAGAATCCTGACTAATACAGCTGGTTTGCTTCCTGCTTTTGCCCACTCAGTATGATATTGGTTGTGGGTTTGTCATAAAGAGCTCTTATTATTTTTAGATATGTTCCATCAATACCAAATTTATTAAGGTTTTTTAACATGAAGAGATGCTGAATTTTATTCAGGTGTTTTCTGCATCTATTGAGATAATCATGTGGTTTTCCTCATTGCTTCTGTTTATGTGATGAACTATGTTTATTAATTTGCATATGTTGAACCAGTCTTACATCCCAGCCATGAAGCTGACTTGATCATGATGGGTAATCTTTTTGATGTGCTGTTGGTTATGACTGGCAGTATTTTATTGAGGATTTTCACAGCGATGTTCATCAGGAATACTGTCCTAAAGTTTTCTATTTTTGTCATGTCTCTGCTAGGTTTTTGTATCAGAAAAATGCTGGCCTCATTATAGGAGTTACAGTAACGTCCTTTGTTTTCAGTTGTTTGGAATATTTGCAGAAGGAATAGAATCAACTCCTCGTTGTACCTCTGGTAGGGCTGTGAATCCATCTGGTACTGTGTTTTGTTTCTTTCTTTTTCTTTTCTTTTCTTTTTTTTTTTGGTTGGCAGGTTATTTACTACTGCCTGAATTTTACGACATGTTGTTTGTCTTTTCATGGATTCAACTTCTCCATGGTTTAGTTTTGGGAGGGTGTATGTGTCCAAGAATTTATGCATTTCTTCTAGATTTTCTAGTTTATTTGCATAGAGGTGTTTATAGTATTCTCTGCTGGTGGTTTGTATTTCTGTGTGGTCAATGGTGATATCCCCTTTATCATTATTTTATTGTGTCTATTTGATTCTTTTCTTTTCTTCATTAGCCTAGCTAGCAGTCTATTTTATTAATTCTTTCAAAAAGTCAGCTTGTGGATTCATTGATTTTTTTTGAAGGATTTTTTTCATCTCTACCCCCTCCAGTTCTGCTCTGATCTTAGTTATTCACTGTCTTCTGCTGGCTTTTGGATTTGTTTGCTCTTGCTTCTCTAGTTCTTTTAGTTGCAGTGTTACAGTGTCAATTTGAGATATTTCCAGCATTCTGATGTGGGCATTTAGTGCTGTAAATTTCCCTTATAACACCGCTTTAGCTGAGTCCCAGAGATTCTCGTAGATTGTCTCTTTGCTCTCATTGGTACACAGAACTTCTGATTTTTGCCTTAATTTCATTATTTACCCAGGAGTCATTCAGAAGGAGGTTGCTCAATTTCCATGTAGTCATGGGGCTTGGAGTGAGTTTCTTAATCTTGAGTTCTAATGTTTGATTGCACCGTGGTCTGTGAGACTGTTATGATTTCAGTTCTTTTGCGTGTGCTGAGAATTGTTTTACTTCTAATTATGTTATTATTTTTAGAGTAAGTGCCATGGGGCATCAAGAATACACATTCTGTTATTTTTGGGTAGAGAGTTCTGTATATGGCTATCAGGTCCACCTGATCCAGAGCTGAGTTCAAGTCCTGAATATCTTCGTTAATTTTCTGTCTTGATCTATCTAATATTGAGAGTGGTGTGTTAAAATCTCCCACTGTTATTGTGTGGGATTCAATCTCTTTGTAGGTGTCTAAGAACTTGTTTTATGAATCTGTGTGTTTCTGTACTGGGTGCATATATATTCAGGATAGTTAACTCTTCTTGTTGAATTGATCCCTTTGCCATTGTGAAATGCTCTTCTTTGTCTTTTTTGATCTTTGTTGATGTAAAGTCTGTTTTGTCAGGAACTAGGATTGAAACTCCTGCTTTTTTCTGCTTTCCATTTTCTTGATAAATTTTCTTCCATTCCTATATTTTGAGCCTTTGTGCACCTTTTCATGTAAGATGGGTTTCTTGAAGATAGCACACTGATAGGTCTTCACTCTTTATTCAATTTGCCAGTCTGTGTCTTTTAATTGGGACATTTAGCCCATTTACATTTAAGGTTAATATTGTTATGTGTATTGATCCTGTCATCATGATGCTAGCTGGTTATTTTGCACACTAGTTGATGCAGTTTCTCCATAGAGTCATTGGTCTTTGTATGTCAGTGTGTTTTTGCAATGGCTGAAACTGAATTTTTTTTTTCCATATTTAGTGCTTCCTTCAGAAGCTCTTGTGAAGCAGGCCTGGCAGTGATGAAATCCCTCAGCCTTTCCTTGTCTGTAAGGATTTTATTTCTCCTTTGTTTATCAAGCTTAGTTTAGCCAGATATGAAATTCCGGGTTGAAAATTATTTTCTTTAAGAATCGTTAATATTGGCACCCACTCTACTCGGATTTGCAGGATTTCTGCTGAGAGGTCCACTATTTGTCTGATGGGCTTCCCTTTGTAGGTGACCTAGCCTTTCTCTTTGGCTGCTTTCAACACTTTTTCCTTCATTTTGACCTTGGAGCATCTGATAATTGTGTGTCTTGGGGTTGATCTTCTCGTGGAGCATTTTACCAAGGTTCTCTGTATTTCCTGAATTTGAATGTTGGCCTGTCTTGCTAGGTTGGAGAAGTTCTCTTGGATGATATCCTAAAGTGTGATTTCTAACCGGGCTCCATTCTCCCCACCTCTTTTATTACTCCAATCAGTTATAGTTTTAGTCTTTTTACACAGTCCCATAGTTCCTGGAGGTTGTGTTTATTCCTTTTTATTCTTTTTTTTTCTCTAAACTTGTCTGCATGCATTATTTCAGAGAGATAGTCTTCAAGCTCTGACTTTCTTTCTTCCTCTTGATTGATTTAACTATTAATACTTGTGTATGTATCACGAACTTCTCATGCTATTTTTCAGCTTCATCAGGTTATTTATATTCCTCTCTAAACTGGTTATTCTAGTTAGCAGCTTCTATAATATCATGCTTATTAGCTTCTTTGCATTGGATTAGAACATGCTCCTTTACCTCAGCAAAGTTTGTTATTACCCATCATCTGAAGCCGATTCCTGTCAATTCATTTATCTCATCATCTGTTCAGTTCTGTGCCCTTGTGAAGTAGTGTTGTGATCATTTGGAGAAGACACATTCTGGACTTTTGAGTTTTCAGTGTTTTTTTAATTGATTCTTCCTCATCTCATAAGTTAGGCTAGTTTCAATCTTTAAGGCTGCTGACCCTTGAATGAGGATTTTTTTGGGAACTTTATGATTGGTCCTGTTGCTGTTGCTTTCTCTTTCTTTGCTTATCAGTTCCCTCTTCTGTAGGACTGCTGAAATTTGCTGAGGCTTCTCTTCAAGTCCTATTCACCTGGAGAACTCCTGCACTTGAAGATGTCGCCCATAGAGACTGGAGAACAACAAAGATGGGTACCTACTCCTTCATCTGGGATCTCTGACCTCCAGAGACACCAACCAAATCCCACTAGGAATGCTTCTGCATAGGGTGTCTGACAAGCCCTGTTGCGGGGGTCTCACCCAGTTGTGGGACACAGGAACCAGGACCCATTTAAGGAAGCACTTTGCTTGTCTGTTGGTTGAGGGGGTGTGCTGCTCTGTGGGAACATCCACTCGCCTGGGCTGCCTGGATTCCTCAGTGCTAACAGGGGGAAAACTAAACCTGCTGGTCTGTGGACACTATGGTAACACTTCCCCTAGAGGCTCAGGTCCAGGGAGATCAGCGTTTTGTCCCTAAGCCCTGGCTGGAATTCCTTCAAGGAAGCCCTGCCAACTGTGGAGGGATAGCTGGACTAAAGAGGCAGTCTGGCCACCTTCTGCCACAGCCAGTGTGCTTTGGTTTGGGGAATAACCCTTGGGACCAATCCATCCAGTCTCCCCAGCTGCAACAGGGGAAAGTCTTATCCTGGAGCTATAGTGAAGGTGCCACCCTTCTTCCTCCAGGAGTTCAGTGACATAGGCAGTTAGCAGCCACAGTGATGTTGGCTGCCTCTCCCTTGGGATCTCAGAGGCCTCCCCCAGGGAGCTCAGAGGGCTGAGGCAGCAGGCAGTGGCAGTGATGATGGCTGCCCCTCCCTCCAGGAACTTAGGGGTTTAAAGTAGATTTCAGCTGAGGGATTGTTGAGAATTTGTACAGCTCTGTAGTTGGCCCTGGTGGGATGGGCTCATGAGTGGGATCTTTTGATCTGTAGATTGCACAGTTCTATGGAAAAAGCATGATTTCCTAGGTTAGGTAACATGCTCACTCACCACCTCGTTTGGGAGTAGGGACTCTCCTTCTCCATGTGGCTCTCAGGTGAGCTTTTCCTTAATGCCCAAGGGTCACGCCAACCACCTAGTATTCTTAATGACAGAACCTGCAGGATTCTCATTCTGCTTTGGGTCTCCTCAGTGAGAGCATGCACCACCACGTCTTCTAGTCAGCAATCTTGGTGCCACGCCCCACAGATTTTTTGCTAGTGAAGATACTTGTGGTGGCTTAATATGAACTTTTATATTAAGAATTTAGATTTTTTTAAGTTAGAATCTTTTGTTTCACTGATGTTTTTTATAGCTAACTAGAGAAACTCACTGAAATCAAAGAAAAACTTAAATAACAGAAATGTAGGCATAGAACTAGAATAAACCATAGTTAAACCAACAAGTATTGGTCTCTTATTAACCAATAACATCATCTGAATTGTACATTTCCAATCCAACAGACCACTATGTTGTGATGAAAGTTTGTGCCAGTATTGTGTTTATACAGAATGTACATCCCTGAATTGTCTTCACAAGCCATTCATTACTGTGTAGAAAAAGCACTCCGTAAAGTGACTTATAATTTAGCTGCAATTTTCAGTTTACAAGTAATATTAATGATTGTGTATGATGCTAACTATGGACAAAACACAGAGGTTACAGAATAATGTGCATGCCTCAGGATCAAAATTATAGTAGAAAAAAATTATTCATTTTATATTTGTGCATTTGACAATTATAAAGCACCACTTTTTCAGCAATTAAAACAAAACAAAGCATGCTTCAGAGGAAGGAATTAGGGAAGGGGTGTGTGTGTATGGGTGTGTGTGTGTGTCTGTGTGTGTGTGTATTTGTGTGTGTTTGCATAAGCAAACTTGCTGCAGATAACATATGAATTAAACATTATAAAAATAAAAATAAAAAACATTCTACATTAAACAAAATTATTGGTTGAAATACATTATCTTTTTACCCTAGTTTTTTGTACAAAAAGACAATCAACCAAATATAAGTTTTACATCAGAATCCCATTTTAACTCTTATGCTGTAAGCACCCACGTTAATAATAAACAGTAAATTTTGCTGTTTTGCATCCCTTGAAGAATTTTTACTAATACCCAATGGTAATTGTGGCTCAATTAGAAATCTTTTCTTTGTTTCCTTTCCCATCCAGTAATAGAGCAAATGTCATTTTCATAGGCAATAACTGAGTGCACAGGAATCAAGTCCGTATAATTCTAAAAGTACTGAATTTGAGGTTAAAAGACTTGGGGTTATATCCTTCATCTTTGACTAGCTAGCTATGTGACAAATGGGAACTTATTGTTTCTCTGAATGTCATTTTTCTGATTTAAAAACAACAGTGGGACTTTTTTATTTGCAAATTTCTTATAAGAATTAACTAAAACACTAAAGATAATGTTTCTGCCAAAAAGTATGTTTTATATCATATTTTCTTCTTATTTGTAGAGATCCTGCTTGGTATTTGAATAATATTGTCATTATTCATTCAACAGTTGCCAAATATTTAATGGAATGTCTCCTATTATTTAGGTTTTGAAAATACAGTGTTGAACAAAATCTTGTTTTCTTGAAATTTACATTACAGTGAAGCAAATAATTAAACAAAAACAAAGATATAATTATTTATAATACATATAGTAAAACAGTAACACAGGACAAGATTATAGACAATGAGTAAAATAAGTTGGTCAGGTATGGTCTTACTGAGTAGATGATATTTGAAGGAAAAATACAAAGGAGTTAAACATGTGGAGACTTTGGATAAAAAGAAATAGAAGAAAAATGTTGCTCTATTATAGTAAGAGGAATTGTGGGTATAATATTAAAAAGATATCAGGTACAAGCTCAGAGTCTTCTCATTCTTATTAAAAAGTATGATCATTCTATATGAAAATCGAAGGTTATGTGAAGATTTTAAAGTAGGGCAGTAGCATAATTTCTTCTACAGTCAGGTTACAAGTCCTTATAAAATCCGTATTTGCTGTCTTCACATATTAGAAGAAGGCGAGAAGAAAAGCCAGACCAGTTACAGTATTATTCACACAAACTACTGATGAAGCATGTCTTCCAGTATTAGAAGTAGAGCATATTAGAATGTGGCCAAAATAAGAACTTTTAAAATCAACTCAAAAAACTCAACACTTATTTTCTTCTTGTCTGCAGGAAGAAGCTTTTTTTTTTTTTTTTTTTTTTTTTTTTAGAAAAAGCTACATCCTAAAAAACTGAGTATACAGTTTGTTACCAATCTCAAATGGAATATCTGTCTTACACATGTTACTGCAACAATCTGACGTTTCATCAATTCTAAAGCAATACTCCAAATTTACAGAGAATATAAATGCAATCAAATTGGTATACTTTGATCTTCCTGATACAAAATACTACATCATCCTTTTGTGTTAAGACAGATAATTGGTTTACTTTCTCTAAAGCTTATCCTATTTCTCGGGTCCAGAATTTCACCAGTTTTGAAAACATTTTACTATATATTAATCCTCTCATTTTGGGTTATACAAATAGTACCTCAACTATATATTTCAATAAATCGAATACCTAGTCAAAATTTTCCTGTTATTGGCTTTAATACAATTTAGGCAAGAGATCAAAGGAATTTGGGTAAAGGTAACAGCAGTGAGAGTGGAGGGAAGTGTGTATGTTTATATATACACATGTATGTGTATATAAAAACATGCTTACGAATATGTTTTATGTATATGGAATATATTCAATAGATATATGGAAAGTACAAAGAATCAAACTTGATAAATCAAGAAACAGAAATAAAAAAGGTGATACAATTCAATATCAGAGATTATTTTTTTAGCAGTTCTAAGAAAATAGCAGCTGCAGAAATGGAGCATGATAATACAAAGTAGAGGAAGGGTAAACGAACATAATTTACTCTTGCAAAGAAGGTTGGCTATAAAGAAGAAGTAAAAGGAAGATAAAATTAGAAAAAAAGTTCTGTTGGAGTGGGATTTTTGAAAGAATAATGTTTTATTTTGCTGTTGACAGTATTGGACTTCAAATATTTATATGTTTATGGGAAGAAGTTGGTAGAAAAAGAGATATTGAAGATCTGGCAAGAGGTTTAGAGAGCTAAATTTGAGTCACTTCCATGATGATGCACACAGACTTACACGGAGAAGTGGTTGATAATATTCAGTAGGAGAAACATTTCTTTGAGTATTAAAAGAAAAACAGGAAAATGTGTGCAAGAGTAGTCACTTATTATAGATAATAGCAAAAATTTGAAGAAATTTAAAAAGGATGATATTTCAGCCATATACATGCATAACTCAGATCTTTATTCAAGAGAGAAACTGCTGTGAGTAGTTTAGCTAGCTAATCATCTCCAGTCACTGCCTATTCCGAATTCACCGATGTTTACTCTGAAGTAACCTACTGCCTGGATTGCTTCTAGTCAAAATGTGAGCACAGAGACAGTATCACAACCTGCCACTTAGGCCCAATGCAGGCCTCTTCTAATGAGCAATCTTGGTTCTGAAGGTCCCCATCACCACTGACTTGGCTAAGACTGTCTCAAAGTTGCATTGCAACCTGAGGTTCTTTCTATGCAATTCTTCCTCCCATCCTCTCTTTTTCCACAAGTGTTGGGTCTTCCTTGCAATTCAAAGATTTTCTCCATCTACTTCTGTTCACTCTCTCTCTATCATTCATAGGCATGTCCCCAACTAAATCTTTTGTGTTCTTAATTCCATCTTGGCATCTATTTCTCAGAGAGTTTGAACTCACAGTTATAAATTATCACTCTTTGATGTAGGATTCTATTTTAGAATGGCTTAGAAAATTTTAAAAGGTAAAGTACAGAGAGAATTTTATGCTTACTTGAACGTATCAACAAGCTATCATAAGCAAAATACATGGGAGTAAGGCAAATGAATTAGGTATTATGAGCTTTTCAGTAATAGATTCTAATATTATTAAACTTTTTCTTATGATAAAAAGAATATAACAAATGATTGAATTCATTTCTATTTGAACAAAATTGGTTTGAGCTTCAATTCAAATTACATGCTATTCAACATCACAAATGAGATAATGTAATGAAAGATATAAGAAAAAATTAAAATAAAGACAAAATGTGATGGTTACATAAAATAATTATTGGAATGAGGAATTGTATTTAATCTTAAAGCAATGAAAACATTGTGCAGAAAATTATTGATATATGCAAGTATAAAAAAAGTGTCTTAAGTTTTTGCAAAATTTCTAAACAAAATTTAAAGACAATGAACAAATTAATGGGTACAAAAATACAGCTCGATAGAGGGAACAGGATCTAGTGTCCAATACCACAATAGGAAAATTATAGTTAATAATTTACTGTATATTTCAAAATAGCTAAAAGAGAAAACTTGTAAAGTTTCTTTTTTTATTGCATTTTAGGTTTTGGGGTACATGTGCAGAAATTGCAAGATAGTTGCATAGGTACAAAGAAAAATGTTGGAGGTGATAGATATTCCAATTACTTTAATGTGATTATTACACACTGTATAAATGCATCCACATATCACAGGCATTGCAAAATATATATAACGGTGATGTTGCAATCAAACAATCAATACGCAATATAGAAAACTTCAATAAACATTCATACAAATGTTAATATTTTCAGTATAGTTTACCGAAATTTTTATTACAGAGATGCATTCAGCAAGTCAGAGGACAAGAAAAATTCATGCCTTTTTCCTTCACAAGCAAACTGAATTAACAACAACATGCTAAGAATACCTCTGTGAAAACTCTGAAGAATAATTGAGAAGCTACTGCACCAAGACAATTTTAAAGCCAAAAAGTATTCCAGCAAGAAAGTATAAAAATTACATGCCTTTTCACATAGTCTGTGCCCCTCTTTCTACATAGCATAGCATGCACAAAGAAACATATTACAATCAAACTAACTCAAAAGACAAAAAGAATAGAATACTTATAAACTCTTTCTACAAGTGAGTCTTGCCCTGAAAGAAACAATGAAAGGAAATTATCAAATACCTAATGCTAATTAAATGCCGATACCTCAAGTGTTGCTTTCTTACCATCATTTAATCAAGAGCACAAACACTGTTGTTCTATACTCACATCTATTTATATACTAAAACATCATAACATTTTGTTAATCTCTTAACTTTGGCCTTGGAAATTAAGCTGAATTCCTGTTGAAACTTACAGAATTTTAACCATAAAAATATCACATTTCTTAATTGTTTGATTGTTTTTTGAAGACTATTCATGGTATTAATTTAATAAATGTACTACATCAAATTTAAAACAAAATTGTATCTCTAAAATTAAAGAATTCTAAAACACTACTAAAACTTGATGACCTTAACAGTTACATAGGCAAATATGTCTAAAAATGTTAAACCATAAGTGGCAAATAGCCACTCACTAGTTCAATCTCCTTAGCAATCAATGAAATTTGAATTAACATTACAAATAATACATTTTAAATTAGAAATTAGCAGAACATTAGGAATCAGCATAATTTAAATCCAGTAAGATTTTGGTACAACAAACTCTAATGAGAAGGTAATTCAGTCATATTTTTGTGGTGGAAGTGTTATTTGGTAATACTTTCAGGGAAGGTTTCTATTCTCCTGCCCTAGTGAAGAAGCAGAGGCTGGCAGTCCCAGACTTAATAATGCTGAGGAAACAAGACAACTATTGTACTCAGCTGGTTATATAAAGAATGAAAACGAAGAACAGAATTATATCCTGAAGCATAACATTTGGGCCAAAGGTATTCACTATAACCCGTGTACAGAAAAGCAGGTAGAATATAATCAAGAGTAAAACATAACAGTATTTAGAGCAATACAGCAGTTAGGTTCTTTTGAGCAAGATAATTCCATTCAATATAAAAAAATCTATTTGAAAATATCAATCAAGGACATAGAAAGAGAAAGTGAATCTTCAACTGATAAAGAAAAGTTGATGTGATACAGAAGACATTTGGTAGCCAGATAGCTGTCAATAGGATAGGCTACAGAATCAGAGTCTAGCTATGAATCAATTTCCAAAATGTTCTGTCCAATAATGCCATTTTTATCTTTGTTAGGTGATATTGACTGGCTTTAAACTTACTTTTGTATATTCTAGAAATTTTACCCGTTGACCTTATTTATCCAGGAAATGTTTTATTTTCTAAAGGATCAATATTTCAATATCTTTATTTATCTTCTCTTATTTTCTTTTTGCTATTATTTACATACCCACTTTTTAAAAAAATGTGTCTTCTTGATAGGATTCAGATGATAACGGGAAGAAAATGTTTATGTTGGGCAAAAGAGACAGCAGAGTTTTATATTCCTGGGAAAGGGTGCAGTGGGAATAGAAAGTTAGGGAACCTCATGAATAACATAAGAACTTCAGATTTGGTTGCATTATTTTTCTTTCCCAGAAATTTTTTTTACATGTTAGTAGGAAGGTTTGGAGAATTATTTGTGGAAAGGTACAATTCTCAACTACTTCATTTAGAAGGCATTCATTTTAAATCACCTATATTTTGTTTATGAATTATAATTTTTAGCAAGATCAGAAACTAGTCCTTACATGACTTAGGGCATATGTATGAGAACTTTTATGAAAAAGTATTGAATAAAACCTAGATGTATTGCTAAGGAACTGATTCTGATATTTAAAAGGTTGTAATTACATGCTAGGCTGCTATGCACAATGGTTTAATTTTTCAAACCTTAGTTGAGAATCCATATTAATGTTGAATTATTAGAGGAAGTGATACATTGCTTAAGGTAAGTGTTATCTTGAGCAGACTGGAAGATTTTCATGTCCTCTCTCTAACTTCTATCTCTACAATCCCCAATCTACATCAGTTATTTGAAGAATTCTTATTAGATAACCAGAAATTATAGTTTCTGACAATGAAGTGTCACTGAGTTGATTTAAAAAAAAATGTGGACGAATTTTTCTCCCAAAATCTCATGGTTGCCTCTAGTCACCCTCTAGCAATAGCCACTCTGATAGAGTAGTATTAGATAATGAGTGCCCCCTGAAACTTCATTTTGAAACATAACTACCAGATATATGAAACTCTTCTGTTCAAACTGTTGTTTATGCTCAAACAAAGGGAAAATACAGGGACCAAGAGAATATAATTAGTATTTCTATCGACCCGAATTTAAAAGCTAGCTCTGTTATTTCCTCATTCAATGACATTTGTCACATTACTCAAACTTTTAAATTTGCATATTCATCTAAAAAATTAGGACAAAAATTTCTGACTTATGGATAAGTGAAAGGATTATCTTAAATAGAATAATGTAGGTAAGTTTCAGAGTAAATATTTAATGCATAATAGCTATTGTTACAGTAGTCATAATATTCTATTATTTTGAAAATTTATCTCTGTCATATTTGAATGATGATTTATTGAACTGAAAATAGCACGTTAATACTACCTTAATATGAAAGTGAATGTAGTGACCCACTTAATACCTCCATTATTATGAAGGTGAAATGAAGTAATTTGATTAGTGGAGGCAGAGAATTAGTTTTACTAAACCACTAAAACAGGTTAATTAGGAACCCATTATTTACGAGGAAAAAGTAAAGCTAACCTTAGTGAACACTGTCTAATGGACCAAGTACAACTACTTGCAGTGGTGACAATAGCTAAAATTTATGTTCAAGCCACTGAAAGAAATTTTATTTTCTCTACCCTTTGGTCTTAAATTTCTAATTGAAAACCAGTAAGAATAAAAAAGAGAAATTGTTCAGCAAGAAGTAAACTGAGTTCAAAACTGTGTAAACACATCTAACATAAACTTAGCTGGCATCCAAGTCTGAGAAATGGCTTCCAGAATCTGAGAAGGAGGAAGCCAAATCACAAAGATTAAGATCAGAACAGTTTTTTATGGAAAAATTAGCCAAGCATGCCAGCAGTTGCCTGTAATCCCAGCTACTTGGAAGGCTGAGGTAGGAGAATTGCTTGAACCTGGGAGGTGGGGTTGTGGTGAGCTGAGATCCTGTCACTCCAGCCTGGGCAACAGAGCAAGACTTGAGCTCAACAAACAAACAAACAAACAAACAAACAAACAAACAAAAGGCAGTTTTTTAAAAAAATAATTGTACTTACTCCTATTTGCATAAAAGCCACATGGTATGCTAGAGAATTGTAAAGTGATGTCTGTTGCTTAATGTTCTGTAAATAGTAACTGGATAAGTATATTAGTGTAATCAAAGGCATTCATTAAATCCACATGTTGATTAGCTAGCTGGTGGGGATGCTGTGTTGGGCATTGTGTACAAGGCAGCCTAAAATGTAAAGACCCTTACGCTCCTTGAAACAAACAAACAAACAAACTGTACATTTGGCATTAAAGACAAGTGAAAAAGCATTACTCAAACATGGTAATAAGAAATATATATGTATTTTGTTGTAAAACAGGAAAATAAGAAAAAAATCTTCGTATTTTGAAATGATTTTATATTGAAGGTATTTTTTCATTATTCCTTAAAAAAAGAGAATTATCAGTGCACTTACATCAAAAGAAGTTTTGATAAAAAAAAGTTCAATCTCAATTTGAAGTGTTTCATTAATTACATACACTGTGACATATTTAACAGATATCATTTGAACACATTTGCAAAAGCCAGAGGAAGTAGTCAGTGTAGGGTACACTCAGCAACCCATGAATGCCAAAATTGTCTTCTTCAGCATCATCAGAATACAAAGATCTCTGTATGTTCTTACATAATGGATTTTCGTATTAGTGGTTGCCTTTATTACACCATATTTTAACTGTTTTACATTAGCAGGATATTCTAGCACATGTGTGTGTATGTGTGTGTGTGTTTTATAGCAGGTGTGTGTGTCTGTATTTGTAGTGAGGGATGAATCAATGTATCTGAGAGCAGGAGATAATTATTCAGAACATTTGGAAGTCTGTGTCCTGCACTTAAACCTGTCTTTAAGTCAAAATGCCAAACACTACATATTATTTAGAAAGCTATGCCTAGAAGAACTAAATCAAAAATCTTTATAAAATCATAATTTGTTTAAGAATATTCTAATTATATATGGAGAATACCTACCTCACTTTTTTTGCATGTCAGTTCTTACGTTGTGAGATGTCATTGAAAGCGTACAGAAAATGTGGAGCTGTTTTATAAATGGACACACTTTGGTTTAAAATGTTCCTTTTATCCTCAGGTAAAGAAAAGATAGCATCAACCAATCAAAAGAAGCAGCAAGAGCAATTCAAGGAGAGACTTTTTATTGCTAATTTCCAGAGGGAATTAACCAATTTTCTGTATTATGATAGAATCAGCATATTGAGGATGGGACCTATAGATAATGTCAAAGCAGAAGAGGTGCTTTCAGCTTTGTGTGCCTGCTGAATCTTAAATATGAGCAACTGCTGAGCTTCTGTTTGTGCCATGATTTCCGGTCAGGTTTCATCAGATTGGAGCCTGCTGTTTAAGCTATATTTAGGGCATGACCCTAGCAGCTGGCTCTACTGAATGAGCCACTTCAAGGTGGTTATTATTATGCATGTAATAACTAAAGAATTTGGAAGAGCTAAGAAAAGCACTTATCCCTGTATATTCCATTGAATATTTTGGTAGATTTGAAATCCAACTAAGAGAGGTCCATATGAAAAATAAAAGTATGATAATTTACACTAAAAATAACTTTAATATTACCATCTGGATGAGAAAAACGCCATACAACTATGTCAGAGTAAGAAGAATCTATTTTGTAAATGCCCACAACTTAAAAGAAGTTTGAAAGTTTTAATGAAGTTTTATAAATTTAAAAGCACATTTCTGCAAATAGTTGATTTTTTAATACCTAACAAAATAAAAAATATCAAAATACCTTTACCATTATATTTACTGTCTATAAGAATAAGGATTATATCTCATTTGCTATTACATTTTCCTGTAAAACATGCCATAATTTAGGATGTTTTATCCCTGTAAGACATGCCATGTCATAGTAACCAGTAAATGTTTCTTAAATTTAATATTGTCTTTTGACATTTGAAAATAGAAAATGAGAACTTTGGAGAATGTCTAAAGAATGTTTAAAGCATTAAAAATGCACATTAAAATATGAAAAATCCTGACTACTCAAGTAAACACCCTCCTGTGTTTTCTGTGAGAAAGACTGAAAATGAAAATATAGCCTAATGATAAATATTACATTTCCAATCTTATAGAAGAAGATTATGAGGCAATTGTAATAATTATATTCTGGCTAAATCTTGTCATATCTATGCACCTCCAGGAAAAACAGGATGTGAGAAGGACAGTATCACTTTTTCACAGGGGTAAACAACTTGAAGCTTGTCAATTTAGTCATCTGATGTGTGCATGTGTGTGTGTGTGTGTGTGTGTGTGTATACACCAAATACTTCTGTACCTACACATATTAGGCACCAAATACTTCTATAGCTAAATGCCATTATCAAGGTTATCAATGTAAAAGTTCATAATAACATATACTGAAAACAATTTCTAAGTATTGCCGTGTAAGGTGGTAAATAAGATGGTTTCGGGTAACATCCAAGCGTTATTTAAACACTAAAATACTTATAGAAGACCGTAGGAGACAATGTGGCACTAGTACCAAATGTGAAACTAAAATGTTGGGCTGAGGGAATGTGGAGGATTTAATAAGAAAGTTTTCTCATCACTGAAACTGGAATAAGATATCAAACATATTTTACAACATTACAATTTTAAAAAGTAGTACTGTTTTTAGTATTTTAAATATGAACAATCATAGAATTTAAAATATTTCTCCTTCATTCTTTCGCTAAGATGTAAGTGAATATCCTTCTGGCCTCTTTCATTCACCCTCCTCTATATGAATGATATATCAGAACTAAATTATATGTGATCAAGAGTTGTTTGGAGTTGGTCTCTGATGGTAGGCTCAATTTCTAGATTCACGAGTATCTCCATGACTTTATCCTCAATCTATCCTATTATGCCAATAGTGTCACTTGGGTGGGGATATTATAATCTCCTTGTTGGGAACTACTATAGCACAAACATTTATCTTCCCAGGAAATCTGAGGATAATATATAATAATGCTATCCCCACATTTAGTTTTACACAGAAAATTCAGAATTAAACATTTTGTATAGGAATATAAATATATAAATGCTTTGAGTTAAGCATTCTCTCTTTTGACATATCTCTATTCAACACAGACAATGGATTTATTTTGTTTCCACTCAATTATTTCCTATTAATTCCAATTGCTTAATGCAATTGCAGGTCATTACATTGCAATTATTCAGTAAGAAAATATTTTTAAATAGGAGTCTATAAAAACACTTTGGAGTATTTCATTTGTAGCCAAGAAAAAAACTGCATGTACAATTATTATTTTGTAAAAAGCAACAACACAATAAGTAGAAATTTTTTTATGTTAGATTGCTAAAACCAAAATACAGACAGTTAATATCATTTGTTCTTTCTTTATATCAGCTTAAATGTGAAGAATGTGGTTGTCAGATAGTAATGAATTTAAACCTCATTCTACTGCAGCTTTGAGCAATTATATGTTAACATGTCTATATTTATTAATGTATTTTGATTTATTTTTATTTTACCAGAACTGAATAAGGACAGATAATGCTTTTCAAGGTCATAATTTTAAACAATTATTATAAAAAGGAAGTATGACATTTATATTTAATAAATTAGTAGGCATATTTAAACAGTTCACACTCAAGATTCTGAAGATATTTAATATATCTAGCTTATAACCTTTAAATATATTAGAATGACTATCCATAATTACATAGCATGCAATTACATAGCATTTGCAAGCTCATGCTAACAATTAAAAAAGGAATATTTATATAAATAAGTCATTAAAGACAGTTAAAGTGCTCAGTATTGCATGGAAAACAAATATCAATTTCTGTTTCTTTTTCTTTACATATAAATTTTCTGCATGATCCCTTATATTTTGTAATTAAATGTGTCATATTGTTAAATTACTGCTGTTGAATGTTTTAATTTTCACATTATTTCACTATCTGTAAAGAACAAATTTTCAAAATGTTGTTCACTTATGACAGTCAATTATGAGACTGTCCAGCTTAGAATCAGTGTCTCATTTCCTTTCTTCTATCCCCCAGATTTATAGGCTGGCCCTATTTGTGCTTCCTCTTCTACCCAAAGAAAAACTTATGCTAAGGATGTTGGCTTCCAGCTTAATCCATGTCCCTGAAAAGGACATGATCTCATTCCTTTTAATGACTGCATAATATTCCATTGTGTAAATGCACCACATTTTCTTTATCTAGTCTATCATTGATGGGCATCTGGGTTGGCTCCATGTCTTTGCTGTTGTGAATAGTGCTACAATAAACATAGGCGTATATACCCAAAGGAATATAAATCATTCTAATGTATGATTATTCTAATAATTATTCTTTATTAGAATAATGACTATTCTAATAATTATTCTAATAATTATTCTTTATTAGAATAATCATACATTACAATGATTTAATAATAATCATATTATTCTAATTATTATTCTTTATTAGAATAATCATATATTAGAATGATTTATATTCCTTTGGGTATAAACCCAGTAATGGGATTGCTGGGTCAAATGGTATTTCTGGTTCTAGATCCTTGAGGAATCACCACACTGTCTTCCACAATGGTAGAACTAATTTAAATTCTCAATAGGACAGTGTAAAAGCATTCCTATTACTCCATATCCTTACCACTACCTGTTGTTTCTTGACATTTTAATAATTGTCATTCTGACCAGCAAGAGATGGTATCTCATTATGGTTTTGATTTGCATTTCTCTAACGATCAGTTATGTTGAACCTTTTTCATATATTTCTTGGCCACATAAATGTCTTCTTTTCAGAAGTGTTTGTTCATGTCCTTTGACCACCTTTTGCTGGGCTTGTTTGTTTCTTGTAAATTTAAGTTTCTTGTAAATTCAAGTTTCTTGTAAATTCTGGATATGAGACCTTTGTCAGATAGGCAAATTTCAAAAATTTTCTCCCATTCTGTAAGTTGCTGCTCACTCTAATGATAGTTTCTTTTGCTGTGCAGAAGCTTTATGGTTTAATTACATCCCATTTGTTAACTTTAGCTTTTGTTGTAATTGCTTTTAGTGATTTCATCATAAAATCTTTGCCCTGCCTATGTCCTGAGTGGTATTGTCTAGGTTTTCTTCTAGGGTTTTTATGGTTTGCAGTTTTATACTTGAGTCTAACCCATCTTGAGTTAATTTTTGTTTAGCGTGTAAGGAGGGAGTCCAGTTCCAGTTTTTTGCATATGGCTAGCCAGTTTTCCCAGCACCATTTGTTAAAAAGGGAATCCTTTCCCCATTGCTTGCTTTTGTCAGGTTTGTGGAAGATCAGATGGTTGTAGATGTGTGGTCTCATTTCTGAGGTATCTATTCTGTTCCATTGGTCTATATGTCTGTTTTGGCACCAGTACCATGTTGTTTTGGTTACTGCAGCCTTGTAGTTTAGTTTGAAGTCAGGTAGCATGATGCTTCCAGCTTTGTTTTTTTTTATCTTAGGATTGTCTTGGCTATGAAGGCTCTTTTTTGGTTCCATCTGAATTTTAAAGTATTTTTTTCTAATTCAGTTAAGAATGTCAACGGTAGTTTGATAGAAGTAGCATTGAATCTACAAACAGAAAACCAATCACTCACACATAGGAGTTGAACAATGAGAACATAAGGGCACAGGGAGGGGAACAGCACACACTGGGGCCTGTCAGGGGGTAGGGAGGTTTGGGGAGAGAGAGCATCAGGACAAATAACAATTGCATGTGCGGCTTAAAACCTAGGTGATGAGTTGATAGATGCAGCAAACCACCACGGCATATGTATACCTATGTAACAAGCCTGTACATTCTGCACGTGTATCCTGGCACTTAAAGTAAATAATAATAATCAAAAATAATAAGTAAGTTCTTCAAAGACTTTAATACAATTAGTGCACATAGAAAACTAAATGTTAACTATCATTGTAGTTTTGATGCCAATTCTGGTGGTAAAAATAAGAATGCTACCATTCCATTAGTAGAATGGCTTTGTAGCATCCATTTATTAATAGTTTGAGGTACTCACTGTCCTGTTTTGTAGAGGTAATATGCTGTCACTTTGTCACTGTCTTCACAGTTTGAATAGCAACAATTTCAAGTAATTGAATTTATCTGCTTAAGAAAATTACTAAAACAATTGAAGTCATATCTCTAAGAGTCAAAAATAAATGGACATTACAGAGAAAAAGGAAAAAAACTTTTTTAGGCTTCATTCCTTGCCCATCTTTCTTAACAAAATAATAATGAGCAAGTAAAATAAAGCAAAGCACTAAATAAAAAAGGGGTATAGTACCAAAAAGAGTAATTGAGATCAAACCACTCACTTTTGGGAATGGCATATATAAAACTCTGTTGAAATATCTCAGACTGCTACTTAATATATGTTGAAACCATATTAGGTTAGCTTATCTTTAACAAAGTATTTAACATTCAATCAGTAATCATGATCAAGTGAGATTTATGCCTAGGATATAGAGATGTTGGATAAAAATTGCATGATTATCTCACTGATGAAAAAAAATGGCAGCTGACATATTGAACATCTTTTATGATAAAAGAAAATCTTCCACAAATTGGGTATAGAAGGCATGCACTTTCAAATAATAATGTACACAGCTTTATTATAGGACAGGCCCACAGCTAACATCATATTGAATGGCAAAAAACTGAAAGCTTTTCCTGAGATCAGGAACATGAAAAGAATGCACACTCTTGCCACTTCCATTCAATATAGTATTAGAAGTCCTAGCCAGAGTAGTTAAAAAAAAAAGCATCCAAGTTGGAAAGAAGTAAAATTGTTGTCTCTTTTTGCAGATAATGTAATCTTAATAACTCCACCAAAAAACTATCAGAACTAATAAATGAATTTAGTAAAGTAGGATACAAATCAACCTTCAAAAATTAGATGCATTTTTATACACTAACAATAAATCATCTGAAAAAGAATTCAAGAAAACAACTTATTTACAACAGTATGAAAAAAAAGTAAATTTAACCAGTGAAACATTTATACACTGAAACCTATAAATATGTTTGAAAGGGAACTGGGTGTGGTGGCTCCCACCTGTAATCCCAGCACTTTGGGAGGCTGAGGTGAGCAGATCACCTGAGGTCAGAGGCTCAAGACCAGACTGGCCAACATGGTGTAATCCAGTCTCTACTAAAAATAGAAAAATTATCCAGGTGTGGTGGCACGTGCCTATAATCTCAGCTACTTGGGGACTGAGGCAAGATAATCACTTGAACCCGGAAGGCAGAGGTTGCAGTGAGCTAAGATCATGCGAGATTTATCCCTAGGATATAGAGATGTACTGCAGCCTGAGTGACAGAGTGAGACTCTGTATCAATAATAATAATAATAATAGATGAAAGAGTTTGTTGAATACACACATGAATGGAAAGATATCTCATGTTCATAGATTCAAGAAAATAACATCATTAAAATGTCAATACTACCCAAAGAGATCTAAAGATTCAATGCAATCCTTATTAAAACTCCAAAGGCCTCTTTTTACAGAAGCATAAAAATAAACCTAAAATTTGTTTGGAACTACAAAATACCCTAAACAGTCAAAGCACTCTCAAGCATAAGGAATGGAGTTAGCAGCATCATACTATTTGATCTCAAAAAATGCATCAAGTTACAGTAATAGAAACAATATGATACTCCATTAAAAGCAGACATGTAGACCAAGGGAACAGAACAGAGAGCTCAGAAATATACCCACATATTCATGGACAATTGATCTTTGACAAGAATGCCAAAAGCAAACAATGAAGAAAGGATTTGTCTCTTCAATAAATGTTGTTGGGAAAACTGACTATCCATATTCAAAAAAAGAAAAATACTGATCCTATTTACACCATATGTTAGAATCAACTAAAAATGATTAAAGACTTAAATGTAAGACCTGAAAGTATAAAAGCAGTAGAAGAAAACAGGGATAAAGCTTTTTTACATTGGTCTGGAATATGAATTTTTCGATATGACACCCAAGCAGAGACAACAAAAGCAATAAGGGATGGGTTTAATCCCATCAATTAAAAAGTTCTGCAGAGCAAGATAAACAATCCATAAAGTGAAGAGACAACCTATGGAACAGGAGAAAATATTTGAAAGCCATAAATCTAATAAGTTGTATATCTCCTAAACAGGAACACAAGTCATTCAATAGCAAGGAACAAATGACCAAATTAAAAAATAGGCAAAGGTCCTGAATAGATATTTCTACAAAGAAGACATACAAATAGCAAACAGGTGTATAAAAAATGTTAAACAACCCTAATCCATCATATAAATCCAAGTCAAAATCACAATAAGATATTAACCTTACACCATTAACAATAACTATTATCAAAAAAGATAAAAGATTAGTGTTAGCAAAAATCAGAGAAAAGGGAACACTAATGTACTACCGGTAGGAAAGTAATTGGTTCACCTATTATTAAAAAAAGTATGGAATTTCTTCAAAACATTAAAATTGAACTACAATGTGAGTCATCTATTCCGCTTCTGAGTATATTCAGCGGAAATGAAATCAGTATGTCAAACGATATGTATATTGCAGCATTATCCATAATAGCCAAAATATGAAAACAACTTAAGTATCTTTTGATGAATGAAAGAATAAAGAAAATGTGACAAATAAATATTTTTAAATTATATACATATAATGTAATATTTTCAGCCTTTAAAAAAAGAAAAGGAAATCTTGCCATCTGCAATAACATGGATGAACCTGGAGGATGCTATGTTAAATGGAATAAGCCAGACTCAAAAAAAGAATCATCCCATCTACATGTGGAATCTGAACAACTCATACAGGTAGGGAGTAGAATCGTTGTCAGGGTCTGGAAAGTGAAGAAAATGGGTAGATGTTGGTCCAAGGTAACAAAGTTTCAGTTAGGATAAGTAAGTTCTGGAAATCTAACTACAGCATGATGACCATAGTTAATTATAATGCATTGTACCTTGAAATTTGCTAAGACATAGATCTTAAACATTCTCACCATACATGAACAAAGGTAACTATGTGAGTGATTGATAAGCCAATTAGCTTGACTGTGGTGATAATTTCACTATCTGTGTGTATAGCAAAACCTAACACCGTACGTCTTAAATATATGTGTGTATAGCAAAACCTAACACTGTACGTCTTTATTTGTTAGTTTATACCACAAACTGGAAAGAAAAGCCAATCAGCAAAATGTGGAGGATTATTTATACATTTAATACAATTGAAGTTATAAGGTATGGGTATAATTGCTTAGTTCTTCTTAGTTCATATTTTATGTAAGCTGTTACATAAATGAGTTATACTGTAACATAGATTTTGTAATACAGATTTTAAAAATTAAACATGTAAGTACAAAGCAGCATTTAAATTCAAACTTCTTTAAAAAAAATCACTATTCACAAATGAATCATTAGGTAAAAACTAACATGGAACTTTTACAGTAGTCAGAGATGACAAAGAGCTATATATCATTTATCTCTTTAGTAAAAATTCATTCATTTAGTTACTATATCAATGAAAATCTAATAAGGAGACAAAAACACAGGGAAAGATTAATATTAAGAATGATTAATTATAGCAGGGGATTGGAGTAACAAGGAAATGCCTAGTAAGAAATAAAGAGAATGCAAAATAATAAGTGAATTGCAGATATAATTAAAAGTATAATAGTAGGTACAATATGTAATAGTTACAACTTCAGTGGCTGAGATAGAACAACCAAAGTAGACTTTCCTCCCTACGTGTTGTCTACCTCCTCCAAGGGCTGATATTCAGACCTCATTGCAAAGGGCATGGCCAAGACTTGCTGAATGGCAGTGAAGTTCTGTAGTGATGTGCTAGTGAAACTTGCTGGAAATCTTCCCCCGGGAAAATGCCAGAAATCTGCCGTCAGGGGAGCCAGGAAAAGCCAAGCTCAGAGATATGCCACTCCTCAGGATTTGCCGCGAATCAAATCAGAGATGTGCTAGGGAAAGCTACCGACTGCTGGGTGCTGCTGACTGCCTTGAACTGCAGAGCCAGGTGCTACCAAAGCCCCAAGTTGAGAATCATACAGCAGGATAAGGAAGAGAGAGCCCGCTTTTCCTCCAGCATCTCCTAAGGGCACCCTACATGCAAAGCTTACCATCAGCTCAGCTGGCAAAGGAGGCTTAGGAGACTGGGAAGTAATAAATTGATTACCACTCCAATTATTTATCTTATCAATAAGTATATCTCATTTTACCTACTCACCTTTTCTGACTAGGTTTGTAAGACCAATTCTCCAGATAGTTTTGTTTTCCTTTCTTAAGAGAATTTTTAAAAAGTATCAACTATAAGCTCTTGCACCTTTTCTTAAATCTTTGTTCAGTTTCCCCAGTATGGGTAATGAATGAAAGTATTTTTACCTTTATTCTACTTTTCAATCCTAAGTAAAGTTTAGTTTAACTACCATTGACAACTGAAAGACAGATGTAGTTCTCAAGGCTTTCTAAATTCTTCATTTTAATAATAATCAATAATACATATTTTATAGCACTGTATGTTTTTAAAAGTTGAGTACCCATACTACCATTCTTTTTTATTTTTAGTACCGTATTTAATAAATATCAGTTATTAAATAAAACGAAAACCTAACAGTAAGATGGGAAAAGCTATTAACCTCATTATACAAAAGACAAATCTGAAGCAGCCAATCCAATCCATTTCTGCATTCTTCTCACAATAAGCTCTTCCCTTCCTCCACCACCCCCACCCTGTTAGGAAACTGTAAAATGTACATCATTTTTCTTCTTCTCAGGTAAAGAAATCTAAACTCCTTAATTTGGCAAATAAATCTTCACATTCTGAACACAACTGACTTATTTTTCATCCTTTATTTTCTTTGAATGTATCGCACTCAACATTCACTCTTACAACAGTTATTCCTCAGTAAGCCAAGTCTTTTTGACAAATACGTGACTTCATATGGCTTATTTCATCTTCCAGTTAAAAAAGCCAAGGCTAATAAATGGATAGATTATATCCACCTGGTGGAAGTAGAAAAAAACAAATTACTTTATTATTTTTAAATACAGTAAGTTAATACATGTAATATGTTCAGAACACTGGCTAGCATACCAAAAGTACTGAATAAATGTTAGTTCTTATTATTTGCTTACCTTCTGTTTTCTCACCTCCAATATTTACGAAGTAAGTTTCTTTTCTTTTCTTTTCTTTTCTTTTCTTTTCTTTTCTTTTCTTTTCTTTTCTTTTCTTTTCTTTTCTTTTCTTTTCTTTTCTTTTCTTTTCTTTTTGTGAGACAGTCTTACTCTGCTGCCCAGGCTTGAGTGCAGTGACACAATCTTGGTTCACTGCAACATCTGCCTCCTAGGTTCAAGCAATTCTCCTGCCTCAGACTCCTGAGTATCTGGGATTACAGACACCTGCCACTAGACCTAAGTAATTTTTTATATTTTTAGTATATACAAGGTTTTACTATGTTGGCCAGCTGGTCTAGAACACCTGACCTAAGCTTTTATATAGCTACTGCAGTTTCCAGTTATCCTAACTCTAGGGTGAATAGAAATGTAAAAATAAACACTGAGCAGTAGAGGGAGGAAAAACACCAAGTTAATTGCATAAATCCCACTTTCAGTTCTCATAACCAGAAGTGTCTCCTAATCTTTGTGGTTTCTGCCTTCTTTCCAGTCCTTATCATTATATAGGAATGTAAAAAAGTAAATAATCTTATTAATACTAATGTTACCTGAATCAATCATGTGGTCAGATAACATAATGTTAAAATTGGCCAAAATTAAGCTGTACCATATCCCTGTACCTATTGAAAGTAAAGGAACTGAGTGTAGGATGGTAGCCTACAGAAGACAAATCAGAATATCAAAAGAAGGCTGGATGAAAACAAGGGACATATAACCATAGAAAATTGTTTATTTTAAATAATTTTATTGTAACAAAATACCCAATATACCTTGACAATTTAGGTACCCCGATCATCACTTTCAATCATATTTATGTTTTATTTTTCAATTGTATTAGTTTACAGGAAATACAATAGTGGCCGAAAGATTATATATGTAGTCTAAGATCAAATGCTGGGTAATATCAGAGCCAGGAGTAGAACCTAGTTATTTCAATTAGGTTTATTGCTCTCAAAAAGAATTATTCTCTAGAAAGGTACTTTAACATAACAAGCCAAGAAATGTAACCAAATTAGTAGCATCAGCAAGGAAAATAATTTGCAAAGTGCAGCACACTAAACAGTGAAGAAGGAGTATCCTGCTGAACGCTGCATCAACCCTTCAAATCTAACCAAAATCAAAAAACGTCCTAAAAATGCATTTTTCTAACTTTTCTCTAAACTCATTTATTTGATATTATATCTTGGCTTCCTGTTTCCCATTAGCTGTTATTATTTTCATGTTACGCAGATTTAGCATAGCTATTTGTGCTATGCTCTTCGGCACTTCTCAGGAATGCTGATGTTCTTTACTTCCTGATGGCATGCTCTCTATTTTGACATTGATGATAATATTCTATAAATTGTATGAAATCAAACAAGTAATCAAAAATGCAGTAGGTATTACAGATTTACAAGTTCTCATACAACTTTCTTACCAAGAAAGCATTCTAAAATTTAATATTCAGTAGATTTTATTAATTCCGAAGTCCTCATATAGAATTTCTTCACCATGTTCCAGAGTAGGTCTTAAAACAGAGGCTAAGATGTTTATCACAGGATTCAGATTTGAGTTCAAATCCCAGCTGGAATTTAGGGAAGTGGTGTGACCTATGGCAAGTTTAAAACAAATACCTTGTAACTCATATTACATGTCTTTCAAGTTGATATAATATTAATATCACCGGTCATGGTGGCTCACACTTGTAATCTCAGCACTTTGGGAGGCCGAGGTGGGTGGATCACCTGAGGTAGGGAGTTCAAGACCAGCCTGACCAACATGGAGAAAACCCAACTCTACTAAAAATATTTTAAAAATTAACTGGGCATGGTGGTGCATGCCTGTAATCCTAGCTACTCAGGAGGCTGAGGTGGGAGAATCACTTGAACCTGGGAGGCAGAGGTTGCGGTGAGCCAAGATCACTCCAGCCTGGGCAACAAGAGCAAAACTCCATCTAAAAAAAAGTATTAATATCAAACCTATAATACTAATTTTAATCTTAAAAATATACAAAGTACTTGATACATTGCCTTCCCCACAGGATTTACACAATTTATGTTGAGATTGTTTGTACTGTAGCTATACATGATCTGTAGGGTAAGTCAAGGAGCACACTGAGGCTAGTAATGTCAACACGGTCAGAAAATTAAGTGACAGAAAAGAACACAGGGATACCAGCTCTTATTAGTGAGAATGAAAAGGTCAGCATCAAATGAGCCAGATATCAAGGCATGTAAGGTCAGAGAGAACATTTATTATAAGAAATGACTCAAATACAGATTAATTAAAATAGCTAGAAAAATCTCCTTTTAGCAACTCATTCTCCTCTAAGCCTCAGCTTCTTCTCATATCTAAAATGACATTCACAGAGGGAAATTCTTTGGAAGGCATTATTAAAATATTCAAAACAACCTTATAAGTTAAGTGTAATTATTATTCTCCCTTCACAGATGAGGAAACAGAGGCCAGAGAGGCGACATAAATTGCCCAAGATCAATCAAAAAAAAAAAAAATAGATGTTGGGTTGGAGCAGGACCATGTAGTTTGGATCCAGAGATCACACTCTTAGCCATTTGCCAACTCCCTTTCAACTATGCCAGCATGGAAGCTACTTTGTAAGGTTTGCCTAAAGATAAAGTATAACGCTGCACATAAAATATTAATCACTAAGCCTGTCCCACAGATAAACTTGTGGTAATGTTAACTATTGCCATGAATAAAACATTGAAATAAAAATTTCACTAGAATTGGATGGCTTTGTTATGCAAAGAGAACTTAAATGTATTTGTTTTACATGAATAAAAAAGTTAAGAGATAAGTTCATTATTGAAAGAAAACAAATATATACTTAGGTGAGTGAATACCTTAAAAAGCAACATTTTCAATGTTTTTATATTTATTATATCATTGTTTGTAGTATTATATTTATTACTATATTTTATATGTGGTTATAAAATTGTCTATCACTTATAGCTTCCATTTCATTTTTATGTCATTTATCTGTTATAAGAATAATAAAATAATATATCCTTTAAATGTCATATTGCCTGAACTTTTTGAACCTTTTTATTATTAGACCTTCATTATAATTTATTAGAATGAACTTGTGCACTTATAAAACTTATTTAGGTTTCTTGAGCCTGGTTTCCAAATTCTAAAACATAGAAGTCATAACTAGCCACTTTAGAATGGTCCTAGGCAACAGATTTGATGGCAAATGTAAAAAATGTAAAAAAATGTAAAAAAAAAATCTTGGCCACATAGCCAAGTGCTGTGGTTCAATCCTATAATTCCAGTATTTTGGGAGGCAAAGGTAGCACGGTTGCCTGAGGCTGGAAGTACAAGACCAGGCTGGACGACATAGTAAAACTCTCTCTACAAAAAATACAAAAATTAGCCAGGCGTGGTGGCACCTGCTCGAATGGTTTCAGCCACTTAGGAGGGAGGCTGAAGTGGGAGCATCATTTGTGTACAGGAGTTTGAGGCTGCAGTGAACTATAATTACAGCCACTGTACTTCAGCCTGGACAATAGAGTAAGACTCTTCCTTGAAAACTAGAAAAAAATTGCAAACTATAAAATTATTTTTAAAGTAGATAAACTTATCTATTTATATTTCTACTATGATGGCTCCAAAAGATCCATTTCAAAAGCAGATTTCTAATCCAATTTGAAACCACTGGACACATGAGCAAAAAAGATACTTTCAATTTTCAAAGTGTATAATTCTAAGTTCTGTCTTTAATACATAGAAAATTTACATGAAAAGCAACAGTTAAGCAGAATCATCTCTTTCAAACATACTTTTTTTTTAAATGCAGCAAAAATAGAAAAAAATACATGTTTCTAAGAATGTCTTAGTAAATCTATACTTGCATGAATTACATTTGGCCCCTCCTACCTTTGAGTTCTGAATTTATAGATTCAACAAACTGCGGATTAAAAATATATTTTTAAGTAGTGTCTGTACTGAACCTAGACAGATTTTTTCCTTGTCTTTACTCACTAAACAATAGAGTTTATAACAAAATGTTATATTTATATAACATTTACTATAAAGTAATCAAGAAATAATTAGAAGTATACAGAAGGATGTGCATAGGCTATATGCAAATGCCATGCCATTTTATATCAGGGACTGTGCATCTGTGAATTTTAGTATCCTGCAGAGCTCCTGGAACCAATCAACCAGGAATACCAAGGGACAATTCTAGAATCCAGAGTTTTTTAATGTAAGGACAGTGTTACATAAATAAACTAAATTTTTTATCTAAATGTCATTATTTCGAAGTGTAAAATGTTTCAGTAAAACACATTCCTATAAGAAGCTGTTTAACACATTTTTCATTTTTTAGTTTTCATTTGTCAGGTTCTCTGAATGTGAATCATTGTAGCCCTTACATTTCTACGTATTTCCTAGTCTCCATAACAAAATTTAAGATTCAACATGTATATTTATATGTTTGTAGATACATGTATTAAAAAATGTTCTGTGAAGCATTGCTTTGCTACCATATATTATGTAGTAATATATATCAATTTAATGTTTTACAATGACAGATCTAGCTGTTTTCTTTATTTCTGTGCCTCTGTTCTTCCTGCTCCTTCAAAATGCACACCATTGAGAAGAAGTGAAGCTATTAGAATACCCACTTTATATTAGCACTCATAGTACACAGTAAAGTTGAATAAAGAAATTGGCAAAGGATAAGAGTTTGACAGGGTTTTTTCTGTTCTTTGCTACTTTTCCTGGGCACATGCAGATGGCTGTTTAAGAATGGGCACAGTGTTTGCCCAGAGGTTTGACAACAATGTAGACTTAGAAGGTAGAATAAAGAGAGTCATCAATGAGCATAGTAATGGCAGGAAATGGTTCCAAAGAGAGCCCTGTGTTGCATACAGAAATATCCTAAAAACTGAAAAGAAACTTGAAGAATCATTAATTATAAAATGTATGTTTTCAATTTTGGCAAAGTGTGCATAGCTGAAAAAATCAGATTTGAACAATTTAGGTATCTAAAAGCTTTTGGTAGCTAATATTAATAACTAGGATATCATTAATCCATTTATTCTCATTTGTAACATCAATTAATATTTATAGCATGTTAATGATGTGCCAGACACTATACCAGGAACTGGAGATAAAATGTTGGGCAAGATATCTTTATGATAGTCTCACAGAACTTTCATCCAAGCAAAATAGACATACAGTTAAACACACAAATCTATTAATAATTAAGAATAATGTGTTCCATAAAGTATTTTCTCTAGGGAGCTGTGTGGTATACTGGAGAGACCATGAGCTTTGGAGACACGGATAATTGATTTTAGGATTCTCATTCAAACACATGCTAGTTTAGATATCTTTAAAAAGTTATTTAACCCCTAAAAAACTGTTTGACTAACTGAACAATATATCTGCTTTGTTCTCTTAGCTCAAATATTAAATCAGACAGTGACTATAAAAGACATCATATCTGGCACAATATGAGTATTTGATATTTTAGATCTGTTGTCCTACATTTTCAATAATAAAAGCAGAGATTAATGAGGTGCTGACATTTTTCCTAAATTATTCTTACAAAAATTCTGTGGGCCATTCCAAGTCATTGCTGTAGTTAAGGTGAATACTTTGTTTCTCTGTAATGTTATTCCAAGGAAATTAATTATATTCTTTCTCTTTATTATAAGAATGAATACTAAAAAACGGAGTTGAACTTTAATATTAGAAGAGCTATATTTTGCCAGTTTGCCTAGAGGTTAAAATTTATTTGTAAACCCCAAAGCAATGCTTTCAGCATTTTGGGGTAATTTGCTAATGTAGGACAGAAAGAACAGCAGACTTTTTCAATTATTACAAGACTCATGGATGACACTCTTATAATAAAAGACAAATTAACAAAGTAAAAGCATACAAATGAATTTAACCAAACTTTTACATGGTATGAGACCCTTTGGAAATGCAGATCCAAAGACAAGGAAAACTGTGTATTTGTCTTCTTAGGTATGATAAAGAATGGACAGTTGGGTAAATGTATGATTGGACCAAAATGATGTGTGACCTAAAGGAAATCAAGAGGGTAAAGGAATTTAGCAAGATCTGTTTATTTTAAATTCTTCTTGACCTCTGCATATAGGGCAAGGCCCCTCTTGAGTATAAGTCTTCTGACCTACTTTTGGATGAGGTAGTTCAGATAATTCTATTATGATTGTGCTTCAGGGAGAAAAAGGCAGGAAAATGTCAGAGTGACCTTCTAATTTCTGTAGCTTTCTCAATTACTAAGGTGCCATATTTCGCAGTAGCGTGATCTGAGGCTCAAACTCTACATACGTAGAATGGAAAAAAATTCAACTGTCCAATTTGCACTTTCCTATCTGATGTCAAATTAGGCAATCCTTTGCCTTCTTGTTTTGTTTTCACAAAGAGATGACCTGAAGCCAGAGGTAGCAGAGGGAAGTGTAATGCAAGGGGCTCCTGATCTGAGGCCAGCTGGAGGATTTAAACCCCACTCTATCACCTGTGGGTATAGCAGCCTCAGGCAAGGTACTTAATATATCTGAACCTTGCTTTTTTCTTTCATAAAATAAAGAAAATGTAACCTATCTGTTCATTGTTCTTAATATAATCTATGAAGATATGTGTGTGTGTACAGAAATGTGAGATGACTGACAGATAAATGATAAAAAATGAGAGATATTTGATAAGAGATAGATAAATAGATAAAACATATATCTATCTAGGAGATATATGTACAAATATCTCCTAGGAACAACTATTCAGTTCTTGCTACCTCAGTGTTTGTGGAGATTTTATAAAACATAACTACCATGAATAATTGAATAGACTGTATTTTTTGTTTTTCAAACTTTATCTTAAATTTTGTGCTACTAAGACAACTATAAAATAATAAACTACTAGGCCAGGTGCGGTGGCTCACGCCTGTAATTCTAGCACTTTGGGAGGCCGAGGCGGGTGGATCACAAGGTCAAGAGATCAAGACCATCTTGGTCAACATAGTGAAACCCCGTCTCTACTAACAATACAAAAAATTAGCTGGGCATGGTGGTGCATGCCTGTAATCCCAGCTACTTGGGAGGCCGAGGCAGGAGAATTGCCTGAACCCAGGAGGTGGAGGTTGTGGTGAGCCGAGATTGTGCCATTGCACTCCAGCCTGGGTAACAAGAACGAAACTCCGTCTCAAAAAAAAAAAATAAAAATAAAAATAAAAAATAAATAAAATAAAATAAAATAATAAACTACTTCAGAACTTAACTATTTTGGCTCATTTCATTCTGAAATAGAAAAATGCATAAATGTTAGTGTTAGATGACTGTGAACTCCATCCAGAAGACGGAGAAGTTTAATTTTTATTATAAGTGATTTTTAAATGACTTCCTATTTACGATATGATAATAGGAATTCAGAATTGCATTTGTTATTTCTGTGAATAAATTTTGTAAATTATGACACCTTGGGAAAATTTAATTATCCAATTTGTGAAACAAAAAATTATTGAAGTCTGTCACATTCTAATTACCTAAGTAAACAAAATCATAAATGGAATTACAATGTACATGAGATATCCTCAATAGTCTGCCATATATATATATTGTGGAAATAGAGACAATCCATATCATCTCTCTGCTTAGGCTGATTACAAATAACTGTAATTCTGTAATCATATATGCGTATTATAATTTTTTTTAAGACAAAGTCTCTCTGCTGCTCAGAAACTCTGGATGCAGTAGCTCTATCTTGGCTCACTGCAACCTCTGCCTCCCAGGTTTAAGTAATTCTCCTGTCCCAGTCACCTTAGTAGCTGGGGTTACAGGCGCATGCCACCATGCCTGGCTAATTTTTGTATTTTTAGTAGAGACAGGGTTTCACCATGTTGGTCAGGCTGGTCTTGAACTCCTGACCTCGTGATCCACCTGCCTCAGCCTCCCAAAGTGCTGGGATCTATCAGAAATTTTAATCCCACTATTTGAAGTTTAAATATTAAAAGAAATCCTATGCAGTTTCGATGAGCTAAATGAATACACATTTTGTATCTGAAATACACTTGAACACAATACTCTTCCTTTATATTCTATGAAACAAACACCCCAAAGACAATATTTTCAACTTAAACTGTAAATTGCTCAAAACTGTGGTCTCAAACATTAAGTTCTGAAAAATAAGCCAAGATAACTTAAAAGTCTTTCTGTATTAGGCATGAGGCTGTTTTATAAAGTTCCCAATGAGATCTGTCAGGCAATGCAAACTGTAGTTGAAATTATAGTCTTCAAACATACCACAGATATGTTAAGCAAAATCAGATGCTCAGAACTAATGTTCATATACATCACTATGTATTTTAAGCCAAGCTCATAACTGAGAAACTGAGAGAAGAAAATAAATTTCAATGCTTAGTGTGACCTACCAGCCTGACGCAATCTTTCTTCCTCTTTCTCTTCTGTCTCAAACAACTAATTTTCAATGTTTATTAAAATATACATACTATATATAAATATTTATTTTAAATTAAGAGAAAATGTACCAATGTAAAAATGTATCCTATTATTTTCGGATGCTTACCTAAAATAAATTGCCATTTTCTACAAAGAATAATTTGTGATAGTTTTGTGACCCTGATTTTACCAACTCATAATATTTACAGATGTTCTGCCAGTAGGTGAGAAGAGCTAAAATAATTACATTGAAAGGAATAGGAATCATAGATACAATTCTTATTCTCCAATAACATGAATCTTATAAAAAACATAAAGCTAAAGAGAGAGATACCTGAATTAAATTACCTCATTGGTCATGTAACCTGAGTACCTCTTTTGGGGTTTCTCTTTTCTCATCTGGATGCAAACTGTTCAGGGATCACAAATACTTTCTTTTTTGAATTTTACCATACAAATAGAACTCTATGGATATCAGTGCAGGAAACAGACCTTGACATTGTTTAAAATAACATAAGCTATGTCTCTGGTTCCATGGATTTGCCACAGAACTGAACAAAAAGAGTGAGAAGAAAGCATCTTGATATTAAATAAGGCTGCAACATTTCAAGGGGAAGTTCAGCATTAGCATTTCTAACATCATTAATAATAGTAACTAAAAATCAGCTTATTTGATCACTGCTGCCAGGCTTTTTCTACCATGTAACTATCCTTCCTTTAAATGGATTTGAAGCACAGTTACAAATTTCATAAATATATTAGCATTTCATTATAGCAGAGTTCATTATTAAGTGTATTGAAATACATGCTGGATCAAATCATGTCTCTTTAAACTCAACTTCTAGCAAAAGTATCATATAAATAAGATGATAAGTCTATAGTTAATATTCAATTTGTAGCACCAGAAAAGAAAAATTGCAGTATTATTTTTTTTCAGAATTATAAACCAGGAAATACCGAAGAAGAAAAAAAATGCTAAATTTCCATAAAAGCAGAGTGTGTACAGTGTGCTGTAGTAAATAGTAATGCTCTCCTCTCACCTCCCAAAGAAGTTCAGGTCTAAATCTCCAGAATCTCACAGGTTCACAATATGCAAACACATGTTGCAACCAATATGCAATATTATAGAAGGAACTTAGGATATTAAATTGAATATCCTAAAATAGAAGGGTCATTCTGAATTATCCAGGCAGGCCCAAAGTAATCAACAGACTCCTTAAAATATGGAAGTTAGAAGTCTCAGAACTAGAAGATAGTCATATGAAAAGAACTCAACCCAAATTTGCTAGCTTGGAAATGGTGGAATGAGACTATAAGACAAGAATGCAGGTGAACTCTAAAACCTGAAAAAGCAAAGATAGAAGATTCTCTCTCAGGGAATCCAGAGAGAACTACCCTGAGAACATCCTGATTTTAGCCAAGTGAGTTCTACTTGGATTTCGGCTCTCTAAAACTATAAAAGGTGTTTGTGTGTGTGTGTGTGTGTGTGTGTGTGTGTGTGTGTGTGTGTGTGTTAAAGCAAGTTACTTTTGGGGTAGTGGAACTGTCCTGTATCTTGATTTTGTTTGCAATTATATGTTAGCATGTGTTTGGTAAATCTCATAAAAATAGAAACAAAATGTATCATAGGTAAATTTAAAAGTTTTTCTAAACTCTATTTGCCTTAAACTCAGGCAATGTTTCATATTTCTATGTAAAGTTTTCCTGATTTCCCTTTCTTGTTTCCTATGTATATTATTTTCCTTTACCATAAACTTCAGAAAGTAAATTAATGTATTCTTTCCTTATTAAAATACTTTTGAAATATTTGTACTGATTAGATTTACATCTTATATTAGATTTTTAATACTGTTTTGGAAGAATAAAATGAATTATATTCAACTATTTCCTATGTAAAAATTTGAGTGCGTGCTCTACTTCATATATCTGAGTTCTGACAAGCATGACTGGAAAAATGATGCTTGATATGGTTTAGCTGTGTCCCTACCCAAAACTCATTTTGAATTATACCTCCCATTTCCCTGTGAAAGCAGCTATACCCTGCAAAACCACAGAACAAAGCTGTCCAAGGCTTTGGGAGCCCACATTTTGCATCAGCACAACCTGGATGGAAGATACAGAGTCAAAGAAGATCATTTTGGAGGTTTATGGTTTAATGACTGCCTTACTGGATTTCGGACTTCCATGGAGGCAGTAGCCTCTTTGTTGTGGCCATTTTCTCCCATTTGGAAAGGCTATATTTCCCCAATACCTATACCCCCGTTGTATCTAGGAACTAACTAACTTGCTTTTGATTTTGTAGACTTATAGGAGGAAAGGACTTGCCATGTCTCAGATGAAACTTTGGACTGTGGACTTTGAGTTAATGGTGAAATGACTTAGTACTTTGGGTGACGGTTGAAAAGACATGATTGGTTTTGAAATGTGAGAACATAAAACTTGTGAGGAGCCAATGATGAAATGATGTGGATTGACTGCATCTCCACCCAGATCTCATCTTGAATTGTAGCTCCCATAATCCCCACATGTCATTGGGAGGTACACAGTGGGAGCAAACTGAATCATGGGGGGTTGGGTTTTTCCCATGCTGTTCTCATGATGGTGAACAAATCTTTTTATTTTTAATTTTTTTTAATTTTTATTGCATTTTAGGTTTTGGGGTACATGTGCAGAACATGCAAGATAGTTGCATAGGTACACACATGGCAGTGTGTTTTGCTGCCTTCTTCCCCTTCACCCATATTTGGAAATTCTCCCCATGCCATCCCTGCCCCGCTCCCCCCCCTGCTGACCCTCTCCTATTTCCCCCAATAGACCTCAGTATGTGGTACTCCCTTCCCTGTGTCCATGTGTTCTCATTGTTCATCACCCGCCTATGAGTGAGTATATACGGTGTTTCCTTTTCTGTTCTTGTGTCAATTTGCTGAGAATGATGTTCTCCAGATTCATCCATGTCCCTACAAAGGACACGAACTCATCATTTTTGATTGCTGCATAATATTCCATGGTGTATATGTGCCAC
>CM052650.1:54771965-54789806 GCA_028533165.1 Leontopithecus rosalia | reverse complement strand
AGTACCATGCTGTTTTGATTACTGTAGCCTTGTAGTATAGTTTGAAGTCTGGTAGTGAGGGGGCAGAAGACAGCAAAACACACTGCCACGTGTGTACCTATGCAACTATCTTGCATGTTCTGCACATGTACCCCAAAATCTAAAATGCAATAAACATTAAAAATATATATATATACATATATATATACATGTATATATATATATATATATATATACATGTATATATATATATATATATGTATATATATATATTACTGACATATATCCAGAAAATTCCTAAGAGGAGTTTTTACGCTCAAAGAGAAAAAATAATAATAAAGTCACAAATAAATATATGAACTTAATTAAATTAGAAAAAAAAAAGAACTGCTGGATTACATGGTGATTTTATTTTTAATATTTCTGAAGAACTGCTATGCTGTTTTTCACAAATCCTGTACCAGTTTACATTCATACTTACAGTGTATCAGGGTTATAATTTTTCAACATCCTTGCTAACACTTCTTACTTTCCTTTTTTTTTGATAGGAATTTGAATAGGCATGAAGTAATATTTCATTGTAATTTTGACTGTCATTTCCCTAATCATTAGTTTGTCGAGTATCTTTGTGTGTGTGCTTTTTGCCATTGGCATATCTTCTTTTGAGAAATGTCTATTGAAGCTCTTTGCCTATTTTTTAATTGGGTCATTTGTATTTCTGTTTTTGAGTTTTAGGAGTACTCTGTGCTCTGGATATTAATTTCTTAACAGATATATGGTTTGCAAATATTTCCTGCATTTTGTGGGTGGTTTTTAATTTTGTTGCTGGTGTCTTTTGATAAACATTAAAAAATGTGAGTCCAATTTGTTATTGTTTTCTTTTGTTACTTATACTTTTTAGTATCTCACCTAAGAAATCATTGCCAAATTCAATATCGTTAAGTTTTTGCCCCTATATTTTCTTCTAAGAGTTTTGTTTTTGAGGTCTTACACTTAGGTACTTGAACTTCTTTGAATTAATTTTTATATACCATGTTAGATAGTGGTCAATCCTCAATCTTTTGAATGTGGCTATCCAGTTTCTGCAGCATTAATTCTTGAGAAGGCAATGTTTCCCCTCATTGAATGGTTTTGGCATTATTCAATGATCTTCTCAAAGATCATTTGAGCATTTTGTGAAGATTTATTTCTGGGCCCTCCATTTTATTCCATTGTTATGTCTTTCTTTTTTTTTTTTTTTTGAGACGGAGTTTTGCTCGTTACCCAGGCTGGAGTGCAATGGCGCAATCTCAGCTCACGGCAACCTCCGCCTTCTGGGTTCAGGCAATTCTCCTGCCTCAGCCTCCTGAGTAGCTGGGATTACAGGCACGTGCCACCATGCCCAGCTAATTTATTGTATTTTGAGTAGAGACGGGGTTTCACCATGTTGACCAGGATGGTCTCAATCTGTTGACCTCGTGATCCACCCACCTCGGCCTCCCAAAGTGCTGGGATTACAGGCTTGAGCCACCGCGCCCAGCCTGTTATGTCTTTCTTTATGCCAGTTTTACACTGTTTTGATTACTGTAGCTTTGTAGTAAGTTTTGGAATCAGAAGTTGAGCCTCTAACTTTGTTCTTCTTTTTAGAGATTGATTTTGCTACCTGAGGTTCCTTGAAATTACATATAAATTTTAGAATGGGTTTTTCCTTTCCACAAAAAAAGTTGAGATTTTGATAGAGATAGTATTAAATCTGCAATTTCTTTGGGCAATATGGATATATTAATGGTATTGAGTCTTTCAATCTATAAACATAGGATGTGTTCCATTTACATATGTATTCTTTGATTTATTTTAGTAATCATTTGTAGTTTACATTGTACACATCGTTTACCAACTCCTTCATTAATTCCTGTTTTCTTTTTGATACCATTGTAACTAGGATTGTTTAAGTATTTTTTTTTCCAAATTAAAAAAAATGTGTATTGACATATTTTGCTACTTTGATGAATTTATTTTTTAGCTATTTTATGTGAATCGTTAGAGTTTTCTACATATAAAATTACATAATTTGCAGAGATAATTTTATTTATTTATTTCTAATTTTAAAGTCTTTGATTTCTTTGTCTTTCCTACTTGTTCTGGCTAGTACTTCCAGTACTATGTTGAATAAAAGTGTCAAAAAGAGGCATTTTTAATATATTAATTGAGATGATGACTTTTTTCCATTATTCTATTAATGTAGTATATTATATTAATATTGGTATGTTGAACTATCTTCGCCTTCCAGGAATAAATGCCATTTGGTCATGGTGTATAATTCTTTCATTATGCTGCTGAACTTGGTTTGCTAGTATTTTCTTGAGGATTTTCATATTGATCTTCATAAAGGGCATTAGTGTGCAGTCTCTTATAGTGTCTTTGTCTTGTTTTGGTATCATGATAATTCTGGCTTAACAGAATGAGTTATGCAGGGTTCCATCATCTTTAATTTTTTAGAAATATATGAGAAAAAAATGGTATTAGTTTTTTAATTCCTGGTAGAGTTCACTAGTGAAGCCATTAGATTCTAGAATTTTTGTCACGTGATTTTTGATAATAGAGTCAATCTTCTTTCTAATTATAAAGCTATTTAGATTTTCTATTTCTTTATGATTTAGTAGATGTTGTATTTCTAACATTTTGTCTGTTTTATTTAGGGCACAAAGTTTGTTGGCATGCAATGGCTAATGGTATTCTCTTATAATAATCTTATTTTCATTGAGTAGGTTACTCCATACCTTAATTTCTGATTTTAGAATTTTGAATTTTCTCTCTTTTTCTTTAGTCCACCTCACACACAAAAAAATTTATTTTGTTGATATTTTCAAAAAACAAACATCTAGTTTTATTAATTTTCTCTATTGTTTTTCTATTCTTTCTTTAATTGAGCTCTGCTCATATCTTTAATACATTCTTCCTTCTGCTAGCTCTGGATAAGTTTGGTTTTTTCTAGTCCTTTGCTTCAAAAATCAGGTAAGTTGAAACTTTAATTATTTTATGATTTAAGAATTTATAACTATAATTTTCTCCCTTAGGACTGCTTTGTTACAAGTTTTTGTAATTTGTGTTTTCATTTTAATTCATTTCTAAGTATTGCTAATTACTCTTGTGATTTGTTGTTTGGTCCATTGTTTAAAAATGTATTGTTTGATTTCCACATTTTGTGTGTTTTCAAGGTTTACATCTCTTAATAATTTCTAATGTCATCCTATATGGTCAGATAAGATTATTTCTATCATAGCTATCTTTTAAAATCCGATGAGATTTAATTTGTGGACTAACAGAACACCTGAAATATGCCCCATGCATACTTGGGAAGAATATGCATGCTATATTTTTTGGGTAGAAAGTTCCATATATGTCTGTTACATCTACTTGATTTATTGTGGTATTTAAGTCCTCTAATTCTTCACCCTCTTTTATCTGATTATTCTGTTCATTATGAAGAGAAAGATATTGAAGTATCCATTATTATATTATTGTAGAACTGTATATTTCTCCCTTCTGACAATTTTTACCTATATATAGCTTATCTGTTTTTAGGTGCACAAATGTTTATAATTATTATATTTTCTTAAGATATTGAAACTTTCATTAATATATAATATCATTTTGTCTCTTTTAAACCTTTTGACTTAAAGTTTTTTTCTCTAATAGCTATCTATTCTTTCTTTCTGATTACTAGTTGTGTAGAATATATATTTAGTCCTTTCACCTTTAATATATTTATGTATCTGGATCTAAAGAGATTCTCCTGTAGACAATATGAAATTAGAAAAATTTTTTGTATCTATTCTGCCACTCTGTTTTGATTAAAGAGTTTAATTTATTTACACTCAAAGTAGTTACTGATAAGGAGTAATTTACTTTTGTCATTTTGCTATTTGTTTGCTATGACTTATAGTCTGTTTGTCATTCATTTCCTGGATTATTATTGCTTTGTGTGTATGTTTTATAATTTTTGTAAAGAAATGTTTAAATTTCTTTCAAATTTCCTTCTGTATATCCTATAGCTGTTTTCATTGGGGCTGCCATAAAGTTTACAATTCACATTTTATAATTATGACAACCTAATTTAAATTTATACCAGATAAATTTCAATACCATACAAAAGTTCTTCTCATTACAGCTTCATGCCTATCCCTTTGGGTTGTTTATATCATTGGGTTGTGAATCCCTCTTGTATATTTTTTATATCAATTATTTTTCTTTACATCTCCAGGATTTCCTTTTGGTTCCTTTTTAGGTATTCTCCCTCTTGCAGTATTAACATTTCCATTATGTTCATGCAATGCTGTCCTGATTTTTCTTCATATTTTTCTTTGTAATTTTAGCTTCTGTAGGACAGTTGTTCTGATGTCTTTGTCTAGTATCTCTATATTCACACTATTTGTGGGACAGTTTATCTTTATTTTTTTCCTTTGAATAGGCCATACTTTCCCTTTTTCTTTATATGCCTTATGGCTTTATATTGGAAATTTGACATTGGAATGTAAAGATGTGATAACTCTGTAAGTCAAATTCTGTTTCCTAAAGCTTGCTGGGTTTTTGCCATTTATAATGTTACTCATTTATTTATTTATTTTGCTATAGATTATACCAAAACTAAAGATGAGATGTAAACTTCAGGAAAGACTTCCAAGGTCTTTTCTAAGCCTGCATCTTTCCCTAGGATTGTTGAGAGGTTGGGGATGGGTAACTGCTAAAGTGCTAAAAGTTAAAATTGACTGAAACTTACTGCAATTTACCTTCCAAGTCTTTTTTTGGAAGTTACAATTCTTCAACAGTTTCTAGAGTTACAAACAGATTCTGCCAGTGGAGTTGTTGACTAGATGGGGATAAAAATTTCCTGTCACTTTCTATTCCACTATCTTCCCATCAACATAATTTGTCTCTTAAAATTCCTTATAATTGATCAACTATTTTCTTTATATTTCAAATTATTCAATTTCCTGAAAATACAAAAAGGATAAGATACATTTGATATAGACAATTAATATAGAGACTCACTAGAAGTAGACATACACTTGATTGATCCAATTCTTTAGGAAGAAATGTTTCATTTCCTTTCAAATATATTAAGGTCAATAAAATGAAAGAAAAGATACAATTAAAATGCAAAACTGCAGTTTTCTTTATTGAAGAAAGCAACAGACTGTGCAAACACTAGAATAAGAATAGTTTAGCCCATAGAGTAAGGAGATTTATCATTACTTATCCATGGGAAAACACATGCTCCAACCTAATAAAAACATACTTGCAAAGGACAAATCCTATGATTTGGAATACTTTCAAAATGAACAAAACAGATGCAGGGAAATCAGCATTGTATCTTTATGGTTCCCAGGATGCTCTTTAGAAGTTCACTGAATGCATCATTGATCAGTCAATATCTGATAATATTATTATACATAAAATGATATGGGAAACCATGCAAATGCATCAGACTACAGAATATAATCATTTTTTGTTTTTTTTTTATATATACATTCGAATCTTCATTATATTTTCTCATTTTTTCTTTATTTGATTATTCTTTTTAAGGTTTTTATTTCATCCTGTCCGAGTTACTAAGAAATAACTTTAAAACATGATTGTAAAAATATCTCAATGCTTAAATTTGCTCTTATTCCCAAATTCAGTTTTTGTTTTAAAGAGACAAAGGCATCAGTTAAAAGTCTCACAGTTATGTCCTTGTGACATTATCTCTTGTCATTAGCACAGAAAAAAGGTAGAATGTATTCTTGTAAATTTTCTCTACGTGACTGTGAATAACAGATGTAAAGAGAGCCAATTCAAGAATGAACTTCCATTCACAATTGCCACAAAGAGAATAAAATACCTAGGAATACAACTAACAAAGAATGTAAAGAATCTCTTCAAAGAGAACTACAAACCACTGCTCAACAAAATAAGAGAGGACACAAATAGGGAAACATTCCATGCTCATGGTTAGGAAGAATCAATATCATGAAAATGGCCATACTGCCCAAAGTAATTTATAGACTCAAAACTATCCCCATCAAGCTACCAATGACCTTCTTCACAGAAATGGAAAAAACCACCTTAAACTTCATATGGAACCAAAAGAGAGCTCACATAGCCAAGTCAATTCTAAGCAAAAAGAACAAAGCTGGAGGAATCACACTACCTGATGTCAAACTATGCTAAAAGGCTACAGATATCAAAACAGCATGGTACTGTTAGCAAAACAGAGATATAGACCAATGGAATAGAACAGAGGCCTCAGAGGCAATGCCACACATCTACAACCATCTGATCTTTGACCAATCTGACAAAAACAAGCAATGGGGAAAGGATTCTCTGTTGAATAAATGGTGTTGGGAAAACTGGCTAGCCATGTGCAGAAAGCAGAAACAAGACCCCTTCCTGACACCTTACACTAAAATTAACTCCAGATGGATTAAAGACTTAAACATAAAACCTAAAACCATAAAAATCCTACAGGAAAGTCTAGGCAAAACCATTCAGGACGTAAGCATAGGCAAGGACTAGATGACTGAAATACCAAAAGCATTGGCTACAAAAGCCAAAATGACAAATGGGAACTAATTAAACTCCAGAGCTTCTGCACAGCAAAAGAAACAATGATTAGAGTGAATCAGCAACCAACGGAATGGGAAAAAAATTGCAATCTACCTGCCTGGCAAAGGGCTAATATCCAGAATCTACAAAGAACTAAAACAGATGTAGAAAAAAAAAAAGCAATCCCATTCAAAAGGGGGTGAAGGATATGAATAGACACTTTACAAAAGAAGATATATATATATATATGAGGCCAACAAACACAGGAAAAAATGCTCATCATCACTGGTCATTAGAGAAATGCAAATCAAAACTACATTGAGATACCATCTCATGCCAGTTAAAATGGTGATCATTAAAAAATCTGGAGACAACAGATGCTGGAGAGGATGTGGAGAAATAGGAACACTTTTATACTGTTGGTGGGAGTGTAAATTAGTTCAACCATTGTGGAAGACAGTGTGGCAATTCCTCAAGGACCTAGAAATAGAAATTCCATTTGACCCAGCAATCCCATTACTAGGTATATATCCAAAGGATTATAAATCGTTCTATTATGAGGACACATGCACATGTATGTTCACTGCAGCACTGTTTACAATAGCAAAGACTTGGAACCAACCCAAATGCCCATCGATGATAGACTGGGCAGGGGAATGAGGCACATATACACCCTGGAATACTATGCAGCCATAAAAAATGAGTTTGTGTCCTTTGTAGGGACATGGATGAACCTGGAAACCATCATTCCCAGCAAACTGACCCAAGAACATAAAAATCAAACACTGCATATTCTCACTCATGAGTGGGTGTTGAACAGTGAGAACACATGGACACAGGGAGGGGGGCATCACACACTGGGGCCTGTGGTGGGAACTAGGGGAGGGACTGTGAAGGATGGGGAATTGGGGAGGAATAACATGGGAAGAAATGCCAGATATAGGTGATGGGGAGGAAGGCAGCAAACTACATTGCCATGTATGTACCTGTGCAACAATCTTGCATGTTCTTCACATGTACCCCAAAACCTAAAGTGCAACAAAATACATATATTTAAAAAAAAAGAATTGCTTTAAAGAAAAGGACATAATAAACTCTAAAATATTTATCAGGACCAGCTCTATATTTACATGTATATGGGTATTCTCATGAATAAATACTATATAAGATTTACCATTAAATTTTCACAACATCTTTATAAGTAATTTTTAAATATTTTTCACCCATTAAATTGAACTAAAATGTTGTCTTATCAGTTTGAAATAAAATGATAATATTACGATAAAAATAAGCCACCAGTATGTAATTACACTGGTATTTTAAAATCATATTGGCACTTTTCAAACAGGTAGAAAACTATGTTCCTGAATTTAAAATTATCTCAGTGCTGTGGTCTGAATCTACCGTATGTTGGAACTTAAATCCCAGTGTGATCGTATTAAGAGGTAGGATCTTTGAGATTTCTGTACTCTAGCGTTTTTTAGTGACTAAAATAATGAAAATTCTGATTAGGCCCTTGACTGTTTGCACATGTTAATTACTTGCTTGTTTACACAGCACAATTATAAATCGCTGCTGTACTGTTTCTTTCTCAAGCAGGAGGAGATAACTTCAGGGCCATCAAAAATTTTGCAGAAAGGAATGATGCTTTTTTGTTTATTTTTGAGACGGAGTTTCACTCTTGTTACCCAGGCTGGAGTGCAATGGTGTGATCTCAGCTCACTGCAACCTCCGCTTCCTGGGTTCAAGCAATTCTCCTGCCTTAGCCTCCTGAGTAGCTAGGACCACGGGCATGCATCACTATGCCCAGCTAATTTTTGTATTTTTTTTTTTTTAAGTAGAGACGGGGTTTCACCATGTTGACCAGGATGGTCTCGATCTCTTGACCTCATGATCCACCGGCCTCGGCATCCCGAAGTGCTGCGGTTATAGGCATGAGCCACTGTGCCTGGCCAGGAATGAATGCTTTTAAAACATTGCAACCATTTGCTGATGCTCAGCAGTCTGGTTGTTCAAGATGTTATCTGAGACTGAAGAAACACAAATTTTCCCCTTTGTTCCTTGAAACTTCCCCTCCCTTACTTTCTAGCCAAATAAAAATTCCCTCCTTTATCTCTTTCTTAAAATAGAGCTCAGGAATTTTGCTTTCTTGCCTCCTCACTTTGGCCAAATCGAATAATTTTTTCTCTTATCACCAAAAGAAAAAGTATCCCATTTCCTTACACATATATTGAGTTTCCAAAAAGTATCAGAACAAATACCTATTGAAATATTACAAGGCTGCATGATTACAGCTACAATTTCAGAAAAACTGGGTGCATACAAATATTTCCTAATTACAGAAAGATGTCACTAATATTTACTTTCCCGGTCAGTCGTGTTTTGTTAATTAAGCATATTTTGCCTGAGGGAGTAAAACAGTTATTGTTCTCCCTCTGGTTGGAAGGTAAAAGTAAGTAGAGATTAGGCAGCCACTGGAATCCTAAAAGCAAGTGCTGTCTGGCTAACCCCTGTCCCCACCCCAGCCCAAGGGAAATGATAGAATGTTCTATTTTAAGAAGCCTATTGACAGTACTATTGTTCTTTCAAAGCCTAGGAGAAAGTAAAAATTGTATTGAGAATCTTTTTTCCCTCCCTTCAAAATGTTGGGTATATATAAAATGATTGAGAAAAGAAAAGTAACTCAGAGAAGTTTGAACTATGTGAGCTATGCAAAATGCATCAGTCCCAGAAAAGCATGAATATGAGATTTCAGTCATTTATCAGGCCCAGAAAGACGGGAGTACAGGACTTCCAATCCCAGAGACCCCTGCCTGGAGGCAATTGTTCAAAGACATTTTATTCTTAACTTGCTGCTTCACTCATAGTCTTAATGTTTCTGGAGTTTGTGGTACAAAAATTAATAACTTATTTTAATGTATATTTTTGGTTAACAATTAGGAACTCTGTCTTTTTCTTTTTTCAATAAATATTTTTTTTTCCTTTAATAGACTACCTGTAACATCTGCTAATAGGAGTATATATTCAGGGCAACTGGAATCTATGCTTGCAATCCTCAAGCTTGGACCAAATAAACTCTTTACTTTTATTTTAAAAAGAGAAAGAAAGAAAGATACTTTTTTCCTGAGATAGTTCATTGCAAGTGTCTCAGTGTTTTTTCCCTCTTTTTTGAGATAGATGGTGTGTGTGTGCAAAGTGTGAAATAATGGTTATTAGTTTCTGTTATTGTAGGTTTATTAGTCAGACCCCTCAGGTATATTAGAAATGATTATGCTATATGGTGGCATACCTAATAAAATAATGCACATTGCCATATACTACAGCATCTTTGTTCTTTTTTGTTCATTTGTTTTAATGTGCCATGCTCATGGAAGTTTGTAAAACACAGCAAAGGTAGCAATGTTTTTCATACAATAATCTTTTAAAATCACCAAAAATACCAATTAACTCAGCAATATTCCACGGTAATGAACTTCTAGTGGTTACAGCAATGTACTGATGAAAGGCCCATCTCATAATTTTCATTATATATCTTAGCTCTGCTGTTTAAAATGGTTAGCATTCATAGGTCTCACTTTGGTCTGTTGTCTTGGAAATATGTTTTGCAGATCACAGGAATCACTGATTGAATGAGAGTAGGTAGAGAAATCTTTTCACTTGCTCAGAAAAAAAATTATAAAAATAATAATAAAATGTAAGCTAAATTAAACCCAAAGTGAATAAATTTATCATTACAAGCAAAGAAGTATTTTTTCCTGATTGTATTTAGTATCAAACTGTATTTAGTATATTTTGTTAGAAAAGCAATAGTTGCTGTGACAGCTAACCAAAATATCTTATTTTGCAAAATCTCTGGATTTTTTTTCTTTTCTAATTTTATTTTAGGTTCAAGGGATACATGTACAAGTTTGTCACACAGGTAAATTACATGTAGCTAAAGTTTGCGTGTATGAATAATCTTGTCATTGAAGTAGTGAGCATATCACCCGATAGGTAGTTTTCTCTCCTCTCCCCTTTCTCAACCTTCCCCTTCAAGTAGTCCTCAGTGTCTGTTGTTCCCATCTTTATGTCTGTGTGTACTCAGTGTTTACATCCTACTTATAAGTAAGAACATGTAGTATTTGATTTTCTGTTCCTTCGTTAATTTGTTTAGGATAATGGCCTCCATCTCCATCCATGTTGCTGCAAAGGACATTCTTTCTTGCGGCTGTGTGGTATTTCATGGTATATGTGTAGCATATTTCCTTTATTCAGTCTACCACTGATTGGCATCTAGGTTGAGTTCCTGCCTTTGCTATTGTGAATAGTGCTAATATGAACATAAGAATATATGTGGCTTTTCAGTGGAATAATTTATTTTCCATTGGTTATACACAGGTAATGGGATTGCTAGGTCAAGTGATAGTTATGTTTTAAGTCCTTTGAGAAATCTCCAAATTACTTTCTACAGTGACTGAACTAATGGACATTTCCACCAATAGTGCATAAGCAATCACCTTCCCTTTTCTCTGCAACCTCATCAGCATCTGTTATTTTTTTAATAATAAGTATTATGATTGCTATGAGATGATATCTCACTATGGTTTTGATTTTAATTTTCCTAATGTTAAGTGACTATGGGTACTTTTTCATATATTTGTTTGCTGCATGCATGACTTCTTTTGAGAAGTGTCTGGTTATGTCCTTTGCCCATTTTTTGATGGGGTAATTTGGGTTTTGCATATTGATTTGTTTAAGCTCCTTATAAATTCTGAATATTAGGCCTTTGTCAGATGCATAATTTGCAAACATTTTCTCCCATTTTGTGGAGTGTCTGTTCTCTCAATAGTTGTTTGTTTTGTTTTGTTTTCTTTTTCTGTGCATGAGCTCTTTAATTTAATTATGTCGCATTTGCCAATTTTTGGTTTTCTTTCAATTTCTTTTGAGGACAGTCTTACATAATTTGCAAGGCTGATATCCAGAATGGTAGTTCCTAGGTTTTCTCCTAGAATTTTTATAGATTTTGTTCTTATATTTAAGTCTATAATTTCTATTCAGTTAATTTTTGGATATGCTAAAAGGAAGGGGTCTAGTTTCAAACTTCCACAAATGGCTATTTCTCCCATCATCATGTATCAAATAGGGAGTCCTTTTTCTATTGCTTGCTATTGTCATTTTTTTCAAAGATCAGAGTGCTGTAGGTGTGTGACTTGATTTATGGGCTCTCTAACCTGTTTGTTTGGTCTACGTGTCTATACTTGTACCAATACTGTGCTGTTTCAGTAGCCTTGCCATATAGTTTAATGCCAGGTAATGTGATGCCTCTGGCTTTGTTCTTTTTGCTTAGAATTACTTTGGATATTAGCACTGTTTTGTTTGTTTTCATATAAATTAATATTTTTTCTAATTCTGTGAAAAATGGCATTGTTAGTTTGATAGGAATAGCATTAAATCTGTAAATTGCTTTGCACGATATGATCGTTTTAACAAAACTGATTCTATCCATGATTATGGACTTTTATTTTTGTTTGTCTTTTCTCTGATTTCTTTGAGCAGTGATTTGTAGTTCTCATTGTAGAGATCTTTCTTCTCCTTGATTATTAGTATTGTTAGATATTTTATTCTTTTTAAAGCTATTGTAAATGAGATTACATTTTTGATTTGTCTTTCAGCTTGGACATTACTGCTATACAGAACTGCTACTAATTTTTGTACATTGACATTTTATCATGAAACATTACTGAAACTGTTTATCAGTTCAAAGAGACTTTTGGCAGCATCTTTATGGTTTTATAGGTATAGAATCATATTATATGCAAGGGGAGATAATTTGATTTCCTTTTTTCCTATATGTATGCATTATATTTCTCTCTCCTGAATGATTGCTCTGGCTAGGACTTCCACTACGGTGTTTAAAAGGAATGCTGGGTTTGGGCATCCTTCTCTTGTTCTAGTTCTCAAGGGAAATGCTTCCAGCTTTTCCTTGTTCAGTATGATCTTGGCTGTGGATTTGTCATTAAATGGTTCTTATTGTTTTGAGACATGGTGCTTTGATGCCCAATTTGTTGAGGGTTTTTAACATGAAGGGATGTTGAATTTTACTGAAAGATTTTTCGGAGTCTATTGAGATTAACATATGGGTTTTGTTTTAAATTCTGTTTATGTGGTAAATCATATTTTTTGATTTGCATAGGATGAATCAGCCTTGCATCCCAGAAAGAAAAGCCTTTTTGATTATGGTAAATTAAATTTTGATATGCTTCTGGATTTGGTTTGCTAGGTTTTTATTAAGAACGTAGGCATTCATTTCATCAGGGATATGGCCTGAAGTTTTCCTTATTCATTGCATCTCTGCCAGGTTTTGATGTCCAGATGATGCTGGCTTTGTAGAGTTAGTTAGGGAAAAATTCTTCCTTCTCATTTTTTTGTCAATAATTTTATTAAGATTGGTACTAACTCTTTTTTTATATATCCAGTAGAATTCAGCTCTGAATCTGTCTGATCCAAGGCTATTGTTGTTGGTGTTTTGGCAGGGTTTTTATTACTTATTCAAGAGTTCATCCAATATTGTTATTAAAATAAATTTACTATTATTATGGCAAGATAAAACAAAATAATATATTTATCAAAAAAATCTCTCAGAGGTTGAGGATTGCTCTTCAAATCAATGCAAGCAACAAAATAAAGGAAAATAAATTTTTTAAAGAGAACAAAAAAAATCTGATAAATATGGTATTGTGTAAAGAAACCAAACCCACAACTCAATGGCATTCCTAAAAGAGAAGGAGAGTGAGACAGGAACTTATATGATCCATGAAAACTGTCTCAATCTCACTATATTGGTCTATAGGAAAAAATTAAGAAATTCAGAGAACCCAGTTTAGGGTTTTAATTTCTTCCTGGTCAGATCTTGAGAGGTTGTGTGTTTCCAGAAATGTCTTCATTTCTTCTAGGTTTTCTAGTTTGTTTGTGAAGAGATGTTTGTAATAGTCTCTGAGAATTTTTTGTTTTGCTCTGGGGTCAGCCGTAATGTTATTTTTCTCATTTCTGATTGTGTCTATTTGGATCTTCTTGTGGTGTATCAATCTTACTTATTCTGTCAAAAAAAACAATTTTAGGGATCCAAGATGGCCCTTTTAGGAGCAGCTCAGGATTGCAGCTCCCAGTGAAAGCGTAGAGGGTGAGTGGATGCCGCATTTCCAAATGGATCTTTATTGCCCACAGACCAGGAGATTTCTAGGCAGAGGAGCCCTACAGGTCACCAGCGTGGCTGTTTTGGCCAGTGCATTTGTTTTAGCCAGTGCGGCTGTTTTGCTAGTGCTCCAGCATGGCAGCTTTTTGTACAAAATACACTGGTCTGGTTGCCCTTTTAAGCTGGCCAGGAGATTCCCAGGCAACACTGTTGTTTCAGCTGGTGCAGTGGGTTGCTGAATGAGAAATCACACAGATCTCGGCGCCCTTTCAGCAGATGACTGGAACACCTAGGAGAGAGTCAATCATTTAACTTAAAAAAAAAAAGGCTCTGAGGCAAGGAGCCAGGTGATGAGGCTTAGCATGTCCCACCCCCACAAAAACAAACAAAAAACCCCAGCAATTGGAAATGCTCAGGGTTGAGAGTTTCACGGCCAGCACAGCTAAACCCAGGATGGTGCAGCTTGGTGGGGGAGGGGTGTCCACCATTGCCAAGGCACTCCACCCCTACGGAGGTAGTCTGCCATTGCCGAGGCAGCTTGCCATTGCTGAGGCAACCTGCCATTGCTGAGGCAACCCACCATGACAGACAGAGTGCACCATTACAGAGGCAGGCCACCATTGCCGAGGCAGTCCTAACCACACCCATATAAACGGGACTACAGGGAAGCTCAATGGCAGCAGGGCAGAGCTTGGCAAAGCCTCTGCAGGCAGACAGTGACTAGGCTGCTTCCTTGCTGGGCAGGGCATCTCTGAAAAAAAAAAAAGACAGAACAACAGGTCCTCATAAATAAAGCCCTAACTACCCAGGATAGAGCACCTGGGGAAAAAAAGGAGGTTTATGAGTTCTGCTGCAGCAGACTTAAATGTACCCACCAAGCAGCTCTGAAAGAACAATGGAGCTCACAGCTCAACACTTGAGCTCATATAAAAAACAGACTGTCTCCTCAAGCAGCTCCCTGACCCCTATATAGCCAAAGAGTTACCTCACAAAAGACTAATCAGACTGACATTTGGCGGGCATTATTCTGGGACATAGATAGCAGAAGAAGAAACTGGTAGCAACCCTTACTGTTCTGCAGATGCTGCAGGTGATCCCCACACAAGCACGGCCTGGAGTGGACCTCAGCAGTCCTACAGCAGAGGGGCCAGACTCTTAGAAGGAAAACTAAGAAAAAGAAATAACTTCATGATCAACAACCTGGATGTCCACTCAGAGACCCAATCTGAAAATCAGTAACTACACAGATGACAGGTGGATAAATCCATAAAGATGGGAAGAAACCAGTGCAAAAAGGAGGAAAACACCCGACACCAGAACACCTCTCCTCCTACAAGGGATCACAACTCCTCACCAGCAAGGGAACAAAGCTGGATGAAGAATGAGTGTGATGAAATGACAGAATCAGAATTCAGAAGGTGGGTAATGAGAAACATCTGTGAGCTAAAAGAAAATGTTCTAAAAGAAACTAAGAACCTTGGAAAAAGATCTGAGGAAATGATAACAAGAATGGACAACTTAGGAATTTCAGTGAATTGATGGAGCTGAAAAACACAACACTAGAACTCCACGAAGAATGCACAAGCTTCAACAGCCGAATCAACCAAGCAGAAGAAAGGATATCAGAGGTTGAAGATCAACTCAATGAAATAAAACAAGGAGGCAAGATTAGAGAAAAAAGTGCAAAAAGGAATGAACAGTCTCCAAGAAATGTGGGACTATGTGATGAGACCTAATCTATGTTTGATAGGTGTACCTAAATGTGACGAAGAGAATGAATCCAAGCTGGAAAATACTCTTCAGGATATTATCCAGGAAAACTTCACCAACCTAGCAAGGCAGGCCAATATTCAAGTCCAGGAAATACAGAGAATGCCACAGAGATATTACTCAAGAAGAGCAACTCCAAGGAATATAATCATGAGATTCACCAGGGTTGAAATGAAGGAGAAAATGCTAAGGGCAGACAGAAAGGTTGGGTTACCCACAAAGGGAAGCCCATCAGACTCACAGCAGTTCTCTCAGCAGAAACCCTACAAGCCAGAAGAGAGTGGGGCCAATATTCAACATCCTTAAAGAAAAGAACTTTCAACCCAGAATTTCATATCCAACCAAACTGAGCTTCATAAGTGAAGGAAAAATAAAATCCTTTGCAAACAAGCAAGTACTCACAGATTTTGTCACCACCAGGCCTGCTTTACAAGTGCTCCTGAAAGAGGTACTACACATAGAAAGGAACAACCAGTACCAGCCATTACATAAACATAGCAAATGGTAAAGAACATCAACAAAAGGAAGAATCTGCATCAACTAACGGGCAAAACAGCCAGCTAGCATCAAAATGGCAGCATCAAATTCACACATAACAATATTAACTCTAAATGTAAATGGGCTAAATGCATCAATCAAAAGACATGGACTGGTAAATTGGATAAAAAGCCAAAACCCATCGGTATGCTGTATCCAGGAAATCCATCTCACATGCAAGGATACACAAAGGCTCAAAATAAAGGGATGAAGAAAGATTTACTAAGCAAATGGAGAGCAAAAAAAAGCAGGAGTTGCAATTCTCATCTTTGATAAAATAGACTTTAAAGCAACAAAGATCAAAAGAGACAAAGAAGGGCATTACATAATGGTAAAAGGATCGATTAAACAAGAAGAGCTAACGATCCTAAGTATATATGGACCAATACAGGACCACCCAGATATATAAGGCAAGTTCTTAATGACTTACAAAGAGACTTAGACTCCCACACAATAATACTGGGAGATTTTAATACTCCACTGTCAATATTAGACAGAACAACCAGGCAGAAAACTCACAAGGATATCCAGGGCTTGAACTCAGACCTGGAACAAGAAAACCTGATAGACATTTACAGAACTCTCCACCCCAAATCCACAGAATATACATTCATCTCAGCACCACATCACACCTACTCTACAATTGACCTCATAATTGGAAGCAAAGCACTCCTCAGCAAATGAAAAAGAATGGAAATTATAACAAACAGTTTCTCAGCCCACAGGGCAATCAAGTTAGAACACAGAATTCAGAAATTAACTCAGAACCACAAGCTTCATGGAAACTGAACAACTGGCTCTTGAATGTTGACTGGATAAACAAAGAAATAAAGGCAGAAATAAAGAAGTTCTTCAAAACCTATGAAAATGAAGACACAACATATCAGAATCTCTGGGGCACATTTAAAGCAGTCTCTAGAGGAAGATACATAGCAATAAGTGTCCACATGAGAAGAGTAGAGAGATCCAAAATTGACACCTTATCATCAAAATTGAAAGAGTTAGAGGAGCAAGATTTTAAAAACTCAAAACCTAGCAGAAGACAAGAAATAATGAAGATCAGAGCAGAATGGATGGAAGGAGATAGAGACATGAAAAACCCTTAAAAAAAATCAATAAATCCAGGAGCTGGTTTTTCTTTTTTTTAAAAAAATTTTTATTGCATTTTAAGTTTTGGGGTACACGTGCAGAACATGCAAGATAGTTGCATAGGTACACACGTGGCAGTGTGTTTTGTTGCCTTCTGCCCCCTCACCCATATTTGGCATTTCTCCCCATGCCATCCCTCCCTCGCTCCCCACCCACTGCTGTCCCTCCCCTATTTCCCCCAATAGACCTCAGTGTGTGGGGCTCCCTTCCCTGTGTCCATGTGTTCTCATTGTTCATCACCCGCCTATGAGTGAGTATATACGGTGTTTCCTTTTCTGTTCTTGTGTCAATTTGCTGAGAATGATGTTCTCCAGATTCATCCATGTTCCTACAAAGGACACGAACTCATCATTTTTGATTACTGCATAATATTTCATGGTGTATATGTGCCACATTTTCCCAGTCCAGTCTATCATCCATGGGGATTTGGGTTGATTACAGGTGTCTGCTATTGTAAACAGTGCTGCAATGAACATTCATGTGCATGTGTCCTTATAGTAAAATGATTTATAGTCCTTTGGATATATACCTACTAATAGGATTGCTGGGTCAAATGGAATTTCTATTTCTAGGTCCCTGAGGAATCGCCACACTGTCTTCCACAATGGTTGAACTAATTTACACTCCCACCAGCAGTGTAAGAGTGTTCCTATTTCTCTGCATCCACT
>CM052650.1:54733406-54771465 GCA_028533165.1 Leontopithecus rosalia | reverse complement strand
GTGTTCAGCTCTTCCCGCAGTGGAACTCTCAACCCCCGGCACTCCAAATTGCCTTATTGCTTTTCCCTGTGGGGGTGGGACCTGTCGAGCCTGATCACTTGGCTCCCTGCCTCTGAGCCTTTTTGCTTTTTTTTTTCTTTTTAAGTTGTAGGGTTGACTCTCTCTGCAGTGCCTCAGCTGCTGGCCAAAAGGGTACTGGGTTCTGTGTGATTTCTTCTGCAGCCACCCGCTGTGCTGGTTCACAATTCACCTCCCAGAAATCTCCTGGTCTAGTTCACCATCCAAAACCCGTTCAATCAGATGAACATAGCAATCTGCCCTCCCAAGTCTCAAATTGCTGGTTTAACAGGGCACCCAGACCCATGTGTTGTGTGTGCCATGCCGCCGCGGCGCTGGCTGCCTGGCCGCGCCAGCGGAGAGCGCTGCGCTTGAGTCCTGCGTGCCTTTTACACCTGGGCTTTTCCCCCGCTCTGTGGGCTATAAGGATCCGTCTGAAACTGCGGTGTTTGCTTACCCTCTGCGTCTTGACTGAGAGCTGCAGTGGTGAGTTGCTTCTAGAGCGCCATCTTCCTCCCCCTCCTCTGGAGCTGGTTTTTCTAAAAGATCAACAAAATAGACAGACCACTAGCCAGATTAATTAAAAAAAAAGAGAAAGAATAACCAAATAGATTCAACAAAAAAATAATAAAGGGGAAATCATCACAGATCCCACAGAAATTCAAACCATCATCAGAGAATATTACAAACAACTCTATGCACATAAACTAGTAAACTTGGAAGAAATGGATAAATTCCTGGACAATTGCATCCTCCCAAGTCTAAACCATGAAGAAGCTGAAATCATGAATAGAACAAAAACAAGATCTGAAGTTGAGGCAGCAATTAACAGCCTACCAAAAAAAAAAAAAAAACCCAGGTCCAAATGGGTTCACAGCCGAATTCTACCAGACACACAAATACAAACTGTTACCATACCTCCCGAAACTATTTCCAATGATCCAAAAAGAGGGAATCCTTCCCAAATCATTTTATGAGACCAACATCATTCTGATACCAAAACCTGGAAGAGACTCAACAAGAAAAGAAAACTCCAGACCAATATCCATGATGAACATAGATGCAAAAATCTTCAATAAAATACTGGCAAGCTGATTGCAACAGCACACCAAAAAGCTTATCCACCATGATCAAGTAGGATTCATCCCGGGGATGCAAGTCTGGTTCAACATACGCAAGTCTATAAACCTAATTCACCACATCAACAGAACCAAAAACAAAAACCACATGATTATCTCAATTGATGCAGTGAAGGCCTTTGACAAAATTCAACAGACTTTAAGCTACAATCCCTTAATAAACTCGGTATTGATGGAACATATCTCAAAATAATAAAAGCTATTTATGACAAACCAACAACCAATATCATACTGAATGGGCAAAAACTGGAAGCATTCCCTTTGAAATCTGGCACCAGACAAGGATGCCCTCTCTCACAACTTCTATTCAATATAGTACTGGAAGTTCTAGCCAGAGCAATCAGGCAAGAAAAAGAAATAAAGGGTATTCAAATAGGAAAGGAGGAAGCCAAATTGTCTCTATTTGCAGATGTCATGATAGTATATCTAGAAGATCCCATCATCTCAGCCTAAAATCTGAAACGGATAAGCAAATTAAGCAAAGTCTCTGGATACAAAATCAATGTGCAAACATCACAAGCATTCCTATACACCAATAACAGACTTAAAGAGAGCCAAATCAAGAATGAACTGCCATTCACAATTGCTACAAAGAATAAAATACCTAGGAATACAACTAACAAGGAATGTAAAGCACCTCTTCAAGGAAAACTACAAACCACTGCTCAACGAAATAAGAGAGGACACAAACAGATGGAGAAACATTCCATGTTCATGGTTAGGAAGAATCAATATCGTGAAATGGCTATACTGCCCAAAGTAATTTACAGATTCAACACTATCCCCATCAAGCTACCAATAACCTTCTTCACAGAACTGGAAAAAAACTATCATAAACTTCATATGGAACCAAAAGAGAGCCCGCATAGCCAAGTCAATTCTAAGTAAAAGGAACACAGTGGGAGGCATCACACTACCGGACTTCAAACTATAATACAAGGCTACAGTAATCAAAACAGCATGGTACTGGTACCAAAACAGAGATATAGATCAATGGAACAGAACAGAGGCCTCGGAAGCAACACAAAATATCTACAACCATACAATCTTTGATAAACCTGACAAAAACATGCAATGGGGAAAGGATTCCCTGTTTAATAAATGGTGTTGGGAACACTGGCTAGCCATGTGCAGAAAGCAGAAACTGGACCCCTTCCTGACACCTTACACTACAATTAACTCCAAATGGATTAACGACTTAAGCATAAGACCTAACACCACAAAAACCCTAGAAGAAAATTTAGGCAAAACCCTTCAGGACATAGGAGTAGGCAAGGACTTCATGACCAAACACCAAAAGCATTGGCAACAAAAGCCAAAATAGACAAATGGGACCTAATCAAACTCCACAGTTTCTGCATGGCAAAAGAAGCAGTTATTAGAGTGAATCAGCCACCAACAGAATGGGAATAATTTTTTGCAGTTTACCCATCTGACAAAGGGCTGATATCCAGAATTTACAAAGAACTCAAACAAATTTACAGGAAAAAACAAACAAGCCCATTCAAAAGTGGGCAAAGGATATGAACAGATACTTTAAAAAGAAGACACACATGAGGCCAACAAACATATGAAAAAACGCTCATCATCACTGGTCATTAGATAAATGCATATCAAAACCACATTGAGATACCATCTCACACCAATTAGAACAGCGATCATCAAAAAATCTGGAGACAACAGATGCTGGAGAGGATGTGGTGAAATAGAAACACTTTTACATTGCTGGTTGGAGTGCAAATCAGTTCAACCATTGTGGCAGACTGTGTGGCGATTCCTCAAGGACCTAGAAATAGAAATTCCATTTGACCCAGCAATCCCATTACTGGGTATATATCTGAAGGATTATAAATCATTCTACTATAAGGACATATGCACACGAATGTTTATTGCAGCACTGTTTACAATAGCAAAGACCTGGAATCAACCCAAATGCCCAACGAAGATAGACTGGACAGGGAAAATGTGGCACATACACCATGGAATATTATGCAGCCATAAAAAAAGATGAGTTTGTGTCCTTTGTAGGGACATGGATGAACCTGGAGAACATTATTCTCAGCAAACTGACACAAGAACAGAAAACGAAATACAACATGTTCTCACCCGTAGGCACGTGTTGAACAATAAGAAAACATGGACACAGGGAGGGGAGCACTACACACTGGGGTCTGTTGGGGGAATAGGGGAGGGACAGTAGGTGGTGGGGAACTGGGGAGAGATAGCGTGGGGAGAAATGCCAGATATAGGTGAAGGGGAGGAAGGCAGCAAATCACTGTCATGTGTGTACCTATGCAACTATCTTGCATGTTCTTCACATGTACCCCAAAACCTTAAATTCAATTTAAAAAAGTAAAAGAAAAAAAACAATTTTAAGGTTTGTTGATCCTTTGTATAGATTTTCCCATCTGAATTTCATTCATTTCTGCTGGGATGTATTTAAAGTTTCTCTCCTGCTGGTGTTGGCATTGGTTTGTTCCTTTTTTAAAAAAAAATTCCTCTAGATGTGATGTTAGGCTGTGTGAGATCTAACTTCTTGCTGTAGATATTTAGTAGTATAAACTTTACCCTTAACACTGCTTTAGTTGTGTCTCAAAGATTCTGGTTTGTTGTGTTCTCTGTTTAATTCTGCTTTAATATTGTTCTTTATCAAAAAGTCATTTAGAAGGATCTTGAATTTCTACGTAATTGTTTCATGCTGAGAAATCTCGGTATTGATTTCTATTTTTATTGCACTGTGGTCCAAGATTGTAATTGGTATAATTTTGATTTTTTTTGAAATTTGTTGAACTTGCTTTATGGCTCAGCATATGGTTAATATTACAGTATGTGCTGTGTGCAGATGAGAAGAATGCATACAGTATTGTTATTGAGTGATGTATCCTATAGGTGTCTATTTAATTGAATTGGTCAAGTGTTGAGTTTAAGTGCAGAATATATTTGTTAGTTTTGTGCCTCAATGTTCTGTTTAACAGTGGACTGTATTGTTATTGAGTGATGTATTCTATAGGTATCTATTTAATTGGATTGGTCAAGTGTTGAGTGTAAGTCCAGAATATATTTGTTTTGTGCCTCAATGTTCTGTTTAACAGTGGCAGTGTGTTGTTGATGTCTACCTCTATTATGGAGCCTTTTTTGTGGTAATATCCCACTCTTTTGTGGTTATCTACTTCTCTTTATAGGTCTCCAATAATCTGTTTTATGAAGCTGGGTGCTCAAATGTTTGCTTTGTATACATTTATTAGAGTTAAATCTTCTCATTTAATTGAACATTTTAACATTATGAAATGTTTTTCTTTGTCTTTTTTATCATTGTTAGTTTAAAGTCTGTGTTCTCTGATATAAGAATAGCAAAGAAGTTCTTTTTTGCTTTCTGATTGCATAATATATCTTTCTCCACCTCTTTATTTTGAAACTATGGGCGTTTTTACATGTGAGGTGGGTCACTTCATGACAGTGGACAGTTAGGTTTTGCTTCTTTATCAGCCATGACAGTTTACGTCTTTTAAGTGAAGTGTTTAGTCCATTAATATTCAAGCCTAATACTGATATGCAAAAATTTGATTTTGTCATCATGTTTTTAATTGTTTCTTATGTAGGCTTGATTGGGTGTTGCTTTATAGTGTCAGTTGGCTATTTGCCTAAGTGTGTTTTGTGATGGCAAATATTGTTCTTATGTTTCCATGTCAGCATTCCCTTAGAACTGCTGGTAAGGCAGGTACAGTGGTAACAATTTCACCTAGAATTTGCCTGTAGGAAAAAAGATTTTATATTTTCTTCCCTAATGAAAATTATTTTGGCAGTATATCACATTCTTCGTTGGATTTTTTTTAAGAATACATACTTAAAGAGAGCCAAATCAAGAATGAATTGCCATTCACAATTGCTACAAAGAGAATAAAATACCTAGGAATACAATTAACAAAGAATATAAAGGACTTCTTCAAGGAGAACTACAAACCACTGCTCAACAAAATAAGAGAGGACACAAACAGATGGAGAAACATTACATGCTCATGGTTAGAATGAATCAATACCATGAAAACAGCCATACTGCCCAAAGTAATTTATTGATTCAACACTATCCCCATCAAGCTAACAGTGACCTTCTTCACAGAACTGGAAAAAACCACCTTATACTTTATATGGAACAGCCCACATAGCCAAGTCAATTCTAAGCAAAAAGAACAAAGCTGGAGTCATCACACTACCTGACTTTAAAGTATACCACAAGGCTACAGATAGCAAAACAGCATGGTACTGGTACCAAAACAGAGATATAGACCAGTGGAACAGAATAGAGACCTAGGAGGTAACGTCACACATCTGATTTTTGACAAACCTGACAAAAACAAGCAATGGAGAAAAGGACTCCCTGTTTAATAAATGGTGTTGGGGAAAGTGGCTAGCCACATGCAGGAAGCTGAAACTGGACCCTTTCCTGACACCTTACACTAAAATCAATGCCAGATGGATTAAAGACTTAAATATAAGACCTAGCACCATAAAAACACTAGAAGAAAACCTAGGAAAAACCATTCAGGACATAGGCATAGGCAAGGACTTCATGACTAAAACACAAAAAGCATTGGTTACAAAAGCCAAAATAGACAAATTGGACCTAATTAAGCTCCAGAGCTTCTACATAGCAAAATAAACAATCATTAGAGTGAATTGGCAACCAACAGAATGGGATAAAAATTTTGCAATCTACCCATCTGACAAAGGGCTATTATCCAGAATCTACAAAGAACTAAAACAGATGTCAAGCCTATTCAAAAGTGAGTGAAGGATATGAACAGGCACTCTACAGAATAAGATACATATGAGGCCAACAAACATATGAAAAAAATGCTCATCATCAGCGTTCATTAGAGAAATGCAAATCAAAACTACATTGAGATATCATCTCATGCCAGTTAAAATGGTGATAATTAAAAAAATCTGGAGACAACAGATGCTGCAGAGGATGTAGAGAAACAGGAACACTTTTACACTGTTGGTGAGGGTGTAACTTAGTTCAACTATTATGGAAGACAGTGTGGCGATTCCTCAAGGACCTGGAAATAGAAATTCCATTTGACCCAGCAACCCCATTACTGGGTATATATCCAAAGGATTATAAATCATTCTCTTATAAGAACACATGCACACGAATGTTCATTGCAGTACTTTTTACAATTTTAAAGACTTGGAAACAACCAAACACCCATTGATGATAGACTGGACAGGGAAAATGTGATACATATGCACCATGGAATACTATGCAGCCATAAAAAGCAATGAGTTTGTGTCCTTTGTAGGGACATAGATGAACCTGGAAACCATAATTCTCAGCAAACTGACACAAGAACAGAAGATCAAACACAACATGTTGTCACTCATAGGTGGGTGATGAAAAACGAGAACACATGGACACAGGGAGGGGAGCATAACATACTGGGGTCTGTTGGGGGGAACTAGGGGAGGGACAGTGGAGTGTGAGGAGTTGGGGAGGTATTACATGGGGAGAAATGCCATATATAGCTGGTGGGAGAAAGTCAGCAAACCACATTGCCATGTATTTACTTATGCAACAATCTTGTATGTTCTTCACATGTAATCCAAAACCTAAAACTCAATAAAACACACATATTAAAAAAATTCTGCTCATATTTTATGTTCAACATTTGAAAAATTAAAGTGCATAGAATATGTTTGCTAAAAAATACAAAATAAAGTATACACGATTGAGTCCTGAAAGATAACAGTTGCTAGAAGGAGAAACTCACAATATTCATGCTGAGGCCTCTTAGAGTCAAAGGGTCAAAAGAGAAATAAAACCAAAAATGAAGCCAAATTATGTGTACCTTTATCTCCAGAAAAAGTGACATAACTGATTGAATGTGAGTATTCATATATATTGTCTTCTTAAATTAAGATTAGTAGGCAAGAACTTCATGAAAATTCAACTATAATAATTTTTTGGTTGTTTGTTTTTGTTTTTTTGAGGCAGAATTTCCCTTTTGTTACCCAGGCTGGAGTGCAATGGCGTGAATTCGGTTCACCACAACCTCTGCCTCCTGGGTTCAGGAAATTCTCCTGCCTCAGCCTCCTGAGTAGCTGGGAATACAGGCACGCAACACCATGCCCAGCTAATTTTTTGTATTTTTAATAGAAATGGGGTTTCACCATGTTGACCAGTATGGTCTTGATCTCTTGACCTCATTATCCACTTGCCTCGGCCTCCCAAAGCACTGGGATTACAGGCTTGAGCCACCATGCCCAACCTTCAACTATAATGATTTTAAGAAAAGATTCTGAAAACAACAAAATATCAAAATATGTAAATTATTAAAGAATTTTTAAAAATTTTATTTTTAGAATGTTAAATAGCTCTATATTTTGTATATCTGATTTGGAATCAATACACATAAAGTTATGTCATCGTATTTTAGAAAATACCAATAATTTTCAAACTTTTTGCTCTTTTTATTTGTGCACAAATAAACCAAACTCCCTAGAAATAGATACTTCCTCTTTCTCTATTCTCTCTTACATAACTTTGGTGAGCACCGGACAACTTTGAACACAAGGCTTAATGCCTCAATGCGTTTCTAATAACTAATTCCTTTTTCAATGTGTTCAGTCAAGTACATGCATACTTTCATCATTGTTATTATCATGGAATGATAAAAATATTTACTGTCCCATCTCTCCCATTAAGTATTGAGCAATGAGAAAACATAGGCTGCACATTTTAACTCTGTATGACCAGTGTTCAATACAATAATACATTTAAAAAAATCTACACAGTATTATTGAATAGTTACAATGTTAGCTGATGTCTCACTGTAATAATAATTCACAGTATTATTGAATAGTTACAATAGTTACAATATACAATGTTACAATGTTAGTTGATGTCACGCTGTTTATAGTAGGAAAGTCATCTCAATCATATTGTAAGACTGATCTTATTCAGTTACTTTCGGAGTTATAGACAACAGAACTAATCAATTTATTCCACGTCCTACATATAGTGATAACGTTAAAGGCCCACACAGAAGAAAAGTTTTCCATGCATTTCTGGCTTGGTCTTCGGACATAAGTGAAGGTTACAATAAAGACTGAGTATCTGCCAGGCACGGTGGCTCAAGCCTGTAATCCCAGCACTTTGGGAGGCCTAGTCAGGTGGATCATGAGGTCAAGAGATCGAGACCATCCTGGTCAACATGGTGAAACCCGTCTCTACTAAAAATACAAAAAAGTTAGCTGGGCATGGTGGCGTGTGCCTGTAATCCCAGCTTCTCAGGAGGCTGAGGCAGGAGAATTGCCTGAACCCAGGAGGCGGAGGTTGCGGTGAGCCAAGATCACACCATTGCACTTCAGCCTGGGTAACAAGAGCGAAACTCCGTCTCAGAAAAAAAAAAAAAAAAAAGACTGAGTATCTGCTTAATGCTCTGGTTTAATTTTTTTCCACCTTTTTAAAAATACTTTCCAAACCTGTTTAGTTTTTCACTGAGCCTGCCTATTTTTCTTAACATTACTAAAAACCTAGATTTTCCTTGTTTGTTTTGTTGTTTTTCTCATAGTTGTTGCTGTTATTTTATTTGTTGCTGCTGAGTCCATGCTTAGAAGGTTTTTTGGTAAGAATACAATCTTCTCAGCTGGAAAACAGGGATACACACTTAAACTATTAGGAGACATTCTAGTACTCTTTATCCTATGCTTTAGAGATGTTTCAGCTTCTCCACAATCCAAATTGATTTGTTTTTTCTTTTCTATAAGGATGTTTATTTAAGGGCAGTAACACATTAAACTGCAGTGTGAAATAGCACATTAACAATTAGCACAGGGTTGGGTTTTCACACAGCCAGTGATACAATTTTAAGAGTTCCCCAAAGTATTTTATTTATTTTATTATTTTTTTTAGACTAAACTTTTTTTTATTGCATTTTAGGTTTTTAGGTACATGTTTAGAACATGCAAGATAGTTGCATAGGTACACACATGGCAGTGTGTTTTGCTGCCTTCCTCCCCTTCACCCACATTTGGCATTTCTCCCCAAGCTATCCCTCCCCAGCTACACCCCCGCTGTCCCTCCCCTATTCCCCCCAATAGACCCCAGTTTGTAGTACTCACTTCCCTGTGTCCATGTGTTCTCATTTTTCATCATCCGCCTATGAGTGAGAATATGCGGTATTTCATTTTCTGTTCTTGTGTCAGTTTGCTGAGGATGATGGTCTCCAGATTCATCCATGTCCCTACAAAAGACATGAACTCATCATTTTTGATTGCTGCATAATATTCCATAGTGTATATGTGCCACATTTTCCCTGTCCAGTCTATCATCGATGGACATTTGGGTTGGTTCCAGGTCTTTGCTATTGTAAACAGTGCTGCAATGAACATTCATGTGCATGTGTTCTTATAGTAGAAGAATTTATAGTCCTTTGGATATATACCCAGTAATGGGATTGCTGGGTCAAATGGAATTTCTATTTCTAAGGACTTGAGGAATCGCCACACTGTCTTCCACAGTGGTTGAACTTATTTCTACTCCCACCAACAGTGTAAAAGTGTTCGTATTTCTCCACATCCTCTCCATCATCTGTTGTCTCATGATTTTTTAATGATCGCCAGAATTTACAAAGAACTCAAACAGATTTACAGGACAAAAACAAACAAACCCATTCAAACATGGGCAAAGGATATGAACAGACACTTTACAAAAGAAGACATACATGAGGCCAACAAGCATATGAAAAAATGCTCATCATCACTGGTCATTTGAGAGATGCAAATCAAAACCACATTGAGATACCACCCCAAAGCATTTTAAAGCCTGAGAAAAAATTTCTGTCATTATAAAGCCATAGCTTAAAGCTTATGAGCATTTTACCATACTAAGAAAAGCTTTAAAGAACCCACAGAGGAAAAGGCAGCACAAAAATAGGTGGATCTGTAATTACTAGAAGCATTCTAATGCTTCGGCATACACAATAAAATCACTATTTTACCTATGCATATTTAATGACAAATTATATTTTCTTTAAGAGGTAGCCACCAGTTGTCAGTTTTTCTAAGCTTATCATGCCCTAGAATTTTGACTCAAAAGCTTTGTTTATGAGGCATGCAAATTTAACTATTTGGTCAGTTTGAACTTATTTTTACTTTTCAAGCAAAATCTGGTTTAAAATAGCATTTCTGTTTCAAATAAATGGTTTTTGCCATACTAAAACATTGGGTTCAGATTCAACCGTTCTGATAGAACTTTTGTTACTAGTATTGCCTATGGGTTAGTTTGTATTTTCTCATTTGGACTATTGTCCTGGCTTCTAATCTCTCCTTCCTTAAATTCACTCTATTCTAAGTGAAGCATTTTTTTTTTCATATAAAATACAACTCTGACCATGATAAAAGATATTGTAGTATAGATTTTTAGATTGGAAGTTCAGACCTTGGTTTTTCCACATATTATTAATATGTTTAAAACATCTATGACTAAATTTCCCCCTTTTGAATTGCAAATAATAATAATAATATAAACTACCCCATAGGATTGCTAAGGGGATTAAAAGTTAATTCATATAAGACACTTATATCAGGATTGGAAATTTTTAAGGACCCCAAAAAATGTTAGTTATTAGTGTTAATATCCTCTTTTAAAAATATGCAATGCTCCCCACTGTATACAGAAGTAAATCAGAATTCCTGTGTGGAATTTTCACAATTTCACCTTAACCTAGTTTTCAAATGTATCTGAAAATATAGACTACACCCTTTCTACTACAATACCAGACCATACTGAGATATATTTAAGTATACTGAGATATAATTCCATATACCTATATTGATATATATTTTCAATAACCAAAAGTCAACTCCTTTGAAGTATACAATTTTGCTGTTTGTAGTATAGTCACAAATTTGTGTAACAATCACCACCATCTAAAAATGTTCTAATTTTAGAACATGTTTTATCATTCTGTAAAGAATCTTTGATTCTATTAGCAGTCATTTTATTCCATGTTCTCTATTTCCCCAGCCCCAGCTGCCCCACCCCCCCCACACACACACACACCCTGTGGCATTCACTAATATACCTTCTAGATTTGCCTGTTCTGGACATTTTATACAAATGACATAATATAAGACATCATCCTCTTTGCCTGACATCTTTCCATTGGCATAATATTTTTAAGGTTCATCCATGTTGTAGAATGTTTGAGTAGTACATGCTTTTTTATGGTAAACTAATATTTTATACATTCACCTACTAAACATTTCCAAATCCATTGTTTCCAGTTTTTAATCATTATGAATAATATTGCAATAAATACTCACGCATAAGTTTTGTGTAGGAATTTGTATGGACGTATTCTTTTGAGTATATGCCTAGGACTAGAATTTCTGGGTCATATGGTAACTCCATGTTTAAGATTTTGAAAAATTCCCACGTTTTCAAAAGTAGCTGCACCATTTTACAATCCTGCTAGCAAGATATGAAGGTTCCAGTTCCCCCACATCCTCACCAGCACGTGTTATTGTCTGCCTTTTTAGTTTTAACCATCCCAGTGGGTACAAAGTGGCATTTTATTATATTTTTTAAGTCACTCTGTACTTTAAAACCTCTGGCCATTAACTCCTACTCTTCTCTGTTTACAACAGCTCCAGTCCCCTTTCTCCCAGCTGATTTATGGCAAAACTCCCATTCTTCCTTGAAAATGAACAGTCGGCCCTTGAAAAACATGGGTTTGAACTACGTGAGTGTCCAATTATATGTGAATTTTCTTCTTCCTCTGCCACCCCTGAGACGACAAGAGCAATCCTTCCTCTTCCATAGCCTCCTCACCCTATTCGACATGAAGATAAAGATGAAAATTTTATGATAATCCACTTCCACTTAATGAACAGTAGATCTATTTTCCCTTCTTTTTGATGTTTTTAATAACATTTTCTTTCCTCTAGCTTGCTGTATTTTAAATATATAGCATATAATGCATATAACGTACAAAATGTGTTAATTGACAGTTGAAGTTATAGGTAAGCCTTCCAGTGAACAGTATTTTATTAGTAGTTAAGTTTTTGAGTAGTCAAGAGTTGTACGCAGATTTTTCACCATGTGAGGGGCTTGATGCTCCTTTTCCTTGCATTATTCAAGGATCAACTGTAGTTAATAATTTTACTACTCTAAGACACAGTCTATTACTAAGAAATCTCCACCTTCCACCTAATCCTATAGAACATTGATTAATTTTTATCACCACACATGAAATGTTTTGCTTTATGACATAAGTGTTTTATTTTTATCTATTTCTTTAACAGACTCTGAAATTCTTAATAAAAAGGGTAATTGCATAACATCGGATTTTCAACATATAAGATACTCTACCAAATTTACATTTGATCAGGCATTATTTAGATAGAGAAATTAACAAACTGGCTATGTGTGATGGTCCCTACCTATAATCCCAGCACTTTGGAAGGCCAAGGTGGGCAGATCACTTGAGGCCAGGTATTTGAGACCTGTCTGGCTAACATGGTGAAACCTCATCTCTACCAAACTACAAAAATTAACTGGGTGTTGTGGCACATGCCTGTAGTCTCAACTGCTCAGGAGGTTGAGGTGTGAGAATTGCTTGAACCCAGTAGGCAGAGATCACAGTGAGCCAAGATTGTACTATTATACTCCAGTCTGGGCAATAGAGCAAGACCCCCCACTCAGAAAAATAAAGAAAGAAAAGAAAAGAAAAAAATTAACACCCTTTTCTCCAAGGCACCCCACATGTTTTCCAATAAAATACTAATAGTTCTAAAATAAACCTGCTTCTTAGATTACCTACAGATAAAATGATTTCACATTTCATAATGTTTATAAATATTGTGTTGGTTCTCTTGAAAATCCTATGTCTCCCTTGGATTAATTCCTAATGTCATGGATACAGCAAAATATCTGGAATAGAAAATAAAAGAAATGACTTTTAGCATTTGGGATAGTTCAGGACTTCATTATTAGAACAAAATTACTTCATTTTCTTCTACCCAACTGTCTGCCCATCTCCAGAAACTCAGATTTCTTATTTTATTTTAAATACATGATAACTAAATCAAGTTTTAGTGCTTTACAGTGTTAACTGTCGCAATTGGTTACTCATGCATTATCTAAAAATCATAGCTAATAATTACTTGGAATTTTACAAAAGTCATTATGACACATGGCACAATAAATATAGAAACAAAAATATGAAGGACATCCACATTTGTATCAGACAGGGAAACAGAACTATTAGCTAGGTGCTATAGTTCAATAAAGCAGATTACATTTTCACTAAATATAAAGAGTTCCATATTATAGTCATCTATCTTCAGTCCTTATTGTGATAAGCTCCCTTGACTTGGTATGACTCTGTAAGCTACTAAATATACAACCATTCTTGAAAACGTTTAATACTTGAAAAGCTAGTAAGTCTGGCAAGGTTTTTAAAAAAAGTGTCAAGATTTACATACAGAAGTTTTCTTCAAAGAATACTGCATTAAAGTGTATTATGGAGAGGTGGGTTGAATTTCAGTTTTTATTCCCAGTATTTGTTCTTTGCTTCTTTGGAACAATAATGGTGTCACCATCAAAAAGAACCACAGAATCGATGGGGATGTGAGGAATGAGCAGTATTTATTTCGATACACATTACTCCCTCTATCCATATTTTTAGCAGAATCTTGAATGAAATCACTGCCGTTTAATATCTCATAAATTTGGTTTGAGCATACAGATGCCTAACATAAATATGATAGCATAGTTTTTAGACTTTTTAAAGAAAAAAGTGTACTGTAAATTGTCCAGAGGCTTAGAAAATTGATACGTTTGGGTAAACCACACTACTTTGAAAAATAAAGCAATGTAAACATTGTCAATAAAGTTGGTTAGCAATTTGTCTCTATATGTTTATACAGTAATCATCCACTTACTGCAACCACATATATTATTTCATCCCCTTCCATACTCCAACTGCCCCTTCTGTTTCCTTACAAAAACAGTTTCTCCTGGTTTACTTAGATTGATTTTCTTGCTTTAGGTTATTCTCTAATATTAGTGCCACTCTTCTGAATATTGAACAAAAGAAATGTCTGACAAATATCAAAATATGGAGCAAACACTAACTTTACAGGGTTCTAGATATTTTTGGAATGCAGAATTTATGCATCAACACAAGCATTAATTCACTCAACCAATCAATATTTATTGACAGTCTACTATATGTCAGACATGTATGAGATACTGGAATTCCTCTCAGAAAAAGACATAATTCTGTGTAATTTACTAAATGTTGAAAATTGTGTATTTCCACCCCCACAGCCTATAGTTAGTTATCCCCCTTTGTGGTCTAACAATTATTCTCATATTTTAATGCAAGTCTGTCTGAAGACTCATGTTTTTATAATCTAGTACAGCAGGATATACAGTCATAAGGTGGAATGATGTAGCAATAAATTTAACTTCTTAATTATCTTAGCAATCAAGTCACCAAGTTTTTTTTTAATTGTGATTACAGATAATTTTAGCACATTGGAATTATTTTTTAAACTGATTACTTAAAAATAATACAAAAACTTTATTGCAAAAGACCTAGATATTTTCAACACTTGAAGATCATGTTGGCTGCATTTTGTGGCATCATGACAGATGGTATTTTCCTTTAAAGAGTTTTCTTTTAATATGAAATGGGTGCTAAATATGGATAACCTGCTTATTCTCTTTGAAATAACAGTTTTATAAGCTTTCTGTCGAAAGTTTAATTAGCTCTTCCGCACTCTGTCCCTTTTTCAAAATTGCAGTTATTTCCATTTTTATTTGGGTTAAGGAAAAGGTTGAGATGTATGATTAAAACATTAGCTAGTCACCAAAGAGTAGAACTGCCTTCTATGTTCTGCCAAGGAGAGCAAATTACTTGGAAATATATTAACACTGAACTGTCAATAACTTTTTTGGCTGCTGTTGTTCAAAACATTTTATTAGTATTTGATTGGTGTTTTAAAACAGACTAAAATAAACTCAGAATTTATAGACTTGAGAAATTCTATGGTAAGCCAAAATTCTTTCGTTTCTCATTGTATTGTTTCTATTCAAAAGTATGAATCCATATTTGAGCCCTGGCATTTGATATGAAGCTTGTTCTATCTGAATCCCATTCAGAGAGCTTTAATAATTAAAGGCAACTGATTCAATTTTCACTTTACTAGTATCACAGAAATATTTCAATGATGTAAGACATCATTATTCTTTTTGGATACTATTCTAAATAATGGCACAGAAAACTAAAGAAACATGGCACCCTCAGTGAGAAAAAATCAGATCAATAAAGGCTAATCACATGTAAAATCAAATAGAAGACACAATGGAAACTTTTGTGTATTATAGGAAAGTGAAGGAAAAGAAACAATCTTAAAAGTTATTTTTTAAAAACAATGTAAAATATATAAATATTACCTTCTTCATTTCTTAGTGGATGGTGGATGCAGATCATATATTTAAAAGAGAGAAGTGAAGAACCTACAGTGAAGCATCAATAATATCGAGAAAGAAGAACATGCAGCAAAGATTTAGGAGACCTCAGTCCAACCATCCTGACATTTAAATTCCCTGGGTATCAGTTCTGAAAAGTAAAGAAATAACAATTCTTGCAGTATATATTTCAAGGGGTAGTTATTGACGTACAATAAGATAAAGAACTAAATAAAGTTTTACAAATAAGGAACATTCTATAAATATTTGTTCTTTTGTGTTGTAGGCACCTGGTACCAATAATGATGTATCAGAGATAATTTTATTAAACTCCATAAAAATGTATTGTTATGAACAGGATAGAAATGTATACATATAGTGCAAATTCAACTGTGTAAAAAAGATGCTTAGACATTACAGAAGGAAAAAGTAAAATGTTAACTATAATTTTCTCTGGGTGTGGTTACTATGGGTAAATATTTTCTTTATAAACTTTATTTACTTTTTTTCAAATTTTCACTTAAAGCATATGTTCGTTTTATAAGAGAAATGTAAAACTTGAGAATTATATTTTATTCAATTATATTTCACTTATTTGACTAACAGTGAATATTAAATTTAAATTTTATCATACATTACTGATAACTACCTGAAAAATCAAGACTTAATTTTTTCATACTAAAGTTTTCACAATTCTTGTTCTGGATCTCTCTTTTAAATATATGATCTGCATCCACCATCCACTAAGAAATGAAGAGGGTAATATTTTTATATCTTACATTGTTTTTAAAAAATAGCTTTTAAGATTGTTTCTTTTCCTTCCCTTTCCTATAATACACAAAAATTTCCATTGTGTCCTCTATTTGATTTTTCATGTGATTAGCCTTTATTGATCTGAATTTTTCTCACTGAGGGTGCCATGTTCCTGTAGCTTTCTGTGCCAATTTTTTAAAACTATCCAAAAAGAATAATGATGTCTTACATCATTGTTTGAAATATTTCTGTGATACTAGTAAAGTGAAAATTGAATCAGTCACCTTTCCCATATTATTTCCCCCTTATAATGTCACATACTGAATATGTTAGATTAAAGTCTTGCATGCATAGTTTAGGTCTCCTCTTTTTAACCTTATGTGAGGAGTTCAAGATTTCAGAAGCAAAAATTAGAGTGGGAAAGGGAATTTTTGTTGGTATAAAGCTAATTTTTACCCTTATATATCAGAAAAAATATTTTTGAACAATTAAAAAAATAGAAATGTAGATCATGCACACATTTGATTAGTACTTCTTTTCCCTCCCATGTAAGTTCCACAAAGGAGTAGATTAATTATTTCAGCGGTACCTGTGATATTCACACCAAGGTAAATTGAACTCAAAAGACAAGTCAAGTCTTTCAATAATCTCATTCAAAAGTTATAAAGTACACTAAGTACTGAATAAATATAGCACTTTGAAAACCAGTTCAAGTATGATATATAATTATCCACCATTAGTGTAACATATAAGAGTTTTACTTTCATTTTTTAAACAGCTGATTTCAAGGCAATTTCTCATTTTGTTTCATTTTCCTTTTCTTCCTCTGGCTTGCATTCAGAGCTCCCACTGACTTCCAAAAGTATATTTACATCTGGCTCAGCCTTGATAGTAGAAAACAAGCTATTGAGCAGGCCATTACTGATGCTGAGTATCTCTAAGAGAACTATGCTGCACCCACATATTGGCTACTGCACAATTTATTTCTTATCATGAACTTCGAACAGTTCAAAAAACACTGTGAAACATAGTGAATTCAAAGAATATATAAGTCTGCTTACTTTTTTATGAAACTTTTTTCATTTTCTAAAATATTTCCAAGGTATTACTTTGGGTAATATTTACATTAGTCTGTGAAATTCGTAGGATAATTACAAGATTCTCCACTATTCAGAGGAGAAAACATGGCACCGAATTATTCACTATTTAATAATAACTCCTAGCTGTAGGCATTTTTGATTAGCAATCTCTGTACTTCTGATTCCCGAAAGGTTGTGGCATTATTAAAGGGAGTTTTACATATCAGTATAGTGCAGCATTTCCTGAAGAATAGAAGTATTTCTTACACATATATGCAGTATAATTTTAAACTATATTTATGTGCTATGGAGGCCAAAGCAACTCAATATTGGATATAAATAAACTATGTTGACTTCTGATTAACACCATCTCTGGAAAGACCTCTAAGATATACAGTCTATCTGTTGTTTCTAATGTAAGAGCAAGTACTTACTGTAAAACCTGCCTTTATATCAAACAACCTTTATTGTCCTTCATATACTTTCTGTATTACATTTCCCTATGGTTTGGGAACATAAGTCCTGGGTTTTGGGGGGAAACGGTATAGGGATCCACCATCTCATCTTGCCATTGCCTGAGACACAGACATGCTTCTACTTATAAGCTTCTACTAAATATTTCTTTCTAAGAAACTGGATTTGTCAGCCTGTTTATTTATCCTATCAGCCTCCTTGGACTTTTGGGGGTGGGTTTACATAGATTGGTTCACCTCCTAACAGGGGGCCATGTAAAAATTCTACATATGCTAGCAACATAGTATTTCTAGAGTCATAACATTTTGTCATTATATATTTCATTTCATGGATATAAAAGAACAATTGCTCTTACATACTAACTCATCAAAATTACTTCCTGATATTAAAGAGGAGTCTCAGGTGTAAAGAATTTGAAAAGCTTTGAACTTGCTCATTGTGATAGTAAAGTTATGCTATGGATTAGGACATTATCAAGCCAAACAAATTGCCTCTAAGAAACTGTATTAGTTCATTTTCATTCTTCTGATAAAGACATACCTGAGACTGAGAAGGAAAAGAGGTTTAATTGAGACTTACAGTTCCACATGGCTAGGAGGCCTCAGAATCATGGCAGGAAGCAAAAGTCACTTCTTACATCATGGCAGCAAGAGAAAAATAAGAAAGTAGCAAGAGCACAAATCCCTGATAAACTCACCAGATCTCCTGAGACTTACTCACTAACATAAGAATAACACAGGAAAGACTAGCCCCCATGATTCAATTACCACTCCCTGGGACCCTCCCATAACCCATGGGAATTCTGGGAGATAAAATTCAAGTTGGGATTTGAATGAGGACACAGCCAAACCCTATCATTCCACCCCCGGCCCTCCAAATCTCATGTCCTCACATTTCAAAACCAGTCATGCCTTCCCAACGGTCCTCTAAAGTTGTAACGCATTTCAGCATTAACCCAAAAGTTTACTGTCCAAAATTTCATGTGAGACAATGAAAGCCCCTTCCTTCTATGAGCCTGCAAAATCAAAAGTAAGCTAGTTACTTGGTAGATACAATGGGGTACAGGTGTTGGGTAAGTAGAGCTGTTCCAAATGAAAGAAGTTGGCCAAAACAAAGGGATTACAGGGCCCATGCAAGTCTGAAATCCAGTAGGACAGTCAAATATTAAAGCTCCAAAATGATTTCCTTTGACTCCATGTCTCAGATGCAGGTCAAGCTGATGCCAGTGGTGGGTTCTCAGGGTCTTGGGCAGCTCTGCCCCTGTGGCTTTGCAGGGTACAGATGCCCTACTGGCTGCTTTGGCAGGCTGGTATTGAGTGTCTGCAGCTTTCCAGGCATATGGTGTAAGCTGTTGGTGGATCTAATATTCTGGGGTCTGGAGGTTGGTGGCCCTCTTCTCACAGCTCCACTAGGCAGTACCCAGTAGGGACTCTGTATAGGGGGCTGTGACTCCACACTTTCCTTCCTGACTGCCCTAGCAGAAGGTCTCCATGAGAGCCCCACCCCTCAAGCAAACATTTGCCAGAGGAGCATCCAAGTGTTTCCACATATCTCCTGAAATCTAGGTGGAGGTTCCCAAACTTCAATTCTTAATTTCTGTGCACCAGCAGGCTCAACACCATGTGGAAGCTGCTGAGACCTGGGGCTTCCACCCTCTGAAGCCATGGCCCCAGCACTCTGTTGACCCCTTTCAGCCACAACTAGAGTGGACACAAGACATCAAGTCCCTAGGCTGCACACAGCATGGGAATGCTGGGCCTGGTTCACTAAACCATTTTTTCCTCTTGGGCCTCTGGGCCTGTGATGGGAAGGGCTGCTATGATGGTCTCTGACCGGCCTGGAGGCATTTTCTCCATGATCTTGGGGATTCATATTAGGCTTCTTGCTATTTGTAAAAATTTCTGCAACCAGTTTGCATTTCTCTTAAAAAAATGTGTTTTTTTTCTATGCATCCTCAGGCTGCAAATTTTCAGAACTTGTATGCTCTGTTGCTCTTTTAAATTGGAAAATTTTAACAGCACCCAAGTCACCTTTTGAATGCTTTGCTGCTTAGCACTTTTTTCCACCAAGATACTCGAAATCATCTCTCTTAAGTTCAAAGTTCCACAATTCTCTAGGGTAGGTGCAAAATGTTGCCAGTCTCTTTGCTAAAACATAAGAAGAGTCACCTTTGCTCCAGTTCCCAACAAGTTCCTCATCTCCATCTAAGACCAACATAGCATGGATTTTATTGTCCATATCACTATCAGCATCTTAGAGAAAGCCATTCAACAAGTCTTTAAGTGGTTTCCAACTTTCCAATATTTTTCTGTCTTCTTCTGAGCCCTCCAAACTGTTTCAACCTCTGCCTGTTATCTTGTTCCAAAGTCTCTTCCATATTTTCAGATCTCTTCGGAAACACTCCACTCTATTGGTACAAATTTACTATATTAGTTCATTTTTATGCTATTGATAAAGACATGCTAGAAACTGAGTAGAAAATGAGGTTTAATTGGACTTACAGTTCCACATAGCCACGGAGGCCTCAGAATCATGGCAAGAGGTGAAAGGCACTTCTTATAGCATAAGAGCAAAAGAAAATGAGAAAAAGCAAAAACAGAAACTCCTGATAAGCTCATCAGATTTTGTGAGACTTACTCACTATATCACAAGAATAGCATAAAAAATGGCCTCCATGATTCAATTACCTCCTGCTGGTTTGCTCCCAAAGCACGTGGGAGTTCTTGGAGACACAATTCAAGTTGAGATTACAATGATAACACAGCCAAACCATATCAAAATCAAATATATTTATATCAAAATTCTATATATAGAGATAATATATTCAGATATATTCTAAATATTGAGGCAGTCAAACTCAAACTTAAAATGCACTTTTATTGATTTCCATGTTTTTTGTATTGTACTTTGGGCTCTGGGGTACATGTGTACATCCTGCATCCTGCAGGATTGTTGCATGGGTACATACATGCCATGGTGGTTTGCTGTCTCCATCCCCCATGTAGCCTACATCAGGCATTTCTCCCAGTGTTATCCCTCCCCATCTGCTCCACCTCCCCACTGTCTCTCTCCTCTCCTCCCCTCCAGCCCCCTACTTACACCTGTGAGCATTGTTCCCTTCCTTGTGTCCAAGTGTTTTCATTGTTCACTACCTGCATATGAGTGAAAGCGTGCAGTGTTTGGTTTTCTGTTCTTGTGTCAGTTTGCTGAGAATGATGGTTTCTAGATTCATGTCTCTACAAAGGACACAAACTCATCATTTTTTATGGCTGCATAGTATTCCGTGGCATATATATGCCACATTTTGTTTGTCCAGTCTATCATCCATGGGCATTTAGGTTTGTTCCAGGTCTTTGCTATTGTAAACAGTGCCTCAATGAACATACGTGTACATGTGTCTTTATAATAGAATGATTTATAATCCTTTGGGTATGTACCAAATAATGGGATTGTTGGGTCAAATGGTATTTCTAGTTTTATATCCTTGAGGAATCACCACACTGTCTTCCATAATGGTTGAACTAATTTACACTCCTGCCATCAGTGTAAAACTGTTCCATTTTTTCCACATCCTCTCCAGTATCTGTTGTCTCTAGATTTTATAATGATCGCCATTCTAACCGGCATGAGATGGTATCTCAATGTGGTTTTGATTTGCATTTCTCTAATGACCAATGAAAATGAGCATTTTTTCATATGTTTGTTGGCTGCATAAATGTCTTCTTTTGAAAAGTGTCTGTTCATCTCCTTCACCCACTTCTGAATGGGTTTGTTTGATTTTTTCTTGTAAATCGGCTTTAGTTCTCTGTAGATTGTGAATATTAGCAGATGTACTATGTAACATATCACTTCCAATTGAGACATACTCCAGTGATAAAGAACCTCAAATTCTTAACCTTAGGGGATTAACGAAGTTTAACTCTAAGGAATTAATCCAAAAAGAAGAAGTGATAGGCCTTACATTTCAGCACAGTATTGCAGAGATTAATCAATAAAGTTTTCAAAGGTGCCATTCTGGGAGACATTTTGCAATGTCTCAAAGTTAGACCATGAAAAGAAGGAGACTTTCTTATTATAATAGTAGCATCCATAGCTGTGTCACTATGATAGTAACACAAATAAGAAGCCATTGCTATGTGTGAGGAAATAAAACACATTTGAATTCTCTAATATATTAATAAAAATGGGTCAACAAGCTATTCTAATTTTCATATCTAATGTTAATAGTATACAGTATTGTCTTAGAATTATGGGGAGAAAAGATGAAATATTAAATGGCGGCAGATAACAAAATATGAAAAAAGTATTTTTAAGAAGTAAATAACAAATGTGTTATGAAAAGAAGGTTGCAATCAGAGTCCAAAAATCACAAAAGAGAGAAACATATGAATGAAAGGCAACAATAAAAAGGAAAGAAAATATTGATTATATTATTTGACAGATATATTGTCTTATATATATACATATAGCTATAAATACATATATATTGTTATATAGAATATATAGTCATATATAAATATTGCTATATATTATATACTTATATATAGTTATTAATTGTGCATATCTGTGTTGTTATACATAATAATTATATATACATGTATATACATTTGTATATGTATGGATACATATATATGAATATAGGTAATATATATAAAAACAGTTATATACACACATATTAATAACAATATAATATATATGTCTATAGAACTCCTGTATGTGTTTATCATATAGGTACATATATGTATATATGTATATACAACTCCTGTATATGTATATCAGAGAATATATCATTATATCCTTCAGAGGGAAATAACACCACTCTCCCTTCAACTTGGATACAAGTGTGTCCTCTGGTCCTAGTAACTTTTCAGCATTAAACATGGTTCTGACTCTACCAATCCCTGGAGAAAGACAATGTAGTACTCTAGTTGTTATTTCATGCTGCTGACAAATATTTCTTAATTTCAAATATTGTTACCATATTACAAATTATTTTTCTTTCTTCAAGACTTGACAGAAATAATATAATAAACTATTAGTGTTTTTATAAGAATCTTTATCAGATACATGAGATTTAGATAAAATATGTTTTTATATTAAGGTATGCCAAGAAAAGCCCATCTTCTTTTGTTTGGATAAAAATTAATGTTTTTTTCCTAAGATAAAAATTGAATTTCATAGAAATATAATCAATCTTTTAGGTCTGAAAACTACTACCGAACATTCAATCAGTGCTAAAAAGATAAAGGTGACTTTTACAGTGCTGTATTAAAAGCAGTATAATTATCATTACAACACATCTATTACAAGATATATTTAGGCACTACAGTGGTATAATGAGGTCATAATGACTAATAATAATCATCACTATAGTTAATATATAATTTCAGATTATACTCATGCATCAGATCACACTGTAGCATTTTTATTAAAAGGAAGTGCCAAAATAATTTAGAAATTATAAGGTATATTTGTAGAAATAAAGGGGCATGATTTACTTTATTGTATAAATACATATAAATATATTGAATTGTGTGTAAATGTACATAGATACATATATAAATATCATGGTGTGCAAACACACACACAAAAAATACACATCCCATACCCCTTACTGCTTCTATTCCTCTATAGAAGCTTGCTGAATACACTGGATAAAACGGATGCAATAATTCCTTGTGGTATCTTTGTAACTTTTCTTTAAATCTAACATTTTTCTGAAAAAAAATCTTCAAAAATAAATTTAAAAATTGGATAATCATATCCTCATAAGTTTCACTTGACTTAACAATTTTGATAATTTCCAGTTGCCAAAGACTGGAAACACAAGACCATTTATTTACTGTAAGTGAAACTTTGAAATTACATTAATTTTTTAGAGTAATATAATCATTATAAATATATTTGCCTTCAAGTAACAAGATTTTAATTAAGAAGAATTTAAAATTTATAGATTTATTTAAAACCTGTATGGTAAACATTAAAATATGTCACATGGATCTCCGGCTACTGCTGTAGTCACCAAGCTTATTCATAGATATGGTAACCATGAAATAAACAAAAGACAGATTATTCCTGGATTAGATGAGATGAGACTTCTCTGACAAATTAATTTGCTCAAAAATTTTACATCAGCCATTCACCAAACTTTCTGAGAACTGCATTGAACTCTACAACTCCCTTTCAGCCAACTTTTCTTTATTCTTTTTTTAAGGTGATGACATATTATTTTATTTATTTTTATACTTTAAGTTCTGGGCTACATGTGCAGAATGTGCAGGTTTGTTACATAGGTATACACGGGCCATGGTGGTTTGCAGCATCCATCACCCTGTCATCTACATTAGGTATATCTCCTAACGCTAACCTTCCCCTATGCCCCCTCCACCTGCTATCCCTCCCATAGCCCCTTACCTCCTCACAGGCCTCAGTGTGTAATGTCCTCTCCCTGTGTTCATGTGGTCTCATTGTTCAACTCCCACTTATGAGTGAGAACATGCATTGTTTGGTTATCTGTTCTTGTGTCAGTTTGCTGAGAATGATGGTTTCCAGCTTTATCAATGTCCTGCAAAGGACATGAACTCATCCTTTTTTATGGCTACATAGTACTCCATGGTGTATATGTGCCACATTTTCTTTCTATCCAGTCTATCCTTGATGGGCATTTGGGTTGGTTCCAAGTCTTTGCTATTGTAAACAGTGCCACAATGAACATATGTGTGCATGTGTCTTTATAATAGAATGATTTATAATCCTTTGAGTATATATCAAGTAATGTTTTGCTGGGTCAAATGGTATTTCTAGTTCTAGATCCTTAAGGAATTGCCACACTCTCTTCCTCAATTGTTTAACTAATTTAAACTCCCACCAACAGTGTAAAAGCATTTCTATTTCTCCACATCCTCTCCAGCATCTGTTGTCTCCAGATGTTTTTAATGATCACCATTCTACCTGGCATGAGATAGTATTTCAATGTGGTTTTGATTTACATTTCTCTAATGACCAGTGATGATGAGCTTTTATTTCATATGTTTGTTGGCTGCCTAAATGTCTTCTTTTGAGAAGTATCTGTTCATATCCTTTGCCCACTTTTTGATGGGATTGTTTTGTTTCTTGTAAATTTGTTTAAGCTTTTTGTAGATTCTGGATATTAGCCCTTTGTCAGATGGTTAGTTTGCAAAAATGTTTTCCCATTCTGTTGGTTGCCAGTACACTCTAATGATAATTTCTTTCACTGTGCAGAAGCTCTTTAATTTCATTATATCTCATTTGTCAATTTTGGCTTTTGAGACCATTGTTTTAGGTATTTTAGTCATAAAGTCCTTGCCTTTGCCTATGTCCTGAATGGTATTACCTTGGTTTTCTTCTAGAGTTTTTATGGTGTTAGGTCTTATGTTTAAATCTTAATCCATCTGGAGTTAATTTTTATTTAAGGTATAAGGAAGGGATCCAGTTTTAGTTTTCTGCATATGGCTATCTGCTTTTCCCAACACCATTTATTAAATGAGGAATCCTTTCCCCATTGTTTTTTTTCCAGGTTTGTCAATGATCAGGTGGTTGTAGATGTGTGACATTACTTCTGAGTTCTCTGTTCTGTTCCACTGGTTTATATCTCTGTTTTGGTACCTGTACCATGCTGTTTTGATTACTGTGCCTTGTAGTATAGTTTGAAGTCAGGTAGCATAATGCCTCCTGCTTATCCAACTTTTCTTAATTTTTTTTCTCCATTCTAGAATACTGGATCTGCATTATAATCTGATATCTCTCCTGGCTCTCTCTGAAGTCAGGTAGCATGATGCCTCCAGCTCATCTAACTTTTCTTAAATACTAGACTTCCCTAAAATACTAGACTTCTCATTGTAATCTGATATCTCTCTAATTTTTCCTCACAGGTGCTTACTCTAAAATTTATCTTTAATGTTTTGGCAAATCCAACCTTGGAGCCTCCTTCTCACAGGACTCAGAATAATGCAGCCTTATAGCAACAATCATTCAGTGGCAATAGGCATATCTAGCATCCAGTGGTTCCAAATGTCATATTTCATTAAAAGAAGCAAAAGCTCAATGGGAAAAAAGTGGCTGATTTCAGGTATGCAGCATTGAAAACACAAAAATAAATAAAAAACTGTGAAAAATCTTGCCAGAAAGCAAGAGTATGTATCAAACACTAAAGAGAATATTTCAAAAAGAGAGAGTTATGAAATTGGAGAGGCTTTCATTGAACAATCTACAATCTGAGAGAAGTTGATTACCAAAAGAAAAGTCAATAATAGGTTGCAATACCTTGACTAATAAAATATGAGCCCATAGTGATAAACAAACATACAAACACATAAAACTGAGGCAAAAAGTTATATTTTTACTAAAGAATGTCAATAAATGAAGCAAAATTGATCATATTCAAAAGTGACTATTTTTAGAATAAAACAATGATACAGGCTAGTTTTCTTAATGGATGCTTAAAAATTTGGAGAAAAATAATTGAGCAGAAAATTAACTTCTACAAAGAGCTCTACAGGGCCATGCCCCAGTAAGATCAGTAGAAATTCATTTTTAAAAACCCAATGATTTAAAGCTTATGGAAATGGTCATAAGGGCACACAGCAAATAAAGAAATATCTATTCAAGAAAATACACAAACAATATAGTAATAAAAGTTAAAGTGTGTGGTATTTGAAGAAGACTGTTCCCTTCTTTCCCCATCCCATGTCACTGAGATGAAAACTCCATTTTAGACTGGTACAAAAAAGAACATAGGATTTCCTCTTCCTCCAGATTCCAGTGAGAGAGTTATCTCCCAGAGAAAGCATGACTTCAACATTTCTCATTCTGCTCTGCATTGCTGAGGCTAAGTTCTGGGCAAATGCAGTCAAAAGGTGGAGATTTCCTTCTCTGCCCAACCCACTCTCATAAATTAGGGGCTCTATTTTGGGTGCAAAACATCTGAGAATATGAGAATCCCCATTTCCTTTACCCTGGCTCAGAAAGCAGTGTTTCCATGTCAGTGGAAATAAATTAAGAAGACCCCATGCTACTATTCCCCACTCTGTACTGAGTGATCCGCTTCTAAAGCAGAAATGTCACTCAGAGAGAAATGTAGCATTGTCTCCACCCCAGTTCCAGAGCTCTGGCTCAGAGACTTGGCCTGAAAGAAAAATCAAACTGTAAAATATATAGCTTTTAATATTTGCCCAAAAGGAATTGATATTACTGGCACGAGAAGTTTAAGCTGTGTGCTCTTTAAAATATTGAAGGCTGTGGAAGTGAGCAATTATAAGGAAATTCATAGATTCCATGAATATACAGAAGAAACTGTACAGTAGGTAGTTGAGGGAAAGTCAAGGGAGGAGATAGCTGGGAGGAACACCTCTGGGGTCAGAACAAATATTAAACTTTGATCTCAGAAACTATTCTTTCAAGAAGCCTAAGTTTGATTGAAGAAATTTGTCAAGCAATTTATGCCCTAGGATATTGTTGAAAGCAGAAAATTATCCAGCAGTTACTGGAGGCTAACAGGAAAATATATGAAGAAAAACTGGTCAAAACCCCCTATTATTTCAGGGTGACTGGATATACTCAAAGATATACCTGCCTCTGAAGCAACATCAGAGGGTTAACACTTCAGGGGTGGGTGAAAAATAAATAGACTTCAGTTTAAAAAAAAACTAATAAATAAACATAACACTAACAGGTTCTGGAGATGAGGAGTATTACCCATAGTTCAATACAAAAAACACACAGGAAAGAATGTTCCAAACTCTAGAAAAAAAAACTTTTTTATAAAGGTAATAGAAAATGTCTGTAGTGGTGACCAGATATTGGATTTATCACAAACAAACTTCAAATTAGTCATTATAAATAGGTTCAAATAAGTAAAGGGAATCATTATTAAAGAAGCAAAAGAAAGTATGATGACAGTGTAATATCAAACAGATAATATAAATAAAGAGGAAACAAAAAGAAAATCAAATGAAAAGTCTATATTTGAAAAGTATAATAAAGGAAATAAAAATTTCACTTGAGGAGCTCAACAGTAGCTTTGAACTGGTAGAAGAAAAAATTAGCCAAGTTGAAGATAGATTAATTGAGATTATGTAATCATAGAACAAGGAGAAAAATGAATTAAAAAAAATAGAGACTCAGAGAAATGTGAAATATCATTAAGTGCAAATGTGTAATAGAATACAAGGAAAAAAGACAACAAAAGTAACAGAAAATATATTAAAGGAATAGTGTCTGAAAATTTGATAAATTTCTTGAAACACGCTAACCTAGACATCTGGGAATCTTAACAAATTCCAAGCATGGTAAATAAAAACAAAACCACAAATAGACACATAATTGTAAAAATACTAAATGTCGAAGTGTCAAAGATAAGGAGAAAACCTCAAAAAGAGCTATGAAAAATTCATCATTTGCAATGCAATTTCAATAAGCTTAACATCTTACTATCAGATACAATGAAGGCCAGAAAGTAATGGAGTGACACATTCAAAGGGAGAAGAAAGAAAATGAAAGCAAGAAAGAAAGAAAGAAAGAAAAAGAGAGGGACAGTGGCAGGGAGAGAGAAAGAAAGAAAAGGAGGGAGGGGAGGGAAGAAAGGAAGGGAGGGAGGGATTGTCTGCCAAAAGTCTCGTATTCAACATTTGTCTTTGAAAACTGAAGATAAAAGGTATATGAGACTGCATGTATTTTCTCAACTTCCTATAATTTCAAAATTAAGAGATTTCAAAAATAATAATTTAAAAAAAAATTTTTTTCTTTGAAAAGAATTTAAAAAAAAATAAAATAAAAAGACATCTGAAGATAAATAATGTATTGCTAGCAGACTTAGGTTATAAGAAGTGCTAAAGAACATTCTTTAGGCCTAAAGCAAGTAACACCAAATGGTATTTCAAATTCATACACACAAAAAAGGGTGACTGGTAAAAATAATTATGCAGTTATAAAACAAAGCATCAGTGTATATCTTTTGTCTTTCTTCTCTTAACTGATGTAGAAAACAATTGTAAAAAATGTATATAAATTATTGTTGAACTGTTGAACGTATATAAAAATGTAGTGTACTTATCACATGTTTACCAAAAACAGCTAAAAGAAATATGAAGAAGTATTGAGCTAAGAAAATGTCCACAGATTATAAAGTAATAATAACAAAAACATATTGTCATGTTTGTACCATTAATACATGTAATATGTGTTACTATAATATACAACAATGGTGGAAAATAGAGCTGTATAGTAGTAATGTTTCTATATTGCACTAGAATTCAGTATAAACCTGAATTTGGTATAAATTCAGTATAAACCTGAATTTGATTCAGATAAGTTAATATGCCCTGGTAAGCCCTAGAGAACCCACTAAAAAATAACTCAAAAACCTAGGAGAAAAAGACTGGACATATTTAAAATTCTTCATTAGAAACTCTTCACTGAATTCAGGCCAGGTGCAGTTGCTCAAGCCTGTAATACCAACACTTTGGGAAGCCAAGCAGGAGGATCCCTTGTGCTCAGGATTTTTAAAAAAAATTTTAATTAAGATGAAATGTCACTCTGTCACTCAGTCTGGAGTGCAGTGGTGATATCTCCATTCAATGCAACCTCCACCTCCTAGTAATGCCTCAGCCTCTGAAGTACCTGGGATTACACGTGTGAGCTACCTCATCTAGCTAATTTTTGTATTTTTAATGGAGATGGGGTCTCACCATATTGGCCAGGCTGTTCTCAAACTCTTGACTTCCAGTGATCCACCCACCTCAGCCTCTCAAAGTGCTGGGATTACAGGTGTGAGCTACCACACTCAGCTGTATCCAAGACTTAAGACAAACCTGAACAACATAATGAGATCTTGCCTTTACAAAAAATAAAAAAATATCCAGGCATGCTTGTGCATGACTGTAGTTCCAGCTACTCAGGAGACTGAGTTTGGGGGATCGCTTGAACCTGAGAAATCGAGGTTGCAGTGGGTCATGCTTGCACCACTGTACTCAGCCTGAGCAACAAAGTGAGGTCTTGTCTGAAGAAACAAAGATTCAGCTGATGCAAAAGAAAACGATAAAGAGAATTAGAACAACAACAACAAAAAAGACATTACAAATGCAAAAAAAAGTAAGACATAAATCCAAATATATCAATTATAGCATTAAATATAGATGCTTAGACAATCCAAGAAGAACGGAGAGATTGTCAAACTGTATTAAAACAAATAACTCAGGCACATGTTTCCTACAAGAAACACACTTTAGATTTAAAAATCCAAATAAATTGAAAATAGATGGTGGAAAAGACACATCATTCAAACAGCAACCACAAGAAAACTATTAGTGCCTACACTAATAACAGACAAAAAATACTTTAAAATTTAAAATTCTATTAGAAATATAGACATCTTATAATGATAAAAGATGCATTAGCCAGGAAGATAAAACCAATTACATGTGTGCCTAATAAGAGAGAAACAAAATAAATGAAGCAAAACTTATACACATGAAGATGATGGTTAATGCCTCACATTCGATAATGAACACAACTAGACAAAAGAGAAGCAAGAAAATTGAAGGCTAAAACATCAGTATAAGTCAACTAGCCCTAACAGATATCTATAACATGCTGCATCCAGTCACTACAAAATATTAAAAGATACATTTTTCTCAAGTGCACATGGAGCATCCTCCCAGCTCAAGAACATGCTAGGCCATAAAACAAACTTCATTAAATTTAATAGCATTAAAATTATATGAAATATATTCTTTAAAATCTTTGAAGTAAAATTAGCAATCAATAACAGAAAAAAAATATTTGGGAAACACACAAATATGTTTTCATTAAATAACATTCCTAAAAAAGAAAATGGGTGAACAAGAAAGTAAAAGGGAAATCAGAAAACACTTTGAAGATTAATGAAAATGAGGATACAACCTGCAAAAAGTTAACATTCAAAAATCAATTAATGTAATGCATTATGTAAATAGAGCAGAAACAAAAATCACGTGTTCATCTAAATAGATGTGAAAAAAATTTGAAAATATTTACCATTGTTTTGTGATAAAAACACTCAACAAACTAGAAATAGAAAGTAAATTTTGAAGCCTGATAAAATCCATTTATAAAAAAACACACAGATAAGGTCATAATTAATTGTGAAAGAGTGGTCACTTGCAACCAGGCAAGAAAAATTTAAATGGCATTTAGAGCCGTATAAAAAAAAACTATCTCTATTGGGAGATGGCACTGTCTTGTATATAGAATATCCTAAGGAATTCACAAAACAACTATTAGAATAAGTGAAATAAGCAAGGTTACAGGATACAAGATCAATGTACAGGAATCAATTGTATTTCTATACAGTTGCAAGGAATAATCCCAAAGTGGAATTAAAAAAACAATTATATTTACAAAAACATCAAAACCAATAAAATACTTAAAAATGTTTAATAAAGTATAAAATTTATGCTCTGAAAATTACAAAACACCATTGTGAAAGGCTACTAAAAGACATGTAATTAACAAGGTATCCTCATTCCCAAATTAAATGATTTATTAATTTTAATATGGCAATACTCACAAAATTGATCTAAATTCCTGTAATAATTTCAAAAGACTTATTTGTAGAAATTAATAATTTGACTCTAAATTCATATGATATTGTAAGAAACCCAGAATAGCAAAAGCAATCTTGAAAAAGAAGTAAATAGTTGGAGGATTCACACTTGCCAATTTGAAAACACTGCAAAACAACTGTGTTCAAGATGGTATAGTACTGGCATAAGGACAGAATTAAAAATCCATAGAATAAGATTGAGAGTCCAGATGCAGCTGCTATGGAAAACATACACTGGCGGTTGTTCGAAAAAGATAAACAAAGAATTGATTTATGACTCAGCAAATCTACTTCTATGTATATACCCAAGAGAAATGAAAACATATGTCTGCACAGAAACTTACATCAATGTTTATAGCGCCATTATTCATAAGAGTCAAAAGTTAGAAACAACCCAAATGTCCATCAACTGATGAGCAGATGAACAAAATATGGCATATCCATATAATTAAACAGTGTTCAGTCATAAAAAGGAATGAATTACTGTAATATGCTACCACATAGATGGATTTTGAAGCATTCACAAAAGACCATAGGTTATATAATTTCATTAATATAAAATGTCCAGAATAGAAAAATCTCTAGGGACAGTATATTAATGATTGATTCAAGTGGGAAAGGGAAAAGGAGTTAATAGCTAAAGGGCATGGGGTTTCTTTATGAGGTGATGAAGATATGTTTTAATTTACTGCATATCTGTGAATATACTAAAAATTATGTAATTGTACACTAAAGGAAAATTGTATAATATGTGAATTACATCTCAATAAAGTTTTAAATGATTAAAAAAGAAGATATTTACATGGTAATAAAATAAAACATTGCAGATAATTTATTACAGAGTAAAAAGTGTTTCTGATATTTTAGCCAATTGAACAAATACAGCAATTCTTCCAGTGAGGCAAACATATGTTCCTGACGTAATAGAATGGGAAATATAAATTACCCATATAGTGTTGTTAAAATATATATTCAATATGAATCTAACCAAAATAAGTAATGAGATAAATGCTGATTTGTGATATTTTAAAGATGACTGACATTTTCAAAGTGATCAATATCATAAAAATATTTTTTAAAAGTATCAGAACTGTTCTAGTTTTAGAGAAAAGAAACATGACCTCTGATAACAATATAAGGAAAAAGACATTTGGAGACAAATTAGGGAAATGTAAATATGTTCAATGTATTAAATAATACTACGCAGCATCATTAAATTGCTTGAGTATAGCAACAGTGTTGTGGTTTTATAAAAAGTGTCCATATTCTTCAAATGTAAATGCTGATATGCTAGGAGTAATGTGTCATGATACCTGAAATGTACTTTTAAATACTTTATAATAAGGACAATTGTATGTATGTAAGCATTTATATCCAAAAGCAAATTTTCAGAGTGATCCTGTGTGAGCTAGATGGCAAGCAAATTTTGCTGAATTGAAAACAAAATGTATATTTGTTTTAGCTATAATATATGCAATATACATGTTTTCATTTGTAATACTTTTAACTTTTCTATAGATTTAAATGTTTTAAATAATAACTTATAGGGGAAAAGATTTATTCTTTCTTATAGTGCAAAAAATCTATCAGGTAGCTACTAATGAGATTAGTTCAACTGTTCAATAATACCTTCAAGAGCTAGTACTTTCCCATCTTTCTATTATATCAAATGTAGCATGTTGGCATTTTGTCCTTATATTTGATGCCTAATAGCACAAATATGGCTCTTCACAGTCAGGCATCACCAGTAACTTCTATTCTTCTCATTATCAATGCAAAAAAAAATTGAAGAAATTCCTATGGACTTCCTCTTACATCTTACTGGCTATAACCATTTTGCATAATGTTGCTTAGCCATAATGCTAGAAAAAATAACTTTTTTTCTTAGCCTCCATTATGAAAGCAAATGAAAAAATACCACATTGACTCTGGGTGTTTGCTTAACATATTGTGTTTGAGCTGAGGGTGCTTCAATCTTTGTGTAAGAAGCAGTAAGCAAGCTGCCTTATGCTCTAGAAAGAGACAATATCTCTGTCTTCCAAGAAATTTTTGCTATAAAAAATATCCTGAAAAGATAGTCTAGCACAAAGGCAGACAGTGCCTGTGCTCACAAGATGTGCAGGAGATTGAGAGACCCATAAAGGATTGGTTCCCAGCAGTTCTAATTTGCATGTGTCATATAATGGTTATATGGGTAGTCATAATATTATAAAATCATTCTCTGTATATCTATGAATGTCTAAAATATTTCAACTTAAAATAATATTTGAAGCATACATTGTTTTAAGCAATACATTGCCTGTAACTTCCTAATAGGTTAGTAGTGCCAAAACCTTGAGAAACTTTTCTATGCAGTGCTAGAATTCCTATGGTGAATTAAACCTGAAGTCCATGTAAATACATAATCTTGAGTCACTGGTGCTTACCGGTTAGCTGGATCAGTTAAGGTGTTCTTGAATTCAATTAAAAAAATCTTCTAAAACTTGAGCACAATTTTTGGAAGAATTTTGGTATCTCTCACACTTGACAAAAGATTTTGAAGCAAACCCTTAGAAGCCAATGACAGATAGATAGATAGATATAGAAATATATGTATATATAATTATTTTATAGCCAGCTAATATTTGCTAAAAATAGAGGCATATCCATTGCTTTTATTTATATAAAAGATGCCAAAATGCACATGAAGAATGGTTTATATATTGTTTGTAATCAGAATGTATCATGAATATAATCATATATGTGTGTAATATAAACATTTTGTATGTATGAGCAAAATATTTAGATTAACAGAAATGTTGTAGTTTTAAACTGTCACTTGACATCATTCAAATTACATATTTTTTCTCAACAGTTTTTAAAGTAATGTATTATTATAACTTTAAGATCTCTATATCTAAAGAGCTATATTTGTAAATTTTACATATATTAATAGGTATATATGTAAATTTTAAAATAATATGAAATCGAGCTAAATGCCCATTAACGGAGATCAGATAAAGAAAATGTTGTATATATACACCATAGAATATTACACAGGCATACAAGTTAACAAGATCATGTCCTTTGTAGCAACATGCATTGAGCTGGAAGCTATTATCCTTAGCAAATTAATGCAGATCCAAAAATAAACTAATAGCAAATGTTCTCATTTATAAGTGGGAGTAAAAATTTAGTACCCATGGACACAAAGAAGGAAATAATAGAGACGGACTTACTTGAGGGTGAAGGGTGAAGACTGAAAAGCTGCAAAGGTACCGTGCTTATTATCTGCATGATGAAATAGTCTTTTCATCAAACACCCACAACACACAATTTTCCTATGTAACAAACCTGCTCATGTCCACCCTAAACCTAAAATAAAAGTTGGAAAGAAAGTAAAAGTCTGATTTCGACATTAGAAAAATCAGCACAACGTCTCACTAATTTTGTATGCATACCTTCATCACTCCTTTATTTAATACACTTGGAGTAGGCCTCTGTTAAGAATAAGATACATGAGACATATTTTCTAGTCAATAATCTTTTATCTAATTATAATAGAGTGAGATAAATGCTTAATAATAAAAGATAGTTAAAAACAAGGTACTATTGAATATGCGTGACTATTTTCATATAATAAATTTTGAGGACTCTCACATAAGTACTATGTGAGAAAACTTTAAAGTTTTTAAGGCACAGAGAGTGGATGTTATTCTTGAAAGAGAAAAAAAAGGGCTCAATTAACAGTAAATATAAATTGTCCACTGATGCACAGCGCATTTTCATCATCTCTAGCCTAATCCCTACAAATACACTCAATCTGTCACAAAATTGCATTGTTTTTACAACCTAAAGCTAAAATGTGTTATTTTCCCAAAGTGGGTATTACAAAATAACGTTATTATCACTGTAAAACTGTTATTTAGTATCAGTTGCACTCATAATTCCTTGTATATAGGGTTTTAATGAATCATTGATAAAGAAAGATTTAAAACAATAAGAAAGACTTTTGCTATAGTAAGGCAGGATGAGTAATTCGTACCAACTCTCCCACTGAGAACAACTAAAAATATGAACGAAAGAACATTTATCTTTTTGAAAGTTTTCCGAACCTTAAAAATGAAGTGAAAAATAAGGTCACAATTCAGAAGAATAAAATGCAGAGAGGAGAACCCAGCATTTCTCCCAGTATCATTCTGATACTACAAGTTCACAGCTCTCATCTATAATTACTTCTGCTCTGCTCTCTTGAATGTATTAATGCCATCACTCAAGTGGGTTTTTTGCAGGAGTTTCACCCCTCTTTTCTGTCTGTTTCATGCGCTCACTTTTACCCTTCCACCATGGAATGACCCTTTCTAGACACCAGCACTATGCTCTTTGGACTTCCAAGTCTCCAAAAAGCCTAAGCCAAATAAACTGTTCTTCTTTATAAGTTACTCCACCTGCGGTATTCATTTATTGCAGCAGAAAATGAACTAAGACATCCCTGAGTAGAGTGAGCTTTTATATCCTTAATAGAAACCCTCTATTAAGTATCTGTCATATGCTATTTTACTGGCAGAGAAAGTTAGTTGATGTTTGAGCCCATTTGGATTATGCTACAACTACAAATACCTACCTACATCTCTGTTATACCACCAACATTCTCTACTTGCAAATAAACATTTGAAAAATGGAAAAGTTCCACCACCTTCCTTTGTTTAACTCGTGTCTCATATTATATTTAGCACAACAATATTCAATAAACATACTCATTGGATACCCTTTTTTATTTTATGCTTTCCTCTGAGCTACCAGGGCTATAGTTCTCTGTATTAATTCATGAATTATTTAAAATATATCACAAAGAACATTTCTTATGCTATTATGTCAAAATCTATTAATTTTGTGAAGTGTTACTTTTTTCTCTTCTATTTTTCATTCATTTGGTTTGTATCTATATTGCATCCTAATTAAGATTCTTAGTAATTTCTTTTGAAATATTTATTATTAACTCAAACTACTTAGGTATCAAAAATTAAATGCAGAGTCTACACTTACAGAGTTGATTTTTTTCTTCTTTCCAAAACAAAAACCAACACAAATTGGCAGAGAGAAAAACACACACACAGACAAACACACACACACACAGTCACACAAACCAGGGCGGGGTGGGGGAAGAGAGATTAGATCAAGTATATAAAGAACAAGACAATTTTTTAAATAATTCTTGGCCTAATCCTGATTTCCAATTTGATTGTGCTGTGGTCTGAGAGACTGTTTGTTATGATTTCCATTCTTTTGCATTTGCAAAAGTGATTTACTGCCAATTATGTGGTCAATTTTGGAGTAACTGCAACGTGGTGCTGAGAAGAATGTGTATTCTGTGGATTTGGGGTGGAGTGTCCTGTAAATGTCTATTAGGCCTGCTTTGCCCAAATCTGTATTTAAGTCTTGGATATCCTTGTTGACTTTCTGTCTTGTTGATCTGTCTTGTTGATCTGATATTGTCAGTAAAACCGCACAATCACATGGAAACTTAACAACTTGCTCCTGAATAACAAATGGATAAACAATGAAATGAAAGGAGAAATAAGAATGTTCTTTGAAACCAAGGAGAATGAAGACACAATGTACCAGATCCTATGGGACACATTTAAAGCAGTGTCTAGAGGAAAATTTATAGCAATAAATGCCCACGTGAGAAACAAGGAAAGATCTAAAATTGACACCCTATAATCATCATTGAAAGAGCTTGAGGAGCAAGATCAAAGAAACTCAAAAGCAGGCAGAGGACGAGAAATAACTAAGATCAGAGCAGAACTGAAGGAGATAGAGACACAAAAAAACCCTGCAAAAAATCAATAAATCCAGGAGCTGCCTTTTTTAAAAGATCAACAAAATAGACAGACAACTAGCTAGACTAATAAAAAAGAAAAGAGAGAAGAATCGAGTAGATGCAATAAAAAACAGTAAAGGGGAAATTACCACTGATTCCTCAGAAATACAAACTACCATCAGAGATTACTACAAACAACTTTATGCACATGAACCAGTAAATCTGGAAGAAATGGATAAATTCCTGGACACTTACACATTCCCAAGACTAAGCCAAGAAGATGTTGAAACCCTGAATACACAAATAACAAGGTCTGAAGTCAAGGCAGCAATTAATAGCCTACCAATAAAAAAAGTCCAGGTCTAGATGGGTCCACAGCTGAATTCTTTTTTTTTTTTTTTTGAGATGGAGTTTCGCTCATTACCCAGGCTGGAGTGCAATGGCGCGTTCTCGGCTCACCGCAACCTCCACCTCCTGGGTTCAGGCAATTCTCCTGCCTCAGCCTCCCGAGTAGCTGGGATTACAGGCACATGCCACTGTGCCCAGCTAATTTTTTGTATCTTTAGTAGAGACGGGGTTTCACCATGTTGACCAGGATGGTCTCGATCTCTTGACCTCGTGATCCACCCGCCTCGGCCTCCCAAAGTGCTGGGATTACAGGCTTGAGCC
>CM052650.1:54691546-54732906 GCA_028533165.1 Leontopithecus rosalia | reverse complement strand
CTGGGTTCAGGCAATTCTCCTGCCTCAGCCTCCCGAGTAGCTGGGATTACAGGCACATGCCACTGTGCCCAGCTAATTTTTTGTATCTTTAGTAGAGACGGGGTTTCACCATGTTGACCAGGATGGTCTCGATCTCTTGACCTCGTGATCCACCCGCCTCGGCCTCCCAAAGTGCTGGGATTACAGGCTTGAGCCACCGCGCCCGGCCTTCCACAGCTGAATTCTATGAGACATACAAAGAGGAGCTGGTACCATTCCTATTGAAACTGTTCCAAACAATACAAAAAGAGGGAATGCTCCCTAACTCTTTCTATGAGACCAACATCATTCTGATACCAAAACCTTGCAGAGACACAACTAAAAAAGAAAACTACAGGCCAATATTCATGATGAACATTGATGCAAAAATCTTCAATAAACTACTGGCAAAAAAAATAAATAAAATAAAATACTGGCAAACTGAATCCAACAGCACATCAAAAAGCTTATCCTCCACAATCAAATAGTCTTCATCCTAGATTTACAAGGTTGGTTCAACATACACAAATCTATAAACATAATTCACTGCATAAACAGAACCAAAGACAAAAACCAAATGATTATCTCAATAGGTACAGAGAAGGCCTTCAACAAAATTCAACAGCCCTTTATGCTAAAAACTCTCAATAAACTAGGTATCGATGGAATGTATCTCAAAAAAATAACAGCTATTCATGACAAACCCACAACTAATATCATACTGAATGGGCAAAAATTAGAAGTATTCCCTTTAAAAACTGGCACTAGACAAGGATGCCCTGTCTCATCACTCCTATTCAATACAGTATTGAAGTTCTAGCCAGAGCAATTAGGCATGAAAAAGAAATAAAGGCATTCAATTAGGAAAAGAAGAAGTCAAATTGTCCCTATTTGCAGATGACATGATTTTATATTTAGAAGACCCTATCGTCTCAGCCCAAAACCTCTTTAAGCTGATAAACAACTTCACCAAAGTCTTAGGATACAAAATCGATGTGCAGAAATCACAAGCATTCCTATACACCAATAACAGACAAACAGAGAGCCAAATCATGAGCAAACTCCCATTTACTGGACTGCTACAAAGAGGATAAAATACCTAGGAATACAACTAACAAAGGAGGTAAAAGATCTCTTCAAGGAGAAATACAAACTACTGATCAAAGAAATAAGAAAGGACACAAATAGATGGAAAAACATTCCATGCTCATGGTTAGGAAGAATCAATATCATGAAAATGGCCATACTGTCCAAAGTAATTTACAGATTGAATGCTATCTTCATCAAGCCACCATTGACCTTCTTCACAGACCTGGAAAAAACCACTTTAAACTTCATATGGAGCAAAAGAGAGCCCATATATCCAAGACAATCCTAAGCAAAAAGAACAAAGGTGGAGGCATCACACTACCTGACTTCAAACTATACTACAAGGCTACAGTAATCAAAACAGCATGATAGTGGTACCAAAACAGAGATATAGACCAATGGAACATAACAGAGGCCTCGGAAGCAATGCCACACATCTACAACAATCTGATATTTTACAAACCAGACAAAAACAAGCAATGGGGAAAGGATTCCCTGTTTAATAAATGGTGTTGGGAAAACTGGCTAGCCACATGCAGGAAGCTGAAATTGGACCCCTTCCTGACACCTTATACAATAATTAACTCCAGATGGATTAAAGATTTAGATGTAAGAACTAACACCATAAAAACCCTAGAAGAAAATCTAGGCAAAACCATTCAGGACATAGGCACAGGCAAGGACTTCATGACTAAAATACCACAAGCAATGGCAACAAAAGCCAAAATAGAAAATGGGACCTAATTAAAATTAAGAGCTTCTGCACAGCAAAAGAAATAATCATTAGAGTAAACCAGCAACCAACAGAAAGGGAAAAAATTTTCACAATCTACCCATCAGACAAAGGGCTAATATCCAGAATCTACAAAGAACTAAAGCAGATTTACAAGAAACAAACAAACCCATTCTAAAGTGGGCAAAGGATATGAATAGACACTTTTCAAAAGAAGACAAATATGCAGCCAAGAAACACATGAAAAAAATCTCATCGTCACTGGTCATTTGAGAAATGCAAATGAAAACCACATTGAGATACCATCTCACCTAGTTAGAATGGTGATGATTAACAAATCTGGAGACAACAGATGCTGGAGAGGATGTGGAGAAAAGGAACACCTTTACACTGTTGGTGGGAGTGTAAGTTAGTTCAACCATTGTGGAAGACAGTGTGGCAATTCCTCAAGGATATAGAACTAGAAATAACATTTGACCCAGCAATCCCATTACTGGGTATATACCCAAAGGACTATAAATCATTCTATCATAATGACACATGCACATGCATGTTCATTGTGGTGCTGTTTTTGATAGCAAAGACATGGAGTAAACCCAAATGCCCATTGACAATAGACTGGACAAGAAAAAAAAATGTGGTACATATACACCATTGAATACTATGCAGCCTTAAAAAATGATGAGTTCTTGTCCTTTGTAGAGACATGGTTGAACCTAGAACCATCATTCTCAGGAAAGTGACACAATAACAGAAAACCAAACACTGCATGTTTTCACTAATAGGCGGGTGATGAACAATGAAAACACTTGGGCACAGGGAAGAAAGCAACACTCACAGGGCTAGGTAGAGGGGTGGAAGGGGGACAACTGGGGGGCAGGGAGGATCTGGAGGGATAACACTGGGAGAAATGCCTGATGTAGGCGACATGGAGTGGGGGAGGATGGAGACAGGAAACCACAATGGCATGTACTTGTATGTAACTATGCAACAATCCTGCAGGATGCAGGACATGCACATGTACCCCATAGCCCAAATACAATAAAATAATAATTATTGTTATAATTATTATTAATGGCCTAGTTACTTGAGTAACACCAAGGCAAAGGAGCTGAAAAAAGACACCCTGCAATAATTCAAGATAAAAAGTTTTGTGAATCTGTTCCATTCAGCAGAGGATTATCCATGATTTGTATTCTTTCAATTGGGTAGTAATGAAGTGGTAATGACTATTTGTTCTTGCTTTAGAATTGTCTTTATTTTCTCCAAGTAGAACTTAAGAAAACATGTCACCTATTTTATTTGGGATATGGGCTATTCTCTTCTCCCTCTTTCTCTGTCTCCCTTTCATTGCTGTTATCCTCTCTTTAGCTCTCTATTGGATATTTTTAAATGAAAATCAACATCATTGTATTTTTAAAATTCCATGTATAAAAACCCACACTCCCAAGCAAAATATTCATCTTAATCTAAAGTAGATATCATTACGATGAGAGTAGAAAATAGCAGTCCTCGGCATTAAATATCTCAATCGAATAAATAAATGAAAAGTGAATGAATAAAACATGAATTCTAATCCCCATCCTGCAATGATCTTAGCTATCTATGTGATCCTGAAAAAGGACCTTAGAGTCTTCAAGCCTTAGTTTATCTTCCAAAAATAGAAATATAATTTCCCTCTTTAAGATGTTTATAAAAATAAAATGAAATAGTGCTATGGAAATCTTTTGTCATTTATAGGTCATTTTTCTCCAGATTCAGAAGATATTCAGATCGAATTTAAAGAAAAAAGGACTCCACAGAATAGAATGTTATAGGAGTCATTTCTTACTGACAACTGGTTTTGAGAAAAAATATATATAATATGCCATTTCTAAGCACTATGTATTTGACTATCTTCTTTTCCTTAAATTTTAGCACTTCAATCATCAATTCTACTGGACTATGTCAAAGGTAGGTATAACAAGAAATGGAAAAAAATGCAATTTAAGTTATTCTCATTCAGTATTATATTAATTTAATTGTGATCATGAAATACCACTGACTTTTGACTGGAGATCTAAATGAGCCTTTCAATACAAAAGTAAAGTGGTAGTATGATAACATTATGTTATCCTTATGAATCTATTTTTCTAAAATGTTATTTCTAAAATAGATCTACTTGGAAAATAATTCTCTAAATTATATTATCTGAGGAAGAAATTTAGTAAGTGTTACTATCATCGAAACTCCTTTACAAAGTAGCTTCAGAAAATAGCATGAATGTTTACAATAACCTCTAGAACTAAAATTAAAGGTTAGATTCCTAATGAATCTTCATGAAAATCAGTAGGAATCATATAAATGTAAAAGTTATTCATTGCACCCATTATCAGGATAAATTTAAACAACACGGTGTAGAAAACATAAAAATTATCAAAAAAACCCCAAAGATATAGATGATGGAGGGATGGAGGCAGCAAACCACCTTGCTCTGTATGTACCTATGCAAAAATCCTACATGATCTGCACATGTACCCCAGAACCTAAAGTACAATTAAAAAAAAAAAACTCTGAAAACGATCTGCATGAAAAAAATGTCAACTACCCACAGTCCCTTTGGCAACTTGGTAACTGCTGAGAGGTGGAAGAGGGGGACAGGACTTGGAAAGTTTTCATCTCTGCATCTTTTAGCACTCTAATAATTATTGTCAATCAAACTTCACTAAAACCTGGTATAAAGTTGCTAAATCACAAACACCAACTATATTTATTACTCTTGCTTTTTTGCCACAAATTTCAGTCACTCAGTTAGCAATATCCTGTTGCCTTCAGTGTCAAGGAGACACTTTAGATATATGGCAACCTTGTAATTTCAAGGAGCCTTTTCCCAAGCCAGCACCATTGCTATCTCTGACTCACTCCCAAGTTCTTTGCAGTCCAGAATTGTTGGTTTATATTATCTGAGAAGGACCAGAGAGACACTATAGCCAAGCTGATGCAATATATTTACCTCCTCATCAGGCTATGTAAAAGGAAGTGGTTACAACAGGGTACATTAGTTTCCTAGGGTGGCTGTAACAAAGTACCACAAACTGAGTAGCTTAAAACAACAGAAATGTATTGTCTTATAGTTCTGGAAACTAAAAGTCCAAAATCAAGGTGTTGTCAGTGCCATGGCTCTCTCTTTCCCTATAGGGGAGAATCCTTTCATGCCTCTTCCTAGCATCTGGTGGTTTTCAATAATTCTTGGGGTTCCTTGGCTTGCTTGTGCTCCACTTTGATCTATCTGTCTTAACATGGCATTTTCCATTCCTTATAAGGACACAAGATATATTGGATTAGACCCTACTCTAATGATGCCATCTTAATTTATTACAGATGCAAAGATCCTATTTGGAAATAAAGTAATATTCACAGGTACTTGGGATTAGTATTTCAACACATCTTGGGGGGCACAATTCAGCCCATAGCAAGTAGCTGAGGACATTTTCTTCAGCCCTTGGTGCCATATTTTATTTTTCTTTTTTATTCTCTTTCTTTTCTTTTCTTTTCTTTTCTTTCTTTCTTTCTTTCATCTTTCTTTCTTTCTTTCATCTTTCTTTCTTTCTTTCTTTCTTTCTTTCTTTCTTTCTTTCTTTCTTTCTTTCTTTCTTTCTTTCTTTCTTTCTTTCTTTCTTTCTTTCTTTCTTTCTTTCTTTCTTTCTTCTTTTTGAGCTTGCAAACCTCAATTCTTATGAGACAGCCAAATAACTATACTCCTCAATGATCTTCATTTATTTTGGGATAGAAGAGAGAAGTATATATTCTTCACCTCCATGCACTAAGAGTATGTACCCACAGCCTTCGCTATGTAATTGTGCAGTATATACCCTTCTGTGGGTAACATATACTTTTCTGCCCTAATGAGCTAAGGTTTGGCCATGTGATCTGCTTGGGACAATTAACTTTAGTGGGTGCACTACAAGCATTAGATCAAAATGTACTTGCTTCACTCAGTTTGGCTCTTGGACTTCTTCCATAACCCATGAGAGTAGTATGTCCCAGGTAACAATGGTTAAAAAATTATAATAATTAAAAATATGTCTTCATCCAGTCCTCAACCTGTAAACAAGCCCAGTGAATCTAGAGATTGAAGCTAAGTTAATCCTGCCAACCCAAAAAACTTTGAGCAAGAGAAATAAGTACTTGCTTTTGTACAACGTTGGATATTAAATAGGTTCCTTCCACAGCATTATTATGGCAGTAGGTGACCAATATGCTGTGCTGACTCAAGGTCTATACCCACTGCATCACTTTCTCATCCCTGAAATTGTCCTTATTATTTTTGCATATTCTTTATATTGAAATTTATGTGTGGTTTAAATTATTAAGGAAGCTAATCAACATTAAAAGAAATGTATCTGTTTTCTGTCATTTATTTCAGAAATCACATTTCTTAACTCATTTGATATTATTATGCCTGGATTTTTGTATTGAAATTACCTTTTCACATGATGCCAAACACAAAATTCTAAAGCCATGGACATGTGAAAAAATTTTACAGATCTCTTATAGGTAAGATGACCATATATAATTAATCATGCATTCAGGAAACATTGAGGAATAAAAGGTGATTGTTTTTTTTAGATGGACTCTTGTATTGCCAGGCTAGAGTGCAGTAGCACAATCTCAGCTCACTGCAACCCCTCTTCCCAGGTTCAAGCAATTCTCCTGCCTCAGCCTCCTGAGTAGCTAGGATTATAGGCACGTTACACCATGCCCACCTAATTTTTGTATCTTTAGTAGAGTTTGGGTTTTTTTATGTTTGTAACACTGGTCTTGAACTGCTGACCTCGTGATCTGCCTGCTTCAGCCTCCCAAAGTGCAGGGAATACAGGCATGAGCCACTGTGCTCAGCCGAAAGCAGATTTCTTAATTATGCCAGGATCAGGCAAAAACCAGATGTCAGGAAAACAATGGCTATGTGATCACTGTTCTTTCAGTAAAATAACATTAAAACACGTAAGTAAGGTTTATTTTTTGTTTTGTTTTGGTCATTGTTCAATTTAGCTACTTAGTGCCTCCCCTTATACGTGCGGATACCTTCCAAGACCCCCAATGGAAGCCTGACACTACAAATAGTACTGAATCTTATAGATACTGTAGTTTTTTCCAATATTTATTGTGAAAGGAAAATTAGTCTCAGAACCCGAAAATTAATAAGCCAAAGAGAAGTCAAGCTGGGAACTGCATCAGCACACCTGCCTCCCATCTTATTCCTAAATAAGATTCTCAACCTTCTCTAAAGGAAATTCCTTGTGAACAAAGAATAGACAGAACTCAAAGTCATTCCTCTGTTCATGTGAGACAAATGCATATCTGATTGCTTCTTCTGTTCTGTTGTCTCACTGAGCCAGAGTAAGGCATAAGTGACTACTCCTCTACCCTCCTCTCACATGTAAATTGTGCATTCAGTGAAAGTCTAATCAGACATTGAAAATAATTCAACCTTTTGTCTTTTACTTGCTTTTGACCTGGAAGACCCCTGTCCAGCTTCAAATTGTTCTTCCTTTCCAGACAGAACCAATGTACATCTAACACATATTGATGGATGGATTATGTCTCCCTAAAATATATAAAACCAAGCTGTGCCCTGACCCCACTGGGCACATGTCATCAAGAATTCCTGAGGCTATGTCATAGGTGCCTTCTTAACCTTGGCAAAATAAATTTTATAAATTGATTGGCATCTGTCTCTAACACTTTTGGGTTAACATTACATACCAGTAATAAAGTTTAATTTATAATAGGCACAGTAAGAAATTAACAACAGCAACTAATAATAAGTTAAGTATAAAAAGATGCCAGTAACTCTACTCTTGCACTTTGAGGCCATTATTAAATAAAATAATGGTTTTTTGAACATAAACACTCTGATACCACCACAGTTGTTCTCATACCAAGAGAAGTACTAAGTGCCTAATGGGCAAGGAGCATAGATGATGTGGATACACTGTAAAAAGAAATGATTTATGACATGGTTTGGTTCTGTGTCCCCACCCAAATCTCATCTCAAAGTGCAATCTCCATATATCAGGCAAGGAAACTGGTTGGAGGTGATTGAATCACAGGGGCAGAAATTTTCATAACTAACAAGGAGCAGAATGTTAATTGCCAAGACAATGGAAAAAAATGCCTTCAGTGAATTTCAGAGATCATCACAGCAGCCCCTCCTGTCGCAGGCCCAGAAGCCTAGGAGAGAAAAATGGTTTTGTGGGCCAGGCCCAGGGCCCCACTGCTCTGTGCAGCTTCTGGGCACCTTACCTCCCAGCTGCTTCAGTTCCAGCTGTGGCTTAAAGGGGAAATGGTACAACTCTGGCCATGGCTACAGAGGGTGCAAGCACCAAGACTTGGTGACATCCACATGATGTTTGGCCTGCAGGTGCATAGAAGGCAAGAGTTGAGGTTTGGGAGCCTCTGCCTAGATTTCAGATGATGTATAAAAATGCTGGATAGCCAGGCAATACTTCACTGCAAGGGCAGAGCCCTCATGAAAACATCTACTAGGGAAGTTCAAAGGGAAATTGCAGGATTGGAGGCCCCAGAGTCACCACTGGGGCATTCCTAGGGGAGCTGTAAAGAAGAGAGCCACCATCCTCCAGACCCCAGAATGGTAGTTCAACTGACAGGTTGCACTGTGCATTTGGGAAAGCCACAGGCACTCAACGCCAGCCTGTGAAAGCAGCTGCAGGAGCTGTATTCTATAGAGCCAACGGGCAGAGCTATGCAAAGCCTCGAGAGCCTATCCCATGCATCAGCATGCTCTGAATGTGAGACCTGGAATCAAAGAAAATTATTTTGGAGTTTTATGATTTAATGATTGTTTTGCCAGATTTTAGATTTGCATGGGGCCTGTTGTCACTTTGTTTTGGCCAATTTTTCCCATTTGGAATGGGAGTATTTGCCTGTACCTTTATTGTATTTTGGAAGTAACTAACTTGCTTTTGATTTTACAGGCTCATAGCAGAAAGAACTTGTTTTGTCTCAGATGAGACTTTGGACTTTGGCTGTTGAGGTATTGCTGGAATGAGTTAAGACTTCGGTGCACTGTCGGGAAGGCAAGGGTTGTTTTGAACTGTGAGAAAGATATGAGATTTGGAAGGTGCTGGGAAAGATATGTTTTGGTCCTGTATCCCCACCAAAATCTTATCTCAAATTGTCATCTCACCATATCAGGGGAGGGATCTGATGGGAGGTGATTGGATCACGGGGCCATTTTCCCCATGCTTTTCTCGTGATAGTGACTTCTAATGAGATCTAATGGTTTTAAAAAGTGGCATTCCGCCCAGCTCTCTCTCCCTCCTGCCACCATGCAAGACATGCTTCGCTTCCACCATGATTGTAAGTTTCCTGAGGTCTCCCTAGCCATGCAGAACGGTGAGTCAATTAAACCTCTTTTCTTTATAAATTACCCAGTCTCAAATAGTTCTTTACAGTAGTGTGAAAATGGAGTAATACAAGTCACATCCCAGACAAGGAGCATGGCAGCATAGAATTTTATCTTCTATTCAGAATGGTGTGAATTTCAAACTTATGAATTGTTTATTTCCATAAGTTTCCATTTAATATTTTTTAACTGTGGATGACCACAGGTAAATTAAACCATGGAGAAAGTGAAAGTGCAGATAGGGGAGAATACTATAAATGGTGTATAAGGTCTTTACATTTAGATTTCCCGGGTATTTAAGATTTGGAAAGTTTACTCCAGAAAACTCCTAAGAGGAAAAAAAGCTATTTAACTTTTTGAATACATATTAATTGAGTCTGAATTTACTGTTTTAATAATTCTTCCTGATGAAGACTCATAAAATAAAATGTTTAAAAAGTGTTCAATCTGTTCAGGAAATAGGTTCATTTCCTGTTGATATTTTCAACTCCCTGGATTAGATAAAATTGATTTCTTTGGTGACTAGAGGATAAAAAAGTCTAATTCAAATAACCCTAGTTATTCTGAAAGGCTTCGACACAGGTTTTTAGAATGAAAAGATGATTTGAGATGTTGATGTTTGTTTTCCTGCTCTAGTTCACAAATTTTAGCAGCATAGTTTGGGATTCCTAGGGATTCTTTAGCCTAGTTTTTTGCGGGGAGGGGTGTTGTAGAAGAAAAAATAGATAAAACTATTTTAATAATAGAACTATTAAGAAAAGATAAAACTATTTTCACAATAAAGACAGGCATTATTTATCTTTCAATGTGTTCACAATACATTAAGGATGAAAAAGCAAAAGCCCATAAAACTACTGGGATCTTAGCAAAAATCAAAGCAGTGACTCAAAACTGTGTAAGTAGTCATTGCCTTCTTCAAAATCATGCTCTTGCAATGAACAAAAAATTAAAATTTTAACTGAGGATGTCTTTGATTAAGCAGTAAATATTGACTTTAATAAATCTTAATCCTTGAGCATATACCTCTTTAATTACCTGTGCAATTAAATGGAAATTTTTTTGCTGTAATTTAAGCATTTTTGCTGTTGTATTAGTCAGGGTTCTTTTAGAGGGTCAGAACCAATAAGGTGTATATATATACATAATTAGTTTATAAAGGGGAGTTTATTAAGTATTAACTTAAACAATCACAAGGTCCTACGCAAGCAGAGGAGCAAGAAGAGCCAGTCTGAGTCAAGAAACTGAAAAACTTGAAGTCTGATGGCTAAGGGCAGAAAGCGTTCAGCATGGGAGATAGATGTAAGCTCAGAAGCCAGGCCCATCTCGTCTCTTCACATTTTTCTGCCTGCTTTATATTCACTGGCAGCTGATTAGGTTGTGCCCACCCAATTAAAAGTGGGTTTGCCTTCTCCAGTCTGCTGACTCAAATGTTAATCTCATTTGGCAACGTGCTCACAAACCCACCCAGGATCAATATTGCATCCTTCAATCCAATCAAGTTGACACTCAGTTTTAACTGCTCAGTTTTAACCATCAGGGCTGTATAGCAAAGTACAAGGGTTGTCTCATAGAAATCTTGTATAAAAATTTGAGTACTTGTGTGATTGTTTAAGCCATAGCAAGGGAATTTTTTCATGAAAGGCTGTTATTACTTGATAGAATGACAGACAAACTATGGTTATTCAGACTTGTGCCTCTGATAGACATTTTCTCAGAAATGAACAAGGTGAGGTTGGCATGTGAAATAAGGCAAATGACAGAGTTGTTGCTATGATTTCAAGCAAAAAATTGAATCTAAGCGAGTGTTTACTTATTGCCATGAGCATAACAGTTTCTTAATAGATATAAAATATTCTGATGAGAACAGATGTTTTATTAATGAAGGTGATATTTTGATATTTGATTTATATTATCAAATGTGTCAATATTTGGAATATTTTCATAACTCAGTGAACAAATATTTTCCAAATGACCAATGCACGATATAACAAAATACTGCATTGGTAAATGATAAAATTAAAGTAAAAAAAATAAATACAGGACTTTAAGGTAACAGTGTATGGAATGTACATTGATATTACTTCATATTCCATATAGTAATTGACACAAGAATTGCTACTTTTGCATTCTAATTTAGAATCAAGGAAGAATATTCTACAAAATATCTGAAAAAATATTGAAATAATTTCTCCATTTCCAAATAGATATCTGTGTAGGGCTAGATTTTCTTCATGTTATTCAGCCAAAATAACATGTTACAGCAGGTTGAATCCAAAAACAAATAAGAAAAGCCACATGTCTTAGTTCATTTGAGTTACTATAATAAAATACCACAAACTCAGTGACTTATGAACAACAAAAAATTACTATTCACATTTCTGGAGTCTGGGAAGTCCGAGATCAAAGTACTGGAAGATTTTGTGTCTGTTGAAAGCTTGCTCCTCATAGAAACCACCTTCTTGCTATGCCCTCATGTTGTGGAAGGGAAAAGGGGTTTATCTGGGGCTTCCTTTATATAAGTATCAATTTTTCATTCGTAAGAGCTGTGGTTAAGGTGATTAGGTGATAACTTAATCACTCTCCAAGGTGTGCCACCTCATACTACTATTATGTTGGGCATTCGTTTTCAATAAATGAATTATGTGGGAAGCAGAAACATTTAGACCATAGCGCCATAGGTTATGATGCCAGTTATGAAAGAAATTTGCAAAAATATCCATTTTTGGTGGGGGCAGAGTCTTACTCTGTCCCCCAGGCTGAAGTGCAGCAGCACAGTCACAGTTCACTGTAGCCTTGGCTTCCCGGGCTCAAGTGATCCCCCCCAATCAGCCCCCCAAGTAGCTGGGACTATAGGCACACATGTCTGCACCCACCACATTTTGTATTTTTGGTAGAAATGAGTTTTAACCATGTTACACAGACTGGTCTGGACCTTCTGACCTCAAGGCATCCACCCACCTCAGCCTCCCAAAGTGCCGAGATTATAGTCATGAGCCACCACACCGGGTAAATATTAATGAAGATAACTCATTTGAATAAAAGCTTTTGGTACTCAATAAAGTGTTAAGACTATTCAAGAGTCCTAAAAGCAAAAGTTGTTACTATAACTGCTCTAGTCCAGAGCTTACTGCTTCCTCTTTTGGATTCTTTTTTTCTTTTTTTTTTTTTTTAGTTGATGAAGATACAAAGAAAAAAATCATCATTTATTTCCTAAAAGCACTGCTACGCATAATCCAGATTTTAGCCAACTCCTATTTAATTCTTATTTTAAGATGAACATTAATGAAACCCCACACCATAAAGCTTTCTTTTTGAGACTCTGAATGGCAGTAGAAAATCAATTTGTTGAGGTGTGTTGAGGTGTACGTAAAGTACAGGCCAAACTAAAGGGGTGGTGATATGATTATGATTCTTCTGTTCTGTCTTTTCCTTGAAGTATTATGTTAAATTAGAAGAGTGACACTGTGAATTTCTTCTCTGGATGACATTATCCACCCATTTCCATCTTCTTATCTATACTGAGCTGCTTTCAAATTACTAAAGTAATGGGTTGCATAGCCAATGTATTTGTTCTGAAAAACGGGAAATTGTTTTTGACATAAATTAAGAGAAATAGTTCTGAGGTTTTCTCAAAATTAAACTTTATTTGTTGTCTTTCCGTATTTATTGATAATGACTTTTATCTATTGGAGTTTTTCTTTTTTGTTTTGGTGTTTTTTCTTTTTTCTTTTTTTTTTGAGTTTAGAGACTATGTGACTTTCAAATTATTTATTTATTTTTAATTGACAAATAATAATTGTATATATTTATGTGAACAATGAGTGTAAAATAATTCTCAGTTTCTTTGTGTTCTGATTTAAAGTTTAAAGATTTTATTGAGGAATTTACTATATCCTAATTACTTACTGCAGAGTCAGTTTCTGTGAGAAATAAAATAACTTCACTTCCCTAACTTTAAGCATATCCTATTCACTGTACCCTTCACATTATAACTCAGTGTATTATAAATGTAGTTGGCAAAAAATGCCTGTAAAAACATTAGAAAAACTAACAAGGACATGGTTTAATTTAAAAATATGATAGTCAAATATGAAACTCAAGAACAACTCTTTCACAGATCAAGAAGCATATTCTTTGAGCAGCTGAAAGGTTAAAAGCGGCTGGGATGTGCTCCTTACATTGAAAACTTCAGCTCTGATGTTCAAGGCAAGAGATCTTGGAGGACTTAAAACTGGGTAAGTCTAGTAAGAGTAATAATAGTAAATGATTTTTTTCTTACCCTATAATTTGAGCCTCTAAATTATATTACAAATTAATATCTATAAGAATATTTGAGGTAACGATCTTTCTAATTTTTATTCAGTATCTACCAGACTTCCTTGCACATAGTAGACCTAAAATATATTTTTGTTGAATAATCAATTAGTTTTCATTTCATGTCAGTTTTTAAAATAACATTTATTATGCCCAAAATAATTCTTCCAATAACCAGACTTCTTACATTTTTTTCAAGAAAGCATTGACAGTCCATCTCTACTAACTCTAACTCTAACCCCAAAAAATCCTCAATATTCTTTTGTTCCAATTCCAGTTATTTGAGTAAAAAATCAAATGCTTGTGTGATCTGGAAAGATAACAGCAACAAACTTCGGCTGTTCTACCCACACATGGGAGAATTTAAGTAATAAAATGTTAACAGTGTACCAGAAAGACGAGGGCTCTTTTCTTCCTCTCTAGTATAGAATGACAGCATGTGGTAGGGTACAACTTAGAAGAAAGTGTGTGCCAGAGATTTACAGAATAAAATATCCAAAGCTCCAGATGTACAAAAAAAGCTGCCTAGAGAAAGAGGAGGGGGTATATATTTCCTCTGAACTCTTTGAAAGTCTGCCCTTTAAATCCTTTGTGGGATGTTTGGCTGTCAAAATGGCAAAGGAGACAATGTAACGGGAGAAAATGATGGAAGAGTTGTATTTTATACCTGCAACTTGGGGTGCCATAGAAGCTTTGGTAAAGCGTGAACTTCACAACAGTATAGGGTAAGCATTGCTTGCTGTGAGTTTCTCACATTTCCAAGCTCAGCTGGAGGTGACTATTGGAATAACAGTGCAGTGTTACAGACACGATGTGCAAGATTAGAACAACTCATTCAATATCCCCATTCAGAAACTATGAAAGTGCATTTCTATATCTTGCAATTTCCTTTTATAAAATAAAGATAAAAGGATACAGTTGATCTTGCCAGTGTGGTTGGCAATTTATATCAATTCATTCAGATCATAGTGAAAAAAGATTTACTTTAATTGGCCTGCACATATAATTTGAGATTAGACTAATACCCAGCAGAGGGGGATCTGGAAGGAGTTCCTCTTGGACCCTAGGAATAGAAATCAAGAAGTATTGAAATGCAAAATCTGGAATATTCTCAAGATCAAAATAACTTATTCTATCTAAAACTCAAGACCTAAATAAATTATTTACATAAAAAATAATTATTAAAATATAAAATTATTTTGGAAAAAACTACCTAATTTTAATTATCCCCATTAAGTACAAAAGAGAGTGTTACTTTATGCTAACAAGTCTAGTCCAGTTTAAAATGTCACAATTCTAATTTTGAAATTCTCCTTTCTGAAATTGTTCAGACTTTGTTTTTGTTTTTCCCAACAGTGTGTACTGTTGGGAACAGGTTTGATTTCCCTCATCTGGCTTTATTTTGTTTAATCTATGTGATCAGATGCAACATTTATTTCACATTTTATGAGTTCTCAATGTTTATTTTGCAGGTTACTAACAGTGTTACAAATAATTATAGTGGGAATTCATTTTATTTTTTACAAATAAATACTTAAAACAGAAATCACCTAATGTATTTTCTGAGGAAAGTACATGTAGTAATAGACTACATTTTGCTTAACTAAAAATTTGATTAGTAGGTTAAATTTCTGTTAAGTACAATTTTATATATCTTGAACTGCCTAGTATATTTAATATACTCTAAAATATCTCTTAATGTATATCAGATAGCACCTTATTTTTAAAATATCTTTCCATATAACACACACTAGTTTATAGTATTTACTAGTGTGTGCTAGTAAATACTAGTGATAATACAGATATTACTAATCATTTACACAAAAAAGAAAGAAAGACTGAAAATGGAGGTATAACTTTTACTGGACTGACTTTTGTGTGGGTAAGTATTACCTCTGGATAAAGTATAAAAGTCATCATAGACTTACCAAAATCAGTTAGTAATTAAGGGGGATTTGACTCTTGAAAGAAAGAAACTGCATTGAATTAGATCTATGTCTATACATATTTTCCCTTGAGGGCATTCCCAATTCTGAATGGTACAGAGAAGCTAAAATTAAAGGAAAACAGCCACAGACTTATTAAGTTGAGGTAATGCAAAACAAAGTTTGGGGCTGCCAGACTTCTGATAAAACTGAAAAAGAAAAGCACACAGTTGGCAACCCTAAAACCTGTATATAAAAGTTCAAGAAACTGTACATTGATTTCAGAGACTTCAAGGGCCCCAGCAAATAGCAATCTGCTGGGTGGGTGTGGTGGCTCAAACCTGTAATTCCAACACTTTAGGAGATCCAGGAGGGCAGATCACCTGAGGTTGAGAGTTAGAGACCAGCCTGACCAACATGGAGAAACTCTACTAAAAATACAAAATTAGCCAGGCATGGTGGCACATGCCTATAATCCCAGCTACTTGGGAAGCTGAGGCAGGAGAATCGCTTGAACCCAGGAGGCTGAGGTTGCAGTGACCCAAGACCATACCATTGCACTCCAGCCTGGGCAACAAGAGTGAAACTCCGTCAAAAAACAAAACAAAACAAACAAACAAAAAACAAACAAACAAAAGCAACATGCTGCCACTCCGCATTAGAGAGACAGAAATTAGTACACATTTGCTATTTGGTAAACATGTTGGTGATTCCACTGATACCCAAGAATGACCATTTCTGTCACCCAGGTCTAAGAAATTTACTATGGAAGTAAGGGCAAAATAAAAATAGATCTGCTTTAAGAAACCATAAAACCAAAATTTCAAGAATTCAAGGGGGTCAGCCAGTTATTTAACTATTATCTTGAACACAAATTTTTCAGATTAAGGTAACAGAAAGCAGTGCCTAAAATTAATCATCCAGACAGCAAAAAACGGAGAAACATGAATCAATGTGGAAAGAAACTATTGGAAAATCTAACCTGTAGCAAAGAAAAGAAGTAGCACAAAGAAATAAACCCTTAGATAACATAGATGTTAGATCAAAAGCATGAACTTTAAAGTAGCTATTATAAAATGTTCAAGCAATTACAAGAAAATCTGGTCATAATAGACAGATAAATAATTTCTGCAGATAAATGGAAATTATAAAAAGAAACAAATAGAAATTCTAGAATAGAAAGTACAATATTTAAATTTAAAAATTCACCATCTTAAGAGAATATTAAAGTTGGAAGAGAAGGAAAAAGAGAGATGAAATATAAAGAAATTGAAAAAATATACAGTATAAAAAACAGAAAGAAACAAAATTGAGAAAAAAATCAAATGAAGATATGTGTAATGTATATTCAGAAGGAGAGGAGAATGAAAATTTAAAATAATAATCATAATATTTGAAGAGATCATAGAATATATAACTTACATATCTAAAAAGATAGAGAACTCCAAGTTTTATAATACAAATAAACCCATATATGGTCACATCATAGTCAAACTGCAGAAAGTCAAACATGATAAAAATTATGGAATATGCTAAAGAAAAAAAGACACTACAAAAAGGAGAATATTCATAATAATACTGGCTAAATTCTCATCGAAAACATAAAGGAAAGAAGACAGTAGTATATTCTATCTAGTCATGTAAGGTATATATGCATATATATCTTAAACACTTTCCAAAACGAAGAGTAAGATATGTTCAGGTAAACATGACCAGAGAGAATATAACCTCATAAGGCCTAAGGTATTAAAAAAAATAAATAAATAAATGAAATTCTTGAGGCTGAAATAAAATGGCACAAAGTATAATCTCAGACTTATAAGAATAAAGGTCATAAAAAATAGAAAATGTATGAATAAATATAAAAAATATATAAAAACCATCTTTATCCTCTTTATCATTAAAACAAGTAACAGTTTAAAATTATAATACTTTAATGTGGAGTTATCCATAAATCCATACATATATTATATTATATTATATTTAACATGGATAAAAGTGTCACTAATATTGAATCTACTGCATGAGCTTTCCATTTTTACATTCATTTTACAATATGAGCTTTGAGTAGACTGATAAATTATAAATATGTATTGTGATATCTAGACCACCAATAAAAATATGAAAACTAGAATTAAAAAACAATAGACACAACAAAATGGACTAAAAATTCTATTTACCAGATAAAAGGCAGAAAAGGAAGAACAGAAAAGCAGAAACATGACAAATATAAAAAACAGACTAGAACTAAATGCAACTACAAAAAAATTATAGTAAACTTCAACAAATCTGACAAAAGGCAGAGATTATCACACTGAATTGAAGAAGAAAGAAATTGTTTCTATAAGATAATTGATAAAACAACATGATGCAACATCAATAAATGTATATAATACTTAATAATACCAAGTAGCTTGACATTTATAAAACAATGCTGAACTACAAAATATCTTATTACATTTAAATAATCAGATTTTAAGGAGTATGTTATATGACCACAGGGAATTAAATTTTGAATCAGTAACAAGATATTTTAGAATTTTCCAAAGATTTAAAATTAAATAACACACTTCTAAATAATCCGTGGGTGAAATCAATCACAAGGGAAGATGGAAAATACTTTTAAATGAATTATATCTAAAACACAACATATCAAAATGTGTGGATTTGAGCTAGAATGCTACTAAAAGAAATATTTATGTGCTGATGTTAGAATACAAGAAGTGTTTTTTTAAAAACCAAATTTCTAACTTGAAACCCTAATTAAATAAGAGTAATTGAACACAAAATAAGAAAGTAAAAGATCATGAAGATTTTTAAGATCAAACTCAGAAATGAGACATATAAAGGAATATATTAACAAAGCCAAATTTTAGTCATTTGAACCCCTAATACCCTAAAAATTAAAAAAAATAAAATCTGTAGTTAGTGGAAGGAAGAGAGGGCTAATGAGTAAACATTTGATCTTTAATATTTGTGGATCTATATTTGTAAATTCACTTCTTTGCTAAAATTTATTTGTAACCCCAAACCAATACTCACAGCCTCCTCATGATAATTCACAGACATGTATAGAGCAGTGAAAATTGGAGTCAACCAACTTGGACATTCTAGCTGAGGTTAAACAGGACCATATTCTGTCTTCTTATTTTAGCTTTCATACTGCAAACAAGTGTTCTTTTTGTAGGTCAATTTGGTGCCACCTGTTTTGCTTTTCTGTGCTTTTTGTTAGTGATTTCACTTTTTAAATGGCTTTCACACTTAGTTCTGGTTGTCTAGCTTTCTAAGCACAAAGCTGTGATGTGCCTTATAGAGAAAATATTTATGTCGCATAAGCTTCATTCAGGCATGGGTTTTAAGTCAGCATTAATGAAGTGACAATATACATTAAATAATGTGTCTTTCAACATAAACACTTAAAAAATATGTATTCATTAGCTGATGAAAATGTGACCAGAGGCTTGTAAGAACCTAACCATGCATGAATCATAGGAACAACGGCTCAGTATTTGCTAACTCACTGTTTCTGGATAATTTAAACAGCAGAACAATCACCAATAACAATTATATTATGAAAACATTTATAGCAATACATTTTTATAATAAGTATAATAATAAATTAAAAATTTGTATTGCCTTATATTTATTTAATACATTTAATTTATTTTATAAAAGAAAACATCCCCCAAAGAAAATCCCAGGCCCAGATTATTTTCTGGTGAATTCTATCCAACATTTAAAAAATAAAATAAAGGCAATACTAAACGATTTCTTCCAGCAATAGAGGAGTGGGAAACCCTTCAAGACTTGTTTGTTTAACAAGTTCAGTGTAACCATGATAATAAACCATGATAATAAAAGCTATCAAAACTTTATATAGGGACACAAATTACAAATACATAAAAATAATTTTTTAACAAACAATTGAAAACTCCAATTCATCACTACATAAATGACAATTTTTCATGACTAAGAGGAATTTATCTTATGACAATTAAAATATTATAGAAGTTGAGCACTGAGAAAGAAGGCTGGTTTAGCATTCAAAAATAAATAAATATAACTATAACATGAACAGAATCAAGGAGAAAGATTATATCATTTTTCATTTTTAGCAGAAAAATTATTTTGCAAAATTTAACACATGAAAATTCTCAGCAACATAGGAATAAAAGGGAATTTCCTCAATTTGATAAAGTGCATTCACACAAAAAAGAAAAAGTAACATTATGTTCAATGGTGAATGAGCAATATGTTCCTTCTGATATTCAGAACAAGGTAGGAATGCCTGTTTACTCTTACCTTTTCTACTCAAAATTGTTCTAGAGATTCTACTTCCTGAAATAAATGAAGAAAATAATAAAAGTTCTACATATTGGGAAGAATAAAATTGTCTCTACTCACAGACAACATATATGATTACATAGAAAATCCAAAGGAATCTATAAAAGTAATGACAAAAATAAATAAGCTTATAAAGTTTGCAAGGACCAATAAACAAAAACAATTGTGTATTTACATACGTGCATCAGACAATTATAAGTGGAAATCTTAAAATAATATTATAAACATACTCAGGACTAACTTAGTTAAAAGCCTACAAAAACTCTACATTGAAACTGAAAATTATGGAGCACTGCTCATAGAAATTAAAGACAAGTAAAGAAAATATCTACTACTTAATAAATTGGAAATATTAATACTGCTACAATATCATTTATCCCCAAACTGATCTATAGAGTCAATGCAATCCTGAGTTTCTGTAGAAAATAGCACCATAAAAAGTATATTCTCAAAAGGATACTAAAATATTAACAATGCAAAGGACCTGTAGTAGTTAAAATTATATTTAGAAAAGGGGACCAAGTTTGAGTACCCACATTACATAATTTCAAACTTTAGTAAAAAGATGCATTTGTAAAGACAACATGTCACAAACAGAAAAATCAATTAAATCTAATAGAGTCCAGATATAGATCCACACATTAATTATTTTCAACAAGATAGTAAGATAATTCAGTTGAGGAAAGTGTTTACAAAAAATCTTTGTGGAACAATAAGATAAACATGTAAAGAATTAACTCGAGTCCAGTCCCCACGCCATGTATAAAAACTAATTTGAGATAGATCATAGGCCTACATGTAAAACTCTAAAGACTCCAGGAGTAAATGTGGGAGAAATTTTATGTGATTTTGATATGAGCAAAGATTTCTCAGGACCAAAATTTCAATGTAAAATTATTGTTACTTTTGCTCATCAAAAAATAAAAGAAAGAAAAAAGAGGAGGAGAGAATGAGGAAAGAGGGAAGAAGGAAAGAAAGAACAAAAAGAGGGAAAGAAGAAATTAAGAAGGAAAGGAGGAAGGAGGAAGGGAGGAAAGAGGGAAGGAAGAAGGGAAAAAAGAAGAAAAGATAAACAAAAGGAGAAAAACATCATTAAGAATGTAAAAAGGCAAGTCACAAAAGTCACAAACTAGAAATGACCACTTATGATCCATGCTTCTGAAACATAACTTTTATCCAAAATATATAAATAATTCTTATGAATGAATAATAAAAAGTAAAATTTAACAAGTAACATCCAAATATTTCAATAGGCACTTCACAAAAGATGATATACAAGTGATTAATAAGCATAGAAAACATTCTCAGCATCATTAGACATCAGGGAAAATAAAATTAAAGCCATAATATAATAACATTTTACAGTCACAAAAATGACTAAAATTTTTAAGATTGACAATAGCAAATGTTGTACAAGAATATAGAAAATATATTGGTAATGTCTTATAAAAGTCAACATATATGTAGACTTTTCCAGAGCGATTCCATTACTAGGTATTTACCCAAGAAAATTGAAAACAATAGCCACTCAATGAGTCACAGCAATTGTATTTATTATATCTTAAAACAGAAAACTCCATTTCTAAAAAAGAGGAGAATATATCAAAAACACAAATATGAGTATGTTAATCAGAAATGAAAAGAGACGAGCTACTTGTATGTGCAATCATTTGTATATAAGACACAAAGATAAGTGCACACACAAATTTGGCTTTTCTTGATATATAAAAACACACACACTTATGTGCAAGTGTGTGTGTTTGTGTCAAAATAATTCAAACAAAAGAAAGTACATACTGTTTCATTACAGTTATTGTGTTACTATGAAGTTCTAGAATAGATAAAAATAAACGGTAGTGATGGAAATTAAAACTATATTTTCATTTAAAGTGAGTATTGACTGGAAAAGTACATGAGAAAAATTTCTGGAGTAATGAAAATATTCTATATTTAATTTAGGTGTTGGCTATAGTTTTTATGAATTTATTGAAGCTTTTTGATTTGTATACTTCTGCATGTAGATTTTACCACCACAACAAAAAATAATCAAAGGTAGCAAAATGTATCAGAAACAGTTACACACATGACAAGATCTCACTTATTACCTGAATCTATATTTTTAGCTAGATATCATTACATTTTTAATGTGAAGAAATTTATTTTAAGAGAGGTTAAATGATTCTTTCAAGGACATAGGATTAGTTAGTGACAGAATCAATATTCAAACTTAGTTTGGTATTTTTCTACTATACCATACTTAAATTAAAAGATCCCATGAAATATAATGTTATAATCTATCTTATGAAATCATATGCCATTAATTTTTTTGTTTCACATTTTTGTTTTTATTTCCTTCATTAGCTATCACTGAGCTATGCAGTTGCTGTACAAAGGTTTATGTCTTCAGCACGGCCATGTTCAAAGGATCTTTGTTAGAAGTGGAAAAGCAAAGATAGGAGAAATAAGCTTTTCAGTGATCATTAATATGTGGAGCATTTCTAGAAACAAGTTCTACCAAACACTGCACTAATTGAGCAGAAATGAGTCTTAGGAGCACTATAAGCCAAACACATTTCAACATTACTCTTTTCCCATCATACTAATAAAAATTTCCTTTTGTGAGGTCTCAGGGTGCTTTTTCTTTCTTCTTTGCTCTATTTTTTTTTAACTAACAAAGATTCTTTTTTTTCCAAAAGATCGTATGTTTTTAAATGTGATTCATAATAATAATCTAAATTCAGTGACTTGGAAGTTTAAAATTGAAATCTTTGCCTTATTTGAAACTCAAAATAAGAAAAGGAAAGATTCACCCCAGTAACCGAGCCTTATTTCTGAATACTATCTCTCCCATGGGAACTATCTCCCATGAGCTATATTTCTATAGCCTTAAATAGCAGAGAATTGCTAGTCATGGATTTAGCAAAATTTTTAAATCGAATAGAAAATTCTATAGTTTAATTGTACTGACTAACCTTATTGACTCATAAATCTCTTGAGAATCTTACAATATGTCAGGGTCAATCAGATTATAAACATCGTGATTATCATTGTCTATCATAGACTAACTAATATTTGAACTTTCAGTTTGTTGAAATTCTATATTTAAAAGGTCTATTATTTTATGAAAGACTTACATTTTAATTCAATTGATAAGTTTTGCTTTGCATTTATCAGCACTTTACAGATTGCTCATATTGTAATACTTTGTTTTCTGAATTTATTGCATTATTTCAACACCCATCACTGATTTAGTATTTGTTAATTCAGTCATTTATTCATTCACTTTATTCACTCTCAGATGAGGACATTATTTTTATTTCACTGCAAAAACAAAGCAATCAATCAGAGATCTTCCTATCTTCCCTCTTACACCAAACACCAGAGCAGCCAATGAACCCGTATTGACGTTTACATATTCCACCTGCACTGCAGATGCAGCAGGCAATCACTCCCAGGAATGATATGGATCCTAAGAGCAAACTCAATGGCAATGCTCCTACAATTTTGAGCTTTCTACATCATCACAGTCTTTGCCTCCACATCTAAATCATGGTTTAAAGATAAATCATTTGTTATCACCTCCCATCTTAAACCACAAACTCTTCCCTGGTCTTATATACTTCTGCAGGTAATAAGCTTTTTTCCTCATCTTCCCTCACAACAAATCTTCAAAAAAATTTCAATACTTGTTTCTACTTTCTGTCATTCTGTTGTCTCTTGAATTGTCTCCAATCATCACTTGCCACCACCACTCCCCTAATATCATTGTCATTGTCAAGGTCACCAATAATCACCACTGTATTAAATTCCATGGTGAATCCTCCATGTTGATTTTACCGCACCTATTAGCATCATTTTACTAGTTTATCACTTTCTCTTTCTTGAAATACATTCTGCTGGGATGCCAGATTTTCTTGGTTTCCCTCCTTTGCTTCTCTGTGGTATTCTGAGTTATATTTACAATGCACAGAAGAGTTACTATAATAATGTATACATTCAATACATATTTTTGGAATAAATATTGTGTTTTAAAAACTACTGTTGCTCTCCAACTAAAGGCAATCAGAGCAGGGTCAAATTTGAGCATTAAAAAATTAATGCCAATAATTTGTCCCTTCTAACAACAGTATAACATGAAGAGAAATGCTAGCATAAAAACAGAAAACACAGCCTAATGACAAATCTCATGCATATTTGTGTCATGTAAAAACACATATTTTTTATAATTTAATTTTAGTATTGACTTTTCAATCAGGGCATAATTTACACTACTAGTACATAGTGTTAATATTAACATATACATCTATATTGTGGTTCATAAATGTCACAAATATTCTTCTTCCTCCACATGTAAGAATTTCTGTGCAATTCACATTTTTGTCAAAAAGGACTTCTCAAATTAAATAATGAGGACAAACAGCTACACAGAAAATTTCCATCTGAGGACCATTACAAAACCTTTAGATTTCTATTTGTAAAACAGCAAATAAAAATGAAACTGTTCATTGTCCAAGAATTATTAGTTAGTTTCTTTAACATAACCTCTAGGGACACAGTAAAATTTCTATAAAATAAGAAGTAGAGCAGAAAAATAAAAAAATACTACATAATTTGGAATGCATATTTATATTTTTCTTTAGTTAAGTAATAGCTTTGTTATAGCAGAGGATATTATTCTAACAAAAGTATCTTAGAGGCACTGCCATCTAAGAAGACATGAAATTAAAAAGGAGAGATTATTACTTTATTTTTTAAAGACAGACATACTTGAAGTATGCTCAAGTAACATATCATTTAAGGCTGACACTGTTTTACCTAGCAAACTTAGTCTCTTTTAAAAAAATCATCACATAATGATAATCAGACAGATATGATTTAATAAATATTTGAGAGTAAAAGCACTGAACAATTTTAATAGATCTGTAATTGTAATTCCCAAGTACCTTTCCTTTCTCAACTAATTGGGTAACGACACTGCTAGAATTAATTCAAGGTCATCAGCATGCACACAGTACAGATGGTTTCACCATTTTATGGGTGTACAGGGGATTCAACACTACCATTGCCTGCTGCTTTTCAAACTAATTTTTATTCTTAAAAATACACATTTTTACTGCAGCTGAACAGTTAAGCCATATGTTGCATTGTGAATACTTTAAAATATCTGGTGCATGTAATTGTTACACTGAAACTACCATGCAGTGGTAGTTTTCAATTTTGTTGTAAGGAAAGGCCCCTTATAGTACTGGGGTGTGTGTGTGTGTGTGTGTGTGTGTGTGTGTGTGTCTGAACTTTTCCTCTAAGTATCAAGCTTTTGTTTCAGTTATGGTCCTAGTGAGAATTTCAACCTGAAATACATTGGATTGCTGATCTGCCTCCTGGTATACAATCTACTGCAGTATGCTTCCATATTGCCTATGCTATTTGAGATACTATGCTAATCCCTTTCAAACTGAAAGACCTGGCTCTGAAATGTATTTCCTCTTTTCCTTTGTGGTAATCGTGAGAAGTAGGAATAAGAAATCTCTGTGTTTTTGTCAGAATTCTGATATGTCATTGTCATGTTTGCCAATCTAGAGCTTTGAGGAGCCTTCTTACATAGTGTGACAGATGAAATGTCCTTATAAAAAGTAGTAATAGCTATGACAATTTTTATCTGTTAATATTTAGCACTCACCAAAATGTTTGCATATGAATTGAGGTTAGGACTTTCTGTTGCTCTGGTTTCTCCAGAGCCTATCTTGCCCCAGCAGATAGGTCCAGTGTTCTGATACTTTCATGTTTCCCTTACTCCATTTATAGGATAGTAACAAGTCAGACAAGGCAGATTGGAAAAATAAATATGTATTAGAGTTCTCCAGAGAAACACAACCAATAGGAGATTCACATCATGTGAAAAATGATGTATTTCAAGGCTCACACTGTTAGGAAGACTGACAAGTCCCAAGGTCTTCGAGGTGGGTTAGTAAGCTGGAAACCTAAGCAAGCCAATAATCTACTTTCTGTAAAACGTAGGCAAACTTGAAACCTATGAAAAGCCAATGTTTTAGCTTAAGTTTGAAGGCAGTCAGGAGAAATTCTCTCTTATTTGAGAAAGGGCAGACTTGCTGCTCTATTCAGGCTTTCAACTGATTGCATGAGGCCTACCCACGTTAGGAAGGTCATCTGCTTTATTCATTTGATCTATTTAAACGTTAATCCATCCAAAAGCACCCTCACAGTAACACATAGAACAATGTTTCACAAAATATCCGGGTAACTTGTGGCCCAATAAAGTTGACACATAAAATGAACCATCACAAAAACAAACTAGATTTTTGCTATCATTATATTCTTTCCTATCTACTTTCTTAATACCTACATACTTTGTTAAAATAAACTTTTATAAATCAGTTTGTAAGTAGAATAAATCTGTACATCAACAGAAACTATGTATGAGTTAAAAAGTCACCAACATAGTGAAGCGAAAAATAAAACATAAAACTAAATGTTTATAGCATATTCTGTATAGTATCTGAAGAGTGGCAGACAAATAATTGATCCTCTATGCTCCAAAAAGAATTCATCAGAGGACTTGAGTGTCGAGATAGAATGTGACCTGAGCTGAACTCTGAAAGATGGGTGGTGATCACTTAAAATGGATTAAGAAGGCTACTCCAAGCCTAAAAAAAGACACCTGAGTTAACTGAAAAGACACAAATTTGGTAAGCAAATTCGACAAACTTGTTGAGGACAACAAATAATCAAATAAAATAGATGAATTACTTGAATTTTAGATATTATCAAAGTTCTGAAATAGGCAGGAGTTGATCCAGAGAACAACAAAACCAACTGATGATTTTGAGGCAAAGGTGATGTAATGAAATTAGTCGGGCTTCTGAAAAGTTTCCTTGAGGTAATGACTGAAATGGATTAAAAACAAAAGCTTAGAGGGAAAAAGTATGAAAAGTGAGAAAGCAGGTTTCCTGGCACAAAGTTTTGAATGTATGTAACAGGGTAGTTGCAGAAATATTAAAAAAGAAGGGATTAAAAAGTATTTCAAAAGGGATTACTAAAAACACTAAACATAATGGATTGTTTGAAACTGTAAAAAAAGGAGAGTTGGAAGATTCAACAATACCTCAAGCTTTTAATACAACATAGCTTAGAAAATGATGGAAGAAAAATAAAGAGTTTGGAACGAGTCAAGAAAATGGTGACATATACGTGGGTTAAACACCCAAAAGGTAATTGAACACACTAGTAGCAAGAGATAGAGATTTTAGCATCATCAATTAGTGAAAATGAATATTCTTCTAAGAGGTTGTTTATACAAACTGAGAACCAGGGACTGAGATTTGTCCTCACTCTCAATTGAGTGTCTGTGAAAAAATAAAAACCATGTAAGAAGGAAAGTAAAAAAGGATTATAAGAAAAAGAGGAAAAAAAGGAACATTAACCTTGTGATCTAGAGAGGAGATTGTGTGTAAAAAGGAGATGTTTTAGAGGAAAAAAAAGAGTACATAAAAGACAGAGCAGTCTGGAGTTCTGAAAAGAAAGTAATTGGTGGAACTGTTTATAGCCTGTCTACTAATCAATTGCAGAGGAAAACGTTGTCACTGAATTCTAATTGTTAACTTTCACTACTTAATCTCTCTGTGGAGATGAGAATTAGTTATGGAGTGTTTGTGTAGATGGAAGTCATCTTGTTTGCCACAAACTCATTTGCATGGAAAAGCCCATATCGGTTAGACTCCTGTCAAAATAATAAGCTAAGCATGGGATAAGACCTTTTAGCTTTTAGGACTTTCTAAGCATTAAATCTTTTTTTATATGAGGGCACTCAACATGTTTTATAGAATTTTACAGAAATAATAAGCATTGTGTATAAGCCTGCCTTTCCCATCATGTTATCTTTTTCTTGGTTTTTCTTATCTATTTAATAAAGTACCTAATTTAGTAAAATATAAAATTAGCAACTGGTAATCACTGAGATAATGAGAAAAAGGATTTATTCTCGCTTTTCTCATTTCTCTCATTCTATTTTGGCATTATGAAATTAAAATAAAATCCATTTCAATTAAAAGAGATCTGTTCTCTTAGTGTAGAGCTTGATAAACAGCATTACTGAATTCAGGTCAGTCATAATTTAATCACCATGTATCCAATACCTAATACAGATTCACAAGACAATATCCTTTTCATTCCTAGATGAAGTGAAAACCCAAAGCTGAAGTGTAGATGTTTGAAAGCTGCTTGTTATTAAGAGCATTCTCTGTCTTGCTCTTCCCAATGAGCGAGAAAAGGGGAACCGGAAATCAGGGCTGAGGTTTCTGGGAGATACTATGTGATAGTTTGATTTCTGCAATATGGTTATTTTAAAAATATTTTGTCTGATTCTTTTAGTAAATTAACTGTCCTCAACCAAAAGTTTGGAAAATATGAAATTGACATTAGTTCCTTTCATTGTTTGCTTTTTGGATTAAGGCATATCATGGAACCATAGTCATTTTAGCAAATGAAGTTCCCTACTTTCTATGTCTTCTGGTTATTTTAAAAGTCAAACAAACTTTTCTAGAGTCTACTATTCTAAACACCATGGATGTGAACATGAATGAGAAGCAGTTCCCATCCTCAAATGTGCTCCACAGTGGCTAAAGCATTTGTAGTTAATGCTCAACTAAATAAAAGAAAAAATAATTTGAATGTTACTTTACACATAAGTGTTTACCTTTCTGACTTACACAGTGTAAGTGAAACAGTCCTGAGCACACAGACATTGTACTACAATGCCAGGTGTCTCAACTTAGATATTACTGACATTTTGAGCCAGAGAATCCTTTGTTGTGGGAGCCTGTTCTGTGCAATGCACGATATTTAGCAGTGCCCCTGGTGTCTACTGAGCAGATGCCAGTCATACATCCTGAGGCATGACAATAATAAATGTGTCCAGATATTGCTGTATTGCTCTTTTTGAGAACCACCACTATAACTGTAGAAGAGAACACCATAAAAAGGGCAATTAGAGGAACAAGAGCCTTCACAGGAGACTCAAAAATAAATAGAAACACACATAGGAGAAGGTCTGATAAACTAAGAGAGGGAAGAATTTTGAGAAGGGATCTGGTTTGTGGTATTACATTCCATGCCCAGTAATGAAGGTTAGGTCTGAGAATGGATTTCAAACCAAGCATTTTAGAAGTGATTTTAAGATACCAACTTTTATCAAACAGCATCCTTCTCCAGCCTACTAGTTCTCAAGTGGCCATGCCCTACTGAGTCACCTGGACTTATCTACTGACAGAGATTCAAATTCAGTCACTCTGTAGTGTGTCAACAAGAATAAAATTATCTATGTGATCCTGCCCTACATTTCTCATTTTCTATTTCCTTTGTATTCCCTGTAATTTTCTCCCTGTCTCTAGCAGTGCAGGATAGTATAAGAAATATTGAACTGAATTGTTCTGGTCAGAGTTCTAGTTCCTAATTTGACACTAAATTAATGTGTTCACCAGACAAAGTCTCTTAAACTCTTAACCTCAATTTAATCACCTGTAAAATTGAATTGGACAGTCCTTCCAACACTAATTTTTTTATAAGCTGATTAAAAAAAACACACACACAACAAACAGACCTCTAGTGTAAATATTAGTTGATTCATTCTAGTAGATACAAATATATGTGAGTAAAGAAGTAACAGATTATAGCCACATATTTTATATTTAATAATATTTCACATTATAATATATTCTGGACACAGTTGAATAAAATCATCTACTCTATGTCCAAATATAAAAATTAATTCTTAAATTAGTGTTTGAAGTGACTATATATGTCTATATTCTAAAGAATGGAATATAAAAATTTGTGTATTTTATAGATTTTTCCCACACATGAGGTAACACTACACACTTAACGTGAAATTTTGCTTTTCATGTACATTGACTGGGGCTATTTTATCATTATGGAAGCTGTCACCTCTGAAGTGACCAGCAGAAATATTCAAGAAGCAAGAAGCTTCTGCTGTCCCTGTTGCCACCACCACTGCTTCTTGAATATGGGAGTCTGGAGAATAGGCAACCAGAGCTGCAATTTATTGATTCATAGGTCCCATTAACATTTGCTGTAGCCACAGCTTCTTAGCAACATGTAAGTGGAAGAATTGATGCCTAAATGATGATACTAGATACCTGCACACTTTCAAACTTTGTTTCAAAGAACCAAGAAGCTCGGAAGAAGGATTCTGCCTTATTGTCACCCTCCAAAACTCACAGAAGTGAATCTTGTTAGTGGAACCTAATTTGTGTCCAGATGAGAGGCATCTATAAGCTTTTAAACATTTCCCAAAGGAAGAAGAAAATAAAAGAATGAGATTTGAGATAATCGAAAGAATTCACCACAATATAATTCTTAATTTTTTCCCTTCAAATGGGGTATAAAGAGCAACAGTAATCTCTTTGAGTTAGTAAACTTTATCCTTGTCCCTGATGCTATGCCGGCAAAAACTTAGACTATTTTTTAAAACAGCTTTGTTGAGGTATAGTTGGTATACAAAGAACTGCATGTATTTAATGTGTAGAACTTGAAGAGTTTGGACTTATGCAAACACCCATGAAACAGGCTATTTTAAGGTATAATGGATGTCAATGTGATTGATTTGACTTGAAGGGTGGCAGAATATGCCCCAGTAAATATGCCACTTTGGCATCAAGATCATTTTGAGTTAAAGGCACTTATAAATGCAGCTACAAAGGGCACTCTGATCTTTCTTTTTCTTCCTAAAACAGGAGATGAAACTCCTAGGGGAAAGTTGCCCTTCCTATATCAAGAAAAAAGTAATAATATAGAACCAAAAATGAGCCAAAATAGCCAAAGCAATCCTAAGCAAACAGAACAAATCTGAAAGAATCCCATTACTGGAATTTATACTACAGGGCTGTAGTTGCCAAAACAGTATGGTACTAGCATAAAAGTACGCACATAGACTAATGGAGCAGAATAGAGAACCCCCAAGTAAAGCCGAATATATACAGCTAACTGATCTTTGACTAAACATATAAAAAACTGGGGATTAGGCAACTTATTTATTTATTTATTTATTTATTTATTTATTTATTTATTTTGAGATGGAGTTTCACTCTCGTTACCCAGGCTGGAGTGCAATGGCGTGATCTCAGCTCACTGCAACCTCCACCTCCTGGGTTCAGGCAATTCTCCTGCCTCAGCCTCCTGAGTAGCTGGGATTACAGGCACGTGCCACCATGCCAGCTAATTTTTTATATTTTAGTAGAGACGGGGTTTCACTATGTTGACCAGGATGGTCTCGATCTCTTGACCTAGTGATCCACCCGCCTCGGCCTTCCAAAGTGCTGGGATTACAGGCTTGAGCCACTGCGCCCGGCCTAGGCAACTTATTAATAAATGATTCTGGGAAAACTGGCAAGTCACCTTATAAAAAAATCAACTCGAGATGGATCAAAGACTTAAATCTAAGGCCTGAAACCCTAAAAATCCTAGAAGACTATTCTGGAAAATAAATCAATAGGACCTAATTAAACTAAAAAGCTTTTACACGGAAAAAGAAATAATACTCAGAGTAACAAACAACCCATAGAATAGGAGGAAATATTTGAAAGCTATGCATATGACAAAGGACTTGTATCCAGAATCTGTAGGAAGCTGAAACAAATCAGAACTAAAAAAATAATAATAATCCAATCAAAAAATGGGAAACATAAATAGATATTTCTCAAAAGAAGACTTACAAATACCCAATAAACATGAAAAAATACTCAACATCACTAATCCAGGAAATGTAAATTAAAACTACCAAGAGATACTAACTTACCCCTGCAAGAATGGCCATTATTAAAAAGTCAAAAAACAATAGATATTGGCATGCATGTTTGGAAAGGGAACAATTGCATACGGCTGGTAGGAGGGGAAATTAGTACAAGCTCTATGGAAAACAGTCCTTAAAGAGCTAAAAGTACATCTTCCATTTCATCCAGCAATTCCACTGCTTGGAATCTACCAAAAGGAAAAAAAAGTCACTATATGAAAAAGACACTTGTACTTGTATATTTATAGCAACTCAATTCATAATTGCAAAGATGTGGAACCAACCTAAGTGCCCATCGGTTAATGAGTGGATAAATAAAATGTGCTCTATACATAACATGGGGTACTACTAAGCCATGAAAGGAACAGAATAATGTTATTGGATTGGATGAAGCTGAAAGCCATTATTCTAAGTGAAGTACCACAGGAATGGAAAACCAAAACTCTATGTTCTCACTTATACGTGGGAGCTAAGCTATGGGTATGCGGAGGCATACAGAGCAATATAACGGACTTTAGAGACTCAGAAAGGGGAAGGTGGGTGAGGAGCTAGGGATAAAATACTACATATTATATCATTTATTAGGTACCATGTGCACTACTCAGATGACAGGTGAACTAAATTCTCAGCAGATAAATTTATTAGTTAAATGTTCAAGCTCTGGGGTAAAAATGCTGGATGGAAATATTATCTCTATCATTTTACCAATTATATGACTGGGCAAATTATTTAAATTTCCTGTTTCTTTGTTATTTTCCTATTCATAAAGTGAGAGTAACAGCATTAACTGCCTCATGTTATTGTGAAGAAATGAGAAAATCTATGGATAGCATTTAACTCAAAGATTGGCACTTGGTATAAACGTTGCTAATGATACTGATAATTAAGTCAAACATTGTATATTCAACCATATCCAGGACACCCTGAAGAACTTTTGAAATTATATAGTATCTACCTATATATATATATATATATATATATATATATATATACATCCAATTTGTCAATAAGTAATAGTTCAAATGCTATGTATTCATATATGTATGTGCATATGTTTTATTCTCAGGATAATCTGTTATATGATGGTGGCCATATTTTATAGCTTAAAATTAACTATATTTTGTTATGCAATGGTGTCTTTGGCAAGAAAAGTCCATCATCCAAAAAGATAATATAAAAGCAATTTTTAGTGGTTATGGTGTATGATATCTCTATTGCTATTTATAACTTCTTTCCATAGCATTCCAGGACCAAACTGACGGTTGGGCTGCTCTTTCTCACAGCTCAATAAGGAGGTGCAGATGAACTGGGAAAGAGGAGAGTTTTTATTTCTGCAACCAGTTATATGGAGAAGGCCTGGAAATCACCAGATCAACTCAAAATTCCAGCGTTTTCCAGAGCTTATATACCTTTTCAGCTATATGTTTACATGCAAGTGTGCATTCATCTAAACACATAAGTGATTAACTTCTTTTAATCTATAACTAAGATCTGAGTCCTGAAGACCTTCCTCTGGAACCTCAGTAAATTTACTTAATCTAAGTGGGCCCCAGTGCTGGGGAGATTACCCTCATATTGTCTCCTGCTAAATAATGGAGGTTTGGGGAGTTCCTTCAGATCCCCAATAAACTTGTTTGTGGAGGCTTGGGGAGTTTCTTCAGACCCTCAATAAAACTTGTTTAATCCTCAATGAGTCCTGTTAAGAATTCCATCATTATTTTGTCATGTGGCTCAGGAAAGGCCTAAGCAAAACACTTGATGGGCTTTTGTTACATTCCAGCCTTTGTATAAGGGCACTGGCTCTATCAGCTTTAATATCTAAATTAACAGTCAGTCAGTGCTGAAACAGTTGTTATGGAGACCTGCATTAGTGAGACCTGGCCTGCCACAATAGTACTTGATTTGAATTTCTAGAATAAAATTTAACCTGCTTAACGAATTTCAGACTGCATGAAGAGACCTTTATTCCCCAGATTACTAGCTGTCTAATATGATTACTAAGTACGGGGAACTTCCTAAGGTGGTACTTAGTATGGAGAAAGTCCTGAATAAATATTAGCTTCCTTTTGTTTCCATAGTTGCAGAAAGGCCTGGATCATGTTTGTCTCCATCTTAGAATTAATAAGAATATTCAGTGAAAATGTGCTATGATAGAAACAAGCAATATGATATAATAAAAAGAGCATGAGTTAAGTTCTTCAGGTAGATTACAAAATTCTCACAAATTTCCCCCTTCCTATATGTATATTCCTTTGTGGTGTCATTTGGCCTCTCCACCTATTAAAAAGAACATTTATCTTTCCTTTAAATTTGGGCCTGGCCATATGACTTGCTTTACCCTCTGGGACATTAAAAAATGTAGCGTAGAATCACAAAAACTGTGGACTGAGTTGTTACTGTTTCTTGCTGTTAGAAATGCTCCACCAAGTGAACAGTTGGAGACGACTTCTCAAATGATGAAAAACCATATAGAGAGAGCTCCCAGACCTTCCCACCTACCCTCTCCCATCTCAGACATGTGAGTGAGGTTGCCTAGGTGATTCAGTCTCTTCCCAAACAAACTGCTCAAGCAGACCAGAACTGCTCAGATAATCCACAGAACCATGAGAAAAATAAATAAATATGTATTGTTTTAAACCACTTACTTTGGAGGCGACTTGCGGAACAGAAAAATGAAACAAAATAAAACAACAAATAAACCTAACTGAAAGCGTTCATAATGTCATTCTACCATTTAACATAGGTATATAAACTTGAGCAATTTACTTACTATATTAAAAATTCAATTACCTTACTTGGAAAATTGAAACAATAACCTGCTCCTTTAATTGTGATGAGAATTAAAAGAGAAAATTTGTTTAAAATCCTTAGCAGCAGAGCCAGTACATGCCAGGGACTTAGTAGCATTCACTGGCTTTGCTTTCCTCCCCCTGACAGTCTCTTTCATAAACTGTGTTTAAAGCCCCATTGTATGTTTGTGCAAGAGGTGCCAAGCAGAAAAGTACCATGTCTACAGAAGAACTAGGATCTGTAATAAATTCCATTCTGTTCCTAAACTGTGCACTCTGTCTTGAGGATTTTCTCTGCCCAGAGAAAGGGATGCCTTTACCTAATTCATACAGAGAGGTTAGAAGGCCTAATTGTACTTGGGTTTTATACTTAACACATTTCTGTTGAATTAAATTGAATTGTGATAAGTTATTCCTTAGTGAAAAGTTGAGTTTTAGAAAATAAAATAGCAGAAGTTTTCTTGACTGATTTCAAAGTCTAAAAGAGTCATCCAAACACATCCTCACCTTTCTTTGATCTCAAGTGAATTTTACATCTATTCCATTTCAGTACTTAGAAACATGGCTAAAGAAATGTTTCAACTTCAGGAAGTTAAAATGTAATACGCTGTACTTTGATAAGTGTCTCCTACCTTCTGTTATTTTAACTTCCTTTATTGTACTACATTTGGACTTCACCTCTTGATTCCTTCGTTTTCTGCAGTCTATCAACAGCCTCTTGTAGCACTCACTTTTTAATGGGCTGTATTATAAATGACCTAAACTGCTTGCTCATAAATACCTCAATTTCCTTAATTCCCTTGCACTTTTTTCTTTCACCTCATCTGCATATCAAAAAAGCCCTAATGCTGGATAAAGACCATGCCTCCTTTTTTCTTCTTATGCCGTTCTCTAGCTATACTAAAGGGGGAAAAAAAGCACAAGTATGTAGAAGTCCCAGACATTAATATTCTCCAGCCATAGCCGGACCTTAAGCATTGCTTGAAAAATCCTTGCCCATTTTTCCTGCCTTTCCTCTAACAGTATCAAAACTTCATCACACTTCTCAAATCCCTAACCCAACCCCATTCATCTATTTATTCACTCACTCATTCATTCAACAGTATGCATGGAGTTTCTACCATCTAATGTATATTTTGATGAGACCTGGAGATAAAACTGTGACCAAAATATGAATGATCTCTGCTATTATGCAGTTTATATTCTAGTCATGGGAAGAGAAAATAGACCAATAAATAAAATATTATAGTTTTTGGTAAGTTTATAGGAAAAATGAAAAGGATCCTCTGAGAAAATTACAAATTTGGATAGAACAAAAAGGATGGTTAGTATTCTTAAATGTTAGATAAGGACACTTTAAAGAAAAAAAAATTTAAGTGAGAGACAGTCTCAAGAAGAGCTGTGAAAAAATGCCCAGGCAGATAACACAGCATTAGCAAATGCAAAAGGCAAAGCAAAAGAAAGAAAGAAAAAGAAAGTTAGAATATAGTGTAGCAAATTAAAGCCATGAAAGGTCTTATTGCAGCTTATTAGCTAGCTCATTGACTTTTTGGAAGGGCAGAGAAAAAAGGCTTGGAAGCCACACAAATGATTCTACATCCAAAATACACTGCAGGATTGTGCCAGTGAAGTACTTCTGTCACTGCTTCTAGGATCAGAGACTTTACCTGGCATTGGTGACCGAGGGCACTGGGTGTCTGATGTCTCATCATTGCCCCTAAAGGTCTCCACTGCTATTCTCAAATAAAGACAAATTTCATGTGGCACCTGATTCCTCACATTTATTACTTCTTAATTGAAGTTCATTGTGGATGAGCCTCATTCGTTTAGCAGACACTAGTTTACGAGTCTGAGCCTGTGCTGTAAGGTAGCATAAAAAGTGATTCCTTGATTTATACATTGGACTGGAGGAACTCAATTGGTGAGAAATTCTTCAAATATTATTTAGCAGCTAGATGCCATGATATGTTAATACTGAGAAACCTATACGCCCCAAATTTCAGAAACTTGCAACAAAAGTTTATTTATTGCTCATGTTGTGTATGGATATACTATGGATTCTCTGAGTCTCTGCCTTTTTTTTTTGTTCCATGCATTTTCTCATTCATATTGAAAGAACAATCTGTATATGAGTCACACCTTTCTTATGATAGAAGCACAACCAAAAGGCTAAGCTGTTCCATGCAACCATATCTTATGCTTCAGTTTGCTAAAAAAAAAAAAATGGCCACCTATATTCTTTTGACCAAAATTAAGTCTCATGGCAAGTTAAAACAAAAAACAAAATTAAAAAATATACACGGGGCAGGTGCGAGTGGTTGAAAGGGTAAGAACAGTTGAATGTATTAACACACTATGTCCTCTTAGTCACAAATATTTATTTACTACTGCATAGCAAACACACCTGAAAAAAGATATGGCATCAGATTATAAGTCCATCATTTTGTGATAATCTGTGCTTTGAGTCTAGATGCTGTTACTCCTCTGACTCATATATCCATCATAAAATTGGAGAAATATTTACCAAAAACTCATTGCTGTTTGAAAAAAGAATAATGGGAGACACAACACAATCAACCAGTGGTAGAGAAAAATCTGAAATTCAGACAGATAATATAAGGGAGAAAAAATAATTGTTTTCTCCATTACCTATTGCAAGGTTTACAGATGACATCCCTGTAACAAAAGATGGAATAACAAGAGAAAATCATAAAACATTCATTTAACCAAAGTTTTATCTGACATGGGAGAGTTCAGAAATGAAGACCCAAAGACCCAAGGAAAACTGCATATATTTATGCTTAAATTCAGTGAAGAACAGACAGCTGTGTAGAAGTATGATGGAGAAAAAAAAGGCACGGATCTAATTATAATAAACTGAGGAGAACATAGTAAGGCCTAAGTCAGAGTCAAGTCTTGGCATCTCTGTATTTTAATTTATTTCCTCCAGGTATAGTGCAGGACTGTCTTATGAGGGTCTTATCTTCAGAATCTTGCTAAAAGCTGCAAGGTGACGTCACACACAGTGCAACACACTTACCTTTTATGAACTGCCCTAAGGCTTGGATACATGTGGTTCACATTCCAAATACTTTGTTGTAAAATAATAAACATTTTAGTAGGACAACAATTGTAGTTGCCAATTTTTATGTTAGTTAGCTCTTGAGAGTTTATCTTGTGTAACAACAAACCCAAATGCTCAGTGGCTGACAGCATCATTGGCTTGTTTCTCATTCCCTTTCTGTGTATGCTGCGGGATGGTTGTGCCTCTGCTCTAGTCTTCAATTGTCCTTTTAATTCTATAGACTGGGGGAAATGGACACCCTCAATGTAGGATGTGACTTTACTCATAGAAGGGGGAAAAACAAGAGCAGCTTGGCCAAATTACGCTACTGTATTTGTAGCTCTTGCTCAGACACAGCATGTGGCAGACCTGCTTACATTAAGCTAGAAAAAGTGTCACTTGACCAATGGGATAAAAAATTATATTTCATTAGAAAGTTGATAGTTAAAAAAAAAAGAAAAAGAAAAGGAATATTGGTGTACGATAATATAATTTACCACAGAGGAAAGATAGGAACAAATCTCAGAACCAAGCCCTTGGGAACTATAATAATTAAAGTATGAATAAACAAGGAGTAAACAAAGAGAAAGGAAGGGTCAGCCAATGAGATAGTAGGTTTATCAGGGAAGTATGAAATCATGTAAACAAATTAGAAAAACTAGCAGTTAAATAAAAAGTTAATATCTAACTCCATCAAGAACCATTAAAGATTGGGTAAGCTGAGGGCTAAAAGATATCTGTGGGCTCAGGAAAAATGAAGTAGCTAAATCAGTAAAGTAGGTACGTAAATTTAAGCAGAGCAAAAAAGCTACTGCCAGGATAAGAAGCTACATTAAAGGATGAATAGATTTTGCAGTTACAAAATCTATTCATCCTTTAATGTAGCTTCTTAACCTGGCAGTAGCTAATTTATCAGTGTAACTGATAAATTACACTCTTTTCTTCCCTACCAAATTCAGACTCAAATGATGAATAAGCACAGGAGTAAGATATACTGAGATCAAAATAACAAATCTATACCTAGTAAAACTAAACTGCAGCCTGACCTTAAGCCAATATGTACTTCTTAATTATTTTTGCTTTTATTACAAGACTAGGATACATCCATAGGGTAAATTGGGTCTACAGAATTTCATTTCTCCAGCCAGGTGCAAGAAAAGAAATGGTTGCCTCAGCCACTTCCATCCAATAGAGTGAGTATGGAGAGAAACTTGCTTCTAGGAGTGACTCAAAGACAGGCCCTTCACCTTATGCCAGGCATATTTTCTACACAGAGAGTATGAACAGTAAAAAAGATTGCATCCATGCTCTGTTTAGATGCGACAGAGTAGAATAATTGTCTCTCAATATCACATTTCCTTTCATAACATTAGAAGTGTGCCTCCTCCCCATGGAATTTCAGCAGGGTAGATGGATGCCGAGCTAGAGGCCAAGGCTTTCTTGCTTCTTCTATCATCCAGATGCAAAGATAAATAAAATGATATGAACAAATTCCAGGTCACATCCTTAAAAAGAAAATAGATCACCATCTATGTTGTCTTTCTTCCTGTCTGGACTAGGACATGGCACAAAATAGTATATTAGACACAGTCACTACTTTTTAAGGATAGCAGAGTGACTCTAGCAGCCTGGATCTCTCGATCACCTTTTGGTTTAGAGTTACCAAGACATTCTAAAACCTTCATATTCCTGTTTGACCGACTGTATTTGGGGGTCTAACAGATATAGTAATTTATGCTACATCATATTGAATATATGATTTGGAACCTACTAATATAATGCTGACATAATAAAAATTGCAAATTAAGCATCAGCTTCTCAGGTGGGCTGTGGGAATCAGGACATAAAATTTTAGTTTTTAAAATCTGGTAACCTTTCTTATGTCATGACAAAGTATTTGAAAAGTGAACCACATGCTTTCCAAGACTGAAGGCACTTCTGAAAAGGTATGTGTGTTGCATTGTGTGTGACTTCACCTGGTGGCTTTTAGCAAGATTCTGAAAGATACAAATGAAGATAGGAATAAATAGCCAAACTGCAAACAGAGTTAGAATGGAATGTATTTTGTCAAAAGAAAAGATTTTTCGTTGTCTTAGTCTATTTATGCTGCCATAACAAAATACCATAAAGTAGGTAGCCTATAAACAATAGATATATTTATTATAGTTCTGGAGGCTGAAGTACAGAATTCAGGTGTCAACAGATTTGATGTCTAGTGAGGGTTCACTTTCAGGTTAATATATTGCCTTTTTTTCTGTGTTCTCACATGGTGGAAGAGGCAAGGTTGTCTCTCTGATCCTCTTTTATAAGGGTGCTAATCTCATTTGTAGGATATATCCCCATGACCTAATCACTTCCCAAAGGAAGAGATTATTCCACAATTCCTAATCACTCCACACCTCCTAATACCATAACCATGGAGATCAGAATTTCAACATATCAATTTTGGAACCATAGCACACACAAACAACAGGTTACCTACATTGAGACCATAGCACTTGTCCTGTGACTTGCAATTTAAATTGATTTAGTGATGTACTAGATTCACCAGTGTTGTGTTTTTTTCTAGATGCCTCTACCCAAAAGGGACAAAATTGAATTCCAGTAACTTTTCCCAATGTTTCTTCCTAAGATTTTGTAACCAGGTTTTTTCTTGGATGCCGGTGAAGCACAGTGCCTTTGAGAAAATATTGTGGATTTTTGGCTTTTAACCTCTTAAAGAATAAGCGACGGGGCCACTGCAGGTGCACCATATGCTTGTAAAAGTAAAATATTGGACCCAAAAAAGTGTTGCAGAAAGGTGATTTTATTTAGGCAGAAAAAAGAGAAGAAAAGGAGAAGAAGAGAAAGGCTTCCACGAAGAGTGTGGAAGGGGATTCCAGTGGGGAAATCCCGGAGGGAGCTCCCACCATGTGGGAAGGGATTCTAGAAAGTTGGGAATTTGGTTCACGTGAGGGAGCACAGACTTTTATCCTGGGAGAAACCCCAACCTTCTCCAAGAGCCTGGGCCAATGAAAGGAGTTCCTTAGAACATCCGCTGGAGTGACTGACTTAGTTTTTTCCCCGTGCCTGTGAAATTCAAACATAAACCAGCTAGAGAGAGATAGGAGGGGGCCATGGTGCTGGGAAATTCTTGTCCTTAAAGCTACACCCCCTCATGGACCCTGAAAGAGAACACATTCCCTCATTCCCCATTTTGAACAGGAAAATTTAAATTCTGTTGGAATAGGGTGTTGATCCTTTTTAACTACTTCCTTTCTGAAATGGGGTATAGACGGGGCCCGGCAGTTGAGGTTTTTCCAGAGGGAGCCTTTTAGGGGTGCAGGTTGATTTACAGGTCCACGATAGAGCTTACGATCCAAGGACATCTGGGGATTTAGTAGCAGGATTAACTGTGACCTTAAGGTTTTATAAGAAAAGAATATGGGCGGAACGATCCAAGATGGCCGATCGCTAACATCTCAGGATTGCAGCTCGCAGTTAAAGCTCATAGAACTAGAGGACGCCACACTTTCAGACAAATTCTGGTCGCTCAGGAGCAGAAGATTCCCAGTGGAGGAGCCACGCGGGGCAGTAGTTTCACCGGCACCTCTGCACGGCAGCTCTCGGAGCTGACTAGGCGGGGCTGGCTCCCTTTCTGACCGAGGTTTGGAGGAGCCGCGCGGGTTCCCAGCGCTGACTCCAGAGGCCGGCGCAGAAGCTGTGCCGGCACCTAGGCGCAGGGTGAACGCAACTGGTTCCCCTTCTGACCGAGGTTTGGAGCTCCGGGAAGGCAGACTCGCCTATTACGGACACAAGAAGGAAGCCAGACAGGAGAAGCCTGGGCAGAAAAACACCATCAGTCTTAACGCCGCT
>CM052650.1:54623001-54691046 GCA_028533165.1 Leontopithecus rosalia | reverse complement strand
GAAATCTACTTGTAAACCTCTAGATCCAGGTCGGCAATATCTCTCTCATTGCTTGATTTCCTTCCTTCCCTTCCCTCCCTCCCTCCCTCCCTCCCTCCCTTCCTCCCTTCATCCCTTCCTTCCTCCCTCCCTTCCTCCTTTTCTCCCTTCCTCCCTTCCTCCCCCCCCAAAAAAAAAAGAAAGAAAAGAATATGACCAGGTGGTTAAAGATGAGAGATCCAGAGTTATAAAAGAGCTTAGGAGAGAACAGAGCCACATTTTTGAAGGTTTTTACCCCTGTTCTTGATTGATTTTTGAGTTTTATATTTAAAATAACACTTAACTGGTTTGCAAAATAGCAGCTTTTTTTTTTTAGAAAGAAACAGGTTTCTCCTCTTTTTGTTGTTAGCAGATTTATGGCTTTTATATTTTTAAAGCTATGGCAGCTAAAGAGTTAAGCTGGTTTGCAGAGAGAGCTGCCTTTTGCAGAGAGAATTAGCAACTTGTTTTTGTTATTAATTAACTTTTGAGATAGCTTATAGTAATTGAATAGAGGTAGTAACTTTTTTAATACTAGCACCAAGTTTTTCAGGTAGAAGAGAAATACTGAGAAGGCTGTGCCAGCGCCCAGGGAAAGATTGGCTTTTTGGACTTTTATGGTTACCATTACCTGGGGCTCGTTGAGGGTGATGGCTTGTGCTGGCATTTGTTCCAGGCATTCTTAGCCCTGCCATTGGGTTATTTGGTTAGACACCTTAGGCTCAGGGGACCTTGGTTTCCAGGGACAGTGTGCTTTTTAGTGATTCCCCTGGCACACCAGGCATGGATGAAGTGGTGATTTATTTCTTTGGGGACACTTTCCTATAACATGTCCCTTTAGACCACCCTGGTAACAAGTTTTGCCAGATCGGCAACTAACTGGAGCCTTTCCCTTATTTGAGCCCCTGGGGTTTGCTTGCCTGAAGGCCATAACCAAGGCAGCAGCCTTTCTCTGATATTTCCTGTTCTTTTTAGCCTGTTTTTCCTGGTTTTTATCATAAAACACTGAGGATGCCTGGTTTAGCAATAATTTTAGACTCTGTTTTGGTCCCAAGGCCAGCTTCTGAAGCTTCCTCCTGATATTTGCTGCTGACTGAGTAATAAACTTGTTTTTTAGTATTAACTGACCCTTAATAGAGTTTGGTGACAGGGGAGTATACTTTTTAAAAGCTTTTTTCAATTGCTTAAGGAAAGCTGTTGGGTTTTTTTCCCCTTTCTTGAGTTATGGTGGATAACATTGCATAGTTTATTGGCTTTTTTTTTTTAATTTGCCTTAATTCCTTAAGTATGCAAGTTAGAAAATGCTTACAGCTTCAGTCCTTTGTTTTGGATTCAGATTCCATTGAGGGTCTGTGGCAGGGACTGCCTGAGTACCTGTGGGATATACGTTTCTATCCTCTGGTGCTATTAGGTTATGTACATGACTAAGGTACTAAGTGTTTCCAAACTCTTGAGCCGCTGCTAGAACAGCCTCTTTTTTATTGCTGGTTAGAATTTGATTAAGCAAAAGCATGACACCCTTCCAGTTTAATTTGAAGGACTGACCCAGGCCCTGAAGAACGTCTTTGTACTTGCTGGGGTTATTTGAAAACTTTCTTAGGTCTGCTTTAATTTGCTTTAAGTTGGAAAGTGAGAAGAGAGTATGTATCTTAGCTGGGCTAAATTTTCCTCCCACTGCCTGTAGGGAGCAGAGTTTGGGCATCTGGGTAGCCTGAGATGCAAACAGAAACTCAACCCATACCGTAACTAATTCAATTAAGGCATCTGTGTATGTTCTGCTCCATCTTCCAAAACCAATAATCAAATAGGTCACTCATCTTAAGTGGAACATTGAGTGAGGTGAGCTGGAAGTATGGAAGTTATCCTCCCAACATCGTTCTCTTCTAGGTAGTGGAGCAGGAGTATTGATCTTACTTAATTTAGGTGAAGAAGACACTGGATAGGCAATAGCACTCTCAAGAATCAGTGACAGTAAGAGGCGTAAAGAACTTAAGCCGTTTCAAAAATGGTGAGTATTTTTTAAAAGACTATAAGATATTTGTAAGTAATGTTATGATAGCAATTCTGATAGGTAGCTCTACAGAACTGAGGATGAAAATTAAATAATTCAAATATTTGGTTCTTCCTTCCTAGATATCACTAAGTCAAATTTGTTCAGGAGAGCTAAGCAAGGGATGAAAATGTTTTTTGTTTGTTTTGCTTGCTTTAAAATAAATATTTTTTAGAGCAGTTTTAGGTCAAAGCAAAATTGAGTAGAATGTACAGAGATTTCCCATATACCCTCTGCCTCCATACAAATACAGCCTCCTCCAATATCAACATCCCCCACCGGAGTATTACATTTTGTTATAACTGATGAACATACATTGACCTATTATTACCTAAAGTCTGCAGTTCACATACTCTTGGTGATGTGAATTCTGTGGCTTTAGACAAATATGTAAAGTCAAGTATGCATCATTCTACTGTCATTTCAGGGTACTTTCACTTCCCTAAAATTCCTCTGTGTTATACCTATTCATCCCTTCCTCCTCCCAATATTCTGACACCCAATTATCTTTTTGGTAGCTTCATAGCCCTGCCATTTTCAGAATCCTATAAATGGAATCATATATTATGTATCCTTTTCAAACTGGCTTATTTAATTTACTATGCATTATTTCCTCCACGTCTTTTTATTTACTCATTTCTTTTCAGTGCTGAACAATATTCCATTGTCTACATGTACCTCAGCTGGTTTGCACATTAACCTACTGAAGGACATATTGGTTGCTTCCAAGTTTGTGCAATTACAAATACAGTGCTATAAGCATCTATGTATACATTTTTGTGGAGACATACGTTTTCAAATTCTTTGAGTAAATACCATGAAATTTCACTGTTGGATCAAATGGTTTTTTGGAACAAATGGTTGGAGCAAATTCATTTTTAGCTAAGAGTATGTTTAAATTTTCAAGAAACTGCCAAACTGTTTTCTAAATTGACTCCCATTTTGCATTCCCACTAGCAATGGATGAGAACTCCTGTTGCTTTTCATCTTCACTAGCATTTGGTGTTTGGTTAATATTCTGGATTTTAGCCATTCTAATAGGTGTGCAGTGACAACTCATTTTAATTTGCATTTCCTTAAAGACATATGATGTGGAGCTTCTTTACAAACGTGCATTTACAACCTGTATGCCTTCTTTGGTGAGGTGTCTGATAAGGTATTTGGCCCATGTTTTAATGTTCATTTTTCTATTGTGAGCTATAACAGTTCTTTGCTTATTTTGGAAAATAGTCCTTTATAAGACGTGTCTTTTGCAAATGTTTCTCCCTGTCTATCATTTGTCTAATTATATTATTGGCAGTGCATTTAATAGGGCAAAAATTTTAATTTTAATAAAGTCTAACTTACAAGTTCTTTTTAACATGAATGTCGTCTTTGGTGTTATATCGAAAAATTAATGGTTACACCCTAGATATCTAAATTTTCTCCTATATTATCTTCCAGGAGTCATATTTTGCCTTTTACATTTAGATTTATGATTCATTTTGAGTTTTTTTTTTGAAGAGTGTAAAGTTTGTGTTTAGATTCTTTTTTTTTTTGTACGTGTCCAGTTGTTTCAGTGTCATTTGTTGTAAAGATTACCTTTGTTTCACTGCATTGCCTTTGCTCCTTTGTCAAAGATCAGTTGCCTATACTTATATGGGTCAGTTTTGGAGCTCTATTCCGCTCCACTAAGTGATTTATTTGTCTTGTATTTTGTTGTTGTTGCTGCCAGTTCCACACTGCCATGATTGCTGTAGCTTTTCATTAAGTCTTAAGTCAAGTAGTGTCAGTCTTTTTTCTTCTTCAATATTGTGTTGACTATTCTGGGTCATTTGTCTTTCTATATAAATGTTAGAATCAGTTTGTTGATATCAACAAAATAACCTGTTAAGAGTTTTACTGAAGGCTGGGCACGGTGGCTCACGCCTGTAATCCCAGCACTTTGGGAGGCCGAGGCGGGTGGATCACGAGGTCAAGAGATCGAGACCATCCTGGTCAACATGGTGAAACCCCGTCTCTACTCAAAATACAAAAAATTAGCTGGGCGTGGTGGCGCGCGCCTGTAATCCCAGCTACTCGGGAGGCTGAGGCAGGAGAATTGCCTGAACCCAGGAGGCGGAGGTTGCGGTGAGCCGAGATCGCGCCATTGCACTCCAGCCTGGGTACCAAGAGCGAAACTCTGTCTCAAAAAAAAAAAAAGAGTTTTATTGAAATAACATTGAATATATCTATTAAGTGGGAAGAACTGACACCTTCATAATATTGAGTGTTCCCATTCATGAACATAAAATAACTCTTATTTAGTTCTTTAATGCCTTTCAATAGAGTTTATAGTTTTTCTCATATAGATCTTAATATCTTTCTTCAGAGTTTTGTAATTTTCCTCATTTAGATTGCTCACATATTTTGTTAGATTTATACATGTCAAATTTTTGAGGTGCTAATGTAAATAATAATGTGTGTTTAATTTCAAATTACACTTATAAATTGCTAATGTATAGGAAGGTGTTTGACTTCGTATTAACCTTATATCTCACAACCTTGCTTTACTGTTTATTGGTTTCAGGAGATTGTTTTTTGTTTTTGTTTTTGATTTTTTAGCAGTTCTTTCAGATTTTACACATTGAATATAAGATCATTATGATCACAGATAGTTTTACTTTTTCTTCCCAATATAAATACCATTTATTTTATTTTCTTCTCTTTCTGAATTATATAGTACTTCCTCTACAATGATGAAAAGGAGTGGTAAAAGAAAACATCCTCATCTTGCTCCTGATCTTAAAGGAAAAAGCTTCGAGTTTCTCATCATTAAGTATGATCTTAGCTGTAGGTTGTTTATAGATTATTTAGCTGAGGAATTCCCATCTATTCCTAGTTTACTGAGAGTATTTTTAAATCAAAACTGGGTACTGGATTTGGTAAAATACATTTTCTTCATCTATTGATATGAGCATGTAATTTTTCTTTTTTACTTTGTTGATGTGATGGATAGTATTAATTGTCTTTTAAATATGGAACCAACCTTGAATACACTGGATAAATCTTGCTTAGCCATAGTATATTTTTAATTTTTATATATTGTTGGATTTTATTTTCTAATATATTGTTAAGAATATTTGAATCTATATTCATGAGAGAAATTGATTTGTAGTTTTATTATAATGTCTTCATCTGGTGTTGGTATTACAGTAATGCTAGCCTCATACAATGTATTAGAAATTATTTCCTCTGCTTTTGATTTCTGTAAGAAATTATTGAGAATTGGTATAAATTCATTTTTAAATATTTAGTAGAATTACTGGTACATTTAGGCCCAGTGCTTTCCATTTTAGAAGCTTATTAATCACTAACTAAATTTATTTAATAAAATTAGGCCTCTTCATATTCTTTTTTTTTGTGGGGGGGGAGGAAGGGAGGAAGGCAGGAAGGGAGGGAAGGAGGAAGGGAGGGAGGAAGGAAGGGATGAAGGAAGGAAGGAAGGAAGGGAGGGAGGGAGGGAGGGAGGGAAGGGAAGGAAGGAAATCAAGCAATGAGAGAGATATTGCCGACCTGGATCTAGAGGTTTACAAGTTGATTTCTTTCTTTTTTTGAGAGAGGGAAAGAAAGAAAAAAAGTGAGTAAAGGAGAGGAAGAAAGAGGAAGAGAGAGAGGGAGGGTGAATGAAAATATTGCTTTATTCTGAAAAAAAATGGGTATTAATAATGACCAATCAATGTTTCATTTAAACCTATGAGTAGATGTGATGTGGTATTGACAAGAATGTATATTTTGTGTATTTGAAGTGGAGAACTCTATAAATATTTATTAAGTTTACTTGTTCCGGATCTGAGTTCGAGTCCTTGATATCCTTATTAATTTTCTGTTTCATTGAATCTAAGTCTCTATGTATCTGGGTGTTAGGATCATTAGCTCTTGTTGTTGCACTGATCCTTTTACCACTGTATCTGTGTTGCTTTTCTTCTTTTGTGAGTTTTGACAGAATATGTCTCTCAAGGAATTGGTTCATTTTGTGAAGGTTATTAAATTTGTTGGCATACATTTATTTATAGTATTCCTTGGTTGTTCTTTTAATAGTCATGAGATCTGATGTGACATCACTCCTTCATTATTAACATTAGTAACTGTGTCTTGTCTTTCTTTCTTAGCCTGCTACAGGCTTATTTGTTTTATTAATTTTAGCCTACTCCAGGCTTTTTTTATTATTTTTTTAAAAAAAAACTTGATTTTTTATGTCTATTGATTTCCTGTTTTTAATGTTATTGATTCCTACTCTAATTTTTATTTATTTTCTTTTGCTTACTTCTTATGTAATTCATTCTTTCTAGTTTCCTAAGTGGAAGCTTGGATTATGGATTTTACATTTTTTTTAATTTTTCAAATATATGGATTCTATGGTATAAATTTTCCTCTAAGTGCTGTTTTGCTGCACCCAATACATTTTTATAAGTTGTGTTTTTAGTTTCTTTCAGTCTAAAATATCTTTCAATTACTCTTGTGACTTCTTCTCTGACCCAAGAGTTACCTAATAGTGTAGCTTAATATCCTAATATTTTGAAATTTTCCAACTACATAGCTATTATTGATTTCTAGTTTAATTCTACTGTGGTCTGAGAACAGACATATGATTTCTATTATTTTTAATTTGTTAAGGTGTATATTATAGTCCAGGATGTAGTCTATCTTAGTGAAGAGTTCACATGAGTTTGAGAAGAATGCGTAAACTGCTATTGTTGCTATTATTTGAAACAAACTGTTATCTGTCAGATCAATTAACAGTAAGCTGAAACAAAAAAGGTTTTTATTGTTTTTATATTTTAGATGGAGTTTCTCTTCATTGCCTAGGCTAGAGTGTAGTGGTGGGATCTCAGCTTACTGCAACCTTCACCTCCTCTGGGATCCCAGCAATTCTTCTGTCTCAGCCTCCCTAGTAGCTGGGATTACAGACACACACCACCATGTCTGGCTAATTTTGTATTTTTAGTAGAGATGGGCTTTCACAATGTTGGCCAGGCTGGGCTTGAACTCCTGACCTCAAGTGATGTGCCCACTTTGGTCCCCCAAAGAGCTGGGATTACAGGCATGAGCTACTGAGCCCAGCTAAAAATTTTATTTTATTTGCACTTATCTATTCTCTGATGCTCTTCATTTCTTTATGTAAATCTTCTGCAGCCTGAAAGTTTGTATCCCCCTCAAGTTCCTCCGTTGAAATTCTAATTCCCAAAGTAAGAGTATTGGAGGTGGGGTCTTTGGAAAATTAGTAGATCATGAGGACAGAACGCTCATAGGCAGAATTAGTTCCCTTATAAAACAGGCCCAAAGAAGTTCATTTGCCCCTTCCACTATGTGAGGACACAGCAAGAAGGTTCCAAGTGTAAGGACAGAGCACTCACTAGGCACCAAAACTTATGGTTACCTGATCTTGATCTTTTTACACTCCAAAACTGTGACAGACTAATGCTTGTTGTTGTGTTTGTTGTTGCTGTTATAGCAGCCCAAGTAGACTAAGACAAGATGAAACTGTCTGACCTTCATGCTTTTCCTTCTCTCTGAAGGAAATGAAATCTCTTTGGATATTTCTAACAAGGCAACACATCCCTCAATTTCTGTTTGTGCAAGGAAGTCTATTTCTAATTTACTTTTGAATAATAATTTTTCAGGGTACAAAATTCTAGTTAGGTGGCGTTTTTCTCTCAACACTTCAAATATTTCATTCAAGTGAATAATCTCTAAGAAGATATTGGTTGAAATTCATATCTTTTCTCCTCTATAGTAAGGTGTTTTACTTGCCCTCTGGCTTCTTTCAAGATTTTTTTTTCTTTATCTTAGATAATCTGAGGGTCCAATATGATATATCTATGTGTAGTTTTTGGGCATTTATCCAGCTTACTGTTTTACAAACTTGTTGGGTCTGTGGTTTGATGTATGAAATTAATTTGAAAAGATTCTATCATTATTCCTCTAAATATTGATTCTATTTATTTATCCTCTTTCTGGTATTCTAATTACACATAGTGTACTTTTTGCAGTTGTCCTACAATTCTTAGATATTCTATTCTATGTTTTCCTTTTTTCTGTTTGCTTTTAAGTTGGATTTCCATTGCCGTATTCTCAATCTCAGAGATTGTTTCCTCAGCAATGCCTAGTCTACTAATGAGTCCATCAACTGCATTTATCATTTGTGTTGCAATGTTTTTGATCTCTAGCATTTCTTTTAGATTCTTTCTTAGAATGTCCATCTCTCTTCTTATATTGCCCATCTGCTCCTTTACACTATCTATCCATTAGAGCTTCTCAGCATATTAATTACTGATGTATTAAATTTCCAGTCTGATTATTCCAATATTCTCACCATATCCAAATCTGGTGCTGATGCTTGTTTTGTCTCTTCAAATTGTGTCTTTTTGCCCTTTGGTATGTTTGTAGTTTTTTCCTAATAGTTGCATATAAACTGTTGGTTAAAAGGTACTGCTAACAAACATATGATAAAATGCTAATCACCACTGATCATTAGAGAAATGCAAATCAAAACCACATTGAGATACCATCTCATGCCAGTCAGAATGGTGATCATTAAAAAATCTGGAGACAACAGATGCTGGAGAGGATGATGAGAAACAGGAACACTTTTACACTGTTGGTGGGAGTGTAAATTAGTTCAATCATTGTGGAAGACAGTGTGGCAATTCCTAAAGGACCTAGAAGTAGAAATTCCATTTGACCCAGCAATCCCATTACTGGGTATAGATCCAAAGGACTATAAATTATTCTATTATAAGGACACATGCACACATATGTTTACTGCAGCACTGTTTACGATAGCAAAGACCTGGAATGAACCCAAATGCCCATTGATGATAGACTGGACAGGGAAAATGTGGCACATATACACCATGGAATACTATGCAGCCATAAAAAAATGAGTTTGTGTCCTTTGTAGGGACAGGGCTGAAGCTGGAAACTATCATTCTCAGCAAACTGACACAAGAACAGAAAATCAAACACTGCACATTCTCACTCAGAGGCAGGTGTTGAACAATGAGAACACATGGACACAGGGAGGGGAGCATCACACATTGGGGTCTGTGAGGGGGAAATAGGTGAAGGACAGCATGGGTTGGGGAGTTGGGGAGGGATAACATGGGGAGAAATGCCAAATATAGGTAATGGGGAGGAAGGCAGGAAACCACACTGTCGTGTGTACCTATTCAACAATCTTACATGTTTTTCACATGTACCACAAAGCCTAAAATGCAATAAAAAATAATAATAATAAAGGTACTGCTATATATAGGTCTTTAGTAATGTGATGGCAAGGTGTGAGGAGGGTCTTTTGATTAAGTCTCTGTCTTTTCAATAAGCCTGTGCCCCTGGACTGTGAATATTACACGTCCTTCTTGTTATTTTCCTCCTCTTGCGTGGAACAGGGTGGCTAGAATGGGCTGGCATTGTGTATTTATCCTCCTTCATGTAGAAGGCTGGAGTGGCTGGAGTTGGGTATTTCCCTTCCCCCAGGTCAGTTAGGCTATAATTAAATAGCTTTTCCTGAGGCCATCCCTTATTAAGTATAATATAATTTTTTGTTGTGTTTCAAAATAGCTACCTTTTCCCTTCTCTTACTGGAAGCAAGAGGGGATTTTTCTTCAATACTTACTCTGAGAAACTTGTCAAGCATCCAGAGGTAAAACTCAATAGGTTGGGGAATCCAATCATCCCCAAAACTAGGTTCACCTGGAGCTTCTAAGGCTCCAGCAATTTATCAATTACAGCTTATATTTCCTACCTTGGCACTGGTTCCTGGAGAAGTTTCTACTTGTGAGTTTCTATTCCAGTAAGTTGTAAATCTCTATAGTCACTTATCTGTCTCTCCAATTTGGGGGACAGCATTTTCCCTTGTGACCTCACTTCTCTTACAGATCTAAGATGCATTGATTTTTCAGTTTGTTCAGCTTTGTTACTTGTCATTAGGATAAAGTGGTGACTTCCTTCCTCCTTACATGCTGGAACCAGTAAAGTGATTTGTTGTTGTTGTTGTTTAATGATACAATGGATGATGACTTTAAAAAAAAAAGAAAGAAAGAAAGAAAACAGTTGATTCAGAGATCCAGGGTGTCAGAAATTAAATTTAGGTTTCACTGGCACAGATATAGGAAGCTATTGCCAGTAGGAAGGATCTGGAAAGCATCATTGATGTGGCTGGTAAAACTTAAGAAGAGACATAACTCACCAAATGCCAGGTTGAGTATCAATCAAATTGAAGACACAACCAGTTATCATGTCAGGGGCAAGAATCAACTGTCCATAATCAGACAGAAATATTGTTTTCCTTGGCTGGGTAAGGGAAGAATTGTTTAATTAGTAAGTGCAGTTGTAACACTGACATGAAAGTAAGAGATAATTGAATAAACTGCATGGAATTAATAATTTATATCAAAATCATGTGTAGACACAATGATAAGCTTGAAATCATTGAAATACATTGTCAGTATCACATTTTTTAAAATATATTTTTGAGATTTTTGAGAGAATCAAACATATAAAATTTGTAATTTAATAAATTGAATGAAAAATACGAGAAACACTTTCTTTTTAAAAAAATACAGCATGGAAGTGAAAAGGTATTAAAAGAAAGACATACGTTATAGCAGAAAACCAGAAAATAAAAGAGATATATTCTACAAAAGCAAGAAAGAATAGCATCAAGTGCACATCTGGAAGAATTAGGCTTAGAGGAAGTGAGATGCTTTCACCATTTTAATAAAAATGGAGAAAGATAATATGGGTGCAGTTGCAGGTAGATGTACAGATTTAGTAATGGGAAAATGAATTCGTTCCATTTCATGTCTTCAGTTTTCTTAATGAAGTGTGTGGTGATGTAATTATTTTTTAAAAAAGAGGAGAGTACGTGGTGTAAGTCAGTTAAAAAGGGCTGGACATGGTGTCTCTTGCTATAATCCCAGCACTTTGGAGGATTGCTTGAGGACAGGAGTTTGAGACCAGCTTGGCCAACAAAGTAAAAACCCATATCTAAAAAAAAAAATAAAATTAATGAGCTGAGCATGGGGCTATAGACCTGTAGCCCCAGCTACTCAGGAGGCTGAGGCAGGAGGACCACTTGAGCCCAGGAGTTCAAGGCTGCAGTGAGTTATGATCATGCTACTGCACTCCAGACCAGGCAACAGAGCAAGTCTCTAAAATATAATAAATAAATAAAATAATATGCAAAAGAAAATTATAATTTTAGTAGATGAGCAAGAAAATGTTCTAGGTAAAAATAGTTGGGTTTCTGCTAAGTGTTAAGTTACAAATTGAATTTATATTCATGAATTTAAAATGAAATCATGCAACCTTGCCCAGTGATATTCTCTCCTCGCATTCAGTAGCATTAATACATCATAAATAAAGAAGGTAAGTATGCTGAACTAATGCTGTTTCCTACCACGCACATGTAAAAGAAGCATAAGGGACCTAGGGAGTTGAGAGTATTTGGCAGTAAGTAATTACAAATATAATGCTATGGGGTAAGAAAAGAAGAGGAGCAAGTAGGGGACTGATGGATGACAAGACAGCAACAGTGTAAGTGGGTTAGAGCTCTTGTTGAGACTGAAAAAAATTGTACTATTGTATGAAATAGTAGATACCAATCTCTTTATTAGGATACAATATGTATTTTATAATCCTCAATTTCTAGCAATGACTTACTTCTGTTTTATTCATATTTCTCTAGAGAAAAAAAGTAATGCATTCAGAAGAGAAAGTTCACAAACTTCTTAATTATCACCCCCACATCTACTGGCTGACCCGGCTCTGTACATATATTTTATTAATTCACTCTTGTTACAAGAGATTAACTGTTCAAAATCCTATCCATGGCCAAGCCCTTCACTTTTACACAGGATGCCATCCCTGCTGTGGCTGCATTTCTTCTCTCTCTAGCATTGTTAATTCTCTCTTCTAACCTTCTAACCTTCATAACCACCAGCCGAGAACATGCACTATTATTTTTATATCAAAAAAGAGTTGTTGTTGTTGTTAATTGACCTTACATCCACTTCCACCTACCAACACATTGCCCTGCCTTTTTTTTTAAACAATAAAATCTTTTGAAAGTAGTCTCTATACCCATCATCTCCAATCTGTCGCCTTTCCTCTCTTGAACCTAATCCAATCACAATTTTATTCAGGCGGATCCACATTAAGTGTTACCTTGAATGTCACTACAGACCTTCAGATTGCCAGAACCAGTATTTGCCTGGGTGTCTCATTCACTTGGATATGGTTTAGATATTTGTTCTCTCCAAATCTGATGCTGAAATGTAGGAGGTGGGGCCTAGGGGGAGGTCTTTGGGTCATGGACATGAATCCCTCATGAATGGCTTGACACCTTCCCAGAGGAATGAGTAAATTCTCACTCTATGAATTCACACCAAATCAGATTGTTTAACAGAGTGTCACCTCCCTCTCTCTCTTGCTCCCTATTCACCATATGACACACCTGCTTCCCTTTCATCACCAGCCATGGGTAAAAGCTTTCTGGAGCTTCACCAGAAGACTATGCTGGTGCTATGCTTGCACAGCCTGCAGACCCATCAGCCAAATAAACCTCTCTTTCGTTTACTTTTTTTTTTTTTAAGATGGAGCCTGACTCTGTTTCTGAGGCTGGAATACAGTGGTGTGATCTCGGCTCACTGAAACCTCTGCTTCCTGGGTTCAAGCCTCCCTACTAGCTGGGACTACAGGTGCCCACCACCACGCCTGACTAACTTTTTTATACTTTTAGTAGAGACAGGGTTTCATCACATTGGCCAGGCTGGTCTTAAAGTCCTGACCTTTTGATCCACCCCCCTAGACCTCCCAAAGTGATGCGATTACAGGAGCGAGCCACCTTGCCTAGCCCCTCTTTTCTTGTCAGTCTCAGATATTCCTTTATAGCAATCCAAAATGGACTAACATACACTCCAAAATGAAATTCTTTCTTTTCTTGGTTTCCAGTATACATGCCTATCTTGGTTGTTCTTGCTTCCTTGTAGTTAACTTTTTCCCAGGCTCCTTTGCTGGCTTCTCTTAATCTTCTGAGATTTGGAAATTGGACCATCATGCAGCACCATCTGCAAACTCCATCTCTCCTTTAGCTACCCTTACTCCCTTGGTTATCTCATCTAATGCATGACCTTAAAAGACACCTACATGCTGAATAAACATACACCTGTATCTCCAAACTGGATATCCCTTAAACTCAGGCTTACCCTTCCTATGTGATGTCTCCATTCAGAGGTCTACTAGAGCAGCCATCCTTAAACTTTTTTGCACCAGGGACCAGTTTCATGGAAAAGGATAAAACTGTTCTACTTCAGATCATGAGTCATTAGATTCTTACAAGAAGTCTGCAACCTAGAGCCTTCACATGCACCGTTCACAACAGTGTTCAAACTCCTCTGAGATCTAATCCATTGCCCATCTGACAGGAAGCAGAGCTCAGGCAAAATGTTCACTCACCTGCCTCTCACCTCCTGCTGTGCAGCTCAGTTCCTAACAGGCCATGGGGAAGAGTACTGGTTGAGGACCTCTGTACTAGAGACTTTAAGCTTACTATGTCCCAAACTATATTGCTATGTTTCAAGCCCAAACCCTGTTGTGAACGACTTCTGGTAACTAAAATAAAAAATTTTGGAGTTAACTTTGATGTCTCTATTTCTCCACATTCCACTCACATCAACATATATTCTCTCTTACCTTTAAAATATTCATCTAATCCTATCACATCTTACATCTCTTGGATTTACACAGTAGTCCAACCTAGCTTAATCTTTCCTGGATTATTGCAATAGACTTCTGTTTTCACTGCTGATATTCCTAACCAGTTTAGTCTTCTCTCTGCACCACATAGAGTGATAATTTTAAAATACACGTTGTACAATTCCTATAAACCCCTCAATGATTTTCCGTCATAATCAAAGTTCAAAGTCCTTGCAGTAGATTACAAGGCACTGTATGATGGAGCTTCCTGCATCTCACTAAACTCACAGCTACCCAACAGTATAGAAGTTTTCTTTTATTTCATTTGAAGGATTTAATATTTTGCCCAGAGTTCTCACTCTTAATACTGTGTGCAGTAGGGATTTTGAGGCTTGACTTCTCTAAGTCACATGAAAGAAGCGTTTTTCTCACTCCCAGCAGAAGTACTAATGCGCTTCCCTGGGAAAAATAGCATCATCAAGCATGGTCTACAACAAGCATGATTTAGAACCAAAACTGTGATCTTTTTAATCCATCAATATTTTAACCTGGAACATAAGCATCAACCCAAGACTCTGGCTGTTATTATTATTGCTATATCAAATATATTTTTGGCTGGGTACATTGACTCACACCTGTAATACCAGCATTTTAAGAGGCCAAGCCAGGCAGATCACTCGAGCCCAGGGGTTTGGGAACAGCCTAGGCAACATGGTGTAACCCCATCTCTAAGAAAAAAAAATACAAAAATTAGGTAGGCATGATGGCACATGTCATTAGTCCCAGCTACTCAGGAGGCTGAGGTGAGAAAAATATTTGAGCCTGGGAGGTCAAGTTTGCAGTGGGCCATGATTGTGCCACTGCACTCCAGACTGGGAAACAGAAAAAGACCCTGTCTCTAAAAATTTTTTTTAAATTAAAAAAATATATATGGATGCACACACACAAACATACACATATGTATTTATACATTTTACCTACAAATATATAACAATTTCATGTTTTGTTATTTTATAAAATATTTATATGAAAATATAAAATCAATATAATTATTACATTGTGAAAAACAAAAACCACAATTCCTTTGACTCTATTTCCCCTACAGCTTTACTTTTTTTTCTTCTCACTACCCAAGTCCTTGAATGAATATTGGATCTTCTTTTTCTTTTATTACATTCATTTATCTATCCATTGTTTGCTGTATTCTCTAACACATTCAACCCAAACTGCTTTAGAAAAAGGTTACCAATGATACCCTTGTTATGTAATGCAACAAAAAATCTTCCTTCCTTCCTTCCTTCCTTCCTTCCTTCCTTCCTTCCTTCCTTTTCTTTTTTTTTTTTTTTTTGACAAGACATATCACTAGTGGCTGGTAATAGAGTGTTGTGTCATTTGATTTTATGTTGCATCCAATGCAAACTCACACTCTGTGAAGGTGTTTTCAAAACTGATGGGTATACTGACTGGCTAAAGGGTCATCATGATGTTTGGGAAGAATCAATGACTGTAAAGTTGAGGATCCTAGGCAATTTTAGATCATTCATCAACACACTTCATGGCAATTACATCCTATTGGCCAGAGACCAAAGTGATTTGTCGTTGTTAGAAAATACATGCCAACACACAGTGGTACTTCTGATACCTCCATGGGCCACTGAGAGAGTACTTGGAGAGTAAAAAGTTAGTTGCCATGGAAACAAGATAGGTCCCCGGGAACAGAGAGAGCTTTTGAAGAAGCCCTCTGTTTTTCCTATGTCTATGTGGAAGAGAGAGACACCCATATTCCAGATAGCTCAGGAGGATTTTCATAGACACACAGTCTCAGGCAGAAACCAAAGTTTTTTTAAAAAGAAAAGGCACAGATAAACTTCCTCTATAGAACTTAAATTTCACCAAACAAATTTACAAACAAAACAATATTAACAATTATAGATTTTCATCCAACCCTACCTGGTACCACCTGCTCCATCAGCAGGCATTGTAGAAGAGAGAGGCAGCATTAAGTGTTCCTTGAACAGCCACACTTTGCCTCTGGTTCCAGCCTGCCTGTCCCATCTTCTCGCCAGCTGTTTGCCATTAGAAATCAGTTGTTTAGGACCAGGGGGCAGTGGATCACACCTGTAATTCCAGCACTTTGGCAAGCCAAAGCAAGCGGATCATGAGGTCAAGAGTTCGAGGCCATCCTGGACAACATGATGAAACCCTGTCTCTACTAAAACCATTAAAATTAGCTGAGTGTGGTGGCAACTGTCTGTAGTCCCACATACTTGGGAGGCTAAGAGGCAGGAGAATTGTTTGAACACGGGAGGTGGAGGTTGCAGTGAGCCAAGATCACACCACTGCCTTCCAGTCTGGCAACAGGGCAAGGCTCCGTCTCAGGGGTGGGAAAAAAAAGAATAAAATGAAATCAGTTGCTTAAGCCAAACTCAGCTATTCACCACAAATCCCTAGCTCTTTGTTGTTCCTGGAAGGTTGCCCACCTCCTGTAGCACTCTCTCCACCTCCTCTCTGGGAATATTTTCTCCATCTTTGGGGATGCAATCCAGATTTGTAATTTCCTAGAAGTCTTCTCCAACTACAACTTCTTTTGCTGATGTCTTTAAACTCTTAAAACTCTGGTAGTCTCTAAGTACCATCTTGCACTCAAATGACTTTTCTTTTAATCTATACTATTATCCTCCACATTAGAGTTAATTTCCTTAAAGAACCAAACCGGCTCATGACCACCCCAGTCTGCACTTAAGTCTGTACCACAGACAGTCCATGATTATGAAAGACAGAAGCATAAAACACTATAAATTAATAACAAATATGATATAGTACAATCATTCTTTTTGGTGGAAATTTCTGTTTTTATTACTAATTCTCAAACATGGCTCATGAGTGTTTAAGATTTTCTTTTGACTCCTGTGGTCTATTTAAGATTCATATATACTGTATCTTCACCTTCATATGAACGTTTTTACCTGTGGCCTCATTTTATTTTTTTATAATAATTTGAAAGTGGTTAACCAAAGACAAAGTTTCACAGGTGGAATAGTTGGAATGGTATAGGTCCTAAATAATTCAAAACTATTAAATTACACGTGGAAAGCATTTAGCAACAGGTGTCTTTCTCCAATTCTATTTATTTAAGGTGATTCCTTTGGGTAAAATATAATATTTCTTATAGCAATGTAGAATAGCATTGCTTTGATAAATATATGTGATAGAAGTGTTCATATTAAGAATATCACACCTTGTTAGAATGTTATATTTTCTGTCTACAGTGGTTCCATTATGTAAACCAAAAATAAAATTCAAAGCCCCCCAACTAACTGCATAGACCCCTTCTCTCAGACAAGGGCTTCCTAAAATAAACCTGAAACACTAGTTCAGGCCATGATGGGAGTCAGTGGTCAAACACATCTGATTATACCTTCCTGTCTTTGGGATTCAGGCACTACTGGTCAGCATTAACATTAAAACAGAGAACTTAAGACTGACAAAACAGACTCTTTGTAGCAATAAGACACCAATGTGACAAGATAGCAGGCCTGAAAGAAATTGAAGTATTTTACAACAAAAATATATTTCTTTGATGTATTTTGAAATGGCTCTGCAAAGCTGTGTTTTGTGGAAAAAAAAATATACATTCTATAGAGAATTCCTTTCCTTTTCCAGGTCTTTTTCCTGAGCAGAGAGAGAATTAACTAAGGGTCTGGCAGCTATTTTTTCTATTTACTATACTTTAAGTTCTGGGGTAGATGTGCAGATCTTGTAGGATTGTTACATAGGTATACACATGCCATGGTGGTTTGCTGCCTCTATCCACCATCACCTACATTAGCTATTTCTCCTAATGTTATCCCTTCCTAAACTCCCCATCCCTTGCTCTCGCTCACCTAGCCCCTCACCCCCAACAGACCCCAGTGTGTGATTTTCACTTCCATGTGTCCATGTGCTTTCATTGTTCAACATCCACTTATAAGTGAGAACATGCGGTGCTTGGTTTTCTGCTCTTGTGTCAGTTTTCTGAGAATGACAGTTTCCAGATTCATCAATATCCCTGCAAAGGACATGACCTTATCCCTTTTTATGACTGCATAGTATTCCATGATGTATATGTGCCACATTTTCTTTATCTAGTCTATCCTTGATGGGCATATGGATTGGTTCCAAGTCTTTGCTATTGTAAACAGTGCTGCAATGAACATATGTGTGCATGTGTCTTTTTAATAGAACAATTTATAATCCTTTAAGTATATACCCAGTAATGAGATTATTGGGCCAAATGGTATTTCTATTTCTAGATCCTTCAGGAATCAGCACACTGTCTTCCACAATGGTTGAACTAATTTATACTCCCACCAACAGTGTAAAAGTGTTCCTATTTCTCCGCATCCTCTACAGCATCTGGGGTCTCCTGATTTTTTTTAATGATTGCCATTCTAATCAGAATGATTAGTGAGGTCTCTAGTTTCATTTTACTGTTTATGTTAGATGTTCATTTTTTTACACAGAAACTTAAAGCACTGGAGTTGACTACTGGTCTCCTAATTAAAATTTTTCTTTACATATTAAAGTTATTTTTTTTCCTCCAAAATAACATTTTAATAATAATTTTGATACAAACTTGCTGCATACTTCTTATAATTCAAAGAGATATTCCAAGTGTTTCTGTCTAAGAAAAGTATCAAGGATCTTGAGGTAGAAGCTTACATGAAATAGGCAGGGAATATGACTATGTATAATCAGTACAGGGTGATTTTCATTTTTATGAAAACTATACTTAGAGCTATGTGAAATGAATCTATTTGGGTAGAGAAGATTCAAACCAAAAAGAAGCTTGCTTTATACTTTTATGTATTACTGAACTTTATTATTGCTGATATGAGTTTTTTAGAAACAACAAAAAGTACACAATTTCACAGCAAATACAGGTGATTCCAAAAATAGCTGCAATACTATAAGTACCCAGCAATGGACAGCATCTATTTTCCCCAAGATATCAGAACAGAAAATCCAAAATGTCATTCTCTTATTTAAAAGCCTCTGGCATTAACCAGAGATAAGGGACGGGAAGCCATTTCTATTGATCTATGGATAAAAAGAAAATAGTGTAGTATTGAGTTAGCAATATTGTTGAGAAGATAACTTCTTTTATTGGAGAAGGGAAAAATATCAAGTTCCATGGGTAGATAAAAACTAGGTTAGATTAGCAAATTGAGAAATGAGTGTTAGCATCAATGTGACCTTTGTGTAGGAACAAGGAAAATAGTAAAGAAAATGTAATTCTATCACATTTTACTTTCTTTAGAATGCATAAGGGAATGGAAAAGAACATGGCTCTGGTATAAAAAAGAAATAGGGATTTTAAACTAAACAATACAATCACAGCTCATTGATGAATCGGGAACAAATTTCTCCCCCATCTTATAGGAATTATATTATAATGAGAAATATTACATGTAAATTAGGTAATTATGACTCAAGTGAAAAATGTGCCTAGCTAATTCCACCTTAAAAGAAAGTCTATCTGGGAAAAAAATGCCTTTGAGACTTCTTTATGTCATGGCCCATATAGATAATGCATACATGGTATACCTAGAAAATATTTTTTTCATGGTGCTCTGGTTTCAATGTGTCCCTTCCAAAATTCACATATTAAAAGCTTAATTATCAGTTTGGTAGTATTTGGGGAGGGGCCTTTCAGGAAGTGGTTAGGTCATGCGTGCTGCATCCTCATGAATAAATTAATGCCATTGCCTGTGATCCCAGTACTTTTGGAGGGCAAGGTGGGCGGATCTCTTGAGCTCAGGAGTTCAAGATCAGCCTAGGCAACATTGTGAAACTCTGTCTCTACAGAAAATACAAAAGATAGAAAGTCATGATATGGTGGAATATTCCTAGCTACTTGAGAGGCTGAGGTGGGAGGATAGCTTGAGTGCAGGAGGCAGAGGGTGCAGTGAGCCAAGATTATGGGACTGCACTCCAAACTGGGCAACAGAGCCAGACTCTATCTAAAAACAAAACAAAAAAAGTTAATGACATTATACAAAAAAGGCTTGCAGAAATGGTTCTATCTCTTCTGCTTTTACACAACATTCATCCCCTTTTTGTCCTCCTGCTTTCTGCCATTTGAAAATGTAGCCAGGAGATCTTCATCAAATACCAGTGCCTAGATCCTGGACCTCCTAGCCTTCAGAACTGTGTAAAAAAAAATCCTAATTTTATAAATTACTTAATTTCAGGCATTCAGCTATAGAAGCATAAGTTGCGTAAGAAACTTGACACACTGGCATAAATGGAAAGGCTGAGCAATTGGCCCAGGCTTACTGGCTCCCTAGGACTTGCACAACCTTTTTGTGTCCTGAGGAGATCAATATCTCCTTTAATAGTCCATTTGCATGCTGCTGATAAAGACACACTCCAGACTTGGAGAAAAAGACCTCTAATTGGACTTACCTTTCCACAAGGCTGGGGAGGCCTCAGAATCATGGTGAGAGGTGAAAGGCACTTTTTACATGGCAGCAGCAAGAGAAAATCAGAAGATAAAAAGTTGAAAACCCCCAAAAAGCCGTCAGACCTTGTGATACTTATTCACTACCATGAGAATAGTATGTAGGATACTGCCCCCATGATTTAAATTACTGCCCACCAGGTCCCTCCCACAACACATTTTGGTGGGAATTATGGCACTACATTCCCACATTTTGTAGGAATTATGTCAGTACAACGCAAGATGAGATTTGGGTGGGGACACAGCCAAACTATATCATTCTGCCCCTGGCCCCTCCAAAGCTTATGTCCTCACATTTCAAAACCTATCATGCCTTCACAACAGTCCCTGGAAGTTTTAACTCATTTCACCATTAACCCAGAAGTCTACAATTCAAAGTCTCATCTGAGACCAGGAAAATCCCTTCTACCTATGACCTGTAAAATTAAAAGCAAGCTAGTCACTTTCTAGATACAATAGGGTACAGGTATTGAGTAAATATAGCCATTCCACCTGGGAGACATTGACCAAAACAAAGAGATTACAGAACCCATACAAGTCCAAAATCCAGCAGGGCTCTCAAATTTTAAAGCTCCTAAATGATCTCCTTTGACTAGGCCTCACATCCAGGTCACACTGATGCAAGAGGTGGTTTCCATGTCTTGGAGAGTTCCTCTAACTGTGGCTTGGCAGGGTACATTCTCTCTTCTGGATGCTGTCACAGGCTGGCATTGAGTGTATATGGCTTTTCCAGGCATGTGGTGCAAGCTGTCAGTGAATCTACCATTCTGGGATCTGGAGGATGTGGCCCTCTTCTCACAGCTCCACTAGCCATTACCCCAGTAGGAACTGTGTGTGGAGGCTCCGCTTCACATTTCCCTTCTGCACTGCTCTAGGAGAGGTCTCCATGAGAAACCCAAACCTGCAGCAAACTTCTGCCTGGACATCCAGGCATTTCCATACATCTTCTGAAATCTAGACAGAGGCTCCCAAACCTCAATTCTTATGTTTTGTTCACCCACAGGCTCAACAGCATGTGGAAGCTGCCAAGGGTTGGGGCTTGCACTCTCTGAAGCCACAGCCCGAGCTCCAGGTTTGCCCCTTTCAGCCACAGCTGGAGTAGTTGGGATGCAAGTCACCAAGTCCCTAGGCTGCACACAGCTCCAGGACTCTGGACCCAGCCCACAAAAAACACTTTTTCTTCCTAGGCTTCCAGATCTGTGATGGGAAGCTGCTGTGAAGATCTCTGACATGCCCTGGAGACATTTTTCCTTTTGACTTTGGTGCTAACATTTGGCTTCTCATTACCTATGCAAATTTCTGTAGCCAGCTTGAATCTTGCCTCAGAAAATGGGATTTTCTTTTCTATCACATTGTCAAGCTTCACATTTTCTGAACTTTTATGATATGTTTCCATTTTAAAATGGAATGCTTTTAACATCATTCAAGTCACTTTTGAATACTTTGCTGCTCAGAAATTTCTTCTGCCAGATACTCTAAATCATCTCTCAAGTTTGAAGTTCTACAACTCTCTAGGCCAGGAACAAAATGCTTCCAGTCTCTTTGCTAAAACATAACAAGAGTCATCTTTGTTCCAGTTGCCAACACGTTCCTCATCTCCATCTGAGACCACCTCAGCCTGGACATTATTGTTCATGTCACTATCAGCATTTTTGTCAAAGCCATTCAACAAGTCTCTATGAGGTTCCAAACTTTCCCACATTTTCCTGTTTCCTTCTGAGTCCTCCAAACGGTTCCAGTCTCCGCCTGTTACCTAGTTTCAAAGTCGCTTCCATATTTTTCAGTATCTTTTCAGCAGCACACCACTCTACTGGCACCAATTTACTGTATTCGTCTGTTTTCATGCTACGCTCTACTGGCACCAATTTACTGTATTAGTCTGTTTTCATGCTACTGATAAAGACATGCCCAAGACTGGGAATAAAAAGAGGTTTACTTAGACTTATAATTCCACATGATTCAGGAGGCCTCAGAATCACGGTGAGAGGTGAAAGGCACTTCTTATATGGTGATGGCAAGAGAAAATGAGAAGATGAAAAAGCAGAGACCCCTGATGCAACCATCAGATCTCACGAGACTTATTCACTACAATCAAAACAACATGGGGAAAACCAGCACCATGATCCAAATTATCTCCCACCAGGTCCCCTCCACAAAATAGGGGAATTATGGTAGTATAATTCAAGATGAAATTTGGGTGGCGACACAGAGCCAAACCATATCAGGTACCTACAGGGCCTTCACTGCAAATCAATACACTCTGACTCATCTTCACAGAGTGAGGAAAACCAGGAGGAAATAACTTGTGTTTTTAGTAAAGGAGTTAAATTGGGCCTGTGTGCTCTGGAATTTCTGGATCACACCTGTGGAATCTCCGACTGTTTTACTTGCAAACAGCTTGAATAAATCAAATAATTGCACATTAATATTGCCTGACTAGTTCAAACTTGGCATTACCTTTAAAATGGGATTTTGGATTGAAGAGCAGAAGTCATCTTTCTGTGTATTTTGGCTTGTTCTGTAGACATTATAGCAGCTTGTTTCTTGGATGGATTTCCCTACCCTATACTGTCAGCCAAAAGATTAGAGTTGGCCTAGAGCCCCAGAGGAAAAGTATAGCAAAAATTCAAAATATAATAGCTAAATTCAAGAATTTACTTTCATAATTTTCTAGTATTTTATTCCATATCATGTTATCCATCCTTCTGTAAATCAGAAACTTATTAAAGCTTTGAGTTGAATTTTGAGTAAAAAGTTCATTATGACACGTGTAAATTACCTTTACAATATAATAAAGCATAGGTAAAATGTGCCTTAATTCAAGAATAAAAGATGTTAACACATATCATAGAACAGCAATCTGTTGCCAAAGCTTACAGTATACTATAGGAACCATAAACTCCTCTTTTATTGTCCTAAATGTCTTGAGATACTTTGCCCCAGGCTGAGCTCTGTGACTGGCAATATCTCAGAATTCTTGTCATTGGGTAGCTTTCTCTTTCCTTCTAAGCCTACACCAGAAGATCAGGCAATTGACAAGTACAAAATCATTTCACCAGAGGTCTTAAATTATAATCAAATATGTCATAAGAGATCCAATTTGTGACTAGCAACCAGTTTAGTCATGTTTATTAAAACCAAAATACATTGGAACTTACTAGATGGAGATATGACAGTTTGTCCCTTTGATAATAAAAACATAATCTGTAACTCAGACTCAGGGTCTAGGACATTTGTAGGTTCACAGTGTGAAACTGTACAGTTTGAATATGGCAAGTATTGACATCCATGAATTGGGCTTTTGGCAGGTTATTTCCATTTTTGCATTGCTTTCCAGTAATATTATCTGTGCTGTACATATTTTTCTCTTTTTTATCTACCTTTCACCCTTTCAACTTCATCTTTTTCCTCTTTTTATTTAAGAGAGGGATCAGATTCAGTATATGCTGTGCCAAAATACTGGCATCTGAGAAAGCAGCAGAAGCAGGAAGATTACTCTCAGCTCCCACTCTTTTCCCCTGAAGCAGGTCATAAGATCCTCATTGTGAAGTGCCTTCCTTGTACTCAGAGGAAGGAAACATCCTTACCTCTGAAGGAAAAGGTACACAGGAAAGAATCCAAATAAGTCTTATTTTATTTATTGTCATTAGTTCATAGCTTTTTATCCAATTGTACTTCTCCATGGCTATTCACTTTTTCATCAAACTTAGCATAAAAAACACACAGGTTTACCTGTTTATTTTGTTCTTTATTTCCTTTTGAAGGCTTGTATGTCACTTAAAACAAATATTAAATAAATGTGTATGCTTCTTTTTTGTTAAATTGCTTTATGTTATAGGAGCCCCAGCCATAAACCTAGTGATGGGTAAGTAAAAGAAATATTTTCTCTTCTACATAAGCAAATAAACTAGTACTCACTTATACCAAAGAACTCCCTTTTGTACTCTATAATTTATTTTCCTTGAGGAGTGGAAGTTATTATGAAATTACTGAGGCTTAGAAAAGACCTGAATGAAAAATTAAGCATTTTCTGCACAAGCAGTATGAGAAAGATATTTTCTTTGTGATTTTACTACTAATTCTTAAACACAACTCCAGCCTGGTAATGTTTTCTTCCTCATTAATATTAACTTACTTTTGGGAGCCACACTAGAAATACTGAGAAAATAAATATACTCAGCCAACCCTATATGTGTTTGCTTCAACTGTAAGCTAACAAACCAAAACCAAAAACTGAATATCTGGATTGTCTGAGGTACCAACATAGATTGAAAATGGCATATAAGACAACTGAAAGATGTACTATATATTAAAAGAGCCTCTCCAACAAGAAAAACAAAATACTCATTTTGTTTTGGGCTTAAAAGTCAGTCACAAGATGTCTATCTAGTGCTATATGAAAAATCTTTACTACAAAGACAATGCAACTTCGCATAAACTCTCAGTGGTGCTGATAGAACCAGATATGCTCAGGGACCATAGCAATAGAACAAATCATAAAGTGAGCAGAACAATGGCTCTCTGTTGTTGAAAAGGAAAGGGAAGAAAAGTGAAGCCAGAGATGGGATGAGAAAGGATGACATGGTAGTCTTGAATACAGTGAATTGGTGACAAAAAGATACTTAAAACATGATGATAAATTAAATTGAACTGTGATCAATATTTTTCTACTGTTAAAACTGATAATAACTTGTTTCTTTTGTTACATATTATAGATATCATTAATCAGAATCATATTGCTTTAATCATATTGGAATCATATTAAGTTTATGATATTTTCCAAAATAAAATATGTAGGAGGAGCTGTATTGTAAGAAAAAAAAAGAAAGTCAATATTAAAAGAATAGATTTTTTTTGGTCTGGTGTACAAAGTAGTCATATCTTTAAGTAATCACTGACTGGCTCACTATGATTTCCTTAACAAAAGTGATAATTTAAATTTTTAAAAATATTTTAGATATAATGTTTTTCAGTTATCTATCTGCATGAAAACTATTCAATATTAGCTCTTCTGCCACCCCTCTTACACTGAAAGCTTTAACAAAAGCAATGTTCTAATGTCTTAATACTAGATCTTTTGATACTTTTAAAGTAGTTTTATGCTTGGATAAAATTCATTGAAAATAAACAACATAAAATTTACTCTAAAATTATTATTGTCTTTTGCAACAAATACCACTCAGTTTTTGACATTTGAAAATTTTTCTGCTGACCCTAAAATGTCTCTTAAATGAGTGACATAATATTTGTAGGTTTTTAAGAGAGCTCTCTATTCAGAAGGCACAAATATTAAAGTGTGAATTGAGAAAAGTAATAAAATCCAATTACTTTGCGTCTAAGTACTAATACATTTTCAAGTTCACCAAAGTTTTGCAGTTTCAAAACACAAGAATGAAATTCCTTGCCATAGTGAAATCTGTATTTGTTCTGGCTCTGGTCTATTTGGGATATTTTTGATACCTCTGGGTCCTTTACTATAATTCTTCCAAATGCATACTCCTAATACAATTTATTAATATATAGAAATTTTATAGCTTAACATTTAATATTGTTACAAATAGTCAAGTACTAGCTCTGAGAATAAAAAATGCACCACAAATGTGATTACCTTGTTAAAACATAATAACAGATATATCCCCCATTAATAAATGCATTAAATTGGTAGCAGAGAAGTTTCTTATATCACAACCTGAAATATATATGTCATAAATGCACAGTTCTGTGTTTTGCATCATATAAAATAGACTTCTGAAAATTCAAAAGGGATATATCCAAAAGAAGCATTCTTTTGTATTCTACCCTCTTGCCATGATATCCTGTTACAGCCAGCATCATTCATGATTTCATGTGTCTGCAGCTATACAGTACAAACCTCATCATTTCCTTGCAAGGAGTCATTTTCTTTGATGTTAATCCCTGATGTGACAGCTTATTAAAAGTATTATTTTAATTATTAAATATACTTTCAAAAATTGGAACCTAAATTTTTCAGAAGATTTATTTATTTATGAAGCCAGGGCTTGTATGCATTGTGTTACTTAAGAATTGACCAGTGCCCTACTTATACCAAAACATCTTCTCTGGTAATAGTGTCTATATTACTTATGTTAAAATCAGCCTTACGTTATAAGACACAGGATCTCCAATATGTCACTTCTGTTGATGGAATGTTCAATTTGTGGACTGATTAATATCTAATTTATAGTAAAGAAGGATGTAGTGGAATTGACTATAGGTGGGTAAGAATTTATTTGAAAGAAAATTATGATCAAATTTAGGGAAAATTGAGCTCTCCAAGAAGTGCAGGGCGCAGTGTCTAAGACAATGGAATGAAAACACTGAGAGAATGAGGTAAAAGAAGATGGGGAAAAGTATACTAAGGAAGCTGGAAAAGAGAAATGCATTAAGTTTACTGAATAAGTAAAAAGTAAGTTAACTTAATAAATCTAGAAAAGAATGTTCATGCTAACATGACTGTCATATAGAAGCACACAATATAGGAGAGAGACATACAGAAGAGTAGACTGTTTTATAGTCTTTTGACTACTGAAATGAGAGTAGGGGTGGGTTCCAGTTTGTCCCCAGTCCCCATCTTGTTCTGCAACCAGTTTATCAAGCTGCTGACTTCACCAACCCAAATCAGCCCCCAAACTACCACTGCATACTTGGCAGCAGCTTCCACAGATGCCTCCATGACCACTTTCTTCATGATCTCACTTTCATGGGCAGATGATCTTACCTTCTCAGACATTCCCACAAGCTGTCACTGTTCACTTGCCCACCCATGAGTAATTTGAGCTAAGATGTTTACTGACTAGTTCTCTGTTCCTTCAGCTTCTCACTTCCCCACTTCCTCCCACATTTGTATCACTTTGATTCCTATATTAAGCCTCTCATTTCCAATGCAACTCACAATAATTCTGTATTCTTAATTGAACACTGACAAAGACATTGATACCTGTGATGGGCCAGTTTTTTAATTAGTTCCAATTTTTCATGTCTCACTGTATCCACTTCTTTCACAGTACACTCCCACACTTAGACTCAAGTCATTATGACTTGCTTTGGTCAATGCACAGAAGCAGTTTTGATGGAAGCAGAGGCTTGAAAAGATCTTGAATATATCTTCATTTTCTCAGGAAGCCTTTACCACTGCTTTGTTAATATGCCAGTTCTCCTGCAGGAGAAGAATGTGGAAGATAATGAATTTATTCAAACCAAGGTTATCCTAGGCAAGTCAGAGCCCAGCAAAGCCACCAGCTAACCACACATGTATAAAGGATGAGATCAGCAGAGCCTCATCTAGATCATCAGGACAGCCAGCCAACCAGTAGAACTATGAAAAATAACAAATGCCTGTTGCTTTAAATCACAAATTTGTATGCAGAAATAAATAACTGATACAATAAAATAAATAAAATTAAAGAGAACACAGCTTTAAGTATAGGTATCTGGAAATGAAGAATGTATATAGAAATAAGGACACTGACAAATGCCTCATCTTGTTGATTGGGACTTGGGGGAAAGATCCTGGGTAAGGAAGTTTAAGGTAAAGGCATATGTATGAACTTACAAAAGTAAGCCTAAAGTACGACTATGAAAGTAAGCATAAAGTTGCATGTTGATATCCAGGAGTGAACAATCACCACATAAAAAGCCTAAAAAGACAAGAAGATCTAAGGGCATAGCCAGGTGATCTGAGCCATCTTCTGACATCAGTTGATATAGGGCAGCTTCTGATATTAAATACCGTATTGATGAGACACTGGACTTACGAATAGACAACCTATGTTGATGAAGATACGGCATATGCCTGGGCCCTACAGCCTGGACTTTTACTCTCCAAGGCTGTTCTAGCTACTGTTAGTGCCCAATGTCCAACATACCATCAGAGCCTGAATCAGAGCTGCTAATAAAGTGCTCCCTAGGGTGACCAATAATCCCAATTTGTCTACGCCTGAGGATTTTGCTAGAACAGAGGGCATTCAGTGCTAACTCCAGTTCATTCTCAGGTAAATTATCCTTCAAGGACATCAAACAACCAATTGGTGGCAAGTTAATTTCATTGTAACCCTACAATCCTGGAAAGAGCAGTGAGTACTCTTAACTGGAATGATCATAAATCTTTGGCTAGGTTTTCCTTTCCTACCCATAGAGCCTCAATTAACTTGCTGAATATTTAAACAAATGTCATATCATCATGTATAACACCATCTCAAACCAAAAGAGCCATTCTGCAGCAAAGGAGGTGTGATGATGGGCATGTGGACACAGGTTACACTGGTTCAATCACACCACTCAGAGGCTGCCGGACTAAGGTAGCATTGAGACAGCATTTTGATCATACAGCCGAGGTATTAAATTGGAGATGTGACTCTCAAAGGATGAGACACCAAACTCCAGATGTGTTTTTTTTTACCCTAAATTAAGAGCCATTAAATAGTGCCACGTCCACAATAGATAAAATACATATGTCTAGGACAAAGTTGAAGTTAGGAGTGACTTTACTCATTGCCGATGCCACCAATCTACTGAAAGAATTCATGCTTCCTATTCTACAACATTAGATTCTAGAATTCTTCAGGTATTCTTCCACGAGATAGCAGATCAATAAGAAATACAATTTAAGCTACAATGTTTCTCAATGATTTTGGGCTCCTGATGCCAAGGAAAGTAGTTACCTGTCTTGCAGAGATTATTGATTCTGATCACCAAAAGGAAGCAATGAAGCTGAAAAAAGTATGTTGAGTACCCAGATGATCCAATAGGGCATCTATTAATAAACCTTTCCACAATTTTGATAATAACAAGTGCAGCAAACCACCCAAAAACATCTAGAGTATGTTGCCCCTCTGCACAGAAATTTTCTTTCCCTGCTTAGAAACCTAGTGAACTAACATTCATTTTATATATGTTTTCCTTGAAAGTCTTAGTGAAAGATCTCTCCACTACCCTGAGAACTTTAAGCACTTGTGCTAAACATTAACACTGCCTTATGTTATTTGTACGTGCATTGCTCTTCTATAATTGTAAGCAATATAAATTGAGAACATATGCATTATTCTCCTTTGTATCTTCAGGATTTAGAGTTGTTCCTGATAAATAGTTGATGATCAGCAAACACTTGTTAAAGGAATAAAAAGGAGAAAGCACTGTCACTTTTCCTCTGAAATGCTTCCTTTACCCCAACCCTACTCTTGATCAGGCATGCAGAGCTTATTGTTATCTTTGTAGTGAAAAGAATCTTCTCTTCTGCTGAATTCTAAGCAATTGGCATTCAAGGGATTTTTTGCCTTTTATCTCCTATGCTTAGGAGAGTGCATCACTCAGAACAAAAGCTCAATACACACTGAATGAAATAATAAAAATATTAAATTTACTACTGTTAATGCCTTAAAGCAAAACTAAAAGCATAACATAGTAATATCAAAAAGACTTGTTAGAAAATCCATTCAAACTTGACTTTTTAAAAGTATCTGTCAAGATGGTTATTTTAAAAGAATCTCAAAATCTTAGAAATAAAGGAAAAGATGTGTGTTCTAAGCCATTGAGAGTTGTTTGAACTTCAGTTTTGATGCTAGTCCTGTGAATTCTGGATTTCATTATACACTCTATGCTTCTCTTTCTTCATTTTTAAAACAAAGATAAAATCTACTTCACAAGAATTTTATGAAACTTAAATGAGTAAATAAATTTTAAAACAGGTTAATATACATTAGACACTTGGTACACAATAGCTGCTACTATTTTTTCATTATTTTAAAGATAGTCATCATCAGTATTAATATAAATGTACTTGGAGCTCACATTCTACCATAGTTAATATTGCTGTTTTTAAAAGGATTCTCCTTAAATTCAGACAAGTGAAAGATCACATAGATTGTGGCCATGAGTGGATTTTAAACAGGCAACTGAGAATTCTTTTCCCTCTTACAGCAAACACATTTTCATACCTTTCTAGTACTATCAAGGAAAATTATTTTTTTCTTGTTGAAATCTAAGCCCTTCACTAAATGTCCTTTTAAGGTATATAGTCAAAGATTGACCCATTTTGAAAGTATTCTTTCCCTATTTGTCTAGGAAGAAGTAAAGATTCTTTTACTTTTTCTGTTCTTTTTTTTAATATTTTAGAGAACACTAACATATTATCATATATAAGATATTCCTGGATTTTATCTCATAGATTTTCTGGGACAGAGAAAGCATCCTTTGTCCATTTACTTACTTGTATTCATTTGAATCTAAAGGGATTCAGAACATATCATCCCCCAAATATGCCATTTTGGCACATTAGTTATTTTGAGCTTAAAAAATTGAGACCCAGCCAACACAGTAAGACTTCTTTACCTCCCCCTCAAATGCCTAAAATATAAATTTCCCCTTTCAAAAGGAAATGTACCTATATTTAAAATTTTTTATCAGTAAAAATATCAGTACCAGGAAAAACTCTATTCTGAGATAAGTGTATCACCTGAAAGACCTTTACCTTTATAACAATATAATTTTTATTCATCATCTTCCTCCCTTCACCCTCCTGAAACTTGCCTTAACTGCATTCCAGAAGCACCAAACCACAGTTTTCTGTAGCTCAGGCTGCTATATAAGCCTCAATTAACTGGCCATTTCTCATATGAACTTCTGTGCACATATGCATAAAATTGTTTTTCTCCTGTTAATCTGTGTTATGTCAATTTAATTTGTAGACCAATGAACCATTTTTCCTCCCTTTCAAAAAACCAACAAAAATATGTAACTCCTGTGAAAATAAATTAAAACCATCCAAATGAGAATACACTAAGACTGTTTATTTAGAGCTTGCCATAAAGCAAAGGAGTCAGCCACCATCACTTGTGTTTGGCAAAGATTCAAAGTCTGGCAGGGGAGTAGGAAATCTTCAAAGTGAAATTGAAGCTTGTTGGCCTTGGGTAGCTGCAGGCAGGCTAACTAGAAGTGAAGGTACCTACTTGGTTTTCTCTGGTTAATCCTGAATTGGAGCCAGAAGCAAAATTAGGAAAGCTGTTATTTACTGATCAAGTCATGGCCATTTTGTACACTTTGTGGTTTGGCTTCCTGAATCAGTTGTGACAGAGTTTGCAGATTAAAATTTTATTTTTACATATGGTCTGGCCATTGTTGGTGTATAAATTCAATTTCTCCCTCTATGTCAGTGAATACTGACATAGAGTATTCACTCAGAATACTGAAGTTTATATGCGTGTTGATACACACTTATAAAAATGAGTTTCAAAGTGTATTTATAAACTCAAATATATATCTACACTAGAATTAAAACACACTTTTTTTTTTACAATTGTGAGCATTGCCATCTCCGACAAACCCCTCATTCTGAAGTTCACCTTAATCAAAAACCACCTAAATCCAAAGGGCATCAGCCTAATGGCTAAGGTCATCACGATCATATACTAAAAATAACGTCTCCAACCAGAAACATTCCAAACTCCTCCCCAACCACAGACGTGCTAAACCAGAGATAACCCCCCTCTGGCAGGGAAAATGTTAGCCCCAAGATAACCTCCCCTCCACCCAGAGATATTCCAACCCCTCCATAAAGCTTCTCCCTCACACAGAAACATTCCAAGCTTGTGATAAGCCCCCAACCCTAAAACCAATATATAATCTTGGTCTGTAAGAGAAACTGCTCCTGACTAAAATCAGAAGCCCCTATCAGGTTTATTTTCTCTAAAATAAATCTGTCTTTAGCTGTTGACCTGCATTTTGTGTTTCTTCCCTCTTTCTTTAACACAGTTCTCACAGGGAGAGCCATGATCAAGGAGTGGTTTTCTTTAAGAAACAATTCTACTACAAAACATGGGAATAGAAGTAATTTAAAATGTTCAAGACATTAAATGCAGGACTGACTCCATACTGCCATTTAATATGCTTTGTATTATAGGATATAAAAACTAACCTCCCCATCTACGGAATTTTAAGGACAACCAAGACAGTCAAAGCATCCCATAATTCAATATCCCACAGTATTTTCTGGCTATACCAAAAATAAACAACCAGCAAATGATTTCACCTCTTAAAAACAAGCATTTACACTTAAAAAATGAGATGAGGTGGGATTCCCTCCTTCTTAAAAATGTTTCTAGAGTTACCAAAAAATTTACATTTACAAAGTAGTTGATACAAATATTCCTCTGGATATTCAAGACGGGAGACAGGAACAGCTGAAAAGACATAGTATATGGTATTAATCAGACTTGGCTTCTTTCTCTCCTTCTCCATCAGAGGCTGGACTCTCCTCAGTTTTTGTTTCCCCATATTCTGCAGATAAACGTTCTTCAGTTTTTTGGATAGCCGCTTTGGGTTGCTTTCCCTTTTCTCCCCTTTTTCCCTTTTGCTCGCCCCTTTTTGTCTGAAGATTCATCCTTTGCTGCTGCCTTTTTCAGCCTCGCTTCCACTTTTGCAGGAGCAGGTTTAGCTAACAACCACACAGATATCCTCCTGGGCTCTTCCTTGGCAGCCCCTTCGACCGAGGTGACCTTCCTCCTCGGCATCCTGACAGCGGGGCGGGCACATGCCAGGTGCCTGCGGCTCCAGGTGCGCCTAGAGCCTTTGCGAAGCTGGGCTGCCTGGCCGCTGCCAACCACTCCCCAGTGAGACTCTGCCTCTCTCAACTGCCTTTTATCAGAGCTCGGCCATCATTTTTATCTCCAAATAAATATTGTTTATACCTCCATGTCTATAAAGAATTAAAAAGCAAAAGATAGACCAATAAAGTATCACATTTTAAGAAAAAGGGAAAAATATATTTTTCCTTTTAAGTTTCAACTACCTTCTTTAAATTAAATTAAATATGCAAAGACTTTATGTAATAAGGAAGACAAAATCCAACGCACTTCATTACTTATAAAGGTAGAGTATTAGACGGTGTTTCACATTTGTAATCTCAGCACTTTTGGATGCTGAGGCTCCAGAGGAGCACTTGAGCCCAGGTCTTCAAGACCAACCTGGACAACAAAGCAAAACCAAATAAATACATAATAAAAACAAGAAAGTTATCCAGGCGTGGTGGCATGTACCTGTGGCATCCTACTCCAGAAGCTGAGGTGGGAGGATTGCTTTAGCCTGGGAGGTGGAGGCTGCAGTGAGCTGTTATCCAGCCACTAGCTCCAGCCTGGGTGACAGAGTGAGAGCCCATCTCAAAAAAAAAAAAAAGAAAAAAAAAGAAAGAAAAGAAAAAAGAAAAAAAGGTTAATTATTTCTTATTCAAAATGTTTGGGACCACAAGTATTCCAGGGTTTCTCGGATTTTGGAATATGTGTATATATATGTAATGAGATACCTTGGGAATAGGACCCAAGTGTAAACACAAAATTCTTTAGTTTAATATATACCTTATAAACACAGACTAAAGATAATTTTATACACTATATTTTATTTGTGCATTAAACATAGTTTATGTACATTAAACTATCAGAAACCAAGTGTCACCATCTAAGCCACCCATGTGAACAATCTGTTGTTGTTTGGCACTGCCATCACTCTTGACTCTGAACCTGTGGTCCCAGCTACTTAATAAGCAATCATTTTCTTATTCACATGTAGGTGTTTAAGTAAAAAATATGACATACCATTAATATAGTGAGAAAATAATGTGTTTGGGGTAACTAAACTAAACTAATAATGTGTTTGGGTTTCACATTAAACCCAAACTGTTAAACAACATCAACTACAAACAACGGCAGGCTAAATAAACTGTGCATTGGCCAGGCGCGGTGGCTCAAGCCTGTAATCCCAGCACTTTGGGAGGCCGAGGCGGGTGGATCACGAGATCAAGAGATTGAGACCATCCTGGTCAAAATGGTGAAACCCCGTCTCTACTAAAGATACAAAAAAATTAGCTGGGCATGGTGGCGCATGCCTGTAATCCCAGCTACTCAGGAGGCTGAGGCAGGAGAATTGCCTGAACCCAGGAGGTGGAGGTTGCGGTGAGCCAAGATCGTGCCATTGCACTCCAGCCTGGGTAACAAAAGTGAAACTCCGTCTCAAAAAAAAAATAAATAAAAATAAAAAATAAACTGTGCATTGTGCATCTGTGGTTTCACTGCAACCTGTCACAAGAGGCTCGGTGTGGAATTTTCTACTTTGTGGCATTATGTTGGTATTCAAAATGTTTCAGGTTTCAGCGCATCTTAGATGTCGGATTTTCAGATTACGAATGTTCAACCCATATTATTTTTCTGGCGCCTGTAAATTTTTCAGTAGGTCCCCTAGTATGTCATGCCAGGGACTATGTAGTTCCTGGGAATAGCACGTTAGCATTCTTGAGTGGGTCCTTGATTTCACTGAGTTTATAATGTAGTAGGAAGAAATCTATGAAGAATTCTAATAAAGTAAAACATGCAATCACAATAAACCTTCCTCTTTATCAAAAATGGAAACTTTGAAGTGCTGCTCTTCAATAAGTCATTGTAAAGCACTAGGAGGACCCCGGTGTTTTGACTCAGCCTCTTTTCAGACTGAGATCTGAGGCCATGATACCTCATGTGCCTGTAAACGCTGATAATCACCATTCCCCATAAAACTCTACATATTCTCATCTACACAATCATCTTCAACTCTCTCTCAGGTATTTCAGTCTTATAATTTGTGACCAGCAAACTCCCCTCTAACTTCCCCCTCTTCTCTGAATGTTCTTATCAGTGGCTGAGTTCCATTAAGTCTGGTTTCCTTCTGTGTACATTCTTCTACCGAATTGCTTTGAACAGAAAGTCTCTTTGTTCTTTCTCAGTCTAAAAACCTTAAGACAATGTGATGTCATAGGTGTCCTCCTTTCTTCTTACTGCCATATCCAATTCATTAATTCCCCCCTGTACTTTTGAGAAAATTAATGCTAAAGCCTATGTATCCATCTATAAGAGTTACATCCTTTTTTACGTCTTAATTCCATCTACTAAGCTACTACTCTTCAGCATTTGTTGAAGACTTCTCTCAGGGTAAAGAATTCCTCATACTTCATTATCAGCTATTTCAATGTTAACATGGATGAAGTAGCCAGACCCTTATCTCTTTGATTCTGTAACTCTCACCTCCACCTTACACACCCATTCCCACCCTTAACTTTGATTTCATTAGTAATTGAATCAAATATAAAATGTGGACCTCAGACATTACAATATTCAACCCTTCTCCAGCTCTCTTGCTGTAACTTCTAATTGGCCCTTTCCTGGTTTTGTTTATTTTACCATACAGTTTAATTAAAGTATGCCATTATCATCACTTATTTGCAAATACTCAACTCTTTCGTCCTTTTTACCACCATTGTATACTTTAAGAAAATTCTTATTGAATAATCTATGCCATTTTTCTCCATGTAATTGAAAACCTGAAAAAGGAAGGAAAAAGTAAAAGAAAAACATACAACTGGGCATTTTCACATTAAAGTCAAAATCAAAGACTTCAGATGAGCACAAAACGAATATATTAGAACTCCTAGGATGTCTCCCTAGTGCATTTGTTTTCCAGCATTCTGAGACGATGTACTATGCCCTCTCTCCACTTTTCTTTCCTTTTCCTTTTTCCTTTCTTTCTTTTTCTTTCTTTCTTTCTTTTCCTTTCTTTCTTTCTTTCTTTTTTCTGTTTCTTTCTTTTTGTTCTTTTTTCTTTTTTTTTCTTTTTTAAATTTTTATTGCATTTTAGGTTTTAGGGTACATGTGCAGAACATGCAAGATAGTTGCATAGGTACACACGTGGCAGTGTGTTTTGCTGCCTTCTGCCCCTTCACCCATATTTGGCATTTCTACCCATGCCATCCCTCCCACGCTCACCTCCCCACCGGTGTCCCTCCCCTATTTCCCCAATAGACCTCTGTTACCCAGACTGGAGTGAGTGCAACTGCAGTGGTACAATCTTGGCTTACTGAAACGTCTACCTCTTAGTTGCAAGCAATTTTCATGCCTCAACCTCCCAAGTAGCTGGGATTACAGGCGTACACAACCACATCTGGCTAATTTTTGTATTTTTGGTAGAGATCAGATTTCATCATGTTGGCCATGCTGGTCTTGAACTCCTGGCTTCAAGTGATCCGCCTGCCTCATCCTCCCAAATTGCTTGAATTACAGGCCTGAGCAACCACACCTAGCCCTCTCTCCCCATTTTCATCTTCATTGTGTTAAGTATTAATGATCTACTTAATATTTTATTGAGACAATTGAATGTATTAAACATAACCTCTTCAGCAGAGACTGCTAGTAACCATAGAATATACATTTAATCCTTATTTTTAATAACAGAATTCCATTATTTAGATAAGCACATTGCCACTTCACAAAAAGATTCTTTCTCCTCCTTCCATGAACCTAAGTGTAATTATATGGCTTATTCCTGGCCAAGGAGAAATAAATAGAAACTTTGTGTAATGTCTTCATCATTAGAAGTTCATTAGAAGGTATGCATGTCACCTCATTTTTCTGGTTTCTCCAACTCTCTGCCTGGATTTTTTTTTAAGTTTGTAGTGTGTTTTATGCTAACAGGCAATTTGCCAAGAACACCAGAAAAGAATCAGGTATGATGGAATGGAGTATGAAAAGCTCTCACTGCATGTCATGATGAACAATGATTTGGGGTCCTTGTCAAATATGGTTCCAATGGAGTTCAAGAATTAGAAAATGTTACCATATATAAAGTGAAAAGACAAGAATTAAAGATAGGTAATTTATAAAAATCTTTCAAGAAGTTTGATTATGAAAGGGATGATAGAAGAACATCAGGAAAAAAATTAAGAATTCGGAATTTTTTTAATGAGAGATACTTGATCATTTTCAGTTCACTTTTATTTACTGAAGACATATCTCTTGATTTTAACAAGTTAATCAATAAAAGTAACTAAAAGAAGGATTAATATTCTCTCCACACCTCTCCCTTTCCTTTGGCCTCTAAACAACCTGTTCTTTATTCTTATGAGCATTCTTTTAAACATAACACTGTTTTAGTTTTCTCTCCTCTAAAGTGGGAATAATAGTAGTACCTACATCAAAAGTTGATAAAATTATATGTTTTTGTCCTTTGGCTATTGTACCTGTGATTAATTTGTTTACTCTTGAGTTCATTCCCTGATGCCCATTGCTCTGCTTCACACCACAACTGTCTGACACCTTCATTTCTTAGGACCTTTGTCCATTTACCTAATTGGTTTCAGTATCCTGAATGCACTAGCAGAACACTAGAGTGAAAGAAAAGGAGAAATCAGGATAATTATCTTTCTTCCTCTCTCTGTCTGTTCCATGCTAGATCTCAACAAGACCTGCCCCTTCCACAAGGTTTGCGCTCTCCTTGAAGACTTTCAGTCTTTGAACTTCAGAAGCATCATTGGGTCTCATTTGTACTTCCAGCTATGGGGGTGATAATACCTTTCATCTGTTGCTAAGTTCTGGGTTGTCTTACTATGGCCTATTCGGTTTTTTCATCTCTTTTTTTCATGTTTATAACTGGTTTCCCAGGTTATATACGTTTACTGAACCACCTGGCATGGGTTCTGTCTTCCTGACTTTGTCCTGACTGATACAACTAGAGTTGTCATAATCTTCATCATCATCAATAGAATAAGTCAGTAAAAAAAAAAAAATAGTGGTTAAATGTCAAAAAAAAAAAAAAGAAAAATGCCTCAGAAAATAAGAGATGGAGTACAAAGCCTAGGTAAGAGGAAAAGCCTGCAACTGGAAAATGGAAATAATTTCATATTAAAAGAAAGAAAAAATGCATCTAAAAGCAGGTAAATAGCCAGTCAAGATTAGTCTGTATTTTACGTTTTGTTATTTTTAATCCGTCCATTTATGTTGCAACTAAGTCCAGAGTGCAATTGTATCCTGTCTCCCAGTAGCACCTTAACAAGGTAGTGAGTCTCCAGAAAAAGGTGGCAGAAGTATGTGTTACACAAACCCGAGAAGTGTCACAGAGCTCCTTTTGTTCCAGAGTACACAGAGGCAGCAGAATAAAATCCATGCAACACAAAACAGAGCAAAAATAAAAGCAGTTATATGGAATTTCTGAGCAGACTGGAAATTAATAGAGCTCAAAAAGTTCCTGAGCAGAATTTGTTGTGGGAGCAACAGAAGAATTTCTCTTTGCCTAAGAGTGGTACTAAAGAAGAAAGAGATTTGCTGAATTTAATGCATCAGATGAGAACCTGTAACAATTTAGTAGCAATATGCACAGACTGATCACTAAAAAACAAGCAAGACAATATGTGACTCAATAGAAGTCAGTGTGGACAGAGTGCATTTAGGACTAGATGCTCCACCCCCACCCTCCAATATCTTTAGACTGTGTACAACACACAGACCCAGAAAAGTAGAGAAAAGTAGAGGGGAGACTGAGTCATAATAATTGGGATTATGGTTTTGACCTTCTGAAAGAATAGGGCTAAAAATAGAAAATAAATTCAATTTTAGAAAAATAATTTTTGCTTATTACACATCTGAATTAGAAAAATGAGATTTCTATGTATGAGAAACAAAAAGTAATAGTTGAAAGTTCTTACAAGATTAGTTTTAATGTCATGTTGGAAGAATAAGTTCATAAAATATTTAGAAATTTTATGAAGCATAGTACTGCATTAAAAATATGAATGAATCTATTTTGCTCTAAAAGAGAAAGCCAAGGTGGAAAAAGTCTTTATTTCAAAATGTTTAAAAATGTTTTTGAAGAATTAGTTGAAACAATGAAATCACCTACAGAATAATATTGCAATTGTAGGAATAAATTAATTAGCATTTTGGTCATCTAGTAGTTTTGTTTCTCTGTGTATGAAAAATTATTTATGAAGACAGAATTAATTGTAAAATTACTTATAATGAAAATTTTAAATATTTATATTATCTTAATTTCAACTGGAAAAAATAGAGATATATACTTATATGGAGCTAAAACTATAGCAGGTAAAAATGTAAGTGTGGGGTTCACTGTGCCCATTTCATATCTTGAACCCAGAAACAGCAAGCTATCTTTCAGCCTTAAATATTTGTGCTGTAGTTTTTTGGGTATTTTCAAATGAATGCTAACTTGGTAAATTAATAAATAATAATTTTAAGACTTTTTGGCCAAATTTATAATGGATTTTGAACTGAAATAAATATTTTTCATATAAGAGATAAATCATTACTTGGCGTGTAAAAGGCATTGGTCAAAATTTATTTGCTGCTCTTCTTCAAAGATAAAAATAGTGATGTTCTGGAAAGGAGTAAACATGACAATAAACAGAAAAGATTCATTGTTTATCTAGCAAGTTGCTCACAAATTCAAATTACTTAGCAGCTGTCTTTCAAGACTGAACACACATTCAACAACTGTAAGCAAAACTGTGAATTGTTGTACTGTATTTGACAATAACCTTATAATGAGAATTAAGTTTAAGAATAAGAAAAAGAGAAATGATCATTGGCAATATAAGTAATTTCTCATCTTAAATTACATGTGACAAAAATTGTGGTGTTAATACTTTAAGAAAAAAAGGAAAATAATGAGTTTTCTTTCTTTACTGAGCATACCTTTGTGTGACATGACAAGAAAGACTAAGGAGTTAGTCAGTGACTCTTTCATGAATTTAAGACACAATTAAATTGCCCCGTAATAATATTTATTTATTGAAAATTCAACTTTGTATGGTACCACTTCTTTGGAAAATCACATTTCTACAGATATTCTTCTGAAATGGCTCATTAAACAGATAAATACTGGGTCACATTTATATTTATATATTTATGTGAGTTCAGATATTTTTTCACAAAAGGGAATTGTCCAAAGAAGCTGATATGTAGTGATATTTCTCCATTCAACCCACTACTTCAAGACATAGAGACTCACTTTAGCCATTAAGCGAAAGATAAAAAAAAAAGAATTTCATATGTTAAGTAATGTGAAACATCATATTTTTATGATAATATAAAGTCGAATATAAAATTTTCATGAACGTTTAAGAATGATTCAGCAGTGGGCACCAAGTAGTCTTACTAGATTCCCCGGTTTTGTTCTATGGCGTTAGAAACACTTTGGCAAAAACTTGGAGAAACGTAGCTTACTCTACAACTTTTTGGCCACTGATTTCACATCTTCTTGATAATTTAAACATTTTGCCCAGCTTTTGCCATTAGAGAAGAATATTCTAGAGGAGCCATGTGCCTTAACCCTTCATGAAGATTCTAAAAACAGAGACCCATGGCCTGGACCCAGATCCAGATAAAAGGGCCAGACACTATATCAGCTGTATCAATTGGTAATTCATAAAGGTTTTAGCGGGGGTCTTTGCTAAAACTGGCAGAGAGTACCTCTCCTTCTCCTCCCCTCCCCTCTCTTCCCCTCCCCTTCCCTTCTTTCCTTCTTTTTTTTTCTTCTCTCAGTAACCTGGCTCTCAGGGAAAGAAAAAGGATCTTGCAAAGTGTCTGGCTGCAATATACTAATAATCATATAGAGTCAGTAGCAGTGCCACAAATCACTGATAAGTGATGAAAATTTAAGCATGGTAATTATAAAGGGCTTAGATAAAAGGACAACAAGCTATTTGAGGATGGCTTTTAATTTTCCAATGAAGAGAGAAGAAAATTATTTCCTCTCCAAGAACTTTGGATACAGAAACAATTTGGAAAGTGACTTTTTCTTGCTTCTTTGAGCTGTGCTTCCTCAAAAGGATAATATTCTGATTACCAAGCTGGCTTTTAGAAACTCTAAAACTAAGTAATTTTAGAGATTAATAACTCTCTGGATGTGGAAGAAGAAGCAAGCCTTGTCAAAAGCAGAACTAACCATCTCCTTTATATCACTGCAGTGGGGGTTGGTATTTTCGGCCTGTTTTGCATTCATGCCCATAGCATTTTGTGAAGATTGTCATGAAAGAAAGCAGTACAGGATTTCCTGCAGATTTCTCTCATTGATTTAGTAACTGAGCTATACAATGATTGTGTTATCACATTGATCACTATGATGACAGAGAATAATTAGCTCCTACGACTGATTAGAAAAGTCATTTTTAATATGAAAATAATAATATTTGATTATTAATAGTCTACATAAGCCAGTTCTCTCCTTTCTAGGGATCTGTACTAGCAGAAGTTGTAAAGCAATGTCTTAAATACTCATTCAGGCTGTTTAATATAATTTAAATCAGTGGGAGAGTCTAACATTATCAACCTTGCATTTTCTGGAGTTTTATCTTAAATTTTCTGGATCCACAGAAGTAGATGAAAGAACATCACCAGATCTTGCAACAATATGATCAAAATATTTATAAATTGGTCCTAATAAGTTGCATATTTTTTTAAAAAAAACACATTAAGTCTCAACAGGAACACAACAAACTATGATTTTACCTAAAAGGTCTTAATTGGTGCTATATAAATACAACCGTATGTTATTAAAGGGAAATATTACCTAAAATCTATTTTGAATCACTTTATGGTTAGATGAACTGAAATTAATATTGATACTGTGTGCTTCACTCTTAGCTAGAAGAAAAATAACATTACTAAAAAAATTAATATGATGATGGTGCATCAGTTAAGCAAATAACAGTGGCCTTTTGCCTTTTAAGCAAATAACAGTGGCTTTTCTTTCCTGAATGTTAAAATCATATTTGGTGTGGAAAAAAATGTATTATTTAACAACTATTTTCATTATGTAGAATGTTCCAAAAGTTCAAAGTCTACATTTGAAACTTCTTTATGCTGACTTTTTTTTTTCCGGATCAATAGTACCTCTGGAAATTAGGTATCTCCATGGAGACTTTTCTCTTTTCCTTGATTTACCTTTATCATTTTATAAATATATCGCCCCCCCCATTTTGGAGACAAGGGACTGAGATAAAATACATATGTTATAGGGAATACATTTAATATATATTTGTATTTTCCAATCCAGCATTCTAAAACAGTTATCTGCCACATACATAAAGTCAAGAATTCTCACTTTCCATATCACCACAAACTGTTATAATCCACTCCTCTCTATTCTTTGAACATGGCCACCGTGATACTACTGGGGGAGTGGGCAAAGATGCTCCCATTCCCTGATCTGGAGAGGTTCTTGGCCTCTCTTACCCAGAATGGGGAAAGGGCCCCTGATGAGTTTACCATTCAAATAAATATTGTAGACCCGGAGAGTTTTGCAGAAAATTGATTTATTAGACGGAAAGTGAGAAAGAGAAAAGAGAGACAGCTCCCAAGCCGTTGTGGAAGGGGAGCCCAGAGCGCAATGTCCCTTCACGTAAGGAGCAGCAGGAGTTTTAACCCTTGAGTTATTCCCTCCCCATTCATGTTCACAACCAATGAGAGAGAGAAGTTCTTTCTAACTTCCTCTGGAGTGATTAATCTTTGACTCTGATACCAGATTGGCTACTTGATCCACAACAGAGCCCCCTTCTCCCCGAGTTTTCAGCAGGCTTTTTGGGTAAAGGAGCATACCTGGATTTCTCTACATAGTCCCTCGTGGGAAGCCCAAAGACTAACTTCCCGGATGGAGGGATGCGCGAAGCCGGCAAACTCCTGCCTTTAAAACCATGCCCCTTGTGGACCCAGGAAGTGTCCTTCAATATCATGGACCATTTAATGGCAAGACCAGAGCTTACAACATTATAGCACACCTTGACCAAACAGGGCAGTTTTCTTTTTAATAACATGACATTTAATAGTTTTCATTTTTGTCATTCATTTTATTGTGAGTTCTTGGTTTGAATGTTTTAGGAACTTGGACACTTGAAAAAAAGGTTTCCCTCTGTAAGAACACAAGAGCTCTATTTTTGCCAGATGGAGTTAGAATTTACGGTTTTCTGTCTCCTCGTTCTTCACTCCTGGCTTCTCTCTTTCCTTCCTACTTTCCTTCCTTCCTACTTTTGTCCTTGTTTTTTGCAGACAAAATCCTCAGAGAACCTTATTCATATATTCTTAATGAATTTTATTACATTTCCTTATGTAAATAGCATTTCAAGTGATCTTTAAGCAAAATGTGCATGAACTATAAAGACAGCATAGTAATAATTCAGTTTTACCCACATAGTCCTGCTTTATTTTATTTTTGCTTCCTTTGTTGGTATTGGTAAATATATTACCTTATAAAATATTATGAAACCTACACCTCACAATAAATTTTTCCTCAAACTATGACATGTATCTTATTTGCTTCCATTACACTTTTTATAATTTTGTGTTAGAATGTAATAATCAGGTATATTATAAGGAATCAAAAGTGATACAAAGCATATTAGTAAAATGGTAAGTTATATAATTAGTATATCAAGCAAGTTTATTTAAATTATAAATGTTAGCTATGATATTCCTTAATGGATAAATAATATTCGTTTATTATTTTAATTATATATTTTCAAAATGTCCAAACTGCAACATGATAACACTTGTTATGCTAATACTGAACACACATTTCCTAATGAAACTGAGATTACAAAAATTAAACATTAAAAACTTAAAATTTGTTCTCACACCAATTAATATTGAAATTCTATCTTCTCCTAAGGTAATTTTCTCAAAAGTTAGTTACATAATATATTAATTATTCATTGACTTTCATCATAATTCATATTACACTTGATTTACTAAGAGAAAAGTACAATTACATGAAAGGACACTATGGCCTATTTTCCTATTTTAAGAAATATTGCTGTGTGAGGATAAACTACCATACCGAATGTTTGTTGGTATGGAGTATAAAAAAGTTTCTCTGATAAAACGATAATAATCTATTAGAATTAACTTCTAATAATCATTATATGTTTAGAAATATTTAATGTGAGTGATATTTGCAACCATAAAACTTTGTTATTGAGATAGTTTTATTTGATTGGTTAGTAATCTCTAAATGTTAAATTCTCTATGAAGTTTAATCTGGTATATATCATATATACATATATAACTTTCTTATAATTAGCTATCATTTCTGTAGAAAATACAAGTAAATAAAAATGTTAAGGTAGAACTAAGATTGAATTACCTTCCTACCAAATAACTTCAGGAATTGTTAGAGGTTTTTTCATTTTTCTGTAGCACAGATTTTTATAATTTAAAGGAAAACATAGATGAGACATGTATCTGTTGCCTTCATTATATTGGGTTAGAACTGACAGAACAGTGAAAGCCAGGGCTCTGCTTCTAGTATGAAGACATAAACAAAGTATAATAATTCAGCCTGAAATCCAAGAAGTGAGTTAACGCTTTATATTCAAGATTTTTGGTATTTAGCCAAGGGCAGATTGTTACTTTGGACAGAAAGAGGAGCTAAACATAGAGGAAAAGGGAAAGCCCAGGATGTAGAAAGAAAGAACTGAAGTATTTGACAGCATTGATAATGCCTAAGATGAACATATTTGACAATATCCCCAACAATGAAGCAAGCACTGAGCTTTGCAGAGGATACTGAAGACAGAAGATAGAAGAGGCCCTTCTAGAAAGAACTATGCAGGGGTGCATCAAGAATGAGAATAAGAGTCTACTGCAAGTGATCAGCCATATCAATTGAGGACAGCAGGGAATGCTTGAAAGATGTCTAGCAAAAATATAAATAATCTTCACTAAATCAGAATAAAAAAATTTCCTTCAATTACTAAGAACTGTTGGCTGGGTACAATCAGTGCACCTGTAATCCCAACACTGTGGGAGGCCAAAGCAGGAGAATTTCTTGAGGCCAGGAGTTCAAGACCAGCCGAGGTAACACAGTGAGACCCCTGTCTGTACAAAAAGTAATTTAAAGACATTTAGCTGGAAATTGTACTACATGCCTATAGTACTACTAGTTACTTAGGAAGAGATGGCTTAAGCCCAGGAGTCCAAGGCTGCGTGAGCTATGGTAGCACCATTACGCCCCAGTCCGGACAACAGAACCAGACCCTGTCTCTAATAACTGAATAAATAAAAATAAAATAAAACAAGAATTGTCCATTGACTATCAGAGTAGAATAAATTGTGATTCTGCTTACTTTGTGTATTTATTTTTATAATAATATATATATTAAATTTTTGGGTTTGCCATAATAAAATGTGATATATTCGCCATAAATCTGTTTGTAATCTATAAGACATCATAATTTTTAATCCTTACAAGTATATTATATATAAGCAATTGGGGAAAATTTATTACAAGTGCCAAAGTCAAGTGAGCCAAAAGAAATAAGTAGCACCACTTACAAAATCCTGTCACTGCAGGATTTCTGTTTAGATCCCTTACAGTGCCTATTTAGAGACTATGATTGATTTTGGTAAAAGAAACACTGTGCAAATAATAAATGAAAGTAGAAATGTGTATAGACACTGATAACAAAAGTATAATTATACTCAATTCTAATTATTTCATTGGCTGCCCTTCAAAGTAATTGCATTTTATTTTCTTCTTCCTATGTAGTCTCTACAAATTGGTCTTACCAGTGACACCATATCACACACACAAAAAAAGTCTATGAAAAAAAGTTTGAAGAATCTGCCTTCTTTGGTTATGAATTAGCTCTTTTCAAATAACTATTGACAATGCTAAGAAATACAAACTGGCCAAATGAATTGCGTTATGCCATATTAAGCAAATAATTCACTTACAGTCTTACTTAACTGTCTTTTCATTCCCTCATAAAACCTGATTGCTTGGTAATCAGCATTTCTGACACCTTCCTGAGAAGAAATAACATTGTATCAAGAAAAACACATGATGTACATTTATCTTTTAATGGGCTGATTTAATGTTCTGCTTTTTTCTGATTGTAGAGAAGAAAATCAAGTCTAATGCTCTATTCTGGTAATCAACTTCCTATAAAAATTCTCACTTCAGTTAAGTTTCCACTCAGGCAAATGTGAGTTAAAATCTTTGAAATACTATTCTTCTTCTTTCCCGTCAAAAAGACACGCAAAAGCTGAGTTCATCTCTCCTGCAGTTTTTGGGAAGAGAAATATTCTCTTTATGTATAATTAAAGGGGTTCCTAAAATAGCAAATAACAGTAGAAGTCTTCACACTTACTATTGCACTATTATGGCTAATATTAAATGTTTTAATTGAAATTATTCAAAAATTAAAAATAATTAGTAGATAAATAAGAAAACATGGAAATGAAAGCTTGTAAATCATCTAGGAAGAAATGATAGAAGACATTTCAGAATACATGTTTGAATTTATTGCCTATAAGGGTAGGGAAAATTGAAATAGAAAAAATTATAAAGTAATGAAATTCGGCAATGATATTTCAGAGGAACTAAATGTTCCACAACAAAGGGGAAACCAAACTGATTTGAAGTACTTTGAAGATGACTTGGTAAGTGCGTCCTCCTGAGATAACATGAAATTTATAAAGAGAAGAGGTAAAAGAGGTGATCCATCAGGGAACAATGACTTATGCACGTAAACATGCCCAATGTTGTGTTGAATTTGTAGAGAAAAATGAAATTTGTGGGGGACATTACAATAAAATTGTCATTCATTATCTATTATTTACTATACTAGAACTATACTATAAATTATTGATAAAATATGGGCAAAGAAAAACAGCACTTATCATTTAATATCCAGTAAGAGGAGAAAGCAAACAAATAACAGAAATTATCAGAAGTAAACTCATGCTTAGAAACTAATACTGTCTGTGAAATAAAGGAAGGCAGAACCCTGAGCAAAAAGCAACTTATTTCAATTGGAGGACCATGGGATATTTTTTTCGAGAAATTGAATATAAAGCCCAAACCTCATTGATTAGTATGAATTAGCTGGGCAAAAGAATATTGAAAATGAGCCAGGCATAGTAGGTAGCTGTAATCCTAGCTATTCGGGAGGCTGAGGCAGGACAATTGCTTGAACCTGGGAGGCAGAGGTTTCGGTGAGCTGAGATTGGGCCACAGCACTCCAGCCTGGGCACCAGACTAAGACTCCATCTCAAAAAAAAAAAAATTTTTGAGCATGTAGTAGAGGGAGCTGAATAATGGAGAAGTGTACTTCCAGCAAAGAGAGATGAAAATGTAAAGGACTGAAGGAATTTTCCAGGAACCGCATAGCAAAGAGTGAGGGTAAGACTTACTGGAGATTCAGAATGACTAGAAAGGCATCATGAGGCCATGGTCAAATTTCAAAATTAGTCTGAATGCAATGCAAAGCCTTGGGAACATGTAATCAGAGAAATAACATCACCTGATTTATATTTTAGGATTATTTTGGTTGTTATAAGAAGATTGGATTACTTGGGAGAAAGAGTGAAAGCAATTATTACAGAAGATAAGAAATTAGAATGACTATAAAAGGGTGTTTGGGTGGAAACTGAGATAACTTATAAAATTTAAGATATTATTTTAAAGATAAAATTAGCAGACTTTGGTGTATGGTCATATGGGAAGACTACTCTGCTTCATTCCTTGAGTAACTAGTGAATGGTAATATCATTTAATGAAGCAATGAGGAGTAGCTGTGTTTGCAGAGATAAGACAGAATAATTTTAATTATGGTAGAACTAACATGCTTAAGATATATTAAAGCCAAGAGAGATGAAAGGAAAAAGGTCTAAACAAAATTCTAGATGTCTAGTAGATTGTTGCTTATAGGGTCTGAAACTCAAAGGTAACATCAGGACTGGTGATACTGATGATATACTTCTGGAAAATGTCAATATCAAAGTGGGGGCTGCCACCCCGCTTTTACCTTCTGCACTGCTCTAACAGAGATTTTCCATGAGGGCCCTGCCTGATATCCAGGCATTTTCATAAATCCTCGGAAATACAGGCAGAGGTTTCCAGACCTCAGTTCTTGACTTCTGTGCACTGCAGGCTCAACACCATGTGGAAGCTGCCAAGGCTTGAGGCTTGCACTCTCTGAAGCCACATCCCAAGCTGTACCTTAGCCCCTTTTAGCCATGGCTGGAGAAGCTGGGACACAAGGCACCAAGTCCCTAGGCTGCCCACAGCACAGGAGCCCTAGACCTGGTCCACAAAACTATTTTCCCCCATAAGCCTCTGGGCCTGCAATGGAAGGGGCTGCAGGAAAGTTCTCCGACATGCCCTGGAGACTTTCTTGCCACTGTCTTGGGGACTAACATTAGGCGACGTGTTACTTATAAAAATATTTGCAGCAGGCTTGACTTTCTCCCCAGGAAATGGGGTTTTCTTTTCTATTGCATTGTCAGGCTGCAAATTTTTCAAACTTTTATGCTCTGCTTCCTCTTGAACACTTTATCATCTAGATATTTCTTCTCCAGATACCCTAAATCATCTCTCTCTAGTTCAAAGTTCCACTGATTGCTAGGCTAGGGGCATAATGCTGCCACTCTCTTTGCATAGCAAGAGTGCGCTTTACTCCATTTGCCAACAAGCTCTCCGTCTCCATCTGAGGCCACTTCAGCCTGGACTTAATTGTCTATGTCACTATCAGCATTTTGGTCAAAGCCATTCAGCAAGTTTTTAGGAAATTCCAAACTTTATCACCTCTTCCTGTCTTATGAGCCCTCCAAGATTCCAGGAAGTTCATCACATTTTCTTGTTTTCTGAGCCCTGCAAACTGTTCCACCCTCTGCCTGTTACCCACTTCCAAAGTTGTTTTCACATTATTGGGTATCTTTATAGGAGTGCCCCACTCTACCAGTACCAATTTACTGTATTAGTCTGTTCTCAGTGTTCTATATGCCTGGGGAGGTCTCACAATCATGGTGGAAGTTAAGGAAAGAGCAAAGTGATGTCTTACATGGTGGCAGGCAAAAGGGCGTGTGCAGGGGAACTCCCCCATATAAAACCATCAGATTTCATGAGACTTATTTATAATCATGACAACAGCATGGGGAAGACCTACCCTTGTGATTCAATTACTTCCTTCTGGGCCTGCCCCTGACATGTAGGGATTACTATAACTTAAATTGAGATTTGGATGGGGACTCTATCAATTGCCATGTAATTGTTCTGGAAAAATAAAAATATTTGCATTTCAGTAATATTAGAGAAAAATAAAGAATAAAAATTAATAAATACTTGCAATACAAGGATTTTATACATTTTTAATTCTTCTTATTTTACAGATAAGGAACTTGAACTACTAGAATAACAACCTCTTATTAGGCCAGATTTTGCAAAAATAAAATAAAATTCTCAGTGGTATTCTAGTAAAAAATAAACTCTGTGAGTTTAATAAATATTAATAATAATGCTACCAAGAAGTTAGACTTTTCATTTACAAACATAGAAAAATGACAACCATAACTTGTTTTTAATGAGATTTAAAATAATGATTAATAACTATTAAAGTAAATGTTAATAACTGAGTTATCTGTCTCAGACTATTTGGGCAGCTATAACACACTACAATAGACTGGGGAATTTATAAACAATAGTAGTTTATTATTCACAGTTCTAGAGGCTGAGATGTCCAAGATAAAGGAACCAGCACATTCGGCATCTGATGAGGGTTCGCTCTCTGCTGCAAAGATGGAACCTTTTTGCTTGTCCTCATATGGCAGAAGGGCAAGACAGGTTTTTTGGGCCTCTTTTATCTGGACATTATTCCCATTTATAAGGGCTCCTCCCTCAGGACCTAATCACCTCCCAAGGTCTCTGTCTTTTAATACCATCACCTGGGTGTTAGGTTTTAACATGAATTGTGGGCAGACAAATAAATTCAGATCATAGAACCATCTACAGCATACTTAGAATTTTTATTTCAAAATTGGTCACTATAAAAAGCAATTATTTATTTACCTATTTGACTATAAAGTTTAAAAAGTATATATTTTTTACATCTAAGATAAAGTTCACAATGAGTTCTGGCGACCTGGAATTTGCCAGTTTCTAAGAAGGAATATGCTCCTTGGCTCTGGTTTTCATTTATTTACAACAGAAGTGCTGGGGATGAAACCTGGTAACACTCCATGTGCTGAAGCTTTTCAATAAATTATGTTTCAGTTTTAATAAGATCTGGCTCTTTGCTTTATTTGTCTGTTGTCACTATGGTCAACCAGATTTCTTTCTACATTTGAGGAGTTCTTAGGTAGACTTTCAACTACCAAATGTAATTTATAGAAAAGTACATGTTTGGTCTGCTGAAGCATGTATCATTGTTATGTATTACTTATCACTTAATAATTTAATGTTTAAGTACCCCTCATTAAAATTCCTATTTTCTATCAATATTAACAATAGAAGTAACACTGTTTCCACAAGAAGTTAATTCTTCATACATCAAGGAGATTGTATTATTGAAACAGGAAAGAAGGAAAAAGAAAGGAAAAGAGAAAGGGCAAAAGGAACACCAGTGTGAAAAATATATATTTCTCAGAAAATTCTTTTTAGTCTCTCTTCCTTGTTGACCCTTTTTATGTTAAAAAAATATTGAAATAATAATGAAATACATGTGAAGTACTCCTGAGACTATGATTGGGAAACATAGGTTAAACATGGTTTCACAGAGGATCAAAAGATTGTCTTTGAGACCTTGAAGGTGAAGGATGAGAAGAGATTTAAAGAGACTGAAGTATAGATGAAAAAAATATAGAAACTGCAGGATGGCATAACCATTTCAAAAGGCAACATCATGAAACACAGCCGAGAGAGGGAAGATCAAAACTGATATGTCCACAATGACAAAAAATTGATCCTTGCACAACTGGGAGAACTTAAGCCCAGGCAGCATCCTGTAACTTAGTCAAACTCACCCTGGAAAGTAACACCACCCACAAGGCCCTGAGAAAGATGGTTGAAAAGGGTGAAAATATTCTTAATCTTGCTGAAATGTGTAGGAAATTTGAAACTAAGACAGAAAAAAATACGCGTGTTTTTGTCAGTATTGACTCCTAAGGAGAGTATTGAGGAGAATAAGCCAGAAGAGCTTACCAAGGGGTTTGTCAAGGTGATGGTGGACCACATAGGGACGGAGAATTTCTGGAAACAGTATGACACAGTGAAAACAGTGCAACTGAGCCTCCAACACAGATGAGCCCAGCTGTTAGAAATCAGTGGGAATCTGTGGGAGATGCTGAAGCAGTACTAGAACGGCATCTCACTGAGTGACGAAGTGCTGAGTTGGATCACCCCACTGCACATAGTCACCCATGGACGAAACTTCCCCCAGCCCTTGTCCACACCTATAGTCCATCCAGGTGACAGACTACATCCAACCACTTACCATGTCACTGAAGCAGCCCACATGATCTCTCACACCCTGTGATCTAAGGAAAAAAATATTTTCAACCCCCAGAGATATTATCTGAGGGACCTAAGGAGTTTGCTATTGAAAACTGCCAATGGGGCAGGGGTGAAAGTCTGCTTGGTAGCTGGGTAACTTTGAACAGTAGACACTTTTTCTTAATTTGAATTTAATTTCCTCGCAATGTGTAAGAAGAATAAACACCTTGTAAACATAAAATATTACATTCATGTAAGGTATAGATTACTATTATTGTTTTAAATTCCCTATTGATTGGAAAGATAAGAAAAGGACCTTTTAAAGGAAATTAATTAAAACTAATTTTGACTGACTTGCCTACAAAATATTGTCATATTGATTCATGACTAGTCTAATGTTTATTTACCAATCTAAGAATTTTTCAGGCAAATTGAGAAAAATATTTTTGTTTCAGGTAATATTGATATGAGACTAATTTTTTTAAATCATTGTTATAAATAAAAGTTGATACAATTATTTTTATCCATATTTATTTTCAAAATTGTTTATGTCTTCAAATGTGGCTGTGCTGGGGTTGGGTAAATTCTAAAATGGCCTCAATAATTTCCACTTTCTAGCATTGTCTAGAATTGATACCTTTGTATGATCCCCTCCTCTTGATTATGACTTATTTCTAACTACAGAATATGACAAAAGTGGTGAGTTATTTCCATGATTAGGTTAGTGCATGAAAATAAAACTTTCCTAGATTTCTCAATGTTCAGGTAAATAGTTCTTTCCTCTATGACATGTTCACATATCATGAAAATTAGATCTATAGCAATTTGTCTAGTTAAGTGCTCTAATTTAAAAGAGTAATAGAACTTCTCTTATCTTCTTAGGGCGCTAAATGACTGTAGCTAGGTATAGATTTCTTGCTTGAGTTCCTATGGTGCCAAGAAAGACTGCAAAAGCTATAATTCAAAGAACTTACATTTCAATTTGAAATAAGACCCAGGATCTTGGATCTTGGACCCATTTTTCTTCTACACTCATTATGGGGGTAGATGCGGAGTTTAGGCTCTTCTTCCCTTAGAACAATTTGACTGGCTCTCAGATTGCAATTCTAGGAATAAGAACTAGGACACATGGGTGCCAACACTACCGTTTACTGTGCAATACTTAACAAGAAATTTGTCACTGATTTAGAACACCTCATGCACATTTAGAATGAAATCAAGAAAGATGACTATTAAAAATGCAACAATTACATAAGATAGTAACTTTCATCTGGCTGGCTTCATTATTATTTTCCTTACTCGCACACTTTTATCAGAGGTGTTTGAACCAGAGCAACACCATCTTGAATAGGGGCTAGGTAATAAAAAGCTGAAACCCGCTGAGCTGCATTTCCAGTAGGTTAGGCATTCTTAGTCACAGGATGAGATAGGTAGGTGGTTGTTTCAAGATATAGACCCTCCGAATAAAACAGATTGTGGTTAAAAAAAGAAAAAGTCAAACCCAAGATGATAATGAAAGTGACCTCTGGTCATCCTCATTGCTCATTATACACTAATTATAATACATTAGCATGCTAAAAAGTAATTTTACCAGCACTATGACAGTTTACAGATGCATGGCAACATCCCAAAGTTACCCCATATGGTCTCAAAAGGGGAGGAACTCTCAGTTCCAGAAATTGCCCACCCCTTATTCCCAGAAAATTCATGAATAATCCACCTCTTGTTTAGCATATAATCAAGAAATAACTATAAATATACTCAGTGGAGCAGCCTGTGCTGCTGCTCTGCCTATGGAGCGGCCATTCTTTTATATATATGTATTTTTTTTTTCAATTGCGTTTTAGGTTTGGGGGTACCTGTGAAGAACCTGCAAGACTGTTGCATATGTACATACATGGCAATGTGGAGTAGCCATTCTTTATTCATTTACTTTCCTAATAAACTTGCTTTCACGTTACTCTAGGGAGTTGACTGAATTCTTTCTTGCATGAGGTCCAAGAACCCTCTGTTGGGGTCTGTATCAGGACCCCTTTCTGGCAACACTTTGATGAGGAATGCAACTATGTTGGAGAGGCCTAGCAAGAAAAAGGAAGTCTCCGGGCCAATGTCAGCTAGAAACTGAGAAGAGCAGTTCAACAGACTGCGAGGAATTTCGTTCTGTCAAAACTATAGAGCTTAGAAGCAGACCTTAGACTCCAGCCGTGGACAACACCTTGACTGCAGCCTTGGGAGAGATCCTAAAGCAGAGAATATAGTTAAGCCAGGACTAGAGCCCTGACACACAGACATGGTAAGATAAGAAATACGTGTTGTCTTAAACAGCCAAGTATGTGATAATTTGTTACTAAGCAGTAGAAAACGAATACAATGACCTCAAAATCTAAAGTACAGATATCAAATACTTTCATTAGTGAAAAAATTGTTACATAGAGTATTATACAATGTGAATTTGGTACTTTACCAATTTTTTTAAATAAGGAAGCTACTGCTTTGGAGAATAATTTCCCACTTAAAAAAACTTCTATGAAATACACGATTTTCTAAGAGCATGTAAGTGCAAACTAATATGAAAAGTAATGTTTCAGAGTCAAGACAATTTTTTAAAATCTGAAAAACACTGACTGAAACACCTCATTAAAAGAAAATTATTCGTTTTCAAAGGGCCCAAAATTTATTGAGGTCGGAAAATCTCTTCAAACGTCATTTATTTTATGAATAACTTAAATACAAAATGCCTTAAATTAAACTAAAATAATACACAAATTTATGAGAAAGCTAAATAATTATTAGAAGGCTATCAGTTGAAAAGAGGTAAAATATCACTTGTAAATTTAGCATATCTGTCCAGTTTTTGATCATCAAGCAGGAACAGTCCACATATTGCTGAAAGGCATACATGTATGCCCCAGGCATACACAATACATGCTATTACACAGTTTGGAAGAAAAATAAAAACTGTCACTAGGAAGGCTGCCACTAGCAAAAGAAAAAGAAAAGAAAAATAAGCCTTTATAAAATATAAATCACACTGTTCTTAAACTCGTGTGAATTTCATTACATAGAATATGAAATCACTGGAGAAAAGAAAATGTAGCAACCAAAAATTCTTGCCAAAAAGTATGTGTGTAAATAAATACAAATTTATAAATATTTTATGCATTTTGTATCACAGATTACAGGCTATAGATGATATTTGAAGGGATTTTTTATTGTGTAAATGTATTAATACCATTGAGCATAAGGAAAATTAAGCATGAAAAACAGATAAAAATATAGAGGGTATTGAGAACAGGGAGTAACACAATAGAAAACAGCAAATGATATGTAAATAGTCTGCGTCTTTTCGAGATGGCTACTTGTCTTATGCAATTATTCACTGGATATAAAATACATAAAATATTAAATATGCATATAATATATATTAAAAAAATACATCCCATCGGGCACGGTGGCTCACGCCTGTAATTCCAACACTTTGGAAGGCCAAGACAGGTGAATCACAAGGTCAGCAGTTCAAGACCAGCCTGACCAATATATTGAAATCCCATCTCTACTAAAAATATAGAAATTGGCTGGGCGTGGTGGTATACACCTGTAATCCCAGCTACTTGGGAGGCTGAGGCAGGAGAATTGCTTGAACCTGGGAGGTAGAGGTTGCAGTGAGCTGAAATGGTTCCATTGCACTCAAGCCTGGGCAACAGAGTGAGACTCCATCTCAAAAAATAAGTAAACTAAATAAATAACTAAAGCTATAAGATCCATTTTAAAATGGTGGTTAGAGAGGGAATACACTTATAACCTGTATATTTATTTATAGGAGAAAATACCATCACTTTTTGAGAGTGTACAAAAATATACATTTTGAGAAATACAAACAAAAGAAAACATGGTTTTCCGAGTGTTTAAAAAACACATCTAGTCTTTTTTTTTCATTCACATTATTTCAAGACAGAAAGCAACTGAAAGTATATTCAGCTGATCTTAAAACAATCAGTTGTTTGAGATGGTACTCTTTTCCACTCTACACAAGCAATATCGTCTATATACACATATCACACTTCCATGTGGAAAAACTAAGAAATACTTCCTGCTTATGTGTGGCAGTTTTAAGCAAAATAAGTGGCATTAGCTATTTTTCGTTACTTATGGTAAGTTGCATTTATGTGAAGAATGAATTTAACAGGTCCAAAAAAGTAGTAGCAGGTCATGTGTTAGGATTTTATTGGTGAGATTTAGAATGAAAAATAATATGTTGGTATTTGTAAAGGACAAAGAAAAAGGAGAGAAAGAAAAGGATTCAAGAAACATAATACAATTGGCCACGGTAGGTGCACTTGTAGTCCCACTATTCCTGAAGTTGAGGTGAAAATACCACTTGAACCTAAGAGGTCAAGGCTACAGTGATTGGGCCACTGTACTACAGTTTGGGCAACAGAGTGAGACCAGTTTCAAAAATATATATATGTGTGATAAAAACAGCTGGACTTCTCATGTGAGAAGTCAAAGAAAAAGGAAAGATAAATTCAAGTTGATTCCTTGGTGTTTGTACTGAGCAAATAGGAAGATGATAGTGACATTTGCTTAGTTTAGATCATTGATAAAGGAACTGGACTTTGTTTTTTGGTTGGTGTGTAAGACTGTATTTTCCAGCATAACTATAGAAACATTTCTGATCCCACACCCATTTCCAGAATCTTGCAACTCCACATCTAGAAAAAGAGTCTATTTCTTCACCTGCATAGAATGCAATTTGCAATGTTCATTAAACACAGTCTTTACAGGAGACTCGCTGTTGGAAGCCAGCCATCAGTTTATATAGAAGTTAAGGCTACATAAAGGCTGTGTAGGTATTCAAACTGACAGCCCCAGTTAAAACTGCAGATGAAAGCTAACAACCAAATGACAAGACAGTGAATGCTTTCAGGTGATTCCAGATCCCAACCTTTGGAATGGTCCTAGCTGACAGCAAATGAAGCAGAAAACAACCATCACTGCCAAGCCCTGCCTCGGATGCACGTATATCAGCAAAATACGTATCATCATTCTTTAAGACACCAAGTTTTGGTGTTACTTGATTTGTGTGTTATTAAGCCATAGTAACTGGAACAGTGGATTAGTGTTTTTGTCACTATTGCATGTGTGTGTGCGCATGTGTTTTTAGAGAGAAAGGAGTTTATGCATCTGATCACAATTTCAGTTTTGAACATGGGCATGAGAGATACACAAGTTGGTTTGTCACATATGCACTAGAACACATGAGTTCAACATTTAAAGGAAAATTTTAGTACAGAAACATAAATATAAAATATGTTTGTACAGATTATAAATAAAATCTATAAAATGAGGGTTAGGAGGAAAATAGTGTAGATAAGTTAGTTTCTAAAAAGCTAAAACAATATAGAAAGTGACTGCTAAATCTTCAAAATTAATGCTTTGGTCTTCAAATGATCAGATCTCAGGTGTTAGGTATTAGCACTCAGTATACTGCATTGAGAACAACAATAAGAAAAATAGCAATCATTTATTTCGTTTACTATATGCCAAGTATAATACTATAGAACTAAATTAAACATATATACAATTTATTTTTGTCATCAGATTAAACCCATAAAAGTTTTTTTTGTTGTTGTTAGTTTTTTGAAAGTAAGTAAAAAAATCATCCCATGAAAGTTCTATAAAAAAATTATCTCATTTAAGAGATGTAGGATAATAACCAACCTATAGTCACATAATCAGTGCCTGATAAAAATCTTAGTTTTGGCTTAAGTCTGTGTGACTCCAGCTAAACTGTTTTTTCCTCTTATAAATGTTTTAATCTGCTCATATCTAGAATGATTTTCCTATGGCCTGTTTCTGTTCATTCCATAATTTTCATAGAATAAAACATAAAGTATCAAAAACACAAATGAAATACAGTTTTTTATTTTATTCATTTTATTTTATTTATTTATATTTTTTGAGACAGAGTTTCGCTCTTGTGACCCAGGCTGGAGTGCAATGGCGCGATCTCGGCTCACCGCAACCTCCGCCTCCTGGATTCAGGCAATTCTTCTACCTCAGCCTCCTGAGTAGCTGGAATTACAGGCACGTGCCACCATGCCCAGCTAATTTTTCGTATTATTTTTTTTTTTAGTAGACGCGGGGTCTCACCATGTTGACCAGGATGGTCTTGATCTCTTGACCTCGTGATCCACCCACCTCGGCCTCACAAAGTGCTGGGATTACAGGCTTGAGGAAATAGAGTATTTTACAGCCTATTGCTTGCTCAGACTATCCAGAATTTTCATTTTCTCCCAATTGCTTCATCATCTTGAAACTTGAATCTTCTAATGGCTAATTGTTTTTTTTGTTTTAATTTTGAAATAATATCTTTAGGGAAGTTCAGAATGCATAGGTAGTTTTTAAATAATAAAAACAACAAGAGCGCTTCTATCTTGACATTATATTGCATTTTTCCTCTACTGATTAAATTAAAAAATGTAATCTTACATGTTGTATATCTAAGAGTTTACCAGTGTTATAAATGATTTTAAAAATGTAGGGAAATGTACTGCTCTGAAATTGGACAATTTATGGTTCAAAACAAAAATTATAAATTTGATGTTCAAATACATCAGAAACAGTAATCCCTACTATGTTAATTTATAATAAGATTTTAAATGAAAAAAACACAAAAATTCACATTTTTTTACATAATTTCAGATAATTAAATCCCTGACCACATTAAAAGTGAGATAAACAGGGAAAGTATGACAGCGACCCGTCCCCATTTTTCTTACATGCTCCTGGTGTTCCAGTCTCACAGCCTTCTGGCCAAAAACACTTTCTCTCATAAAATCAACCAATCAGAAATGAAAGAAACGAAGCACTCTAACCACAAATATCCTGGCCATCAACCATAGGGATTTTCCAAGAGACTCTCCGCAAGTACACAAGCAAGGTAATATCATAGCTCATCCTAACCTAACTTTTGCTTCATTTTAATAGTCAAAATCACATCCCTGGGTAGAAATTTGAGATGCTAATGAAACATGCAATGTATATAGAAGAAGCACGACACAGGTCTATGACGGTACAACCAACAGACACACCCCAAATATGCAATGGTGCCACCTGGGAAAGATTCAAGGAAGCATAAAGGCCAGAATAACTTGCTTTTGGGGACCCAGCAGCGTGTCCCTTCCTGTGGTCTCTCTTTCTGCTAGAGCTGCAACCCCAATAAACTGCCCTTTTCAAGCCCATTTCTCACTCTTGATCAGTTTTATTTATGGAGGGTTGAGATCCCACCACCAATAACAGTAGACAACTCTGAAAATTCTGAGTACATCTATCTCTCTTTTCACTACTGATCCACTGGAATTGCCAAGGACTCAAGAAAAACTGTAACTGCTTTTAAAATGCAGAATCTCTTTTTTATCTTTTTCTTTCTAAACACAATTTCATATTCTAATCAGTGGTGACTTTAAGAATTTTTAGGCTTTAGCCATGTGCAAACATAACACTTACTGATGTGTTGAGGACAATCAATTTCTGCTCTTACGGTTCAATTCGTTTAAGTATTTCACCCCCCTTATAAGGAAATATCAAGGGTTAAGTATAAAATCAGCTTCACTGGAAAAGGATTCAAACTTCCTGAGTTTGACTTTAGAATTTAAGCCCAAGCCATTCAACAATTTATATTGTTCTTGAATGGCACTAAAGGGTTAAAAATTTAACTTTTACACAAGTTAAGGTCTCTGTGCCTGAAAAATATTTGGATTTCCAGTTACAGTTTTATTTAGTTCTGCATTTTACTCTTCCAAATTTTGATTTGGGAACAAGAATGCAAATACTCATGAATATGTTTAATTTACTTGTATTTTTCAAGAAAAGTATTTTTGGTAATTACTCTTTTATTCTAATATATTATTTTTATCTCTACTGATGGTTTATGTATCCTTATCATATATATAATCTTCCTTTATGTGAGATGCTAAAGTTAAGTAAAAAGAGTCATGAATGTAGTAATATTCTAGAAAAAATGCCATAGTGTTTCTCTTTTTCTATTTTGTTATAGTCACTGGGAAATGGATGTTAAATATTCTCAAAACAGATGGAAATTAAAACAGCAATGGATGTTAAATATTCTCAAAGAGAGGAGAAAAATACACAGAAATGTTTTTGCTATAGTGCTAGACTGTAGCAATATGACACTGAAATGAATATTGACAAACACATTTAAGAAACCTATTGATTTCTCTGCATGATGTCATATGATGTTATCAATGCATTTTTTTCATTAAATTATCCAAATTCGGGTTCATAGTCATAATAGCTACCATGTTATATAGAACTAGCATAAATTTGCTTAAGTAGCTATTAAAAATTATGCTTAGATATAAACAAAATATAGTCATTGCATTTGATTTTCTTGAAAAAATTGTCAATTGATAAATTCTAAGGATCTATTTAACATTTTTCAAATTTCCACTACTTATTTTACATATTCATCATAGTGTATTCTGAACCATTTAGGTAATAATAATTATCCTCATGTTTGCAATAATCCTTTCAATGTTTTCATATTACATATTATTATCTTTCTCTTGTTTTATTATTTATACACATACATAAGTAGCTTGGAGTCATGAAAAAAAAACCAGTACACCAAAAGATCACCATACAAGGAAGCTGTAAGAAGAAATAGCTCATAAAACCAATAAACAAGTTAAATTGTCTAATTCAAAAAATTAATTCCATAGAATTGGGTTCAAACAAAGCAAAACTTTTCTTGGGGAAGCTTCATAATTTCCATCTGTTTTGAAATGTCTAAACCAGCCATTTCTGAAAAGGAATGTGTGAATTTGGTTCTTAAAACTTTAGCCTGTCATTTTCAGATCCCAGTCCGTGCAAGGAGGAAGTCAACCAACAGATCCAATTAAGAGCAAAAATGACTTGACCAATTCCCCACACATGGGACCCATGTTGTGCTTTATTTCTGGCAATAATATGACTTGTAGAAGTACAACATGGTGTTAGAAATTATGGATTTTGGAGCTGGTTAAACTTGAGTTTCAGAGTCATTGCTTCAACTTTCTAATTTCATGTCTTTAAGACAAATCACTTATCCTCAGCTACCTACTCAGTCAACTACTCTTGGTACTTCATAGTGATTTGAAATAATTTCCCAGATTCCTGACACCTGGTCAGGCAGCAAATCCTCTTCCTTCTCTGCTAGGAATACCTCTTGAATTCTTCCCTTTCTATCCACTTTAATTTCCTCTGTCACTACACTAGTCAAATCTCTTGTCACTACAAGTCTAGATTGCTGCAGTAGGTCCTTAAACAGTCTCTTTCTATGTGGTAGGTTTCATCCTTGTTCCCAATTCTTCAGTCCCTCCCTGAATCACAATTATGCGGCTACACCCTTTGCCATGTGAAGTTGTATTACCACCAGAATGAGCAAAAAAAAATTTTCCCACCTCATTGATGCTTACCTTGACCAAAGAAAGGTGAAAGGAAGTGACAATAACTACCTCTCTATTGAGGCATTACGAGTCGGCAGGTGTTTTTTCTTGTACTTATGTCATTGCCATGAGAAAAGAAAAAATGTCCCTTGCAAACCCTGGTCCCTGGATGAGACACTTGTAGAGCATATCTGAACCCAACCTGTAGTCAATAGCAAGCCCAGAAGATTTGCAAGCAAAAAACAAGCTGCCTCAGCTGACCTACAAAACTATGAAAGAGAAGTTATAAATGTTTATTGTTTTGAGCCACTGATATTTTGAGGTTCCGTGTTATATAACAAAAACTAATAGTCTGCCTTTAGGCTTTCTTTCCTCTGATAGAATGCACCCCTGCCAGTTTTAACCTCTTGTAATACTACTCGAACTCTCACTTTAACTGCTCAAGTGTTTTATTGCTCCCAATCACCTAATGAAAAATCCAAACGTTTTGACCTGATCGTTCACAACCAAGCTACGACTTACCTTTCAGGACTTATGTTAAAATACACCTAAAATTGAACCTATTCATTTTAGCACAAAGATGCATTTATTTTCCAAAAGCATTTGTCATCAGTTTTGCAGTTACCCTATAGTTCATTACTAAATTCCTTTCTTAAAGCTCCTTCTTTATCCTTTCCTTTGAGTAATAAATATTGCAAAGTTTAAAATATATTTATGAAAGTTGCTGCAAAACATCAAAGATAATTTGTAACTTTGTCGTAGACTTAGGCTGTTGATGCCTGTATAAGAATTAACATGTTACTCACTGCCTCTTTCTCCTGAAATCTTGTAAGCTGCAAATGCTGAGTGACTTTTTAGATCCTTTAAAGAGCTTCCACACACATCACATATTTAGGCTGCTCCAGGAAGATGCCAATCCCTTAACTGTGTTCACCAAGTTACCTAAATGTTTAAAATGCTCTAATATGGCTGTACTTCTGGAGTGAAAACAGAAATAACACAGAAGATGAAGACTGTATATTTAATCTTAGTCCAGAAAATAATTTAGCGTAGCATTTTCTGTTTCAACTTATAAATCTAAATATTTTTATTTTTGTTGTTTCTTAGTGTTTGGATCCATTCTTGAGACTCTCAGATCATTCAGCACTTACTGTAAATCTTTTTTTTTAATTATTATACTTTAAGTTCTGGGGTACATGTGCAGAATGTGAAGATTTGTTACATAGGTATACATGTACCATGGTGGTTTGCTGCATTCATTGGTATTTCTCCTAATGCTATTCCTCCTCTATCCACCTACACCCTGCTATTTCTCACCTAGCGCCCCAGCCCCCAAAAGGCCCCAGTGTGTGATGTTCCCTTACCTTTGCCCATGTGTTCTCATTGTTCAACACCCACTCATCAGTGAGAACATGCAGTGTTTGGTTTTCTGTTCTTGTGTGAGTTTACTGAGAATGATGGTTTCCAGCTTTATTCATGTCGCTGTGGAAGACAGGGTGGCAATTCCTGAAGGATTTAGAAATAGAAATACCATTTGACCCAGCAATCCCATTACTGGGAATATACTCAAAGGATTATAAATCATTCTATTATAAAGACATATGCACATGTATGTTTATTCCAGTACTGTTCACAATAGCAAACTTGGAACTTACTGCAAATCTTAATCGTTTTCTTCTAAACCTCAAAGACCTACCCAAATGCCCCAGTCATGAATATGCTCTCCTGTAAGATTTCCTCCCTTATTAGAATAATTCCTTTCATAGTCTACCTTTTATACAAATTTGCTGTTTATATATCATAGTCTCCCAGCTAGACATTAACCTTTAAGAAGTCAACCTAGACCTTTGTAACTTGAAAATTTAATTGAAATCCTACATATTGTTAGCAGAAGAGTAAAAAAGAAAGAACACAGTATTTGTACCCATGAAGACCTGAGGGCAAAAATGTGACTTTACCAATCACCAGCTGTGATAGTGCTATTTATTTAACTCTTCAAATTATAGGTTAACCTAATTAAAAAAGAATGGGAAATAGGGACGATGTCTGTGAAGGTATTAATAACCTAAGAAATTTGGGAGGGAGCATTTTCTTTAGCAACTAATAGTACTTCACTTACCTCAAACTTTAAAATGTATAAAGGTTTTCACATGCATCTGGTTTATTCTGAAAGCCCCAACATCTACCCAGTTGCTCCAATTTATAATTCAGATCTATTATGTGTATTACTTTTTGAACTGCTTTTCACTGCTTTTCAATGGCAGATTTTAGTTTCCCACGGCTGTCTCTACAAGCCCAATCAAACATCAAAGAACTCAGATCCAACTGGACTGTCCCTAGAAATGTAGAACAGATAACCTAGCATCACAGCACAGAGCTTTGCTATGTATCTTCCAGACGTAGAGAGTGAAATATATTCTAAATTGGAAGTAAGATTGAAAGGGAAATGAGCACACCATTTTTGTTTGATTTTAATTTAGATGTTCTTTCCCAGTACAGATTAGAATTGACAAAAGTTATGTTTTATCTAACTAGGTAACAGCCTGAAAGTCCAATTTAAAGATGGCTGTTTTAAGAAAGCTCTGTTAAATTTCAAAACTCTGAAATTCATAGTGTGATGTCACAGTGGAGGTTTGATAGCTCAGACTGCCTGCTAGGCACTCAATAAATATATGACAACAATTGATTAAACTACAGATGTGGTTAAGTGATTCAGCACCATACACCTCATATGCCATATCTATAACAAACAGCTGTTTTTTTACTTTCTCAAAAGTCACCAAATTTAGCATCAATATGATGACCATAGAATATATGTCATTTTCTGGAAATTTGATGTTAGGTTTTTAGGTTGAAAATGAAGTCTGACTAGCAGACTCTGATCCAACTTTTTAACTTTCCCCAAGATGCCTGTAAGTGGAAAGGAGAAAATAATTTTCTATAATGATGTCAAAACCAAATCACTAAGCTCGCTGCCAAAATTAAAGAGGAACTTAAAGTAATCGAAGCCATAGAGCTTCATTGGCAAATTAAATTAAACCACATTTGTAGCTCTATCAAGTGAAACAAAACAAGATTGCTGTTTCTCAGAAGTAGGTAGGCAGGAAGTGGCTGCAGTCTGCAGTTAATTTCTTGATCAGAAGGCAGCAGAACTGTAATCATCCGTGTAGACGTATTTTGGTGTTGGCCGGAATACCTCATAACCGTTTCCTATTAGCAGAATCTTACTTTCTATATTTATTTGGAAGCTTTCATCCTCAGTCAACACTATAAATTATAGAACACAGTGCCTCCTGGGCAGCATAGTCCCCCAAAAGTAAAGCTCTAGAAAGAGGATAAAAGGAAAAGAAAAGAAACAAAAGGAAACAAAGGCTATTTATTTGGGGGATTTTCATTTTCCATGTATTTGGTTAGTTTGAATCAACTAATGTGAAAAGATCAGAAAAGACATAGCCTCTGTCAATGAACATCAAATGAAATGTCTGCATGTTATATAAGCTGGGAACTGTCCTAGTATTTCTGTAATATAGCTTGCCTTCTAGTGGTAGCAATAAAATGATGAACTTACCAAAACCATAAAGAACAGTAAGCAAAACTATGAGTCACATGCATGCTTCCTGAGTGCAAATGTGAATTCTAAACAAAAATAATTTAAGAATAAACAAATCTGGGGACACTGAAAAACACATACAGCATAGAGTAAAAATAACATCATCCAGAAACTCAACAGAAAAGTTTTTGTATCAGGATGAAATGTTGTAGTGTAACCTTAACAAATGTTAGAAAACTTTAAAAACTGGCCTCAATATGTTATAAGGAGATATGACCGCTTTGAAATAGAAGCAAAAAGCAGGAAGAATTATACACAAAGGCAAGACAACATATGAGATTCAAAGGCAAGACTCTAAACTTAAAAGATAGCACTTTGTCTTGAGGAAGTATGAAAGCCAAATCTTAAAATACCAGTGAAGCAGTAAGGAAATTATTGACAAAAAATCATCATCAAAGATCTGACGGAGAAAACACAGAAGAAATGAAAAACAAGAAAGATTTTGAAAGAAATTATGAGAACTATGAAAGACAGAGAATGGAAATCTGATATAAAAATATGTATTTATAAGGAATGAGCCAAAAATATTGGATGGAAGAAAATTTCAAGATAGATATAATTAGAAAGGGTTCTGCCAACACTTAAGATATTTAAATCTGAAACAGAGGGTCACTCCAAACCTAACTATGAGGAAAGTCTGGATAACCTGTAATCCTTTTTTAGCTCATTGGGGAACTGAGATTGCAAGGTAATAAGGAAAACCTAATTCCAAAGGGTGACAAACCCTTCCATGGTCTAAAGTCATTGTATAGAATACACGGTACTCCCATATAAAAGAGTTTGATTCCATTTTGCAGCCCTTTTCTAGAGGCCTCCACCAGGTATTAATGAGAAAGTTGGGAGGGCAAGAAAACTGGATGATTTCCTTTTGTGACACTGGCTTTCAGGGCCTGCCAAGGTTTGAGAATGGAATGGTCATACCTAGAGAAGGACATCAATGGTTCAGGCTGCCCATAAATGCAAGTTGGTGATAAGCTGCTGCCCAGGGACAGGGTAGAAACCTCTCATACCACTTTCTGAAACAAAACAAAAGCAAACTGCTTTTAGAGGAGGGGAAAATTATCCACTCTTTTCGGGAACCTAATGGTACTTTGACAGAAAAAGTTGACTGTAGCAGTGGGAGGGGAAGGAAATCCTCCCTTTCCCAGGCCCAAGGCAAAGACTACCTTCCACTGATGTGAGTGGGGGAAGATAATGCTATCTGCAGGTTGAAATAAGAGTGAATATTCTTTCACCTTTGGTTACAGACAAAGGTTGGATGCCTCTGAGAGAGCAATAGAAAACCTGTCACTTCCCCCCAGTTCCACCCTGAAATAACAATCCAAAGCCATCTCCTACTGGGGCAAGCAGAAAATCTGCTTGGGCCCCAGAACCCAACATGGATAAAACAAAAAAGCCATTGCTACTGGAGCAAAGGCAGGGAATTCACTCGGAGCCACTACTTTTCTCTAGCACAAGGGAGAGTTTGGGTGCCATGGGTGGAGAACTGAGAAACACACCTGCTATATTGACCCTGCAATATATATGAGAGAGTTTGTCTGCCATGAGGAAAGGACCAAAAATTACGAGATGCCTCCCTCCTGATTGTCAGGCACATGAGACCTGCTTAAAACCATCAGGAGCAGCAGAAAAGAGAAACACACCTGACCCCTAAACAAGCCTTGCATCATATAATAAGCAACAGCAATCTGCCACTTCTGAAGAGCCAGGAGCACATAGTGAGAATTCTGTGTACACAGGTGTGCAGGATTTGCTGAAAGCAGAGGATGGAGCACAGAGTAAACCACCTCTCACTCCCATGTCCACTCTTATGGGTTAGATTGTATCTGACCAAAACTAAATTGTTGAAACCCTACCCCAATTACCTCAGAAAATGACATTAGAAAATAGGGTTGTTACAGATATATTTAGTTATGGTAAGGTGATATAAAACCTTAGCAAGAGCTCCTAACCAATATAACTAATAACTTTACGAAAAGAAGAAATTTGAAGATGTACCTACAAGGAAAGACCACCATGTAAATATTAGAGTTATGTTGCCATAAGCCAAGGAACTATCAGAAGCTAAGAAACAGAACTGGAACAAATCCTTCCCTAGTGCTTTCAGAGGGAACATGGCAGGCTTCTAGCCTCCAGAACTTTGAGACAATAAAATTCTGTTATATGAGTCATTCTATTTGTGGTACTATTTTCCATCAGTCCCAGGAAACTAATACACCCACACCAAGGAGAAACCAGCAGTAGCCACTACTGGAGGAATTTGAATTTCACGGTACCCTAAGGGTAGGTATATATACCAAGAACAAAACCCCAACCCAGCTCAACTGCTGACTAGTTTAACACAACCAACCACAGTAATGGCCTGAGAAGAAGGGCCGCACCCTTGCCAGTCATAAATCTTTTTACCCCACATTCTACTTTCATTTTACACATATCAGCCACTTTTCAATTAAGTATTATGAGACACATAAATGAAACAAAGAGTATCAATTTTTAAGAAATCAAACCATCTACAGAACCCTATGAGAGATAGCCCAGGTGTTCAAACTATGAAACAAGGACTATAAGATAACTATGATTAACACTCAAATAATCTATAGAAAAAAAGTGAAAGAAAAATCCCTTAATATGTGGGGAATTTCAGCAAAGAAACAGAAACTATTAAAAAATAAGTAAGATTGGGCATGGTGAGTAATCTGCCTCATAACTGTAATCCCAGCACTTCGGGAGGCTGAGGTGGGAGGATCACTTGAATCCAGTAGTTCAAGACCTGCTAGGGCAATATAGCAAGACCTTTTCTCTGCAAGTCATAAAAAATAAAATAATTCAAATGGAAATGTTAAGAAAAATCAGAGATGATAAATGTATTAACAGGTTGATTATAAATCTCAGCATAGCAGTGCAAAGAATTAGTGAACTTGAGTTAGATTAATAGAAATTATTCAAACTGAAATACAGTGTTGTATTGGTTAGAGACAGAGATATGTTCTGAGAAATGCATCATTAGGCAGTTTTGTCATTGTGAGGTCATAGAGTTCACTTGCCCAAACCTACATGGAATAGCCTACTACACACCTAGGAAGTATGGTATAACTTACTGCTCCAAGGCTTCATACCTGTACATCAGGGGACAGTAATGGACACTGTAAGGAACTGTGACACAATGGTATTTATATAACCAAATATATCTAAATATAGAAAAATTATGGTAAAAATACACTATTATAATTTTTTGGGACCACCGTCATACACATGCTTTGTTGTTGGCCAAACTGTCATTCTGCAGTGCATGACTGTACAAATAAAAATAGAAACAATCAACAACAGAAGAAAATAAAAAAATAAAAATAAAGAAGAGCGGAAGAGTTAAACGTGTGAGAATATCAAACGGTCTAAAATATATGTGACCAGAATGCTGGAAAGACACAAAACCGGAGTAGGAGAAACTTATGAAGAGATAATGGCTGTCTGTTTCCTCAATTAGAAAGTGATCACTTGCTGTACCAGCTAATTGGGAGAGAGGCAGGAGGACAGCTTGAGGCCTGAGGTTGGAGTCTACAATGAGCTGTGATGACGCCACTGCACTCAAGCCTGGGTAGCAATGTGAGAGCC
>CM052650.1:54597283-54622901 GCA_028533165.1 Leontopithecus rosalia | reverse complement strand
GGGAGGGGAGGAGAGGGGAGGGGAAGAAGACGTTCCCAGTAACATGAGTATACATATTCTTTTCAAGTGTACATAACACATTCACCAATACAGACAATAGCCTGGAACATAAAACAAATCTCAATTCATGTCAAAGGGCTAAATCTTACAAAGTATGTTTTGTGACCCCAGTGGGATTAAACTAGAACTCAACACCATAAAGATAACTAAAATTACTAAATAATTGGAAATTAATCAATATACTTTCAAATAATTTATGAGGCAAAGAACAAATTAAAAAGTAATTTAGAAAATATTTTGAACTACATTTAACTCAAAGAAAACCCTGGATACCAAAATTTGTGAGACATAGCAGATATTCAAAGGAACTTTATCCATTAAATATCTATGTTGGAAACTTAGGTCTCAAATCAGTAATCTAAGCTTCCACTTTACAAAGAAAAAAGGATACAAAGATGAAAACAGACAGAAGGAAATATATAAAGATAAGAGAAAATAGAAATTGAATATATATATATATACACACACACACACACACACACATATGAAGATTAATAAAACCAAAGGTGATTCTTTTAATAGAGCAAAGTAATTGATAAATCCTTAGACAAACTGATAAAAAAATTACTATTCAAATAATTCAAAATATCGGGAATAAAAAAGGAGATATCCCAATTGCTTACACAGACAATCAAGGGAAAATATGAAAATGTTAACAGCTTAGGTAATATGTTCAGATACTTTAATTAACACAAACAAATAATGCCCACTGAGTAAGAAATAAAAAATCTTAATATAGCTGTGTCTATTAAAGAAATTACATTTTTAGTTTAAAACAGAACCTTCTCATAAAGACATAATTTTAAAAACAATATTCTAAACTTCCCTAAACTTTTTAAGTATACAGATTTAAAACACAATTCATGCTTCTTCTTAAATTACATAAAAGGGCTACAACTACATAAGACAAAAAAATTGTAATTGCAATTTAAAGAACAAAAGAGACAGGTACATAAAAATGGTTACCTAAAAGCAAAATCTAGATAATCCCAATGCTTGTCATCTGCAATATTAAATATTAGGCATACATGAAACAACTTATATAGAATTTTAGAAATAAAATTAGCTTGTGGCTTAAGAATTTTATACAGCACAACAGCAGAGATTGCTAGTTACATTCTAATACATTTTTTTCCTTCTTCTATAGTGTGGTAGATAGTAAAAGTATCCTCACATATTTATCCTCTTTATAGCCTTGCCTTTCACCATATAACTTACTAGTGTCCTCCCTTTCTTATTCTGGTTGACCACGTAACTTATCCAGTCTATCGTTGATGAGCCTGTAGTTTGATTCCATGTATTTGCTATTGTGATTAGTGCTGCAACGAACATATGCACATGTATATCTTTGTAACAGACTGATTTATAATCATTTGGGTATATACCCAGTAATGGGATTGCTGAGTCACATGATGATTCTGGTTCTATATCTTTGAGGAATTACCATTCTGCAGCCATAAAAAGGAACAAGATCATGTTCTTTTCTGGTGTATGGTTAGAGCTGGAAGCCATTATCTTCAGCAAAGTAACGCAGGAACAGAAAACCAAACATGGCATGTTCTCACTTATAAGTGGGAACTCAACAATGAAAATACATGGACACAGGGAGGGGAAAAACACACCCTGGGGCCTGCTGGGGGTAGGGCAGAGGGAGGGAGAACATCAGGAAAAAGAGCTAAGGCATTCTGGGCCTAATACCTAGGTGATGGATTGATAGGTGCAAGCAAACCACCATGGCATACGTTTACCTAAGTAACAAACCTACACATCCCAGAACTTAATAATAATAAAAACATTTTAGCACACTGTCTCAAAGAATAGTATCCTAAAGAATAGTGAACATTGCTTTTTGGATTATGGAATGGACTCAAACCAGATAGAGAATCCCACAATATTTTTGAAGAAGCTATAAAGGCAAAAGCATCGGGAGCCTGGACTAAAAAAAAACTGAGACTATTAAAAATATAAAAACACACTTGGACTCCCAACTTGCTAAGAGCAGATGGCAGGCTCAGAAACCTACTCAAATGCCGAGAGCAATGTCTTTAAAAGTAGCCAAGGAGAGTGATGAAAAAAGGAATGTATGAAAGGGGATAACCAAGAGCAATGGAGCGAGATGAACTGAGAAGTCAACCACAGGAATCAGAAGCAGAGACTAATTTGTCATGGTTTAAACAAGAGATATCATGTGTTGATTACATGATGTAGCAAAGTATTGTGATAATAAGTAACAAGAGCTTTAAAAATGATTATACACTTTTATCCAATAATTGTTTTATATGTTTCCTAAGCTAATAGCCAATAAAAAATGAATTATATGCAAAATTTTAAAGGAAACAGTTCTAAAATTCTAAAATGTTTAAATTTACACATCACCTATAGAATTAAATATTATTCACTTAAAATTATTATTAATATTAAATGGTAAATATGCTTATAATGCAATATTAAATGATAAAACCAAGAAGAAAGAAAATTCCTTATGTGGTATGACTATTTATTCTTTTAAGAATATTGTAATATAAAAATTTAGAAGACCAGAAAGAAACATGCATGTAGTTACACTGAGTAGTTATCTTTACCATGCCCGTGTGTACTGGAAAGATCCCTACACCTGCTTGCTATTCCTAACTGACTCATAATGTGCCATGGCATTTTGCTTTAAATTCAGTTCTTTAATGTGTCAGAAACAATTATTTTTTTAAAAAACTTTATTTTCACCTATACATGTTGTGAATGCCTAGAAAAAAAAATAATTTCAGTATGTCAAATATTTAATCTGATAAGAAAGAATTTTAGCTTAACTAGTAACCCATTATTTTTAATTTCATGGATAAAGTTGGTTGTTTTGTTGTGGTGGTAATTATTTTGTTTTGTTTCTAAAAGTCATCATTAAAAAGATAGAGAGAACCAGCTGGGCACAGTGGCTTGCTCCTGTAATCCCAGTACTTTGGGAAGCTGAGGTGGGCAGATCATGAGGTCAAGAGATCAAGACCATCCTGGCCAACACGGTGAAACTCCGTCTCTACTAAAATACAAAAATTAGCTGGGCATGGTGGCGCATGGCTGTAGTCCCATCTACTTGGGAGGCTGAGGCAGGAGAATTGCTTGAACCCAAGAGGCGGGGGTTGCAGTGAGCTGAGATCGCGCTGCTGCACTCCAGCCTGGCGCCTAGCAATGAAGCAAGACTCTGTCTCAAAAAGAAATGAAGGAGAGATCCTTTCCCACTGGAAAAAATAGAAGGTGTGGTTTGCTTTTGTGTTAGACAATGAGAAGACAACCAACTGCCTTTTGTAAATGGAAAAGGAGTTCTATAGAGTAACTCATTTGTGATTATATACTCTAAAAATTATTAAAAGTTCATAAGTTTTACATTTAAAGACTGAAATGGAGAAGTAGACTTTTAAAGGTAATTAAAAGAGGGTCAATTTTTGTTTAAGATTAACATGAAAGGAACAACAAAAAGAAATAATGAAGTACTGGGGAAAAAAAGAACAGAATAAACATGGGAAGAAAATTAAATCCCAACAAGGGTAAACACAAGATCGATCAAATTTTGTAAAAGCTAGGACAAAATTAAAATGAGAAGCATATGGTAACTTCATAAAAGTTTCGTTTATTAAACTCTTAGCAACTTTCATCACAGTTGGGAAAAAACTCATTTTTTTTTCTTCTTTTTCAACTTTTAGTTTGTAAAGAAACATGTGCACATTATTACAAAAGTATATTGTGTAATGCTGGGATTTGGAGTATAATTGAACCTGTCACCTAGGAAGTGAGCATAATATACAATAGATAGTTTTCCAACCCTTGCTTCCCTCTCATCTTTTGTACTCCCCATTGTCTGTCATTCCCATGTTTTTAACCATATATAGCCAATGTTTAGCTTCCACTTGTGAGAACATGTAGTACTTAGTTTTCTGTTTCTGCATTATTCACTTAGAATGATGGGCTCCAGACACATCCACGTTGCTACAAAGGACATTATTTATTTATTTGTTTGTTTGTTTATTTATTTATTTGGATGCATGGTTTCGATGGTGTATATTTACCGCATTTTCTTTATCCAATACACCATTGACAGGAAACTGGGTTAGCTCCATGTCTTTGCTATTGTGAATAGTACTGCAGTGAACACACAAGTGCCTATGTCTTTTTGGTACAATGATTTTTTTTTCCCTTTGGGTATATAACTAGTGATGAGATTGCTGGATCAAGTGGTAATTTTAAGGTATTTGAGAAATCTCCATACTGGTCTCCACAGTGGCCAAACAAATTTGTATTTGTACCAGCAGCATATAAGCATTCCCTTTACTCTGCAGCCCTGACACCATCTGTTATTTTTTGACTTTTTAATAATAGCCATACTGACAGGAATAAAACGGTATCTCATTTTAGTTTTGATTTGCATTTCTATGAAGATTAATGATGTTGAGAATTTTTTCATATTATTTTTGGCCACTTGCATATATTCTTTTGAGAAGTACCTGTTTATATCATTTGTCAACTTTTTAATAGGGTTGATTTTTACCACTTGATTTAAGTTCTTTATAGACTCTAGATATTAGACCTTTGTCAGCTGGGGTGCAAAGTTTGCAAATATTTTCTCCCATTCTGTAGATTGTCTGTTTATTCCATTGACAGTCTATTGCAGAAGCCCTTTAGTTTAATTAGGTCCCACTTGTCAATTTTAGTTTTTGTTGCAATTGCTTTTTAGGACTTAGCCATAAATTCTTTGCTAAAGTCAATGTTCAAATAGAATCTAGGTTGATTATTTCCTAGATTCTCTTCTTGGGTTTTTATAGTTTGAGATTTTGTAATTAAGCCTTTAACTCGTCTTCAGTTAATTTTTGTATATTATGATAAGCATGGGTTCAGTCTCATTGTTTTGCATATGGATAGCCAGTAATCCCAGCTAAAAGGGAGCCCTTTTCGCATGACTTATTTTTGTCAACTTTGTTGAAGACCAGATGGTTGTAGGTGTCTGCCTATATTTCTAGGTTCTCTATTCTATTTCCTTGGTCTATATGTCTGTTTTTATACCAGTGTTTGTTTTGGATAGGGTAGCCTTGTTTGAAGTCAAGCAATGTAATTTCTTTTTTTGTTTGTTTGTTTGTTTAGGATTGCTTTGATCATTAGGGGTTTTTTTGATTCCATATAAATTTTAGAATAATATGCTTTTGGATTATGTGAAGAACTACATTGGTAGTTTGATAGAAATAGCACTGAATCTGCAAATTGCTTTAGGCAATATGGCCATTTTAACAATATTGATTCTTCCAATACACCAATACATGAGTATGGAATGTTCTTTCATTTCTTTGTGTCATCTATTATTTATTTCAGCAGTGTTTTATACTTCTCCATGTAGAGATCTTTCACTTCCCTGGTTACGTGTATTCCTAGGTATTTCATTCTTTTACTAAGAATAAATATTGTAAGTGATATTGCATCCTTGATTTGTCACTTAGCTTGAATATTATTGGTGTATAGAAATGCTACTGATTTTTGTACTTTGATTTTGTATCCTTAAATTTTACTGAATTGATTTATGAGTTCAGGGAGCCTTTTGGTGAAGTATTTAAAGTTTCCTAGGAATAGAAAACATACTGTTGGCACAGAGAGATAGTTTGACTTCTTTTTTTCCTATTTGGATGTCTTTTATTTCTTTCTCTTGCCTAATTGCTTTACTAGGACTTACAGTATTATGTTGAATAGGAGCAGTGAGAGTGGGCATCATTCTCTTGTTCCAGTTCTTAAGGAAATACTTTCAGCTTTTGCCCATTCGGTATGATGTTGGTTGCAGAGGAAATGAAAAAATTCCTGGAAATACAGAATCTTCCAAAACTGAACAGGAAGAAACAGAAAACTTGAACAGACCAATAATGAGTTCTGAAATTGAATCAGTAATAACTTCCAACCAAGAAAATCCTTGGACTGGATGGATTCACCACCAAATTCTAGCAGACTCAAGGAGAACTGGCAGTAATTGTACTGAAAGTAGTTCATAAAACAGAGGAGAAAAGACTCCTCCCTAACTCATTCTATGAAGCCATTGTCATCCTGAAACCAAAATCTGGCAAAGACACAGCAAGAACAAAAACTACAGACCAATAACCCTGATGATGCACATAGATGCCTAAATACTCATAACATATCGGCAAACCAAATGCAGCAGCACGTCAAAAAGTTAATTCATCATAATCAAGTATGCATAATTCTGGGATGCAAGACTGGTTCAACATACGCAAATCAATATAAGTGATTTACCACATAAACAGAATTAAAAACCCAAAAAATAAGATCATCTCAATAGACACATAAAAAAGATTTTGGTAAAATCCAACATCCTTTCATGATAAATAATTCTCAATAAACTAGAAATTAAAAAGAATATCTGAAAATAATAATAAATCTTTTTTTCAAAACACTCTGAACTCTTGGCTCTCATGAAATTCAACCTCCAAGCTTCTTTCTACCTCTCTCTAAGACAGTACTTTGTCACCCTTCTTCTGCTTGCTCTTACTCCATTAAATGTGGAGATTGCTCAGCCTTTTATTTTCTCAATCAATGTTGTTTTCCTGAGAAATATCCTCAACTCCATTGGTTTGAATTATGATGTGTTTATGTCTATGAATCACACATATATCATCCTCTGTCTAGTCCTCATATCTGTATTATTGAACTGTGGAAACAATAATCTTCAGTCAAATGTGTCTGTGGTAGCAAAACGCAGTACATCTATAATTAAATGCAAGATTTTTTGCCTTTTATTTAGTTTCTTCTCTCTCAGTTTAGGCCTCCATATATACATGCCAGGGTTTATAGGAACAATGACACTCAAGCTTACATTATCAGCTATCATTGCAATTATTGACCAATTCTTTCCAACTATTCCTCTGGAAAATTTCTTAATCTATCTACTTCTTTTCACCTTTATTATACAACATTGGTCCCACCATATCTCCAAGCCTCTGAATTTACCTCCTATTTAATTATGTTACATCAGTTCCTCACATGGAATTCAAAATTACCTTTCTGCTTTAAAAGAAAATCAATAAAGCCCTAGGAAATATTCCAGGTGTTCCAGCATAGAATAAAATAATTTCATTTGGGATAACATTTGAAACCTTTAATATGGTATACGAGGGCTTTCATAGTGGCTTATACTTTAAGACTGTCTCTTGTGACTACTCTCATACTCTCTTCTCTTGACACTCCAGCCATTTCCATTTCTGAAACTTTCAGAGTCTGACCAGCAGACTCTGTCTGAGCAATGGATGACAGAAGTACACAGACACAGGTATTTTTCCTGTGTGCATACAGCCAGAGGACCCATGACTCAAAGACCCCAAAGACAATGGAGTCCAGCCATGGAGCCCCAATATGTCAGAGATATTCCTCATTTATTTAGTACAGATCAAATGACAAAGGTCTCAAGCAAACACAATAGTAGGTAATTAACATTGCTGAACCCTTAAGTAAAGAGCATTTCTGCATGTTGTTTATCTAAACAGCTTGTTTACTGATGTTGTTCTAAGGTCAGTCTTAGAACAACATCAGTAAACAAGCTATTTATCTAAATAAAGACTGACCTTAGAACAACATCAGTAAACAAGCTATTTAGATAAACTCTCTTACATTCCTTTGTACCTACTCCTCATCTAATTGTCTCTGGGTAAGGATAGCTGCCTTTGGCTCATTTCTTCCCGAAGCTTTGCAAAACCTCTTAGCATTCCAAGAAGGTTTACATCTTTCTCTAAATTTTTCCACCACCCTGAATGATCTCCTACATCTCCCCCTTTTCTGTTTTTTGCAGCAGGTTTTGTTGATTGAACAGTACAGATGTGCACAGTAACATGTTTGTTAGGTGCAGCAGTTATAAGTCATCTTCTAGCTTTGAATCCTAGAATTGGTAAATAACATAAGACAAACATGAGTACAGTCAGTAACATTCTTTTCCAATCAATGAGTGACATGTAGTGTTACTTGCACCTCAGTCCAATGTGTGACATTACTGAGGAACCCCACTGGAGGTATGGTAACTCCTCCTAGCCAAGCAGTCAGGTCATTAGAGTCTGGAAAGGGAGTGTCTGCCTAAGTGACAGGTGGAAAAAAGTCAGATTTAGAAGATGGGCTCAATAGTGTGTATAAGGTACAAGTTGCAGGCAGAGTGAAAAAATAAAAATGGAACAAATTATCTGGAGTGAATGGTGTTTGTGTTTGGAGCAGGATTGGCCCAGTCCCTTGAATTGCTTTCTTCAGTATACCCCAGGTAATGTCCAGGGCTTGCATTGTCTGAGGAAGCCACATTGTCCTCATTGTCCTGTGGGTCCTGCAGGGTTATTTTCTTCATCTCTGGTACTAGGTTGGATCATAGCCATGCCATGGTATGGTTTGACGCATTGTTCTGGAAACCAAAGGGAGCCTGAGAGGGTGTGAACACAAATATATACTCTTCTCAATGTTAACAAATCATTTAGACCATACCATTCATAACTAATTACATGCTTCCATAAAACTGAGTGTTTTATGTCTTGAGAAGATTCAGCAAAATGCTTTTCTAAAGCTGATTGAATCAGAGTGCTATTTGAAGATCTAGAATAGGGGCAATACTGCTTCAAATTGCTTTTTACTCAAAGGAATTCTTACATCAGGATTATAACCTAGCAACTGATTGCATTGTCTGCAACCTGTTTAGATCACTTTACTAACTAGTTGGATATAGGGAGATAGCATTTTAGTCCCATTATGTGAGTCAAAATCCTATTTTAGGAAGTACAGTCCTGGGGCCATTTGTCCTTTTAATCCTATTGGGGAATGGTTAGTGGGAAAAATAAACAACTGAACTAAAAATCCCGTGTCTAAGTGATCTAATTGCCTTTGACAGATAGCCTGCTCTATTTCTTCAATTTTCATTTTTGCTTCAGGGGTTAAACAACTGGGAGAATCCAGGGCACCATTGCTTTTCAAGATAGAAAACTGGTTTTACAACTTATTAGTAGTTATGCCTAAGGTGGGGCAAAGTCAGTTAATATCACCTAGTAATTTTTGATAATCATTTAAGGTATGTAAGTTACTAGTATTTAATGTAAACTTTGGAGGCCTTACTTATTGGAAAGTTAGTATCTATCCAGCATATTTCCAAGTAGAGGATATTTTTACTTTATCAGGTGCTATGATTAAACCTCTTAACTGTGTATTCCTTTGGACAGAGGCTCATAAACTTAAAAGTACTGGCTCTATTAGGGCTGCCAGTAAAATATTATCTATAAAATTAACAATCTTGCAATTAGAATATTCTTTTCTACTAGGGAGCAAAGCCTGATTTATATAACACTGACACATGGTAGGACTGTTTGGCATTCCTTGAGGAAGTACTTTCCAATGAAATTGGTGAGCTGGCTTTCATTATTGATAGCTGGTACTGTAAACGCAAATTTTTCTCTGTCCTGTTCTGCAAGGAAAATAGGATAAAAGCATTATTTTAGGTCAATAACAATTATAGGCCAATCTTGAGGAACTGGCATAAGGGAGGGGTTTCCCTGCTGAAGAGGTCCTATGGGCTACAAATTAGCATCAATATCCCTTAAGACATGCCAAAGTCTTCATTTGCCAGACTTTTTGGGAATGACGAAAATGGAAGAATTCCAAGGACTATTTGATAGTTCTATATTGCTGGCTTTTAATTGCTCCTCAACTAATTTATGGTCTCACTGTAACTTCTCTCCCTTTAAAGGTCACTGTTCTACCCAAATAGGATTTTTAGAGAGCCACATCAGGAGTAGGGGAGGAATAACAGTGATCATTGTTAGAAAAGTATCTGCTGTTCACATAATTCATCAAATTCTTCTATCCAGAAATGGTAATGACTTGTGTCTAAAGTTGTTTTAGCTAGCACTGAGCAGTCCCATGGGCTCATATGGAAGTTCTCTGCTACCACCTCAATTAATCCTTTCATAAATGGGCTAGCGGCTCCATTTTCTCTAATGTCTTTTCTCATCTCTTTATAAGCATCAAAATTAATGAGTTTATATACTCGATGGCCCTATTGATCTTGCATTACCTGGTAGGCCAACAGCTCCTCTTCTAATGCCACTTGCCTAAGACAGGGTCCCATAGCTGTAGTGTATCCCTTGCCTTTTTTTGAATTTATTGGGAGAGGGGGCTCAGGCAAAATCTTCATTTCCTCTTTAATATTTTTAACTAGTAATTGCTGGGCTGAGGGAGAGGGAGGAGGCAGTAAAGAAGGTAATGGTTCCGTCTCTCTTGCCTTTTTAGGGTCTTCTGTGTATAGTGGGGCAAGAGCAGCCCTAACTAAGGCCCATAACATTAAAGATGTTACTGGGACCCATTACCCTTGCACATGATGCTGTTTAAGATTTATCCTCACTTGTTCCCAGGGTTCTATGTCTAACATACCTTCTTTCAGGAACCATGGGTTGTGGGAAACAACAGTTTGCATTAGGTTCCTTAATTGAGCCTGTGAAACCATGGCTCTGTTAGCTTTAAGCAGCTTTTTCTATACTTTTATATACTGTTTCTGTGGTGCTGATAGCTATTGTCCCATTATGAAACCCTAGCCTGGACAATTCCCTGGAGCATGGAAATCCTAAGTGGGCACCTATGACTTACTGACTTGCTGACTGTGCAGTCTCTTAACCTTAATTTTCAAGGGTTCCATTATGATTAGTGATCCATTGCAGTGATCCTCACACAGAGCCATCAGCTGCCAAGTCTGACTGGCAGACTCTGTCTGAGCAATGGATGACAGAAGTATGCAGATGCAGTTGTTCCTCCTGTGGGAGCATGGCCATGGGACCCCATGGCTCACAGACCCCGAAGAGACTGGAATCCATCCGTGGAGTCTGGATATGTGGAGACACTTTGCATTTATTTAGTACAGATTAAATGACAAAGGTCTTGAGCAAACACCATTAGTGGGTAATTAACATTGCTGACCCCCCAAGTAGAGAGCAGTCTGTGTACACATGATCAAAGGTCAGTCTTAGGACAACAGGAATAAAGACATTTGATATAATCACAAGAGTCCTTATGAGTGAAAGAGGAAGGCAGAAGAGTCAGAAAAAGAGAGGTTGCGGTGATGTGATTGCTGGTTACAAAAAGGCTACAAGCCAAGAAATATGTACAACCTCTAGAAGCTGCAAAGGTCAGAAAAATGAATTTTCCTCTAGAGTCTTCAGAAAAAATGCAGCCCTGTTAACACCTTGATTTTAGTCTTGTGATACTGACTTGAAACTTTGGACTTCAAGGAAGTGTCACATACTACATTTGTTTTGTTTCAAGTCACTGGGTGTGTGGAATTTGTCACAGAAGCAATAGGAAACTAATACATTCACTATGCTGTTTCTTCCTCAAATTCTTTATATATGCAACATTCTTTCTACCCAGAAATTTCTGCTTCTCTTTACCTGACTAGTTTTTGCTTTTCCTTTGTGCTTCAGATTAAATACTAATTACCATGGAAAACCTCTCACCAAAAAATATTAGGTTGCTGTATTCATTTCCTATTTATCACACATAGCTTAAAACAGCACATATTTACTATCTCACAGTTCTGGAGGTTAGAAGTCCAAAATTAGTTCCAGTGAGCTAACACCAGTGTGTGCAGGATGGTCTACTGCTGGAGGACCTAGGGGACAATCTGTTTCCATGCCTTGTCCAGTTTCTAGAGACCACCTGCAGTCCTTGACCAATGGCTTCTTTCTCTCATCATTTCAACTTCTTCTTTCCATGGTCACATCTCCTACTAGTAACTCTTATCCCCTCTTTTTATAAGGATCCAGTTGATTACATCAAATCCAACAAGGTAATTTATTATAAATGCCCCATCTCAAGATTCTTAATTACATCTACAAAGTTCACTGTGTCATATAAGGTAATATTTTTTACAGGTTTTGGTGATTCAAATATGGACATCTTTGCAGGGCTGGGGGGCACATTATTCAGCCTATTGTAGTCCTGTATTATATGCTTGTAATACTTACAGTATTATAAAAATACTTATAGTTTGTTATAAAACATGTTATAATTTTTTTGATCATCATAAGTATTTATTTGTAATAGCTTTAATATTTATTTACCTTTCTTGACTGTATTTGTATTCTTTTTGAGTACACTGGATGTGTGTGTGTGTGTGTGTGTGTGTGTGTGTGTGTGTTAGCATATAGAAAATAAATATTTTTTAGAACTGTCATTTTTATATGTTAAAAGTTTAAAAATATGTTGAAAGTACAAAATACACATAGTATTTTAGGCAAACTCTATGAAACCTGTTTAGAGACAATTCTTGTCACTTTTAAAACTGCAGATACATACCTACTTTTTGATACTAGTGTCTGAAAAAAAAAGAGTCAGGCAAAACCATGTCATATCTAAACATTACGAAGAGAATGTGCAAGCTGTTAGAGCTAAGTTTAAGTTGAAGATGTTTTAGTTCGTTGGAGGAGGCTAAAGTGATCCAGGTTGCAACAGTAGACATTTGCTTTGAACACAGAGAAGTTGATGGGAAATAGAGGTAAAAGGGGAGAGTCCAGAATTCAATAAATGTTCTTTACTTATTGTTCTATCATTTCCATATGTAGAATATAGATAGAAATATATATATATATATATATATATATATATATATATATATATGCCATTCTATATGTAGTCTATCTGTATCTATAAATGTTCTATCATTTATCAATAAATGTTATATCATCAATAAATTTTCTAAATATTTGTTAATACCACATCCATTCAAACTACATTTAACAAAAGACCACTTTTAATATATTTAAATTAATAATGTATCATGGTTAGAGAGTTTTGCAAAATATAACAGTAACTTAATATACAATGTAAGAGTAAAATAGACATATGAAAGAAAAGACAAAATTCTACTGACATAGACAAAAATAATTAACCCATCTCCACATGTTCATTGACTGTTCAAAAGTGGTAATGTAGAGAATCACTAACACAGCCTACTTTTCTATCATGTTAAAGTATACATGAATGAAAAGTTATAAATGAAATGGTGACTATCCATGTTAAATTCCTTTACAGACTCTTTGATGAATACTATGCATATCAGTACTTAAAGTATTTAATGTGATAAATGAGCTTGCTTCATGCTTGTTAGCTTATCTAATCTATGTGAGATTGATGATAGCATTACTTCCTAAGATAATGTATGTGTAGATGATATTTACATTTTGTTTTAATAATATGGGTGGAGAAGTCAGCCTCATACAGGTTTGTTGAATTGAATGGAATGTTAAATTTAAAGTGATTTTAGTCCATCTCAGAATATTTATTTTTAACTTTTATCCAAAAGAAAGCAACATATGTTGGTTTTTAAAATTCATCTTCAATCACTATTAATAAGCAATTTCAATAGCATATCCTATAAACTTATAATTAACTTTAAACTATCTCATAACCAATGAGAACAATTCCTCATTCAAAGATTTTCCATATATGGATCTTATTCTCTTGGAAAATTCAAATCAAATGTCTCTATAAAATTCTTGAATTGTTCAGAAATGCCTATGACAGAGCAATTTATAAAGAAAAACATTTTAATTGGCTCAGGTTTCACAGGCGGTACAGGAAGCATGGCTAGGTAGGCCTCAGGAAAACTGCAATTGCAGAAAAAGACGAAGGGCAAGCAGGCACTTTCCTACATGGCTGGAGCAGAAGAAAGAGAATGTAGATGGAGATGTAGCACACTTTTAAACAATTAGATCTCGTGATAACTCCCTCACTATCATGAGAACAGCAAAGGTGAGATTCATCCCCATGATCTAGTCACCTCCCACTAGGCTCTTCTTCCAACAGTTAGGATTACAAATCCAAACCATATCAATAAATTTCCATATTTACATAATATCAACATTCTCTACCTAACTTATAATTATTAAATTATGAAACATATTAAGGAATCTATAGAGATGATTCATCTAGACTTTTAACTCTTTACTCTTTGAGTTTATCTGCCATTGAAAGCTGCATTGTATACTTCTTTACAAGCAAAAATTTTAAAAATTATTAATGCTTAATAAATTCATTATGAAAACTAGTTGTCTAATTTATAGTTTGTAAAAGTTGGCATTAAGTGAATTTTTTTATTTTATAGAAATACTTAATGTTTATTTAGTAATTGAAACATTTTGAACAGAATATTTGATTCCTAAATAATGTTGTCAATTATGATCAGCTTTCTATTTTACCACTCAACTTTAACATTTTAGCCTTTCTATAATTAACAAATGTTACCAAGTTACTAGGCACTTTTTTTTCCACAGCAAATCTCTCTCCTTGAAAGAAGTAGTATGTTGATTTACATTCTGGCAGAAGCTCACTCTTTAATCTACATAATAACTTTAGAAGGTTTTCTGATATCATAGCTGTGTCCTCAAAACACATTCAAAAAATCTTAAGCTCTAAACCACATTTTTAAAACTATGTAATTCTTTATATTTTATGTTTCAGGGTTGTGTTTTCCAAAGCTGAAAAACATATGCCTCCTTTCCATAGCTACTATGTTCAAATCATATATAAATATATATGTATACATAATATGTATATATATACATACATTCACATATGTGTATATATAATATGTATATATAATATGTGTATATATATACATATGTATTAATTGTCATATTAGCCACATCCAGCCATTTGCAAGTTGCAGTGCAAAACATTATAACTGTACTCTAAGATGATCCTCTTTGTCATCAGTCTGTTCTGAAACATGTCAATGTAGTGTCAATGGAATGTAGTATTTTCACTACCTTCTCTGCTACAAACTCACCAAACATTTCCAAGCAAACCTAATGTCATGGCAATTGTATATTTTCAGTCTTAGCTAAGAGCTAGTTTATTAGAATCCTGCAAAGCACTACTGTTTATAGGGAAAATATTAAGCACCTGCTTCTAGTAACTTTTAATTCAATATGCTTCCCTTCATTTTTTTTTGTTTTAAAGTTTTTTGTTTATAATTACTGCTCAAATTTTGATGGTTTGTTGCTTTATTAGCCACATTATAAGCCCTCAATAAGCACAGCAGTTTTAGTATCTCTTCATCAAGTATGGCTACAAAAATGAATTCAGTACACAAGAGACACAAGAGATTATATTTCTTTTCTTTTCTTTTCTTTTTAAGACTGAGTCTTATTCTGTTGCCCAGGCTGGAGTGCAATGGTATGATCTTGGTTCACTTCAGCCTCCACCTCCCAGGTTCCAGTAATTCTCCTACCTCAGCCTACTGAGTAGCTGAGATATCAGGTACCTGCCACCGTGCCCAGCTATGTTTTTTGTATTTTTAGTGGAGACAAGGTTTCACCATGTTGGTCAGGCTGGTCTCATAATCCTGACCTCAAGTGATCCACCTGCCTTGGAAGGGATTATACTTCTAAGTAAAATGAGTACTAACTCTTTGGGACTTCAGAGTTACTTCCACTGACATTGTTTAGTTCACTACTGGCAGTGTTAATCTTGAGCCCTGTGCTCCTGAAAAACATCAAAGTTTAAAGAAATCCCTTGTTCTTTTGTGTTCTAAAAAAAAATTGACTTACTTCAAAGAAAAACCCTTTCCCAGATTACTTAGATAAGAATCACGATTGCTTTTCTTATTCACTATGATAAAGCTAGACAGAGACCTTCCACATTCCCACTCCTTGTCTCATGTTTGATTAGCTGAACAATAAAAACACACTGGCCAATCTGGAAAAAACACCTGATAACTGGACTAGACAAAACTTTAGTCAAGCTTCTGTCCTCTCCTCAGAATCCTGAGCTTCAACCCACCCTATCCTAAGCCATCATCAGAATGTAGAATGACTCTCCTAAGCCATGCGTCCAAGAATCAGCCCCAAATAAAGAAGTTCCCCGATAAACTGTCTAGTCATATCACCTGCTCATCACACTCCCTCATACCTGAGTCCCTCTAGCCGTTTTTACTCCAGTCAATTAAATAAAATTCCTTTCTTCCCTACCCTTGAGACTCAGATTTTATGGTCAGAGTTCTCCTTTTGCAAGTCTCCTTTACCCTATTGCAATACTCCCCTCCTCCCATTGCCAATTGTCCTTCTAAATCAAGTTTACCTACACTCAGATCAAAAACAACTGCCATTCTGAAGTATTTAGAAGAGTAAACTTTTCTTGAAAAAGTAGTTCAGAGAAGAATGTTTAATTACCCATAAACTAAAACTCAAAATACATAATACAAATGCCACTTCCTTATTTTAACTAATACTGTTAAACTGTTAATTTATAACCAGGTATAACTAAAACATAAAATGATGCAGAAATTGTAAAGTATAAAAGATAAACACATGATACTTTTTCTTTTTTTTGTATTCTTTTGAGTTATAGTCATACTTTACAAACTAAAATATGTGTTGTATTGTGATCCTATTGCACACAAATTTCTTACCCCACAGATGAAGTATAGTTGTTCCTCATTATCCATGTGCAATTAGTTCCAGCACCTCCTTTCAATACCAAAATCTGCAGATGTTCAGGTTTCTGAAATAAAATGGCATCATTTTATTGCATACAATCTATGCATATCCTCCTATATAATTCTGTCTATGTTTCTTAAACTACCTAATACCATGTAAATGCTATGTAAATTGTTGTTACCCTGTATTGTATGGGGAAGAATCACAAGAAAAAGAAAGTTTGTTCATGTACAGTACAGATGCAATTTCTTTTCTAAATATGTTGTTTTCAATGTTGATTGAATCCATGGATATAGAACCCACAGATATGGAGAGTAGACTATACACCAAAACTGGCCTAAGTTGTTCAATTAGATCAGTCCACTGATCACTTCCTTGTATGCAGTAGTTCTTAACCAGTTTCTTTATTTACCTGCTATCACACCAGCAACAAATTGAATAGCACTCAGTATGAATTCAGAAGTCCTGGGTTTCTCTGTGGCGCAATGGATAATGCATTGGACTTCTAGTGATGAATGGAATTCTAACGTCCTGGGGTTTGGTTCAAAGGCAGTTGTTAATGCTACATATAACCTTGTCACCTATTGCAACAATGGCTGGATTTGGAAGTAAGGATTTCCTGTTATTCAATTGCTCCTCCACCCTGCTATTCAGCTCTAAGAAGTGCAGACTTAAATAAGACAGGAAATTAATGGATACGATGTCAGTCTTAAGGTTGGACATTAAAAGTACCCCCATACCCAATAATTGACTAAATAAAATTAACCAAGAGACTTATTCATTTTAAAAATAATTCATTTTCTAAATAACTTTTTTTTAAAACAGGATCTCACTCTGTTGCTTAGGCTAGAGTGCAGTGGTACAACTTCAGCTCACTGTAACCTCTGCCTCCCTGGTTCAAGTGAATCTCCTGCCTCAGCTTCTGGGTAGCTGGGACTACAGATGCATGCCACCACACTAGGCTAATTTTTGTCTTTCTTGGTAGTAGACAGGTTTTTTCCATATTGGCCAGACTGGTCTTGAACTCCTGACCTCAAATGATCTGCCAGCCTCCACCTCCCAAATTGCTGGGATTCAGGCATAAGCTACTGCACCTGACTCATTTTCTAAATAAGTTTTGAAGATAAGAGATAAATAGGTATAAATCCTATAGCTTTTAAGAACAATAAGTGAATTTATAATCCATTTTGTGTCAGATTAATAATTTCTAGAATTTTTACATATTTTCCTATGTGTTTTATTGTGATTTTTTTCTTTACTTCGCATTATTTCATTGATATATTTCTTCAACAACTAAAAAGTATAACCAACTGGTAGGAAATTAATCTGACCACCAAAGGTAAAAAATTTGCTACACAATCTATTTAAGAAATCTTATCTAATCCTCGACAGTGAATAATTTATTTCATCCCTGAAAGTTAGGCTTAAGTAATTTAATATATGTAATCTAGACAGTTGTTATGCTACTGAGGAGATTACTTGAAATATGTGAATGTTCTTGAGGGACAATATTGAATATAGTCTCTTAATATCAACAAGAATTTCAAATAGTCATATAGGTACTTGCCCAAGACAGAGGGGATCTACTAACCTGGCAAAGCAAATTTTTGAACTCACTGCCCCCTTTTTAGCAAGTGACAGATTTAGTAGCTGCAATGGGACTGAATCAACATTTTTACTATTTCTTGATACACAAAGTTAAAATCAGAAAGCATATGAATGTCCACAAAATATTCACTATGAATAAAATAAAATGTAAATTAGCATTAAAGTGCTGTCAACTCCATTCATACAACAATCCCTTCCCTTCCTCCTAATTCACTTTTCAAGACTATAAAATAAATGGTAAATAAATAAATAAAAATCTCTTTTCTATAGTACAACTTACTCATTGATACGCAGAACAAAAAGTCATCAACTGTGATGCTCTCATATGTCCACTGTGTATAAGCTGAGAGTTTATTCAGTTTCTATATTGATTTAATTCAACTGTCAGGCAAAATATCTGCAGGCACCTACAACATAGTAAATATTATTCTTCCTTTAATATGTAATTAGTATGATACATCATATTAGAATATCATTTGATAAAATATTTTCAGCAATACCTTCTTCTGCTTTCTCTTTAAGTATAATATTTATTATGAATATTGCAGTTAGTTTTATGTTTTCATCAGTAGTTTTTGCTATAGAATGAAACTATGAGTGCTTCTACTTTGTTCTCTTCTTTACCACCCGAAACAAAATTAATCAAGTAGTGAAATAAACAAAAATAATTAATTATTGAAAAAATTATTTTATGCATGTTATTTTAAAAAAACCTTAGTGTACCAGAATAAAAATACCTATGGCTTTAAAATAGAATCCTATGTTCACAGATGCCCCAGGTCAAAGAGTTTCCAACTGTTTCTTTCCAGTTCTCCTCACCTCCATACCTGCAATGAGAAAGGATCCACCACTATCACCACCATCCCACCAGAACGACATGGTATCTATGTTCTCCTCTCTTGTAGCGGTGTACAAGTGCCCCAGATTGTAAAATGATGAGTCACTAGGGCACGGGCTAAACTAAAGCAGAATGTCTAGGTTACAGAGCAGTTTTACTGCAACCAGGTGTCCAAATTAAAGGGCTGTAGTTAATATGTTGGTGGGCTTCACAATGGGACCTAAAAACAAAGCTCAATAGTTCATCCAGATTGATTAGGCTGTTGGTGCCTAAAAGCAAAAGTAATTTTTTTCTTACTTTGTACTCTTCAGACAAAATCAGGGGCTTTTGAGACCCTCATTTCCTGCCTCCTTTCCTTCTCTTTTCCTTCTCTGTTCCCTCCATCCCTTCTCTCATCTCCCTCAACATTTCTTCCCTTCTATCTTTTTTATTTTCTTCCCTTCCAGAATGATCTTAGATGTTTTTGTTCATGATTCTGAAGTGGATGATTACCCTTACTCATGTGGTCCAGGAGTGGGAACAATGCTCAAAGTACAAGCCAGAGACTTCACAAGGAAGCAGAAGAAACACCCTAATCTATACTTCAAGTAATAATTCTGATAGATGTTTATTCCCCTGTTTGGCAAGGCTTTATAACTGAAAATGAACTGGGGACTAGTGGAAAGTGAATTTTCAGTCAAATATCGTTCAAATTTTAGATATTTGTAAATATACTTCCTAGTTGCACTTCTTTCCTGCCACATCTGTGAAATCATGACACTTGCAGGTTTATTTTTCTCTGCATACACAGATTTACATCTCATCTTTCCCACTGGAGACCAGTTCACTCTTTGTTTATGATGTTCTTTTGTGTTGTACTATTTATGTTACTCTTTTCATCATTTTTTATGCTTCAATAAACCCCATTTTAGTTGTGAGTTCATTTTTGAAGATTGGGGATATAATGTAGCCCAAGCATGAAAACAAAATTATAAATTTAATAAAGTAGCATAAAAATGGCATGAAATATATTAGGTTGAGACAAACTATATTCTATTAGTTAAATATTTGCAGACAAACAAGTCAATATGCTCCTTAAAATGACATGTAGAACTTTAGAGGACAAAATAATCAGTAATTGTATGAGCAATGGGAACTTTATGCAAATCAAAATTAATCTTGTGTTGCAGATTTGTTTAAGGCCATGAGCAAAATAGTTTCATGGACTTTTCCTCTTCAAACTGACGGACAGCCTCCAGGAGAGCCACACACATACTACAGTACTTCTCTGGCTTTCAGCATCATGTCTCCTCTTACATATCTTGTCTCTAAATTCATCACACATTATACATATGTTTGCCTTTTCCTCTCAGACATAATACATGTGCACACATACACACAGACATATACACATCTAATCATTATGGAATAAATTAGAAAGACCCTTGTGTCTTAACCTCTTATCATAATTTAAAGCAATTAATAAAGAGCACAGGACTATAAAAATTTATCTTGACCTTAGAGTGCCTATCTCTAAGAAGCCAGATAAAACACAGCAGTAGTTTTCATTTGTCCACAGTTGACATCTTCTCCACGGAATATGCAATGACTGCATCCTTACTCAAGACGAATGCTGTGTTATCTTAAGAGCACAAAAAAAAACTGAAAGAGGAAAACTGATACTACAGGAAAAAAAAAGTTATTGCTGATTTCCACAGTAATAATACTGCATATCCATTTAGAAAAATGCCTCTAGAAAGATCCAAAATTCGCCTGTCTGACTCACACTCAATGCTATAGTAATTAACCATAAATGTTTATACACAAAAATTCCTTGTAGAATTACCTGAACACAAATATTTGGCAAATTAATTTTGTTGCAAAAATAACTGTTTCCTACCATAGAACCAGTACACACATTTGTTCATAATAATTTTAATCTCCTTTTCTATGCAATACAAATACTGAGACTAATACTAACTTTCCTTTCTATTGATATATTGTGAAGATCAACTGGAAAAATGTGAAATTAATTTAAAACTTGAAAATAGCTGCATAAATAAAAAGTTTTGACATAAATAAACCTTTGTTCAAATTAGTGAATTAAAGATCACATTTGAAAATAAAACAGATTATCCAAATTAATTCATGATAAAAAGTAATTTATTAAATTATATTTAATATTAAATTAAAATACAAATTTCTTAGAATAAACTTAAATATATGTTGAAAGCAGTAATCATAGCACTGACATGAAATAATATATAGATTTTTACATTAATACTTGTAATACCTGTGTATGAATACAGTGACTATACATAGATTGTGTCAGCATGGATTTAACACATGCAGGGAACAGGACCCTATTCTACATAACAATACTTGTCCTGACTCTCTGTGTATTGAAATGTTGACATGCACACTACTGAAAAATTTACTGGACTAATATTTATAGAAGACAGAGGGAAGCATTTACTGAGTCCTCACCATTTTGGTATATATATATATATATATATATATATATATATATATAGTTTGTTTGTTTGTTTGTTTGTTTGTTTGAGACGGAGTTTCGCTCTTGTTACCCAGGCTGGAGTGCAATGGCACGATCTCGGCTCACCACAACCTCCGCCTCCTGGGCTCAGGCAATTCTCCTGCGTCAGCCTCCCGAGTAGCTGGGATTACAGGCACGCGCCACCATGCCCAGCTAATTTTTTTTTTTGTATTTTTAGTAGAGACGGGGTTTCACCATGTTGACCAGGACGGTCCCGATCTCTTGGCCTCATGATCCACCCGCCTTGGCCTCCCAAAGTGCTGGGATTACAGGCTTGAGCCACCGCGCCTGGCCTTTGGTTTGTATTTTATCATTAACTTTATATGTAACATTGAGTGAGATCCCTAACTTTATCTAGTAGAGTTTATGGGAGGATGAATTATAGATCTTGAAACTGAATGGTAGAAAGGGGTAAGCATGCTGCAAGAATCGCCGTTGTAGCCGGAATGGTGAGGTAGGCCCTGTGTGGCTGCCTATGTAAAGTTAGTAGTGCTGGTACTTTCCACACTCACCAGCAGGCAGTTCTTCCATTGTTTGAAGACATCCTTTTCCCAGTTATAAGGTTTTTAGTGTGTTTGGTTTTATCCATTTTGGCCTGCTACAAATTGTGAACTTTCTAACATCTCTTTCATATTTGATAGAACTAAGAATTCTCTGTTCCATTATGATGTTCAAATGATGTCATCTGTGTTAAAAGTCATCCATTATGATAACTATGCCTCATACATCTGAGAAGAGGGACATATTTAAAATATTCTGGCCATGATTTTGAAGAACTACAGAATTCCTAAGGCAGTCAGTCCAAAGAATAAATGATCTGAAAAGGTAAAGAGTTTATCAAACTTTAAAAAGTAGCATAAAAGGAAAACAAAAGGGATGCTTTTGTTGTGACAACTAAAAATATATGGACTGTGACAAATGTAGATTCTCTCATAAAAGGACAAATTATATAGATATTTTAATAATAATCATATTTCTTTGTATGTGTAGTTTTAAGTAGCATGGTACTGTTATAGACAACTATGATCACTTTTGTCACTTACTACTTGACAGAGTACTTTAAAATCATTCATTAGCATCCTTCACAATTTAAGCCAATATAAGGAGATGAAGACCCCGAGTTGCATGTTAACCCAGTGATCTCTTCTTGACATAAAGTCTGATCTAAAGACATGTAGACTTAAAAATAAGTAGAGATTTACAGACACGAAAAAATTGTTAAAATATGTAAATGTCATTATAAGAAAACAAGTCAAAGGTTAAAAATAACTAATGAACATATATGAAACTTAAAGTTTGAGAAGACAAGTTTTGGCTCTGCCTTGAATAAGCTACTTAATTTCCTTAGACCAAACTTAGTCTGATGGGAGAAAATCAGCATAAATTACCCTGAAGAAAGAGTCCTCCATACATGGAAGGCAGCATGATAATATAGAAAGATTATAGATTTTTAAGTCATTACTGCCTGTAGTTTAATCTGAAATTCACTACTTATTGGGTGGTGAAGCAAAGGCAACTATATAACTTCATGAGCCTAAAGTAACTCTTAAAATAGTAAGTATCCACCTTTCAGGACTGTGATGGAGATTATATGAAATAATTAAAATTAAGTACTTGCCACAGAACTGGCACGTAATAAGCACCAAAACTTATTTTCTTTTTACCTACTCCTCTGTGTTAATCTAAAATTCTATGAATTACAGGAGCCAGATTACCCAGGTTATAATCTAAATTAATGCCTCTAGGCCCTTCTAGCTAAGTGAACCTGTGCTAGTAACTATATTTCTTCATGTATAAAATTAAGATTCAAATATATGCTTTGTTTTCCTGTTCGCTTGTTGTTACAATAAAATAAATAATACAAGAACACAGTCACTTAAAGAGCAATACTCATGGACTGGGAAAAAACTGACACTTAAGGGTGACTAGATAGTTTCTGCTTCTTGGCATGCAGTATTAATCCATCTTCATAACAATATGGGGAGGTATTTATTTCAGAAGTAAGAAAAGGCAGAGAGGTAAATAACTTGGCCAAGGTTACCCAACTGGTAAGTCACAGAATGGCAAAGTCAATCCAGGTATGCTGTTAGTAAGAGAAAAGGACTATTTGTTCATAAAACAAGAACTACGAAGAGAAGGGTGAAGAATAACAGGTTCCCTGAGCAATTATTTAAATGGTGCTCATTAGAATAATAAAAGAAAATTCACTAAGCTGATGAGAAGTAATAGCAAATAAGTAAACAAATAACAATTATGAAAGGAATAATTACTAAATACAAGTTGGCAGTCTAATGTATATGTCTAACTGTACTTTTCCTATTATCCTAAAACTGACAGAAAAGGAAAGAAAGTCTATGTTGGCCGGGCGTGGTGGCTCAAGCCTGTAATCCCAGCACTTTGGGAGGCCGAGGCGGGTGGATCAAGAGGTCATGAGATCGAGACCATTCTGGTCAAAATGGTGAAACCCCGTCTCTACTAAAGATACAAAAAATTAGCTGGGCATGGTGGCGTGTGCCTGTAATCCCAGCTACTTGGGAGGCTGAGGTGGGAGAATTGCTTGAACCCAGGAGGCGGAGGTTGCAGTGAGCCGAGATCGCGCCATTGCACTCCAGCCTGGGTAACAAGAGCGAAACTCCGTCTCAAAAAAAAAAAAAAAAAAAAAAAAAAAGAAAGTCTATGTTAATTTATTATATATTCTCATAGGCTTCAGCTGCAGATTAAAGAACGATGCCAGTTGCTGTGACTCCAGACAGAGAGGAAAGAAATCCTCTCCAAGCCCCATGGGTTTACAGAAGTCTATCAATCACTCTGTCAGTATTCAGGATCATAATTCAAGTTGCTATCCCCAATTTTGTTGGATATATCAGATCTACTCCAGTTCCATAGGTAATTTTTCTCCCTAATGGGTTTGAAATTTTTTCTTTATTACCTTTGAGCTAATGTTCTGCTCAAAGTTTTTGAAAATGGTAGTAAAAATGTCAGTCATTAGTTCTGTGTGTGTCCATCTACATGCATATATAATTTTCATGTGTGTGTATAATGTGTATGTACCTACATGTAAGTATATGTAATTCACAAACAGTTTGTCTTACTATCACGACACGGAATTGAAAGGTATAGATAGAATAGTTATTTAGTGCTACTTACGTTAATTGTGAATATCATGGTTTCTTGTGTTTCTCTTAACATGAGTGTTTTATATATCTTTGTCTATTTTAAGGGTCTTTACAAATAGGAAAGAATAAGTGTAAAGGGTTTCAGGCTGATGTAGAAATTTGGTAGATATCTAGGCATTTGATCAATGAAGAGTAACATACCAAAAAAATTGAGTGAAATATTTACCAAAATTTAATCAGCAAAGTAGAGGAATATACTGAAAAAGTAAAGTTAACTCTTGGATATATTTGCAAATGAAGTTTATTATTTCATTCAACAAATCTCTTTTATGCATGTGTGTAAGGTCTTGGATTGCAATGGATATGCATACCAAGCAGACCCAATCTTGTTCTTAAGTAAGAATGCTAACAAAGGTAAAGAAATATTTTAGGTGTAATAGTAGAGTCATATATAGGCATGTAAGATATGAGGCCATAATGAGACTGTAAGATTCAGGAAGACTTTGAAAAATGTCAGAATTAAACAGAATATTAAAGATTAGTATGTAGTATAGACAGAAGAGTCGTAAGTGAAAAAAACATGGTTTATGGGGCATCCACGTTTTTTTTAATATTTCCCACTACAATTTTACTTTCATGGGGAGTAGGACTCATCATTTTGGTTACCAATGAATCCCAAGTACATAGAACAGTTTCTGAAACATAGTAAATATTGATTGACTGAATGATGGAATTAATAATTAAATTACAAAATGCAAGCCAGACAAGAGAGACATGAATTGGAATAGGATTAGATCCCAGATCTTTAAACGTTCCTTAAAGGCACTTTTTATTTATTTATATTTATTTATTTATTTTTTAAATTTTTATTGCATTTTAGGTTTTGGGGTACATGTGCAGAACATGCAAGATAGTTGCATAGGTACACACATGGCAGTGTGTTTTGCTGCCTTCTGCCCCCTCACCCATATTTGGCATTTCT
>CM052650.1:54472854-54596783 GCA_028533165.1 Leontopithecus rosalia | reverse complement strand
CCGCCCTGCTGATGTGGGCTCTGCCCTGTAGGTGGAGTCTCTCTGTTATTGTGGGTTGCCTTGGCAACGGCTGACTGCGTCAGCGGTGGGCGGGTACCTCAGTAGGGGCCGAAGCTCTTGGCAATGGCAGACGCCCCTCCCCCACCGAGCTGCACAGTCATGTGTTCAGCTCTTCCCGCAGTGGAATTCTCAACCCCTGGCACTCTGAATCACCTTATTGCTTGTCCCTGTGGGGGTGGGAACCGTCGAGCCTGATCACTTGGCTCCCTGCCTCCGAGCCTTTTGCTTTTTTTTTCTTTTTAAGTTGTAGGGTTGACTCTCTCCCAGGTGCCTCAGTTGCTGGCCGAAAGGGCACTGGGATCTGTGTGATTTCCAGTGCAGCCACCCGCTGCGTTTGTTCACAATTCACCTCCCAGAAATCTCCTGGTCTAGTTCACCGTCCAAAACCCGTTCAGTCAGATGAACATAGCAATCTGCTCTCCCAAGTCTCAAATTGTGGGTTTAACAGGGCACCCAGACCCGTGTGTTTTGTGCGCCGGCTGCTGCGGTGGCACTGGCTGCCTGGCCATGCCAGCGGAGAGCGCTGCGCTTGAGTCCTGCATGCCTTTTACACCTGGGCTTTTCCCCTGCTCTGTGGGCTATAAGGATCCGTCTGAAAATGTGGTGTTTCCTTACCCTCTGCGTCTCGACTGAGAGCTGCAGTGGTGAGTTGCTTCTAGAGCGCCATCTTCCTTCCTTTCCAAAGGCTCTTTTTAATACTACTTTTTCTCCTTCATTCTCCTCGAAGATCTAGGAAATCTAATGATAACATAGTAGGTTATAATCAACACTTCAATTAACATTTCCCTCTAGACTTTGGCCTCATAATGTGAAATTTTCTTGGTACGTTTCCATCACAGTTTTCTTTGTGTCCACTTACCATGGGTATATTTCTGATCATAGAAACTGATTTAATTTGTCTTATATTCTTCATGGAAGAAAATCTTTCTGGATATCATTTTCAGTCTGCTATAGCTATCTGAAAAGACCACTGCTTATGCCCATTAGTGTTAAAAGCACTGGGTTCATAGCTCAGTGCTGATATGGCCCAAAACATCTTGTAAATTTTAAGGCATGAACAAATGTAAATAATTATCAGTTTATTGGTGTCTACATGGTCTTGAAACCAAGAACTTAAGTAATATAATAATTTCACATATTTTAATTGCTATTTTTGCAAACCATGGATAAGAATTTTTGGCAGTTTTAAAATCCCATCACATAGTCATCTCTATTTTTCATCTATATTAAAATAGGCTTTAAAGTAAAACCACAGAGATACTGAAGATTATTATTTACTCTCAAATAACTCTTAACATCTTTGTTCCTTAATCTCAAATTCAGAAGGAATAGCATCCTTTGATCACTATATAAACATTTTTTCAATTAATCCTTAAAATAACTAATGCTACAAGATAATAATTATCATTCATACTCTATATAATGAAGCAATTGTGAAATATGCACAAGGTCAAATGCACTATCCCTGGCTTCATAATCTTTGGGCTTTTTTAGCATAAATGGCCTCCTCTCTCCCTGATGTTTCTTAGGTAATAAATCTGAAACAAAGTTATTGAAAGGACGTACTCGTCATTATAATATCAACAAGATAAGTCTACTATAAATTCTCTCTTTTTTCTGTACCAAACTAGAAAAAAAAAAAGTTTGCTCTGTGAACACGGTGGATATTTTTTTTTTCTTTGAGGTGGAGTCTTGCTCTTGTCACTCAGGCTGGAGCTATCTCAGCTCACTGCAACCCCTGCATCCTGGGTTCAATCAGTTCTCCTGGCTAAGCCTCCCAAGTAGCTAGGATTACAGACATGCGCCACCATGCCCAGTTAATTTCATATTTTTAGTAGAGATGGGGTTTCACCAGGTTGGTCAGGATGGTCGCAAACTCCTAACCTCAAGTGATCCACCCACCTCAGCCTCCAAAAGTGCTGGGATTACAGGCATGAGCCCCCATGCCTGGCTCAAGGTGGATAATTATGTGGATTATGCTTAATTAGTCTCATACTACTAATTTACATGTTTATTATTTTATGTGTATATATGCCATATATTGCACTTATACATGTGTATACTTATATGTGTATGTATACGCAACTTATATGCATGTGCATGTGTCTGTGTGTATATACATATAATATATACATATGAGCACATGTTTATGTACTTACACTTACTTAACAAACCTCCATCTCCTTCCTTCACTCTACATGTGCAAAGTTCTGTTTCTTTCTCATTTTGAAATAAATGATAAGCCTTTTTATTACTTATACTAAGTTTACTTCTTTCTGATTTTATGTCTGTTATTAAAATGAGAACTGTCCTTTTAAATCAGTTACACAGCAAATTAGATGTAATAAACATATTAACTTTAATTAACATAGTTTTTGTGAACACATCCTTCTGAAGAGAACAGCCATAGAAGTCTGGAACAATAAGTAAGGCATGACATTATGAAAAGGATACTTGAGATCTACATATAATCTGAGGTCTGTGATACTATCAGAAAGTCCAGTAGCTAAGTTACCATGGCTTCCAATGTAAATAATGTCACAAACTCTCAAAATCATCATGTTGAGTGGTTAATAACATAAGATTTTATTGTTTCATGTGTTTTAAGACTAATGTGATTTATTATACGATATATACTATTTAGTATTTACTATTTGTAGATGTAATAACACCCAGTAAAAATAATTGCATGTATTATTTTAAATTACATTTAATGCTGACCTTATTTATTTCCTTTTCTTTACAGATGATCAGTGTGCTTTTTTCCTAGTTTTAAAGACATCAAAGTGGAAAACTGGTAGATATTATAAGGACACCCTAAGAAGTACATTGTTGCTATGACAATGAAAAGGAGAGCAAGTGTCCAAACTCTTCTTGGTAAAATTCCATTGTTTTGTTTGAAATATTTTAGTTCCCAGCATTAAGTGTAAGCAAATTATTCTTCACAGAATGCTTTCGACTGAATTAAATATTTCCATTTAATTTCCATTCATTAAACAAAAACCTTCTATATTCTTGGTAATTCAGGATAAAAAATAGCTACATTATCTTGTCTGGTCTCCACCATGTTATATTCTACCAGAAAAATATAGGAACTGATAAACTCAGCACAAACTAACAAGTAGCATGATAGAGATTGGCACAGGACACAAAGCACCTAACACTCCTGTTCCTCCTCCCCCTTGTCCTCTTCCTCCAACTTATCTTATATTTTAGGTATAATGATATAGATACATTAGAAAAGGGCCATGGAGGAAATCCAGGATTTAAGGATCTCCCAGGAATATAAATTAAAGCCACTGAGAAATGTACATGAATTGAATTATGCAAAATCAAGTAAATATGTCATGATTCCACAGTTATATAATCTTTCTTATAGAGGTTATATAACAAAAAGATGTCATTTGATTAATTATTTATTGTTGTACAATAATATTATCATGAATTTAGCAGCTTAAATGACATATATTAATTATATCTCAGTGTCTGTGGATCTGGAGTCCAGGCATGCTTTTTTATCTGGGCCCTCTGCCATGTTGCAAATTGTCAGCCAATACCAAATTCTCATCTGGAGGTTCGAGTAAAAATCTGCTTCCTCTCTTAGGTGGTTGTTAGCAGCCCTTAGTTCCAGGTAGTTATAGAACTGAGAGGTTCACTTTTCTTGCTGGCTGTTGACTGGGGCAGCCTTTACCTCCTAGAGGATACCGGTAGTTCTTTACCATGTGAGATTCCCTAGCCATTTGCTTTCTCACAGATAAGAAAGGGACAGAGAGAGGCCAACAGATGGGCACTATGGGGTTATGTAACATAACCACATACACATAATCACACACATCCTATCACCTTTTCTGTATTCAGTTGGTTAGTAGCAAGTCCTGGGTCCCACCCATGTTCCAGAGGACGGGCATAAACATTATGTGTCAGGCCTCATAATGCCACCTTCATAGTTGGTATGTCACAGTTATTGTCATTAGAAAAGATACAAGTCCCACCACAACAGCTTGGAGCTATGGTTCAAACTACTAAAAAATCAATAGTACTAACCCTCTTATCAGGTAAACTTAATTATTAAGAAAATAGGGCTGGGCTTGGTGGCTCAAGCCTGTAATCACAGCACTTTGGGAGGCCGAGGCAGGTGGATCATGAGGTTAAGATATTGAGACCATCCTGGTCAAGAAGGTGAAAACCCATCTACTAAAAATATAAAAAAATAGCTGGGCATAGTGGTGCGCGCCTGTAGCCCCAGCTACTATGGAGGCTGAGGTAGCAGAATTGCCTGAACCCAGGAGGCGGAGGTTGCGGTGAGCTGAGATGTTGCCATTGCACTTCAGCCTGGGTAACGAGAACAAAACTCCATCTCTAAATAATAATAATAATAATGGAAAAAATGTGGAAGTATTAATTAGAGCTCTCTAGAGATACTAATAGAAAACGTGTGTGCACGCGCTCACAGACACACACATATGTATGAGAGAGAGAGAGATTTATTTTAAGAAATTAAAAAAATTGGCTCACACTGATTGTAAAGTCTGGCAAGTCTAAAATCTGCATGCTGGGCCAGCAGCCTGGAGACCCAAGAAAGAACTGATGTTTCAGATAAAGTCCAAAAGCAGTTTGTTGGCAGAAATCCCTGTTGCTGTTACTCAGGAGAGGTCAATCATTTGTTCTAGCCAGGCCTTCAACTGATTGGGTTAAGTCTGTTTACATTATGGAAGGCAATCTGCTTTATGCAAAGTCCACTGATGCAAATGAAAATCTTACATTTAACGTGAGTAACATCCAGAATAACATCTGAGCAAATATCTGAGCAGCATGGCTCAGCCAAATTGATACAGAAAGTTATATATTGCAACATGTTTAAGATTTTTTTATTTTTATTTTTTTATTTTTTTGGAGATGGAGTCTCGCTTTTATTGCCCAGGCTGGAGTGCATGGCACGATCTCAGCTCACTGCAACCTCCACCTCCTGGGTTCAAGCAATTCTCCTGCCTCAGCCTCCAGAATAGCTAGGACAACAGGCATGCACCACCATTCCTGGCTAATTTTTTTTTATTTTTAGTAGAGACAGGGTTTGTCTGTGTTGGTCAGGCTGGTCTCACACTCCTGACGTCAGGTGATCCACCCACCTTTCCCTCCCAAAATGCTGGGATTACAGGCATGAGCTACTGAGCTCAGCTATAATATGAATTTAATGTAGGTATATACAGTGTTCTGAGGAGTATGAGATATATCAGGTTGATCAAAGAAGACTTCACTAAAGAGTTTATTAGACAAGATCTCAAAAAGATGACCAAGACTTATCATAGAACTGAAAAAAATAAGGGTGGGGGAGAAGAACATATACAAAGCAAAGGAATAAGAAAGACCTGGATGCAGTTGCAGTTTGAGAAACTGCATACCAATGATAGGTAATGTAAAAAGAGAAATAGTTGAGAAGTTTTCTATGTGTTGTAAGTATTTGTACAAAAGATGAGATGTTCAGGACATTACGGGTCTGGAGATGATTCCAGGGGAGAGAGAGAGGAAATAGTACATATCCATATTTATATGTATATACATTATATACATACATATATATCCTCTCTATATACACAAAGGTGTGTATACATATACATGTATATCTTTTTTAAAATTATAGTTTAAGTTTTGGGGTACATCTGCAGATCTTGCAGTATTGTTACATAAGTATACACATGCCATGGTGGCTTGCTGCCTCAATTCCACCAACACCGATATCTGGCATTTCTCCCCATGTTATCCCTTCCCATCCTCCCTATACCATTTATTAAACAGGGAATCCTTTTCCCATTGCTTGTTTTGTCAGGTTTGTCAAAGATCAGATGGTTGTAGATATATGGTCTTATCTCCGAGGCCTCTGTTCTATTCTATTGGTCTATATCTCTGTTTTGGTACCAGAACCATGCTGTTTTGATTACTGTGCCCTTATAGTATAGTTTGAAGTCAGGTAGCATGATGCCTCCAGCTTTGTTCCTTTTGCTTAGGATTGTCCTGGCTATGTGGGCCCTCCTTTGGTTCCATATGAATTTTAAGATTTTATTCCAGTTCTGTGAAGAAGGTGGATGGTAGCTTGATGGGGACAATGTGAAATCTATAAATTATTTTGGGCAGTATGGCCATTTTCACGATATTGATTCCTCATAACCATGAGCATGGAATATTTTCCCATCTGTTTGTGTCCTCTCTTATTTCCTTGAGAAGTGGTTTGTAGTTCTCCTTGAAAAGGTCCTTCATGTCCTTTTTCAGTTGTATTCTTAGGTATTTTATTCTCTTTGTAGCAATTGTGAATAGGAATTCACTCATGATTTGGCTCTCTTTAAGTCTGTTATTGGTGTAGAGGAATGCTTTGATTTCTGCACATTGATTTTACATCCTGAGACTTTGCTGAAATTGCTTGTCAGTTTCAGGAGATTTGGGGCTGAGGTGATGAGGTCTTCTAAATATACAATCATGTCGTCTGCAAGTAGAGACAATTTGACTTTTTCTTTTCCTAATTGAATATCCTTTATTTCTTTTCCTTACCTGATTGCTCTGGCTAGAAATTCAAACACTACATTGAATAGGAATAGTGAGAGAGGACACCCTTGTCTAATGCCAGATTTCAAAGGGAATGCTTCCAGTTTTTGCCCATTCAGTATGACATTGGTTGAGGGTTTGTCATAGATAGCTTTTATTATTTTGAGAAACCTTCATTGATACCTAGTTTATTGAGTTTTTAGCAAAAAGGCTGTTGAATTTTGTTGAAGGCCTTCTCTGCATCTATTGAGATAATGTTGTGGTTCTTGTCTTTGGTTCTCTTTATGTGATGCATTATGTTTATAGATTTGCGTATGTTGAACAAGCCTTGCATCCCCAGGATAAAGCCTATTTGATTATGATGTATAATCTTTTTGATGTGCTGTTGCATTTGGTTTGTCAGTAATATATTGAGGATTTTTGTGTTAATGTTCATCATGGATATTGGCCTGAAATTTTCTTCATTAGTTGTGTCTCTGCCAGGTTTTGGTATCAGAATGACGTTGGTCTCATAAAATGAGTTATGAAGTATTTCCTCTTTGTGTATTGTTCAGAATAGTTTCAGAAGGGATGGTAACAGTTCCTCTTTGAATGTCTGGTAGAATTTGGCTGTGAACCCATTTTAACCTGGACTTTTTTTGGTTGGTAGGCTATTAGTTGCTACCTCTACTTCAGACCTTGTTATTAGTCTATGCAGGGATTCAACTTCTTCCCAGTTTAGTCTTGGGAGGGTGTAAGTGTCCAGTAATTTCTTCTAGATTATCCATTTCTTCTAGATTAGCTGGTTTATGTGCAGGGTGTTGTTTGTAGTAATCTCTGATGGTAGTTTGCATTTCTGTGGAATCAGTGGTAATATCCCCTTTATTATTTTTTATTGTATCTATTTGATTCTTCTCTCTTTTCTTTTTTAGTCTGGCTAGTCATCTATCTATTTTGTTGATCTTTTCAAAAAACCAGTTCCTTGATTTATTGACTTTGCTGAAGAGTTTTTTGTGTCTCTATCTCCTTCAGTTCTGTTCTGATTTAATTATTTCTTGTCTTCTGCTAGCTTTTGCATTTGTTTGATCTTGCTCCTCTAGTCTTTTAATTTTTATGATAGTATGTCAATTTTAGACATCTCCTCACTTCTCATGTGGGCATTTATTGCTATAAATTTTCCTTTAGACACTTTTTTAAATGTGTCCCAGAGATTCTGGTATACTGTGTCTTTGTTCTCATTGGTTTTGAAGAACATCTTTATTTCTGTCTTCATTTTGTTATTTATACAGTAGTTATTCAGGAGGAGGTTGTTCAGTTTCCATGCAGTTGTGTCATTTTGCATGAGTTTTTGAGTCCTGAGTTGTAATTTGATTGCCCTGTGGTCTGAGAGACCGGTTGTTGTGATTTTCATTTTTTTGCACTTGCTGAGGAGTGATTTACTTCTAATTATGTGGTCAATTCCAGAATAAGTGTGATGTGGTGCTGAGAAGAATGTATATTCTGTGTACTTGTGGTGGAGAGTTATGTAAACATCTGTTAGATCTGCTTGGTCCAGATCTGAGTTCAAGTCCTGGATATCCTTGTTAATTTTCTGTCTCATTGATCTGTCTAATATTGACAGTGAAGTGTTAAAGTCTCTATTATTTATGTCTCATTGATCATCTAATATTGACAGTGAAGTGTTAAAGTCTGTATTATTATTGTGTGGGAGTCTAAGTCTCTTTGTAGGTCATGAAGAACTTGCTTTATGTATCTGGGTGTTCCTGTATTGGGTAAATATATATATATATTTAGGATAGTTAGCTCTTCTTGTTGCATTGATCCCTTTACCATTACTTAATGCCCTTCTTTGTCTCTTTTGATCTTTGTTCATTTAAAGTCTATTTTATCAGAGACTAGGATTGCAACCACTGCTTCTCTCTCTCTCTCTCACTCTCTCTCTCTCTCTCTCTCTCTCTCTCTCTCTCCATTTGCTTGGTAAATCTTCCTCCGTACCTTTATTTTGAGTCTATGTGTGTCTTTGCACATGAGATGGGTCTCCTGAATACAGTACCCCGATGGGTCTTGACTTTTTATACAATTTGCCAGTCTGTATCTTTTGATTGGGGCATTTAGCTTGTTTACATTTAAGGTTAATATTGTTATGTGTGAATTTGATCCTGCCATTTTGATGCTAGCTGGTTCTTTTGCCCATTAGTTGATGCAGTTTCTTCATTGTGTCAATGACCTTTACCCTTTGGTACATTTTTGTTATGGCTGGTACTGGTTGTTCCTTTCCAGGTTTATTGCTTCCTTCAGGAGCTCTTGTAAGGCAGGCCTGGTGGTGATGAAATCACTCAGCATTTGCTTGCCCATAAAGGATTTATGTCTCCTTCACTTACAAAGCTTAGTTTGGCTAAATATGAATTTCTGGGTTGAAAGTATTTTTGTTTAAGGATGTCAAATATTGGCCCCCACTCTATGCTGGCTTGTAGGATTTCTGCTGAGAGTTCCACTGTGAGTCTTATGGGCTTCCCTCTGTGGGTAACCTGACCTTTCTCTCTGGCTGCCCTTAGCATTTTTTCCTTCATTTCAAACCTGGAATCTGACAATTATGTGCCTTAGGGTTGCTCTTCTTGAGGAATATATTTGCTATGTTCTCTGTATTTCCTGGATTTGAATATTGGGCTTCCTTGCTAGGTTGGGGAAGTTCTCCTGGATAATATCCCAAAGAGTGTTTTCCAGCTTGAATTCATTCTCCCTGTCACATTCAGGTACATTGATCAAATGTTGATTAGGTCTTTTCACATAATCCCACATTTCTTGGAGGCTTTGTTCATTTATTTTCCTTCTCTTTTCTCTAATCTTGCCTTCTCCTATAATATATTTATACTTCAATGTGTTAGACACTAATTTGTTTATAAATATTAATAATACCTTCTGAAGTAAATATATTTACTACAAATACTATTGCATAGATAAGGACATTAAAGCATGCAGAATTTAAGCAATTTGCCTGTCATCCCACCTGTGAATGGTGAATATAGGTTATTTATTTGGATCCAGAGTCTTGACCTTAACTAGTAGTCTATGCTACCTCTTGTCATGCATGATGTTTGCAAAATATACATAAAACGAACTACAGTTGTATTTTTAACCAAGAAAGCCTTTATACCTTTAAAAGTACTAGCTGAATGATCACATATAATCATTTATAATCCTAGGACAATTTTGTACATTTTTGTTTGATAAGTTTCTTTTTCCTTCAGAAGACTGAACTTTAGCATAATAAATAAAACATAGTAAGCCATGTAATTAAATCACAAACCCCTCAATAATTATATCACCTATACTGTAAAGTAATTACCAAACTTACTAGCACACAGTTGATAATCAATATTTGTTATGTTGAGAACCACTCAGATGCATACAAACACACACACATGCACATATGCTATATATCTTTTAAGTTACATCATTTGACAAGGCTTTGGAGATTGCTAATTGAAATGTATGGGTAAAGAAGGAAAACTCAATTTGAGTAATGGCAGATTAGATAATTTAGACCAATGTTGCCACTTAAGCCAGCCTTCAAAAGTGGAAAACAAAAAAATTTATCCCCCTAGGATTTTAAAGAATAATAAATAATAACTAAAACTAAGATCCTAAAGAAGTTGAAAACTAGGAAAGATGAGTCTGTCAGCTGAGATCACTGCTACCCAGGGGCCATTTAAAGATTCAAAAGAGATGACTACAAGACAGAAGAAAAATGTTGACACTTAAATCCAAAAGAGGCAATTTCATGCTAACCAATAGTGATAACATAGTTATGTCTAATATGCAACCCTCTCCTTAGGAGTGTGTTGTCAATGTTTGGCACATTGAGAGTAAAAGTAAGCTGGAAGTAAATTAACTCTTGCCTAAACTCATCCTGAGTGATTTGAGTAGTTCACAAACCTCAAGCCCTACATTTAGGCAATCTCTTATGTCTCATTTTTAAAAATATTCAGTAGACAATGATTGTGTATATTCAAGGTATACAATGTGAAGATTTGAAGTACTTCACAAGTTGATGATTACCACCATCAATTTAACTAACATATGCATCATGACCCATGCTATATATTACATTCACTGAAAGCATTGACCTTAAAATTTGAAGTTTGTACCCTTTGACCAACATCACTCCATTCCTCCCAACACCAGCTCCCTGCCCTTGGTAACTGTTCTATTTTATGTATCTGAGAGTTTGACTTTTTAGATTTCACATGTAAGTGAGATTATATTGTATTTATTTTTCTGCATCTGGTTTATTTTACTTGTATAATGCCCTCCAGTTTCGTGTATCTTGTCACAAATGATAGGATTTTCTTTTTATGGTTGAATAATATTCCACTGGAGATAGATAGATAGATAGATAGATAGATAGATAGATAGATATTTTTTTCTTATCCATTCATTCATAAAAACACTTAGGTTGTTTCCATATCTTGGCTATTATGAATAATACTGCAATAAACATGGGCATGCAGTTATGTCTTTGAGATACTGATTTTATTTTCTTTAGATATATACCAGGAATTGGAACTGCGGTATCCTATAGAATTTAGTTTCAATTTTTAATTTTTTGAGAAACTGCCATACTGTGTTTTGTAATAGCTATACTAATTTACATTTCTACCAACAGTACAGAGGGTTTCCTTTTCTTCACATTATCACCAACACTTATCGTCTGTTGTCTTTTTCATAATAGCTATCATAGAAGATGAATGATGTATTATTTTGGTTTTGATTTGCATTTCTCTGATGATTAGGTATTTTGAGTACATTTCTACCAACATTCTGATCATGATCATGTAAGTGATCTCTAAGGAGTTCCAGACTTTCTCTACAGCACTTCTGACTCTTAGCAGAATGACTCTTAACACTGTATTTATGGCTAGCAAGGCTTTTCCCAACCAGCCCTTTCAAATTATTTCAGCCTCTATTTATTACCCAGTTCCAAAGTTACTTCAATTTTCTTTGCTTATTTGTTACAGTTACAGCACCACTTCTTGGTACCAATTTTCAATTTTAGTCTGTTTTGTGCTGCTATCACATGATACCAGAGACTGGGTAATATGTGAAGAAATAATTGTTGCTCTGGGAATAACCAAGCAGGAGACTTTATATTCTGCTATCTTCCTAATGTCACTCTCCAGATAAATGCATATTTCTAGTGGTCCAGTCTATGGAAACCTAAAATCTTCTGTAGAGGAAGAAAATATCGTCCTATACCTGGAATTATTTTTATAATTTTTCAAACTTCATCATTAGCAGGTAATAAAGGTAACCAGAAACATTAAAATATGGCAGAATCAATGAGAATCCGTAGAAATAATAAATAACTGAAACAGATATACTAGTATAGCAGAGATTGGAACTATCAGACATAGAGCATTTCCTTTATGGAAAAATGTTAAATGTAAAACTTTTAGAAAGAAACTAAAGCTATTAAAAATTGTAGTGTATTTTTTTTAAAAAATTCAGTAAAACATTAGGGCAGCTAAAAATAATCTGAATTAATAATTTTATGGTCAGGTTCAACAAAGGCTAGAGTAAAGAAAAATATTGGAGAATATTTAAAGGATAAAGTAGAAGAGAATTCAATAACAGAAATAAATGTATGAAAAATAAAAGTCTGTAAAAAGAAGTATAAATATATACATATGCACACACATTTTTACAAATAAAACAGGAAATCTGAATAATGTCAGTTTGTATTATTAATGCCAATACTGTGTGATACTATAATCCTATAAAATGTTACCACTGTAAAAACTAGGCAAAGTGTATCAAAAATATCTTGTTGCACTATTTTATAAAACAGATTTGAAAATTACAAAATCTTACTTTTCAAACTGTAAGTAAAAATTGAATTTAAAATCTTTTAATTTAAAATTTTTAAGTGATAAATCAAATGAAAGAAGTTAATTTTTGAAAATGTAATTAGGAAGAAAAAAAAGACAAAGTACTTGACAAAGAAGATGCAGACAGAAAGTAAGACATACATTTAGAAATCCAGAAAGAGAAGAGAGAGAAAGAATGGAAGAAAAGCAACATTTGAATCTAAAAAGGCTGAGAATTTTCAAACGGTATTAAAATCCATAGACTAATATTTTCCCCAAAACTTCAAACTCATTAAATAGAAACAATCACAACAAGTCTATTCCGAAATGTATCAAAGTAGACCTGCAGAAATACAAAGAGAAAAATCTTGAAACATGGTTGCCTGGGATAATGGGATAGGAATAGATTACATTCAAAAGAACAACTTGAGACTGACAGCAAACATGGGAATAAAAACATGGAAGCCAGAAGACAGTCCAGTGATTACTTCAAGGTACGATAATAACTTACAACTAAAATTTTGTGTTAAATATGTTTTTCCTCAAGAAAAGTTTGAAAAGTTGTTTTTATAAAATAAAAGCAGACTGCCAGCACTAGTCTTACACAAAAGAAAGTACAACAGGAGACTTTCAAGATAGAATAAAAATAATCTGATAAGACATGCAAGAATACATACTGGAAGACTCTAATTATATAGGTAAAAGTGTAATTAAAAGCGATGAATTAATTATTATGCAAATCAAAATATTGGTTAAATATCAGGATATTGGGTATATCCTGGAATGGAAAGGAGCAGCTGTCAATTGGAAGGGTTATGCAGGAGGTTGTTAGCGGACTTACAATGCTGCCATTTTCGTCTTCATAGGTGGTTATGTGTTTAATCCTAATTGATTATTCAGACAGCTGTTTTGTATACTTTTTCTTATGCATGTTATATTTCCCAATAAAAAATTAAAACACATGAAGTATAAAAGGGTTAAAATAATAGGTCATGTATGCTTAGAAAAATTTTTTAAAGGGTCAGAAAATAATAATTCTTTCAGTCAGAGTCACACACACAATAATGTTGTCTAGTAAATCAATACAGTTGCTCAAACTGGCTTTCAAATAAAACTCTAAGCTTCCTAAGTACAAAGTTTATAAAGAGAAATACAATATTTAACAATATATACAATATCTGTGAGGTAATGGCTAACTTAATTTAGTAGAAGTTGGTAAGGCAGTAAGAGAACTATTTCTTATATATTCTCAATACATAGACAATGTATAGGATGAAGTATTTACACAATAGTTAATTAAATATAATAATTTTACCTTAATGTAGGTGAATAGCATAATGCAGTTGAAATCTCATAAACACACTGTGGTTTATGACATATTAGAAAAAATGTCAAATAGTACATTGACATTGAATACTAATAAAGAGAAACCCACAGTGAAGTATGAGTCTATAAAAGCAAATGAATATTAAATAGGAGAGATGAAATGAAATCCTCATGAATTTAGACTTTAGAGTGTAATAAAGAGATTCTCGATTTTTGTGTGTATGTGTATGTGAGGTCGGGGAGTGAGAGACAGACAGATATTGTGTGCATGTGTGGAGGATAGGAAGTGGGGAGAAACATGAAGGAGAAATAATAGGCATATTCCTAATTTAAGAACTTTCCAAAGCATAAAAAAGCATGCTTAATATACATGCACTATTTTTCCAAAATTAAAGACTGTAGGAAGTGACAGAATATTCTTAATCAGTAAGGCTATATAGAATGTAGTGTGAAAAAATATTGTGGGATATAATCAAGCTGTAAAAAAATATTAAGTATTTTTTTAATGAAATGAATTATCATAGCGATCTTTTTAAAACCTGATGAAACCATAATATTTCATTACTTAAAACCCAGTTATCAGTAAAAACTTGTAACGTGGCTCAAAATCCCTTAAGATCTAGCCCTTGCCTACCTTTAAAGCCCCACCCTGTGCCATTCTCTCTTTCTCCGTATGCAATTCATCTGACCTAATGTCACCTTTTTGAATATTTTTTCTTGCTGTAAATCTCTTTTGTATGCTTTTTTCTCTGCTGGAAACACCTTCCAAGCTTCAGGTCTCATTTTAAAATCCTTGTGAATGTTTAACCTCTTCTTAACCTCTACCACCACCACTCCCCCACCAGATCAGCTCAGGTGAACTATGCAATTTCACTTAACCTCATATTCAATAAATTTATGTCACATTATAATTAAACATTTTTGTGATTTGTAAGCTTTATTAAGAAAAAAAAATTCTCCTTTGCATATCCTAAAAATCCTAGTGCCTACTATAGGAATTATATATAATAGGAACAAAATAAATACTTGTAGGAATAAGTTTGTGTGTGTGCGTGTGTGTGTGCGCACATGTGTGCACATGTGTGTGTTTGAGAGAGGGTCTCTCTCTTTCACCCAGGCAAAAGAACCTCCCCCTCTTGGGTTCAAGCAATTCTCCTACCTTGGCCTCCTGAGTAGGTGGGATGAGAGGTGCTTGCCACCATGCCCGGCTCAGTTTTTTTTTTTTTCCATTTTTAGTAGAGACAGAGTTTTACCATGTTGACCAGGATGATCTTGAACTCCTGACCTTAAATTATCTACCTGCCTTGGCCTCCCAGTGCTGGGATTACAAGCATGACCCATTGCACCTGCTTAGGAATTAGTATTCTGAAGCTCTTATTGTAATAATGAAATGGAAAGTTAATTAAAAAAAAAAGTCTGGAGACAACAAGAAGAGGTCAAGAGACTTTTAATGAATATAAATAATAAAGCCAGAAGAATGATACAAATGAAGTATAAAAGAAGAGGAAAATAAATCTCACTAAATGGTTCAGGGAAAATGTCACTGTGGAAGTGGTATTTTAAGTAAATCTAAAGGAATGTGAAAGACAGGTTTAATTAGTAAAAAATAGAAGCAAGGAATTTTACTGTGGTAGACATAATAAAGGTCCTTTCCCAAAGATGTCTAGGTTCTAATCTCCAGAAGTTGTAAATAGATTACCTTATGTGGCAAAAGGGACTTTGCATATGTGATTTGAATTAAAGGTCTGGAGATTAGAAGATTAATATGGATTATCATGGTGAACCCAATGTAATCACAAGGGACCTTAGTAAGAGGGAGGCAAAAGGATCCAAGTCAGACAAAGGGGATATAACAATAAAAGTGGAGATTGAAGTGATGCACATGAAAGGGGAAGGAAGGGGCCACATGCCAAGAAATGCAGAAAGTTTCTAGAAGCCTCAACTTGATAAAGAGTATGTACAAAACACAAAAAAATTAAAAAACAAAACTAAAAAAAAATTCCTACAACTAACATCACATTTAATTGTGACAAACTAAGAAAATTTTCCCTAAGATCAGGAGAAAAAGGCAAGGATATGCCTCTCACATCTTCTATTCAACATCATACTGGAAGTCCTAGCTAATGCAATAAGACAAGAAAAGGGAAAGGCATACAAATGGAAGGAATGAAATAAAAATGTCTTTATTCACAGATAATATAAAAATATGTAATAGTCTTCATTCACATATAACATGTAATATACTATTACAGATAATGCACAGCTTCTAAAAGATAAAATGGGAGAAAATTTAGGTAAACTTGAGTTTAGCAATGAGATTTTAGATACAACATCAAAAGCAAGATTCATGAAAGAAAAGCTTAATAAGCTGAATTATACTAAAATTTAAAACTACTCAGAATAATACTGTTAAGGAAATAAAAGATGAGTTATAGACTGGGAGAAAATATTTGCAAAACACACATTTGATAAAAGGTTGTATACAAAATATGCAAGAATTTTTAAAACTCAAAATAGTAAAAGAAACAATCCAATTAAAAAATAGGCAAAATATCTGAGCAATCACATCAGCTGATAGTATACACAGATGACAAATTAACATATTAAAAGACACTCAGCATCATATGTCATTAGGAAATGGTGAGTTAAAAACAATGTCATGCACAACATACCTATTACAGTGGCTAATATCTAAATTCCTGAAAACACCAAAGGCAGATAAATATGTAGACAAGCAGAAACTCTCATTCCTTGCTGGTGGGAATGCACATGGTTTAACTGCTTTTGAATAATTTGGCATTGTTTTCAAAACTAAACATAGTTTTAGTATGTAATAGGCAATCATACTCCTGTGTATTTGCCAAATAAGTTGAACACTTGCATCCACACAAAACCCACACACAATTTTTAATCTAAGTTTTATTCACAATTGCCAAAATTTGATGTAACCAAGATGTCCTTCAGCATGTAAATAAATTATGGTAAGTGGAATCATATTTTGTAATAAATGTAAATGAGCTATCAAGTCATGAAAAAACATGGATGAACCTTAAATACATATTTCTCAGTAAGAGAAATCAGTCTGAAAAAGCTATGTACATGACATACTGGAGAAGACAAAACTACACAAACAGTAAAAACGTCAGTAGTTGCCAGGGGTTAGAGAGGGAAGAAAGGAAGAAATGAATGGGCAGAGGACAGGATATTTTTAGAGCAGTGAAACCATTTTGTGCTATGCTGTAATGATGAATGCATGACATTAAGCATATTTGTCTAAAGCTATTGAGCTATAAAACACAAAAGTGAGTCCTAATATAAACTACAGACTTTAGTTAATTATATCAGTATTAGTTCATCAATTGTAACAAGTATTTCACATTGTTGCAAGATATTAATAATGAAAACTGTTGAGGATAGAGGGAATGGGGTCTGGGGCAGAGTATATGCGAATTATCTGGACTTGCTTTAATTTCTGTGGAAACACAAAAATGCTCTGAGAAAGAAACTTTATAAATTTTGAAAAAAAAATGCATTTGACTAAAGACTCCTGAAAAGAAACAAATTTGCTGCGAAATTTCCTATTGTCACTAGGCAAAGAAAAATAGATTTTTTTTAAATGGCTCATGTTCTACTTTTTGCTTTGTTTATGTTTCTTTTCCAGTCTATTTCTCCAACTCAAAAATGTTCTCCAAAAATAAGTATTTTGGAACAGTTGTCAACTTGTTAATAGAGGTAGCATTTCTGATATCAAGTGAGAATCAGTTCTATACTTCAAAGTAGAGAAAAAAATAGACTTGAATTTCTTAAGGATTCCACAAACAGTTTTGATATGATTTGGCTGTGTCTACACCCAAATATTAACTTCATTTGTATCTCCCAGAATTCCCAGTGTTGTGGGAGGGAACCATGGGGAGGTAATTGAATCATGGGGGCCACTCTTTCCCATGCTATTCTCCTGATAGGGAATAAGTCTTATGAGATTGGTTTATCAGAGGTTTCTTCTTTTACTTCTTCCTTATTTTTCTCATGCCACCACCACGTACAAAGTTCCTTTCACCTCCCAGCATGATTCTGAGTTCTCTCCAGCCAAGCAGAATTATAAGTCCAATTAAACTTTTTTTTTCAGTTTCAGATATGTCTTTATCAGCAGCATGAAAAAGAACTAATACAGTAAATTGGTATCAGTAGAGTGGGGCATTGCTGAAAAGATACCCGAAAATGTGGAACTGGTTAACAGGCATAGGTTGGAATAGTTTGGAAGGCTTAGACAAAGATAGGAAAATGTAGGAAAGTTTAGAACTTCCTAGAGACTTGTTGAATGGCTATGACAAAATAGCTGATAGTGATAAGAAAAACAAGGTCCAAGCTGAAGTGGTCTCAGATGGAGACGAGGAAATTATTGGGAACTAGAACAAAGGTCACTCTTGTTATGTTTTAGCAAAGAGACTGGCAGCATTTTGCACCTACCTTAGAGATTTGTGGAACTTTGAACTTTAAAGAGATGATTTAGGGTATCTGGCAAAGGAAATTTCTATGCAGCAAAGCATTCAAAATGTGACTTGGGTATGGTTTAAAGCATTTCATTTTAAAATGAAAACACAGCATAACAGTTCAGAAAGTTTGCAGTCTGACAATAGAAAAGCAAAACCCATTTTCTAAGGAGAAATTCAAGTTGGCTACAGAAATTTGTGTAAGTAGCAAGGAGTCTAATTTTATTTATTTGTTTATTTATTTACTTATTTATTTATTTATTTTGAGATGGATTCTCACTCTGTCGCCCAGGCTGGAGCTCAGTCGCACAATCTCCACTCACCGCAACTTCCCAGGTTCAAGTGATTCTCCTCCTTAGCCTCCTGAGAAGCTGGGACTATAGGTGTGAGCCACCATGCCTGCCTAATTTTTGTATTTTTAGTAGAGACAGAATTCTACCATGTTGGCCAGGCTGTTCATGAACTCCTGACCTCAGATGATCCACCCACCTCGGCCTCCCAAAATCCTGCGATAACAGGCATGAGCCACCATGCCCAGCTCAAGGAGCCTAATGTTAATCCCCAAGACCATGGGAAATATGTCTTCAGGCCATGTCACAAAAATTCATGGCAGCCCTTCACTTCACAGTGCTGAATGCCCAGGAGGAAAAAGTTTTGTGGGCCCATCCCCCAGGCTGTGAGCAGGGATTGGTGGGATTTGGTGACCTATGTTCCAGATGCTCCAACTATGGCAGAGGATTTGGTGACCAGTGTCCCAGATGCTCCAACTATGGCAGAAAGGGGCCAACACAGAGCTCAGACCATGGCTTTAGAGGGTACAAGCCTCAAGCCTTGGCAGCTTCCAAGTGGTTCTGAGCCTTTGGGTGCACAAAAGTCACAAATTGAAGTTTGAGAACCTCCACCTAGATTTCAGAAGATATATGGTAACAATGCCTGGATACCCAGGCAAAAGTTTGCTGCAGGAGTAGGGTTCTTATGGAGATCCTCTGCTAGGGCAGTACAGAAGGAAAGTGTGGGGTCAGAGCCTCCACACAAAGTCCCTACAAGAGCACGCTTAGTGAAGCTGTGAGAAAAAGTCCAATGTCCTCCAGACCCCAGAATGGTAGATCCACTGACAGCTTGCACTGTGTGCCTGGAAAAGCCACAGTCATTCAATGCCAGCCTGTGAAGTCTGCCAGGAAGGAGTCTGTACCCTGTAAAACCACAAGGGCAGAGCTGCCCAAGATTATGGGAACCCACCATTTGCATCAGCATGAGCTAGGTGTGACACCTAGAGTCAAAGGAGATTATTTTAAGGTTTTAAAATTTGACTGCCCTGTTGGATTGTGGGCTTCCATGGGCCCTGTAACCCCTTTGTTTTGGCCAATTTCTCCCATTTTCAATGACTGTATTTACCCAATACCTGTCTCCCCATTGTATATAGGAAGTAACTAGCTTGCTTTTTATTTTTTATTTTTTTGAGATGAAGTCTTCCTCTGTCACCCAGGCTGGAATGCAGCGGCATAATGTCGACTCACTGCAACCTCCATCTTTTGGGTTCAATCAATTATCCTGCCTCAGCCTCCTGAGCAGCTAGGACTACAGGCATGTGCCACCACACCCAGCTAATTTTTCTATTTTTAGTAGAGATGGAGTTTCACCATGTTGGCCAGGCTGATCTCAAACTTCTTCCTTTTTTTTTTTTTTTGAGATGGAGTTTTGCTTTTATTACCCAGGCTGGAGTGCAATGGCGCAATCTTGGCTCAATGCAACCTCTGCCTCCTGGGTTCAAGCAATTCCCTGTCTCAGCCTCCTGAGTAACTGGGACTACAGGCTGTGCCACCATGCCCAGCTAATTTTTGTATTTTCAGTAGAGACGAGGTTTCACCATGTTTACCAGGATGGTCTCGATCCCTTGACCTAGTGATCCACCGGCCCCGGGGTTCCAAAATGCTGTGATTCTAGGCGTGAGCCACCACACCCAGCCTGGTCTCAAACTTCGGACCTCATGATCCAGCTGACTTGGCCTTCTAAAGTACTGGGAATACAGTAGCCACCATGCCTGGCCACTTGCTTTTGATTTTACAGGTTCATAGGTGGAAAGGACTTGACTTTTCTCAGATGACACTTTGGACTATAGACTTTGGGGTTAATGCTAAAAAGAGTTAAGACTTTGTGGGACTGTTGGAAAGGCATGGTTGGTTTTGAAATATGAGGACATGAGATTTGGAGGGGCCAGGGGTCAAATGATATGGTTTGGCTGTATCACCACCAAAATCTCAACTTGAATTGTATTGCCCAGAATTCCCACATGTTATGAGAAAGTCCCCATGGGAGGTAATGGAATCATAGGGGCCAGTCTTTCCCATGCTATTCTCATGAAAGTGAGTAAGTCTCACAAGATCTGATGGAATTATCAGGCGTTTCCACTTTTGCTTCTTCCTCATTTCTTCTTTCCATGTGGCAAGAAATACAGTTTTCACATCCTAATGATTTAATCTTCCTTGTCCCAATCAATCAATGACCCCAAGTTTCCAGCCCCTCATCCTCCACAATCCCCTTAAAAACTACACAGGTTGAGGATTCTGTTCACTCAGTGGTCTGGCTATTATTAACTCTTTCTCTGCTGCAAACTCTGTTGTCTTGGTGTATTTGTCTATTGTTCTGCAGCAGGCACAGAAACCTGGCTGTTGTTTCACAACGTGGGAAAATATTTCTTTGAGATAGGAATCCACTAAAGATCTATCTCTTGAGTTTTTGTATCTTTATCTTAGTTTTCTAAACTATAGTTTATAATTCATTAGTAGATCATGAATTATTTTAGTGAACCTAGTTTTATGTTATCTTTGCTTAAAAAAGAATATCATGTAATAGCATGAAGTAAAATAGATCAACATTTAACACACATGCACTCACACATACATGTGTGTATGTGAATTAATGCTGGGTTATGCTGCAAAAGGCATTACTATTGTGGAGCTAAAAAAAAATTTTATGCCAGCTAACTTATATATTACATATTTTTAAGTTTTGTAGCTTATTTCATTTTTATTCTGAATCCAGAAATAAGATTGAGAAAAAGAGACAGAGACAGACACTAATACATGCAACGGTGCCAATAAAATAAGCAATTCTCAAATGCAAATATGTTAATTAATTCTTAAAACATATAGAAATACATAATTTAATTCTTAAAACAAACACAATAATATATGTTTAATTTTTAGATGTTTAATTGTTCATAGATATAAGGTGATTCTACTGATATATGTTGAATAACAGTAGATAATCAATGACTATTTATCAATAATTTATACAGGAATTAACCAGCTGTGACCTACAGGCCAAATTTACTTACAATCTGTTTTTGAAAATAAAATAGAATACCCTTTCTCACCACTTGGAAGTCTTAGCCAGAGCAATCAGGCAAGAGAAATAAAGTGCATCCAGATAGGAAGAGAGAAATTCAAACTATCTTTGTTTGCAAATGACATTATTTTATATCTAGAAAACCCCATAGTCTCAGCCTAAAAGCTCCTCCAGCTGACAAACAACTTAAGCAAAGTGGCAGGATACCAAATCAATGTACAAAAATTACTAGCATTCTTATACAACAACAATAGCCAAACAAAAAGCCAAATCAGAAAGGCAATCCCATTTACAATTTCCACCAAAGAGAATAAAATTTCAAGGAATACAGCTAACGAGGGAAGCGAAAAATGTCTACAAAGAGAATTACAAAACACTGCTCCAATCAGAGAAGAAAAAAACAAATGGAAATACATCCCCGGCTCATGGATAGAAAGCATAACTATCTTTAAAATGGGTACACTGCCCAAAGAAATTTGTAGACTTAATGATATTCCTACCAAACTACAAATTATATTCTTCACAGAACTAGAAAAAAGTATCTAAAATTTGTAAGGAACCAAAAAGAACAAAGCTGAAGTCATCACCTTTCAAAACAGCATGGTACTGGTAAAAAAAAACAGGTGCAGACAAATGGAACCAAATAGAGAATCCAGATAAGGCCACACATCTATGACCATCTGATCTTAAACAAAGCTGACAAAATAAAGCGATAGGGAAAAAAAAAAAAAAAAAAAAAAAAAAAAAAACACCTAGGCTAGTGAGTTATTCCAGCACCATTTATTGAACAGGGAGAAGAAGTTAGGCCCCTTCCTTCCTTACACCATCCACAAAAATCAACTCAAGATGGATTTAAGACTTAAATGTAAAACTCAAAAGTGTGAAAACCCTGGAAGACAACCTAGACAATACTATTCTGGAAATAGGAATGGGCAAAGATTTCAAGACAAAGACACCAAAAACAATTGCAACCAAAGCAAAAAACGGACAAATGAGATCCAACTAAACTTAAGAAAAAAGAGTTTCTGCACAACAAAAGAAATATCAACAGAGTAAATAGCCTCCAGAAAGGGAGAAAACATTTGCAAACTATGCATTCAACAAAGATCTACAAAGATCTGACATGAACAGACACTTTTCAAAAGAAGACATATATGAGGCCAACAAACATGAAAAAATGCTCATCATCAGTGGTCATTAGAGAGATGCAAATCAAAAACACATTGAGATACCATCTCACATCAGTTAGAATGGCGATCATTAAAAAACCTGGAGACAACAGATGCTGGAGAGGATGTGGAGAAACAGGAACACTTTTACACTGTTGGTGGGAGTGTAAATTAGTTCAACCATTGTGGAAGACAGTGTGGCAATTCCTCAAGGACCTAGAAATAGAAATTCCATTTGACCCAGCAATCCCTTTACTGGGTGTATATCAAAAGGATTATCAACTGCTCTATTATGAAGACACATGCACACTATGTTCACTGCGGCAGTGTTTACAATAGCAAAGACGTGGAACCAACCCAAATGCCCATCGATGATAGACTGGACAAGGAAAATGTGGCATGCTATGCTACCATAAAAAACGATGAGTTCATGTCCTTTGTAGGGACATGGCTGAAGCTGGAAACCATCCTTCTCAGCAAACTGATACAAGAACATAAAATCAAACATTGCATGTTCTCACTCATAGGTGATGTTGAACAATAAAAACACATGGACACAGGAAGGAGAGCATCACACACTGGAGTCTGTTGGGGGGAATTGGGGAAAGATATCAGGTTGTGGGGAGGTTGGGGAGGGATCACATGGGGAGAAATGCCAGATACAGGTGATGGGGGGAAGGAGGCAGCAAACTACATTGCCATGTATATACCTATGCAATAATCTTGCATGATCTGCACATGTATCCCAGAACCTAAAGTATAATTATATATATATAATAATTTATATATATAATTTATATAATAATTATATTATATATATTATATATAAGTATAATTATATATATATATGTAAATCTATCCAATATCTATAAGAAACTTAATTTTATAAGAGAAAAACAAACTACTACATTAGAAAGTGGGCAAATGACATGAGCAGACATGTCTCAAAAAGGAAAAAGAAAATGACATACTTTCAGCCAAGAAGCATATTAAAAAAAACTCAATACCACTGATCATTGCAGAAGTGCAAATCAAAACTATTATGAGGTACCATCTCACATCAGTCAGAATGGCTATTACTTAAAAGTCTAAAAATAACAGACACTGGTGAGGTTGAAGAGAAAAAGAAACACATACTGTTGGTGGGAGTCCCTGAAGACACATGCACAAGAATGTTCATTGCAGCACTATTTACAATAGCAAAGATATGGAATCAAATCAAATGTCCATCAGTGACAAACTGGATAAATCAAATGTGGTACATATACACCATAGAATATTATGTAGCCATATAAAATAATGAGATCGTATCTTTAGTGGGAACATGGATGAAGCTGGAGGTTATTGTCCTTAGCAAACTAATCCAAGAACAGAAAATCAAATACAGCATGTTCTCACCTACAATGTGGGCAGTAAATCATAAGAATTTATGAACACAAAGAAGGAAACAACAAACACCAGAATCTACTTGAAGGGGGAGAGTAGGAGAAGGGAGATCAGAGAAGATAAATCTTGGATACTGGCTTAGTACCTGGGGGATGAAATATCATGTACCACAAACCTCCATGGTATGTGTTTACCTGTTTAACAAACCTGTACATGAACCTCCAAACCTAAAATAGAAGTTTTTAACAAAAGAAAGAAAATAAAGTTTTCTTGTAACACAGCAACACCTTTTATTTATATATTATCTTTGGCTACTTATAGGCTATAAGGCCAGTGATGAGTAGTTGCATCTGACTGCCTGACCAACCAAACCTAAAATGTTTACTTACATGAACTTTACAGAAAAAAAAATTTGTCAATGCCTGGTTAAAACAAATACTTTAATTCACTGGCTATTCGATTTGGGCACTTCGGCAAGCTTGGGAATATGGAATACATTTTATTTCATTGTAAGAAAATGAGATATATTAATATAAAAGAAAAAACAAATATAACTTGGCCTTTAACCAAATCGACAACACGTTCAAGCAATTTGTTAAAAATAATAAGTATGGTATCATTTGTTAAATGCTTACCTTTTGTTTTACTAGTGTCTCCTCTAGGAAAATCTTTATTATTACTATTATTATTATTAGAAACAGAGTATCACTCTAGTTGCCCAGGCTGGAGTGCAGTAGCATCATTTCAGCTTACTGCAATCTCAGTCTCCCAGGTTTAAGCAATTCTCCTGTTTCAGCCTCCTGAATAGCTGGAATTACAGGTGCTCGCCATCATGCCCAGCTAATTTTTGTATCTTTAGGAGAGGCAGTGTTTCACCATGTTGACCAGGCTGGTCTTGAACTCCTGATCTCAGGTGGATCCACTCCTCTCGGTCTCCGAAAATACTGGGATTACAGGCATGAACCACCATGTCCAGCATGCAAAACTTTTAATAATAGTCCAAGCATTATATTTCTTTTTTTACATGTGAGAAAAATATGGTTTAGGGAGATTCAGAACTTAGCAAAATTTACTTAGAATAACATTTACCTAGATAGAAAGCAATGCAGATGATACTCGATTTCGAGCCTGCTGAGTTTCAAAGCTATACTCTTAACTACTATAATGAGTTGTTATACTTTTGGTCCTGAACTATAAAATGTGTCATCAACACACATAAGCCCAAGTAAAGAGTAAGGTTCAAATTAAATGCCCCACTGGGAATGAGTCCATTGTAATTATTTTATTAAACAAACAAAAATACTCATATTTAATTATTTGCATTGCAAGCATTCTCCTTGATAGGAAAGAATGACTGAGACTATAGCTCATATAAGAAGATTAATTAAGTGGTTTTATACAATCTGACAGTTACCTACTGTCAGAGAGAATAAAGAAAGAATATACAATCACAATAACTCATTAACAATGGAATTGTGCTTTGCCATCCACCAGTTGTGTATCCTCAGCCAAAACCATTAAACTGTCTGTGCTTCAAAGCCTTCATCACCAAAATGAGACTAAGAAAGCGGCCCTTGCAGAGATACAGTGATGATTTAATAAAACTGTGATACAAAATGTGCAGAAACTAGTAGATAATAAATAATAAATGAGTATTTATGAAACACATTGGTTATATTGGAAGTATAAATTCCTTGCAACAATGTTTATTGTAAATAGTATACATTCTCTAGTGGTATTGCAAAACAATAGGTTTTCATTTCTCTGAAATAATATAGATCTGGTTTTCCTATCCGAGCTGGTAGATTTTATGGAAGTAGGCATCAATAATCACTTGAAGTCTTGTCAGTTCCTACATCTAAGAAGTAGTATTAACAGTTTACGGGACATAGATAAAGGCTCAGCACTGAACTTTGACTCCATGCATGTTATGCATGTCTAACCTTGGCTCCCACCATTCCAGTTTGTTGGTGCAAATACTGTCTACTTAAAATTTCCAAGGGTTCTTTTCACTAACCTCACCTATTTCCAGAAGCCCAGTGTTGTGGACTTTTTCCATTTATCTATCAGTATTTATTAAAAAACAAACAGCTTGTAGAAAATAGAGTTTTAGGGTAAAGATAATGTCTTAGTTAAAATAAGGTTTTGAATCTAGTAGAAACAGCATTTTCTCCTATTAAAGCTGTGCCATATACATATGTGTAAATAACCTGCAGATATAGTGTACAAAAATTTACTGACTCTGTAGTTATTCTTTCAAAAGTATTTTAAGACCAAGAAAAACGTCATTTTCCAAATGACTCTAATAAGCAATAAATGCTACTCTATTATTAAAAGGCAAGGAACTCACTGCTTTATCATTGTCAAGATTCTTCTTCACTGACATTTCCTAAGGATTTACTGTGTATTACAATGCATTGTATTGAGACAGCCAAACGCTAAGGCAGATAAAAAGGGGTCCCCAGAGAATCTCCAACCTGCCCCACAAGTGTTTACGTAAGATGCTTTTTGGGCAGATGAGGGAACCTGCTCAGGGCTTGTCTGGACACGCCCACAGCTGACTGGAGTGCACTGGAGGAAGTGGGTGGAGCCATGGGGAATTCCTGCTTTATGCAGGGAAGGAGCCTACTCTCTTGAGCTCATGTGGTGACCTGGGAATCCCGACCTGTTAGCAGGACTCCATTTCACTTTGCTTAGTTGTATTTTCCTTTTCATCCAATAAAACCCTACTCTACTCACCGTTCAATGTGTCCCTGTGCCTAAATTTTCCTGGTTGTGTGACAAGATCCTGGTTTTAACTGAACTATGGGGCAAAATTCTGCAACAATATTATTTCATATTCATTAAAACTCCATGAAGTGTTGTTGAATGCATATGAAAACCACAGCTTACAATTTGTAAATTACCTAAAGTTTTACAAGTAGTAAGAAGAGCAAATGGGATTAAGAGACAGCCTTACAGCCTTTTCTAACACTAAAGTGTCTGCTCTTATACATTAGGAAACTATATTTGCATTTCAGTTGTGATCATTTGGGATTATAACCAGATTGGCTGCAACTGGATTTTCAGGTTCTTGGCCTCCCAACACCAAAGAATGGAAAAGGGAGCCTCCATGTCACAGTGAGTGTTACAGCTCAGGTAGAACTCATGGACCCAAAGAGTGTCTGGTAGTGCGGTTTAGTAGGCAGAGTGAAAGGACAGCTTCCACACCGTGGAAGGGGACTGGGAGGGGGTGCCACTGCAGGCTCAGTGCTGGAGATTATACCCCTGAGTTTTTCCCTCCTAATTCTTGTTCTTGTCCAATGGGAGGGATTTTTTTCAAACTTTGTCTGGATTGATTGATCTTTTGAGTCCTTTACCAGACTGGCTACCATTTTCAAACCCTGAGTCACAGAGCCTCCACCTCTAGGGGCCAGGGCAGGAAACGTTCCTTCCCTTAAACAAAGCCCCTGAGAGCCAGAGGTGGGAAAACTGGAAAAAAAACCCCAGCTGGCCAGAGGTGGGAAAAGTTCCTCTAACACCAGGAAAGTATGTTCTTCACTTGCAAATAACCATTATTAAATTCAATGTGCGAAGTTTAGCAAACTAAAAAAGGCCTATTATACTGACAGAGGGATGAAATTACCAAGGTATTTATGGTTACTTTCACTTCATCATATATGCAAAATAAAATATGGTTTTAGGAGGTCTGTATAACTTCTTTTGTACATTGACAAGTGTATGGTATAAAAAGGTCTTCATTATGAAATGAGACGGGTTCATAGCAAGCAAAATTTTTAAAAATCTTAAATCTAATGAGGACCTGCTCATTTTGCTTCTATAAGGTAAAATACTTTTACATTTGGCTCTGTTGACCTGAATTTCAGTGGGAACACAGGTATAATTGAGTATGAATTTTGCCTTATCTGATGCCCAATTCTGGCTTTATGTCATCATTCTTAATTTCCTGAACCTAACATATGCCTGTCCCCCATTTCCACTTACCTTCAGCTTCAAAACAAAAGCAAATCTTATACTAATTGGTGTTTAATTGTTGTCTTTCCAGGGAAGATTTGCATTTTAAGCTTGTTAATTCTCATTTATAATATAAGACCTTTAACTTGTTTTCTTCTGGTACAAGATTTTTTGACATTACAGGGTAATAGGACATGTAATTTATGCAGTTAGCCGTTTCAGGAGACTAGTGCTATGGGCATAAAAAGGCACTGGTCCCTGGTTCACTGGGAATTTTAAGGGAGGAATAACCCCGATAAATTGTCTGGAGTCCCAGTCTTAGGAGCTGTGAACAGTGGTAGAACCCTGTCCCTCCTGGATCCAGAGTGCAAATTGCACAGCCTAGGCATTTGTCTCTTCTTCCCTCCAACCTTCCTCTCTGACTCTTTCTCTTAACACAGCCATGTATCTTTAAGTATTGAGAAGTCCTGATCTATAAATTTGTAAACCAAAAGTAAAATTCAAATTTCCTCCACAAGGCAACCATTTAAGTGGACCCCCTTCTCCACCAGGGCACCCTAAAATGTAACCTGAAAAGCTGGTTCAGGCCATGAGGTGAAGTGGGGGCTGGACATGCCTTATTATATCCCTCCAGCATTAACATCAACACAGTCCTTAAGTCTGATAAGAGACATTTACTATTATATCTAAAGCCTGCTACTTGGATGTTTCATCTGCATGATAAAATCTAGGCCCCCCGTAATCCCTTATTGTAACCTAGACATTTCTTTGTATAGATAATAACTCTTTCAACCAATTGACAATTAGAATATATTTAAATCTACCTATGACCTGACCACTCCACCCCTACACTGCTGCTTTGAGTTGTTCTGCCTTTTCAGATTGAACCAATGTAAATCTTACATGTATTGACTGATATATGTCTCACTAAATAGTGCAAAAGCAAGCCCATCCACCACCACCACCAGCTTGGGCATATGTCACTAGGATCTCCTGAGGCTGTGTCAAGGGCACATCCTTAACCTTGGCAAAATAAACTCTCTAAATTGATTGTAACTTATCTCAGATACTTTTTGGTTTACAGATTATATTTTGTGATTCAACCAAAAGTATTTTTTAAATTTTGTGACATTTTTATAATAGCTTATGGCTGATTTTTGTTTTGTCTATTTACAATTTGCTGTGATCATTATAGTGAGTATATCTATCAATAGCATACCCTGTCCTACTAACGCTGCTGTTATTGCCTTCTAATCTACTAAGAAATGCTGCTTCTGAGAATAATAATTTCAAAAATCAAGTCATAACTTATTTTCTGACTGTATATATTAACATATGGCAAAAGTAAAATTACTATTTTTTGCTGAAGTGTCACTTGTTGCTTCATATTCATAGATGAACTAAAGATCAAATTATTACTTTTATAAATCATGACTGAAATGTTTTATCCTCAAAGAGATCAGTTTGATAATACATAAAATGCAGGGTCATAGACTAAAAGTGAAAATTACATTGTGCGCTATGAGGTCACAGTGTAGTTCCCCAAAGTAGTTAATTTTTAGTTTTATTCTGAGACAACATAATTGATTTAATAAATTTGTTCAATACTCATTTATTTCTGATACTTCTGAGTGTGATTTGTTTCAGAGAATTTAGATTACTATTCAGTTCAACAGTGAAAATATTTGCATAAAAAATGAAAAGCAAATATACCTAGACAAATTGAAAACAATAAAACTAATTTTACCCCTTAAAGCTCAGGAATAAACCCTAAATACATTTTCATAAATATATCTGTCTACTTCTGATCTAAAGATGAATAATCTTTTAGGTCTTAATTCCAATTACTCTCACATTTAATATATGCCACCATCTTAGGGCGTTGTCCAAACAAGCATCATTTCTCAATTCATTATCTTCTTCAACAAAACCATGCCACCTTCCAAGTCTTACCGTTCAAGTCCTTTCTCTAGTGAGGCAGGAGAATAGGGCCTGGAGGCAGGAAACCTAAGGATGTCGTAGAACTAAATCAAATGGAAACACTTCAGCTATGACAGGAAATATTCTCTTCATTTACACAGGGCATACACTGAGCAAATGACTTTTTGACTTCATTTCACCCTCTTTATTTACATGGGGCATGCACTAAGTAACCAATGGAAACCGCTAGAGGGTATTTAAACCCCAGAAAATTCTGTAAGTGGGACCTTAAGCCACTTGCTTGGGCCCACTTCCACCCATAGGAGTGTGCTTTCATTTCAATAAATCTCTGCTTTTGTTGTGTCATTCTTTCCTTGCTTTGTTTGTATGTTTTTTTCCAATTCTTTGTTCAAAACTCCAAAAACCTAAACACCCTCCACTGGTAACATGTTTTGACAAGCCAACTAGGAGATAAACCCAAAGTTTGAGATTTATTTTCTCTCCATTTACTTTCTGTTCCATATAAGAAAATCCCTCTCTCTCTCATTCTCTCTCTCTCTGTTTTCCTTTCCAACTCAGGACACTTGGTGGGAGTGCACCAATTTTCACATGACTAAGTATAACTTAACTAAACAAGCTGGTTATTAAATTATTGATAAAATAAAAATAGAAATGCCTTCAGAATTATCAGCATACATTTTTATCTGGATTCTATATTTGTCTCTGCTAGATATTTTGAATTGTCAGGGTTTGGCATAGAAGGTAATAATACTATAAACCCAGCCAAAACAAAATGATATTGCTTTGCATGTTTTTTGTTTTAACAAATGAGGGTAATTTTATATTAGCTAAATCTCCTGAGTTATTGGCAAAAATACCTGTGTATTTAACTTGGAGAATCTTACTTAGGTTTAGGTGAGCACCTGATGTTGGCTGACTAGTAACAACATATGTTAACAAGGAAATAACTAACTGTAAATGATAGTATCTAATACCTCAGTTTATAGAATTAGTCTAGAAAAACTGTTGAAAGTGAAAGAATTGAGTTCAATGAATGGGATGAATGTTTTCAGTAAGCTTTTTATGTAAATTAAAATCTTTAGTATTTTTAATGCTCATTAAATATTTGGGTCATTTCCAATTAAGAAAGTTGTGATATGGGGAAATCTGTTGCTAAAATTGTGGAATTGTACTTATATATAAATGCTCATATCTGATAGTTCTTATATATAAATGCTGACATCTGATAGTTCAGGATTTCTTGCTTTTTAGGGTTTCACTAAAGTTACAGGTTACCAAGAATAAGAATTCTAGTTAACACATAATTCCATATACACAGTGTCCCAGAAAGATGTATTAGTGAGAAAAAGAATAATTTTGTTTAATTCAGAAGTTACATAAAAGTTAGTTCAAATTACAGATTTTAAAAGGTTATTTATGAAATAATGTAATAAAAAACTAGTACTAGGGAAGAAAGATGTGGAAAAAGTTTAGATAATAAAATATTCTTTAATGCCTGATAGATATTTGACTTCATTCTTTCCTTGTTTTGTTTGTGCATTTTGTCCAACTCTTTGTTCAAAATGCCAAGAACCTGGACACCCTTAACCGGTAACACTAGTATTACCCTGATGTGCTTCGATCTTTCACTATTAAGTGTAATAAACACTAGCCTCAAGTTCAGTACTTCCACTCCTTTGCATTTCACACCATCACAATCCTCAAATATTTATTTAAATAAGTTATCCTAGAATTGTTCTCCCATCTTTTATATCATAGTGGCCGAGATCACTAGACCTTTTCTTTGGTAGGCTTCTCTTAGACTTCAATACCATTCCTAATCTTCTCCACTGATACTTCCTCCTTTAACTTTCATTAAAATACTTTTCTTTTTTCTCTTGCTATCTCTACCATTTCCTTCATGTCTACTGGTTTGATTTCCTCTAACTAGTCTCTGATTCATGCATATATATAATATATATGCATATACATATATATATGCATATACATATATATATATGCGTATACATACATATATATATATATGTATGTACATGTGATTGCTTTTTCTTTTGAGCTGTGCAAGTACATGTCCAAGTTGATTTTTAATGGTCATTTGGATAAACTATAGACTATTCAATCTCAATATAGACAGTCTCACTGCACATTCAAAATCTGTTCTTCCTTTTCAGCTATTCTTGTACAATAAGAAAGTTGAGAATTTTCCTCCATCCATTCTTTCCCTCATTCTCACTTAATCGAGTTCTCTCAAGTCTAGATTTTCATTCTTTCTCTATACAGTTATACTTTCAGTAACCCACAATCATGGCCTAAGTTCAGTTCCATTAATGTTTCTGGCTTTCTATCTTTTCCTTCAGCCTCAAATATTACCACTTTCTTCCTGTTTTCAATACCTGCCAACGTTTTTCATGCTTGAATTTGATCTTGATTTTTAACACATTATTGTCTCTCCTATTCCTTCAAAGTATAATTAAAATTAATTAACATACCCTTACCAACTAAACTTCTCACCTCATGCTTCCTGTGATGGCTAATATTGAGTGTCAACTTGATCAGATTGAAGAATGCAAAGTATTGCTTCTGGGTATGCCTGTGAGGGTGTTGCCAAAGGAGATTAACATTTGAGTTAATGGATGGAGAGAGGCAGACCCACCCTCAATCTGGATGGGCACCATCTAATCAGTTGCCAGTACGGATAGAATAAAGAAGTCAGGAGATACTGGAAATAGCAGACTTCCTACGTCTTCTAGCCTTCATCTTCCTCCCCACCCCTGCTGGATGCTTTCTGTCCTCCAACATCAGACTCCAAGTTCTTCAGCCTTGGGACTCTTGGCTTAAACCAGTGATTGGTCAGGAGCTTTCAGGCCTTCAGCAATAGACTAAAGCCTGCACTGGCAGCTTCCCTGCTTTTGCAGTTTGGGGACTCTAACTAGCTTCCTTGTGCCTCAGCTTGCAGATGGCCTATTTTGTGACTTCACCTTGCAATTGTGAGTCAATACTCTTTAATAAACTGCCCTTCATATATACATCTATCCTATCAGTGCTGTCCCTCAAGAGAACTCTCACTGATAAGAGATTTCAGTCCCAGGAGTGGCTTTTTCAGTCCCAGGATTTTAAGGATAAATTTCTTTAGTTGGTTTGGGAGTTTCTGGAGTTGGCTGCTTAATATGATTAGATCCAAAAATGCTAAGGACTCTACTTCTAATAGTATGGCAAACACTCATAGTCCTTGGCATAAACTATTTAGAGAGTTAGCCAAAATAAATGCATTTGATACTCCTGATTCACTACTCCTTAGAGGCAAGAAGTTTAGTGACTCTGTACATAATACCATTGATTATATTTGAGAACCAAGAAATATAATGAAGTTGGTTATTCGTAAGTTTACTGGACAAAGTGATGAAAGAAAAGGATGAGCTGAGAGGGTCTAACTCCCAGCTCCAGAAGCACTTGTAAGCTCCAGAAGTCTTGGAAGATTGCCCTGAGTGAGAGTCTTATCTCCTGTAGACAAAGGGCTGAAGTTGTAAAAACATCAGACACAAACTCTTATTATGAGAGTGGCTGACCTGCAATGAGAGGTACACATTCAGTCTTGCCAAGTGTCTACTGTGAAACTGGGGACACTGATTGCAAAACAATGGCACCCTGCAACTTGGAATGGGGAAATAAAGGAGGACCCTGATGAAGCTGGGGACACTTAGCTTGTAAACTCTGATGAGACTTTTTTTCCCAGAGGAAACAGCTTCCTCAGCCCCAGTCCTGTTAACATCCCCTCCTGCACCCATGCTACCAACTGCCTTTCCACCTTTGCCCGAGGAAATTAACCACACACTACCTGAGTCCACAGTGATGGCCTGCCCTGAGGCAGTTACCAGGAAAGACAATGCTGACTCTCCTCAGGAATCCCCAGCACCCCACCACCCCTGTTTGCTTCTAGACCTATGACTAGACTCAAGTCCTGGCAGGCCCCAGAGTGTTATGCACAAAGAGATGTGCTACACTCTGAAAGAACTCCTTGAGTCTTCAAATTTATATAAGCAAAAATCTAGAGAACAGGCATGGGAATGTATATTAAGGGTGTGGGATAATGGTGGGAGGAACATAATGTTGAATTTATTGATATGGACCCACTATGCAGGGATCCTGCATCTAATATTGCAGTTCAGGGATTTAAAAAGGGTTCTAGTAGTTTATTTGCTTGATTTGCTGAAATGTGGATCAAAAGATGGTCCACTGTGAGCAAGCTGGAAATGCCTGTTTTTCCTTGGTTTAGTATAGAGGAAGGGATCCAAAGGCTTAGGGAAATTTGAATGCAAGAGTAGATTAGTCACTTTAGACCTACTCATCTTAGCTGGGAGGAGCCAGAAGACAAACCCTTCACCAATACTTTGTGAAATAGATTTGTGAGGGGAGCATCTGCATCCTTGAAAGCTCTGTGATTGTTCTTCTCCCTATGCCAGATCTTACACTGGGAACCATAGTCATCAACTATAAAATTTAAATGCATTAGGAAGAATTGAAACCTAAGGTGGCAGGGGCCAAGTGGTAACACTGCACCATAAAAGGCAAGGTGGGTATAGTTACTGGACAGCAGAGGCAAAACAGCAATCAGAATAGTCTGACTGATGTGGAATTCCAGAGTTGGTTAATTAATCATGGTGTTCCTAGAAGTGAAATTGATAAGAAGCCTACTATATTCTTACATAATTTGCATAAGCAGAAAACTTCCAGGGTGAATGGACAAAAGACTTATTTGAATTCTAAAAATAGAGACTCCCAGCTCCTCAATCAATTTCCAGACTTGAATCAGTTTATAGATCCAGAATGTCTTGAGTGAAGATGAGGCTCGGTCCCTTTGAGGGAGGATACTACTACACTACTGAAAATTCATACTGTTAATCTTTCTCCCATTCTTCCCCAAGGACACCTCCAGCCTTTTACCAAAGTAGCTGTGCACTGAGGAAAGAGAAATAATCAGACATTTTGGGGACTATTGGACACTGACTCTGAACTGATACTGATTTCAGGAGACCCAAAAAGTCATTGTGTTCCTCCAGTTAAAGTAGAGGTTTAGGAAGCCAGGCAATTAATAGAGTTTAAGCTCAAGTCTGACTTACAGTGGCTCCACTGGGTCTCTAAACTAATTTTGTGGTCATTTTCCCAGTGTCAGAATGCATAATTGGCATAGACATACTTAGCAGCTGGCATAATCCCCACATTGGCTCCCTGACTGTTAGGGTGAGGGCTCTTATGCAGGAAACACCAAATGGAAGCCAAGAGAGCTGTCTCTACCCAGAAAAATATTAAATCAAAAACAATGTTGCATTCCTGGAGGGATTGCATGGATTAGTGTCACAATCAAGAATTTGTAAGACACAGGGTGGTGATTCCCACCACATCTCCATTTAACTCTCCTGTTTGGCCTGTGCAGAAGACAGACGTGTCTTGGAGAACGACGGTATGTTATCTCAAGCTTAACCAAGTGGTGATTTCGATTTTAGCTGCTGTAGCAGATGTGGTTTTATTGCTTGAATGCATCAACACTTCTACTGGCATCTGGTATGCAGCCATTGATTTGGCAAATATTTTGTTTTCCATTCCTGACCCGCAATTTGCCTTCATCTGGCAAGGCCTGCAACATACCTTCATTGTCCTAACTCAGGGCTATATCCACTCTCCAGCTTTGTGACATAATCTTGTTTGCAGAGCTCTTGATCATTTTTTGCTCTCACAAGATATCACACTTGTCCATTACATTGATAACATTATGCTGCTTGGATCCAGTGAGCAAGAAGTAGCAAACACACTGGACTTATTGGTAAAATGTTTGAGTGCCATGAAACGGAAAATAAATCTGACTAAAATTCAGGACCTCTTATCTCGGTAAAATTTCTAGGGTCCAGGGGTGTGGGGCCTATTGGGATATATTTTATCCCTTCTAAAGTAAAGCATAAGTTGCAACATTTGGCTCCTTCTATAACCAAGAAAGAGGCACAATGCATAATGGGCCGATTGGGATTTTGGAGGCAAAATATTTCTCATTTGGATCTGTTACTCTGGCCTATTTATTCAGTGACCCAAAATGCTGCCAATTTTGAGTGTGGTCCAGAAGAGAAAAAGGTTCTGCAACAGGTCCTGGCTGCTGTGCAAGCTGCTCTGCTATTTGAGCCATATGACCCAGCAGATCCAATGGTACTTGAGGTGTCAGTGGCAGATAGGGATACTGTTTGAAGCCTTTGACAGGCCCCCATAGATGAATCACAGTGGAGAGCTTTAGGATTTTGGAATAAGACTCTTGCCGTCTTCTGCAGATAACTACTCTCCTTTAGAGAGACAGCTCAGCCTGCTACTCTCCTTTGGTAGAAGCTAAATATTTGCCTATGGGTCATCAAGTCACCATGCAACTAAAACTGCCTGTTATTAACTGAGTGCTTTCTGACCCATCTAGCCATAAAGTGGGTCATGCACAGCACCATTCTGTCATCAAATGGAAATGGTGTCTATGTGATCAGCCTTGAGCAGGTCCTAAAGACACAAGTAAGTTACATAAGGAAGTGGCTCAGATGCCTATGGTCTCCACTCCTGCCATCCTGCCTTCTCTCCCCCAGCCTGTACAAATGACCTCATGAAGAGTTCCCTACGATCAGTTGACAACTAAACTAAGACAAGGGCCAGCTGGTTCTGCATGATATACAGAAACCACCTGAAAGTGGACAGCTGCAGCACTACAGCCCCTTTCTAGGGCATCCCTGAAGCACAGAGTTGAAGGGAAATCTTCCCAGTGGGCAGAACTTTGAGCAGTGCACCTGGCTGTGCACTTTGCTTGGAAGGAGAAATGGCCAGATGTGCCATTATATACTAATTCATGGGCTGTAGCCAATGGCTTGGCTGGATGGTCAGGGACTTAGAAGAAACATAATTGGAAAACTGAGACAAAGGAATGTGAGGAAGAGGATGGACCTCTCTGAACTCAGAGAGGTCACACTCAAAAACTATGAATATATTTGTATCCCATATGAATGTTCATCAACCAGTGACCTCCACAGAGGAGGATTTTAATAATAAAGTGAATAGAATGACTCATTCTGTGGATACTACTCAGTCTCTTTCCCCAGCCACCTCTGTCATCACTCAATGGGCCCACAAACAAAGTGGCCATGGTGGCAGAAATGAACATTGTGCATAGGCGCAGCAACATGGACTTCCACTCACTGAAACTTACCTGTCTGTGGTCACTGCTGAGTGCCCAATTTACCAGCAGTAGATACCAACACTAAGCTGTCAATATGGCATCATTTCCCAGGATGATCAGCCAGCTAATTGGTGGCAGGTTGATTATATTAGAACTCTTCTATCATAGAAAGGACAGAGGTTTGTCCTCACTGGAATTAACGCTTACTGCAGATATGGGTTTCCCTATCCTGCATGCAATGCTACTGCAAAGATTACCATCTGCGGACTCACGGAATGCCTTATCCACCATCATGGTATTCCTCACAGCATTGCCTCTGACCAAGGCACTTACTTTACTACTAAAGAAGTGCAGCAATGGGCTCATACTTATGGAATACACTGGTCTTACCATGTTCCCCATCATCCTGAAGCAGCTGGATTGATAGAACTGTGAAAGGCCTTCTGAAGTCACAATTACAATACCATTTAGGTAATAATACTTTGCAGGTCTGGGGCAAAGTTATCCAGGCTGTATATGTTCTAAATTAGCATTCAATAAATGATACTCTTTCTCCCATAGCCAGAATTCATGGGTTCAGGAATCAAAGGTGGAAGTAGAAGTGGCACCACTCACAATCACCCCTAATTACTCACTAGCAAAATGTTTGTTTTCTGTTTCCATGACACTACATTCTGTTGGCCTAGAGGTCTTAGTTCCAGAGGGAGGAATGCTGTCACCAAGAGACACAACAATGATTCCATTAAACTGGAAGTTAACATCATTTACACCTAGCCACTTTGGGCTCCTACCTCTAACTCAACAGGCTAAGAAGGGAGTTACAGCATTGTCTGAGCTATTGAACAGCCCTATCACAAATAAATCAGTCTACTACTCCACAGTGGCAGTAAGGAAGAGCATGTGTGGAATACAGGAAATCCCTAAGGGTGTCTCTTAGTATTACCGTGCTCTGTGATTAAGGTCAATGGGAAGCTACAAGAACCCAATCCAGGCAGGACCACAAATGGCCCAGACCCTTCAGGGTCACTCTACCAGGTAAAAAAAACACTACCAGAGGTACTTGCTGAAGGCAAAAAGAATACAGAATCAGTAGTAGTCTTCTACTACTGATAGAAGTAGAAGAGGTAGTCATCAGTATCAGCTATGACCACATGACTAGTTGCAGAAATGAGGACTGTTACTGTCATGAGCATTTTCTCCTTATTTTGTTAAGCATATGTTTGTGCATGTATACACTTGTATTAAGAACATATTTTCAGTTTACCTTTTTCCTTTATTACATGACATCATATTTATTATCAGCATTTCAGTGTTGTTAACTTTATGTGATAGCATTTGGGTTAAGGATTAGTGCACATCCTATTACATGAAGAATGCCTGGAATATGTCTGGTGTAATTCTGACCTTATTTTTGTCTTTATTTGAAGATTATGGGTGACTTCAGGAGATGTGTATGGGTTCAAGTTGAAAAGGGGTGGACTCGTGATGGTTAATATTGAGGGTCAACTTGATGAGATTGAAGGATGCAAAGTACTGTTCCTGGGTGTGTCTGTGTGAGGGTGTTGCCAAAGGAGATTAACATTTGAGTTAGCAGACTGAAAGAAGTAGACTGACAGTCAGTCTGGGTAGGCACCATCTAATCAGTAGCCAGAATAGCTAGAATGAAGTAGGCATAAGAATTTGGAAAGAACAGACTGGCTGTCTTCTGCCTTCATCTTTCTCCTGTGCTAGATGCTTCCTGTGTTCAAACATTGAACTCCAAGTTCTTCAGCTTTTAGATTCTTGGATTTACACCAGTCATTAGCCAGAGTCTCTTGGCCTTCAGCCACACTGAGGGCTGACCTTTCAGCTTCCCTACTTTTGAGGTTTTGGGACTCGGACTGGCTTCCTCGCTCCTCAGCTTGTAGATGGTCTATTGTGGGACTCTACCTTGTGATTGTGTGAGTGAATACTTCTTAACAAACTCCCCTTCATATATACATCTATCCTATTAGTTCTCTCCCTCTGGAGAGCACTGCCTATACACTTTCCAATAGAAAGTTTATTTTCCAGCCCCCCTACCAAAAAAAAATCCTCTGTATTTTCTGATTGAATGTCCATTCCTCAGGAGTCTCTGCTTTTAAACATTCTCTGCTGAAATATCTCTTTGACTAATTATTTTTTATGCTTTGGGCTTAGAAAAACCAATTACCAAATATGGGAACCTAACTCTAATCTATAGTGCTAGACTGGTCCTCCTCCCTGCTCCCAGAGCATACTGAACATGACCACTTTTACAGTATTTATTAGTCGCTGCTGCTATAAGTACTGATTTTCTTATGAATATCCTCTGATAAATTTCTTTGGGACATAAAATATGTCCTATTGTTTGCATCCACTATGCCTAGTAACCTTGGCTAATCTGAAATGTTCATGGAGAAAACAGTATTTTTGTTTATAAGAAAAACAAATAGACATATTGAATACATCATCAATTGATACATTAATAAAACCAGAGTATTACTTATCACCCAGTACGGTAAAACTGAATTATTATGGACAAATAATCAGTCTCTGAAAGAGAACTTTGAGGCCCCAAATATTTATGAGCAGAGCATCATTTGGCCTTTAGGGAGAGTATATTATTTAGTATCCTCTTCAGATGAAACCAACAAGAATAATAGAAGAGAAAGGAATTCTTGGAAGGTAGAATCAAGAGCCTTTGACAACAATAAAGGGCTGCAACTGATCCAAAACTGTGGCCCTAAGTGAGAAATATTTTCTATCTCTAAGGCTGAGATGCAATATAATACTCATTCAGTAGGATCCGAGAACCACCACTACAGGCTTCTGTTTCTTCTGCTTTCTAAATGGTAGTGTCTTTCTCAAAGTCTGCTAGATTTTGTAATATAAAGTGACTAAAGATTTTGCAATATATTTTTCAAAAATTAACAGATATACCAGAAGTACAAGGCCAAAATTCTGACCTTTCTTTCGCATTTATTGACATAATGTAGGTTAAAATATGTAAAATAATTCCCCCTACCTCACTCAATTTGCCCTTGACATGGTACTCTGCCTGAAATGTTCTTCTCATAAATGTCCACATTACAAATCCTCTTACCGACTTGTAGTATGTACTTAGATGTAAATTAATTAGAGAACTCTTCCTCAGCCACTTGTATAAATTAGTGAGACACACAGAATACAACTTCACTTCCTATTCGCTTACCATAGCTTATGCTTAGATAGTACTTACCACTATCTAATTTTTGTGTTTGTTTATATGTGTGTGACTACCCTAACTTTGCCGTAAGGGCCGTGAGATTCAGAACTTTGTTGTATTCACTGCTATTACATCAGTGCCTAGAAGAGTGCTTGGCACAAAGTAGGAACTCAGTGTTGAATAAATGATTGAATGAGTCATAAACATCAATTCCTTAATAAAAATATATTTTCCCCTTTATTTTTGTAGCAGTCCAACTGATCCTTGAGACATATAAAGCATATCACATCATTTACTACTATACTTAGGCCACTTATATGTACAAATGTTTAATCCCTATTAACTATTTTTAATTCTATTTCCTCAAATTTCCAAGGTATTTTTTGTTGTTGCTGTTTTGTTTTTTGTTTTATCTCAGGGCCTTTTTATTTTCTGAAACACACTGGCAGATTTTCCCATAGTGGGCTTCTAATTGTAGTTTGAATTGCAAATGTATCAGCATACATGGCATGGTCTTGGAGTTTCTTCCCTAAAGTGTTCCACAAATGCCTTCATACATGCAAGCACATGGGGACACACATGTGCAAACACACATGTACATTTCTCAGTCTCCAGGCTATGCTCATCATTGCATTTATCAAAATATAAAATATTTTTACTTATTTGTTCCCTAGTTTGTGAATTGTTTTATTCACAAGCAATAGGCCATAAGCCCCATGAAAGCCCCAGGAAAGCAGGAACCTTATTTATATAATTCGCCTTATCTATTTCATTTACCATCAAGTTCCCAGTGCCTAAAACAACATCTGATGTATTGAAGACACTTAATAATTACTGTATGAACAAATAAACCTTACATTCAGCCTAAATTTTAATGCATTAAGACATTTACCTCAAATAATATTCTACATGAATATCATTTAGTTGACAATAACCTGTGTTCCAGTTGCAGGTCTTTGCAAATCCTCCAGGCCTCAATATTAAGTGGACTAATTTATGGTGACCCTTTAATTTCTAAAGTTTTATAGCGCAACAGTCAATTCAATACCAAATGTGATTTCAATTATGTATATTGAAGTATTTGTTATACTTTAGTCAGCATTTAGGAAGTTCAATATTTCATGAACTTACTCTTTAAAGGAGAATAAAGTAATATCAGTGTATCTTATATAGATATGGCTAAAAATTTGTTGTTACTGAGCAAAGCATTTAATTTTTAGTGTTGTCAGTAATATCAAAAAAAAGGAAAACTTGGAGACAATTGTACATTCTTATAGTAGTACAGAACAGATTAAAGAATATTAAGTTATTCCTATTTAAATAAACTGCAAATCTAGAAAACCTAGCTTCAGGCTTACCATCAGTTGGTTGAGTCAACCTTGATAAAAGATGACTGTGTTTCTAGAAAATTTAGGAAAGTAAGTCAGACAAACCTGTAACAGTTCATGTTTTAGCCACTTTAGGCAAATCACATAGCCTTTTTAACTCTCCTCACATCATATCCAAGTGATCATAATATGTGTGTTGTGAGGGCTAGAAGTACGTTTAATATGCACAACGTAACACACTATTTATGGTGTAGTAGGTGCTAAATAAACTCTCTAGGCTGTTATTAACATATTGAGACATATAAGATGATGGAAAAATTTTTTTTATTAATCTTTGTTTAATAGTATTGTTCTTTTCAAAATGTATAATGGTGAGAATGGAAATGTATTTAGATGTAAACAAAGTTATGTGGAAATTTTCTTAAAATATTAGTAAAATGGGATCATACTAGTTGCTATTGACATACGTAAATATTTGACCTGTGTATGAAAATGTGTCCCCCATGGAATGTAATTAGTAACTGTTGAAACAGAGATCTTTCAGATAAATGTCAGAAATGAATACATTAATATAACAACAACCACATGATTGTACCATTTATTTACTGCCTGTAATTTCACTAGGAACTCTATATCTAGTTCATTTGTGCTGCTATTTAAAAATACTCAAAACTTGGTAATTTATAAAGAAGAGAAACTTATCTCTGACTGATCTGAAGTCTGAAAAGTCCAAGTTCAAACTGCCAGCATTTGGTGCCTGAACAGGGTCTTTTTGCCATGTCCTCAATGTGGCAGAGAAGGTAAACTTCGTGTCCTCACATGGCAGGAGGGCAAAAAGGACTCAGGTTAGTTTCCTCTAACCTTTTTATAAGGCACTAATCTGTACATGATTTTGGAGCCCTCATGACTTAATTCATCAAAAGACTTCGCCTCTTAATAACATTACAATGGAGATTAAGTTTCAACATGAATTTTGGAGGGAACATCATTATTCAAACTTCCAATGAGGATTAATTACCTTGATTTTACAGATTAAGAACATGAGGGTTTCATTCTGTGACATATATAGCTTTCAAAATATAACCATAAAATTATAACTAAACCAAAATAGCTTACAGAGATTTTTCTCTTATAAATATAAAAAGTGAATAGATAAATACCCTGAATCTATTTCACTAAAAACTCTATGTCTAGTTTGTGAGATTTCATAGCTTATTTAAAATCTATGAATCTTTCTATAGATTCAATAACGTATCTAAAATGAAACTATTCAGTGAATTTTAGGTGAAGTGTTTCCATGTTTGTTTTGCAAAGCAATTATAAACTGCATTTGTGTGTTTGCTTCAGCAGCACATATACTGAAATAGGAACAATACAGATAAGATTAGCATGGGCCCTGCGTAAAAATGACATGCAAATTCATGAAGCATTCCATATTTTTAAATCTCCTTAAGCTTATAAGCAAATTCAGCAAAGTCTCAGGATATAAAATCAATGTGCAAAAATCATAAGCATTCATATACAGTGATAATAGACAAACAGAGAGCCAAATTATGAGTGAATTCCTACTCACAATTGCTACAAAGAGAATAAAATACCTAGGAACAGAACTAACAAAGGATGTAAAGTACTCTTCAAGGAGAACTACAAACCACTACTCCAGGAAATAAGAGAGGACATTCCATGCTGATGATTAAGAAGAATCAATATTGTGAAAATGGCCATAACACCCAAAGTAATTTGTAGATTCAATGCTATCCCCATCAAGCTACAGTTGACCTTCCTCACAGAACTGGGAAAAAGCACCTTAAACTACATATGGAACCAAAAAGAGCCTGCATAGCAAAGACAATCCTAGGAAAAAATAACAAAGCTGGAGGCATCAGGCTACCTGACTTCAAACTGTGCTACAAGACTACAGTAATCAAAACAGCATGGTACTAGTACCAAAACAGAGATATAGACCAATGGAACAGAACATAGGCCTTGGAACTAATGTCACACATTTACAACCATCTGATCTTGGACAAACATGAAAAAAAACAATCAATGGGGAAAGGATTCACTGTTTAATAAATGGTGTTAGGAAAACTGACTAGCCATATGCAGAAAGCTGAAACTGGACCCCTTCCTTATACCTTATACAAAAATTAACTCTAGATGGATTAAAGATTTAAACATAAGACCTAACACCATAAAACCTAGAAGAAAACCTAGGCAATACCATTCAGGACATAAGCATAGACAAGGACTTCATGACTTAAACACCAACAGCAATGGCAACAAAAGCCAAAATAGACAGATAAGATCTAAGTCAACTTAAGAGTTTCTGCACAGCAAAATAAACTATCAATAGAGTGAACCAGTAACTAACAGAATGGGGAAAAAATTTTGCAGTCTACCCATCTGACAAAGGGCTGATATCCAGAATCTACAAAGAACTTAAACAAATTTACAGAAAAAAAATAACCCATCCAAAAGTGGGAATATGAACAGACATTTGTCAGAAGAAGACATTTATTCAGCCAACAAATATATGAAAAAAAATCTCATCATCACTGGTCATTAGAGAAATGCAAATCAAAACCTGACTGAGATACCACCTCATGCCACTTACAATGGCAATCATTAACAAGTAAGGAGACAACCAATGTTGGAGAGGATGTGGAAAAACAGAAATGCTTTCACACATGGGAGTGTAAATTAGTTCAACCATTGTGGAAGACAGTATGGTGATTCCTTAAGGATCTAGAAATAGAATTACCATTTCACCCAGCAATCCAATTACTAGGTATATACTCAAAGGATTATAAATCATTCTATTATAAAGACACATGCACATATATGTTTATTATGGCACTATTTACAATAGCAAAGGCTTGGAACCAACCCAAATGCCGATGAAGGATAACTGGATAAAAAAAATGTGGTACATATACAACATGAAATACTATGCAGTTATTAAAAAAGGATGAGTCCATGTTCTTTGCAGGGACATGAATGAAGCTGGAAACCATCATTCTCAGCAAACTAACACAAAAACAGAAAACCAAACACTGGATATTCTCACTCATAAGTGGGTGTTGAACATTGAGAACACATAGACACAAGGAGGGGAACATCACACACCAGGGCCTCTTGGGGTGTGGGGGACTAAGGGAGGGATAGCAGGGGATGGGGGAATTGGGGAGGGATAACATTAGGAGAAATATTTTATGTAGATGACCAGGGGATGGATTCAGCAAACCACCATGGCATATGTACCTATGTAACAATCCTGCAGGAGCTGCACATGTACCCCAGAACTTAAAGATGTAATTTAAAAAAATTGATTTTGTATGAATTGTGTTCTCTTTATTGCCTTGAGTTAATTTCAAGATGGTAATTTTTGGGGTTCATTGTCTTTCCCCCGATTCTCATTAAGTCATTCTCTTCTAAATCTCTGATTACAGTGCAACTTCTAACTACTCAAAGACAAGAAAAAGATTAGATACTTGCTTTATTTAGAAACACAAGAACAACAAGAACTACATAAACTCTCAGTGCCTAGAGTAGGGAGATTTGAAAGCCTATGACATTCATGAGAAACATATCAAAAAAACACGTGTTAAGAGTTAGGCAAAAGTAAAAACAGATATTCTCATTCATTTAGATTACTAGGGCTTCTGTACAGGATATGTTACACTTGCAAGAGATGAATGTTACTAAAATAACCAAACTAAATGATGTGAATTTGCAAATGTAAGAGTGAAAATTTACACATATCCTTGAGTTTTAGGACCTAGAATATAAAATCACACACATTTATAAGTTTATGGAAATCCACTATCACCAAAATTATTTTAGCAAATACTTTCACTAAATATATCTTAATGCTTCTCATATCACAGATTTCTAAAAGTAAAGTAATGTAAACTACTTTTTTTGTTTGTTTTTTTCTTTTTACCCAGGCTGGAGTGCAATGGCGCGATCTCGGCTCACCGCATCCTCTGCCTCCTGGGTTCAGGCAATTCTCCTGCCTCAGCCTCCTGAGTAGCTGGGATTACCAGTACGCGCCACCATGCCCAGCTAAATTTTTGTATTTTGAGTAGAGACGGGGTTTCACCATGTTGACCAGGATGGTCTCGATCTCTTGACCTCGTGATTCACCCACCTCGGCCTCCCAAAGTGCTGGGATTACAGGCTTGAGCCACCGTGCACGGCGTAAACTATTGAGTAAATCCATTTGTAATTCTACTTAAGACAAAATATATAGCAAATGGGCTCTTTGACAGGGCAGGAATAGATATTATTTTACTTGAATTTCATAAATAATTAATTAGATGCAATATTCCTCAAGGCAGAACATGCTTTTGTAGGTTTTATATTTTCTGTGACATCATATATGATCTAAACTGTAAATAGAGTTGAACCAAATGTTTTCCATTTAAAGCTGGCCACAGCAAAGATTTCAGTTCCATCCCATAATATATAAACATCCTATGGGCAAGAGCACAACCAAACCTTATAAAAGAAGCACCTGTGGTTTTTAAATTAAGCCCATTTACTGTAATTAGCCAGCTTTATTTTTCATAAGCCCACTTTTTTCATTGTTTTTTAAACCATCCCTGTGGTGGTCATAAACACCATGCAGTTTTTATGGGGGAGGATTTTATTTCTTAAAACCCCAGGTGAATTTAAGTCAATCACCTAGGTCACTGCTAAAAGAAAAAAAAAAGAAAATAATTTGAGGGCTCTGGTTAACTCAGCTCTAGTTGTAGGCAATTCAATCTAAATAAAATTGACTGGAATTAGTGCAGTTCTGTCTTGTACAGTCTCAGTAGATTTACCTTTCCCTGAGAGGTTAATTTCCAGCGTTGTTATTATTGATTCACAGCTTACATTTCTGCATGATTAACCCTTTAAAAATAACTTTGCATCTAAAAAACAAAACATAATTTGCAATAAAATCTCAAGGAATTCCATGGAATATATGCGGCTATTTAAACAAATTAGAAATATATATAAGAATAGCCAGTGGTGTTTTAAATCAATGCAAAATAATTACAGGTTTGCTACGTATCAGATAAGCTTTTTAGAATTATTTGAGTTTTTATTTTTTTCCAAGTATACCAAAGTTTTTCTCAGAAGTGCTATAATGATTTAGATAAAAATATTTACATATAGTGCTTTGCTTTGCACTAGTCATAAAGAACCATTTGCTCTTTTGCATATCAGAGTAGGATTTTCAGAAGTTTTAACACAGGTGTTTTTTCTTGAAAAGCAAAAAAGACATAACCAGAAATGACAGAAACTTAAAAAATGTTTTCAGACTAATATACAGTAATTTCAATATTCGAATGAAAAAAAAATTTAGTAAAAAAACATTCCTACTATTCTGGAAACTGGCAAACATCCCTATTTATAGTAAATAGTTGATATAGGTAAGAAAAACTGTAAATACTATACTTGATTCTGTGAAATCTATTTGTTCTTTGAGGTTCCTCTACAATGTCTTTTACTAACAGCACTATGCTTCACAGGTGGTAAAGAAAATAGATATATGTGAATAATCTCATATAAGAATATATTTAGGAATGAAAATTTTACCAAGAACACAAAAAAATGATCAAACTCTTGATCAACATAATTTCAAATCTAAAAATAGATTAAATGGAAATACATAGAAACTACGATACAGTGTATAAAGTACACAAAGATATTAATTTTACTCGTGTTAAATAAATCATAAATAAAGAAAAACAATCTAAATTCCCAGCTAAAGAAATAGATACACAAACTGTAGAGTATCTACTTAAAAAAGATATTTTCACAGCTACTAAGTATAATTTTGTTGCTCGGAAAATAGTTTGAGATTGGGAATAGAGTGGAAAATATAGGTACTGTGTTATACATGCATCCCAGCTGTATGATATGCCCTAGAGAAATTCATACTCTTCATCATAAAATATCCATGTACAAAAATGATTAAGCTGTGTGGTTTGTGATAGTAAAGTAATGGAAATGAGTCAGATGTTATCGATAATAGAAAAAATTAAAAATTTGTGTTATAGTCATCTAGTATTGTGCCATATACATAAAAAGGCCTAACCATATAATGTCATATGATACAACATTAAAATTTATTAAATACTTAACACAATGTTGTGTTTTAATAGCAGGATACAAAATAAATCATACAGTATAGGTTCATAATGTAAATATTTTTAAAAGAAAAATTATATCATATTGTTTATGGAACATATGTAGTGATAAAGTTTATGTAATAATGAGATAATTTTTATAAATTAGAAATTATCTAATATTAATGTTAGTAAATATTATATTGGAAAACTAAGAAGGAATCCACAGTAGGCTTCTTAATGTGAATATACTTTATAAATGTGTGTTTTTTCTAAGTTATATTTCACAGTACATACTTTTAAATGAATAATTTCAAATATAATTCTTGAAGGAAGAAAATATGCTATAATGTTAGATAGTATAAAACAAAAATTTTATTTCCTTTGTGCATGCATATGTATACATATATGTCTGTGTGTATTCACATATATCGTTATATAAGATTGGAAAAAGGAAACAAAGCAATATAAAAAGGAACTAGTGAACATCAGGTTATTTCCAGTTATTTTTTTGTAAGGATTGAAGCAGAAGGGCCTTTGTTATAATTCTGATGCAGTTAGATTGGAATCTCCTGTTTCTATAAAAAACTGGTTTTCTTGGGGACCTCTCCGTTCCTTTAACGTTTGCTAATGTGGCATTTACCATGAGTGATGCTGTTTTGGTTTAGTCTTGTCCACTGGAGCCTAGCACAGGAGTTCAATTCAAAGCAATGGCCTCCCATAATCTTTGTTTAACACTGTCAAATTTCTACTGCTTCAGCAGCAGGGAAAACTGTATTTACTTAACTATTACTTGATCTTTAGTCAAGCCAAACATTTAGAAAATGCAATGAATTCACCTTTTGAAGTAATTGTTCATCTTCTCTTATTTTTATTTCTCACTGAACCCCTGCTTCTTTCTAAAATGATGTCCAGATGAATACAGGCAAAAGAAGTCATGTCACTTTGTTGAACAGAATTCAGTCATTGAACCAGCCAAGAAACCTTTGATACTCTCTGCTCCACAGCAACATCCTTTGTCTGCCTGGCTCTCCCTGTTTGTGTTTAAAGTCGGTGTCAGCAGATGCCACAATTCATGACCTTACATCCCTTCAGTCTAATCTCAGTCACCCTCTGGTTGACGTGACTTCCACATAACTCTCACTGTCTAAATCATTTTTGAAGTTTTGCCATATTTTTCGACCAGCCTGCCCCACTGTAGCCTCTGCTATAAGTACTGGACATCCTTTAAATGGCCTACTGCAATTGGCAACTATACACTCAAGCCAGCATAACCACATATAACTGTATGTGCCTTACATGCAAATTTGACTCCCTCTTCTTCACTCGGCCTACTTGTCAGCTCTGTCCTTTTTTTTTTTTTTTTTTGAGATGGAGTTTTGCTCTTGTTACCCAGTCTAGAGTGAAATGGTGCGATCTCGGCTCACCACAACTTCAGCCTCCTGGATTCAGGCAATTCTCCTGCCTCAGCCTCCTGAGTAGCTGGGATTATAGGCACGCACCACCATGCCCAGCTAATTTTTTGTATTTTTAGTAGAGATGGGGTTTCACCATGTTGACCAGGATGGTCTCAATCTCTTAACCTCGTGATCCACCCGCCTCGGCCTCCCAAAGTGCTGGGATTACAGGCTTGAGCCACCACACCCGGCCAGCTCTGTCCTCTTAAATGGTCACCTCATTTTAGTTCAATTCTAGTCTGCCTTCAGTGTGTTTTTTTTTTTTTCAGCTTCACTGTATATTTTTAAATTAACCCTTTCCCCATCCCATTTTGAAGCTTAGTCCTTTGGGTTGGATTGGAGACAAGAAAGTGAAGGGGCACAATTAGCTTGGATCCTAAACTCCTCCTCAATCTCTTTTTCCACTTTCTTTTTCTCTCTTGCCCTTGTCATGTTTCCTCAATTCTTGGTCACATTCCTAACTTTTTCCTAACTCTAGCTTCTGAAACTTTGATGAAAGATAGGGTATATTCTTTTAAGTTGTCATTTAAAAAACAAAAAAGCCAGGCACAGTGGCTCATGCCTATAATACTTGCACTTTGGGAGGCTGAGGCAAGCGGGTCACCTGAGGTCAGGAGTTTGAAGCCAACATGGGGAAACCCATCTTTACTAAAAGTACAAAAATTAGTGGGATGTAGTGGCAGACACCTGTAATCTCAGCTACTTGGGAAGCTGAGGCAGTAAAATGGCTTGAACACAGGAGGCGGTGGTTGTAATGAATCAAGATTGCATTGCAACCTGTGTGACGAAGACTCCATCTCAAAAACAAAACAAACAAACAAACAAGAAAACCCTCTAGGTCCTGCCTCTTAACAGGTTAAATGTGAAGTAAAATGAGTTTAGAAAAATCCTTATCTCTAATAAAGACTGGTTTTGTAGAAATTCTGGAAAAATCTTATTTTGAATGGCAAAAGGTTATTATAATGCTTTGTTTTTCTACCTATCTTCTCTGATTATCCCTATATTTCTCACAGGTACATCTTGGGCCAAGTGAAAGATATTGTAATATGAAAGACATAAAAATTATACTAATTTTCTTGCAAAGTGTTCATTATATAGGTATAATAAAGGTCTTAAAGATAAACATCCCCCAAAGTACTAAATTTTTTTATTGTTTAGTCGGAGGTGATTTCTATTGCTTCTTCACAAAATTTCCCCATTTTTAGAATCACAATGTATCATAACCAGATTTTTAAGAAATAATAAAAAATACTTTACAAAATCTGAAGACACAAATTATAATAGAACATCTATGTCAGGCAAAGTGCTTGTTTTTGTTTTTGTTTTTGTTTTTTGCCTGAAACAGAGTCACAACAAGGAAGAAAAAGTCCAATTTAAGGTGAGGAGATTCTAAACTATTTTTCTTGACAATAATAAAAACAAATGAAACAAATAATACATTATTTATTTAAATGTTTTTTCCTTGTAAGCTAAGATAATCAGTAATCTAAGTTCTGGAATCAACATAATTGAAAATGTGAGTATTAAAATACTGTTATTCTCAAAAGAAGTTAGGTAAACATATTCTAAATTATTCTAAGTCAATTCAATCTCATAATCCCTATAATTCTGTATTCATTCAAGGTTTTGTGGAATTTTAAATTCTAAATTCTTCTTAGTGTTATTTTTGAAGTGTGAGCACATAAAAAAGAGACACTTCTATTTACTATAGATTCAATTATTTGAATGCTCAAAAAAACACAAAGTAGCTAATCAACAAAACGTATTCACTCCAAATTCATTCAGTGAAAGAAAAAATCCTCTGTTTTAAGCTCAGGTTTGTTGGTTATTTTCCTAAGTTTCTGATGGAAATTGGTTTAGGATAGAATAGTCCTTTCAGATAAGCTTTACAGTTTTAGTGCTGAATAGTAATTATTCCAAAATTCAATGTTATATGTTCATAAATACTAAACTACCTAGATTAATTGTAAAAGAAGACTAGCTGAATTCATTAACAAGTTTTTGATTAAGCCCTTTTGTTTTTAGTTCTCACAAACAGATCCACATGAGGGCAGTAGACCATGATGAAGCCTGGAATATAAAAAGTAATACAAAGATAAACCAAGAGGAAAAAACATATTCAGTTCTAGAATTATTTCCCTTTGCAAAAGGCATAAATCTCATATGTTAAAAACCACAACACAAACAACCTGAGTTACCAGCACCTCTCATAACCAGTAAGTAGAGAGCAGCCTTAAATGTTTTCTTTTTATATTCTAATATACCAGCAGGGAAATCTTGTTCTTCCTCTTCCCTCATATAAAAATCTATAAAAGATCTAATCTCAAAAAACTCTCAGAGTAGCAAAACCCTATGTTCCACTGTTTTTCTCTAAGTATTGGCTAAGAATAAAAATATCCCAGTTAAGTGAAATCTCCTACTGCAGAGAGAAGAAAAATTGACTATCTATCCAACGTGCCATTTTTGAAATACTTGAAGAAATGGCATTTCTAGTTAAAAATATTGACAGATAAAAGTAGAAATGTACAATCTTTAATACCAGACTCCTGAATAACATAAGAAAAAGGTTTTGGAGTATTTATTTATATTTCCATTATTAGCAGAACATGAAGTAGGGAGTCAGGAAAAATGATAGAAATTTTACCACAGTTTATACCTGCCTCATCATTATCCAGATATAATCTTCTACATACCATCTGTTTTTTAAAAATTATTATTACTGCTGTAACAAATTACCACAAACTTGGTGCCTTAAAACAAGGCACATTTATTAGCTCACAGTTTATGTAGTTTGGAAACCTGAAATGCATCTCACTGGACTAAAACCAAGGTGTCAACAGGACTGAGCTCTTTCTTGGTGGCTATGGAGATGACTCCACTTCAAGTTCACTCAGCCTGTTAACAGACTTCCATTTCTTAATGTTGTAGAGCTAGTTCCTTTCTTTGCTTTCTGTCAGCCAACAACCACAATTAGCTTACAGAAGCCTCTCTCTGGTTGTACCATGTGACTCTGGCATCTCAGCAGCAGCAATAGCACATTGAGTTTTAGGCTTGGAATTTCTCTGAATGCCCCTTCTGCCACACCTCCTCCCTTCTTCTGCTACTGTATCTTCCTGAGTCCAAAGGTTTCTGCTTCTAATGACTCATAGGAGTGATTAGACTGTGCCTGCATTAGACCGTTTTCACACTGCTGAAAAAGACATACCCAAGACTGGGTGATTTATACTGGAAAAAGGGGTTAGTGAACTTAGACTCCATGTAGGTGTGGAGGCCTCACAATCATGGTGGAAGGCAAGAAGGAGCAAGTCACATCTTACATGGATAGCAGCAGATAAAAAGAGAGCTTGTGCAGAGAAACTCCCATTTTTAAAACCCATCAGATCTCATGAGACCCATTCACTATCATGAGAACAGGATGGGAAAGACCCACTCCCATGATTCAACTACTTCACACCAGGATCCTCCCACAACACGTTAGAACCATGAGAGTTACAATTCAAGATGAGATTTGAATAAGCACAGAGAGCCAAACCATATAATTCCACCTGTGGACCCTTTCAAATCTCATATCTTCACATTTCAAAGCCAATGATGTCTTCTCAACAGTCCCCCAAAGACTCAACTCATTTCAGCATTAACTAGAAAGTCCACAGTTCAAAGTCTTACCTGAGACAAGGCAAGTCCTTCCCATCTATGAGCCACCTATAAAATCAGAGCAAGTTAGTTACTTCCTAGATAAAATGGGGGAAAAAGCATTGGGTAAATACAGACATTCCAAATGAGAGAAATTGACCAAAATGAAGAAACTACAGGTCCCATGCAAGTTCAAATTCCAGAGGGATAGTCAAATTTTGAAGCTCCAAAATAATCTCCTTTGACTTCATGTCTCACATCCAGGTCACATTGATGCAAGTGGTGGGTTCCTATGGTCTTGGGCAGCTCCACCCCTGTGGGTTTGCAGAGTACAATCTCTCTCCTGGCTGCTTTCAGAGGCTGGCATTGAGTGTCTGTGGCTTTTCCAGGTGTACTGTGCAAGTGGTCAGTGGATCTACTATTCTGAAGTCTAGAGGACAATGTCCTTCCCAAACCTCCACTAGGCAGAGCCACAGTAGGGACTCTGACTCCACACTTCCTTTCTGCACTGCCCTAGCAGAAGCTCTTTATGAGGGCCCTGCTTCTTTAGCAAACTTCTGCCTGGGCATCCAGGCATTTCCATACATCTTCTGAAATCTGGGCAGAGGTCCCCAAACCCCAGTCCTCAGCTTCTGTGCTCTCTCAGGCTTAACACCACATGGAAGTTGCCAAAATTTGGGTCTTGCACCCTCTGAAGTCACAGCCTGAGCTGTACCTTGGGCCCTTTTAGTGTGGCTGGAGCATCTGGGATGCAGAACACCAAGTGCCTAGGCTACACACAGTAGGGCAGCCCTGGGACTAGCCCACAAAATCATGTTTTCTGTCTATGCTTCCCAGCCTGTGATGGTGGGGTCTGCCATGAAGACCTCCGACATGCCCTGTAGACATTTTCCCCATTGTCTTGGGGATTAACATTCAGCTCCTTGATACTTATGCAAATTTCTGCGGGTAGCTTAAATTTCTCCTCAGAAAATGGGATTTTCTTTTCTATTGCATTGTTGGGCTGCAAATTTTCCAAACTTATATTCTTTGGTTTCCTTATAAAACTGAATGTTCTTAGCAGCACCCAAGTCACTTCTTGAGTGCTTTGCTCCTTAGAAATTTCTTCTGCCAGATACCCTAAATCATCTCTCTCAAGTTCAAAGTTCCACAGGTATCTAGGGTGGAGGCAAAATGCCACCAGTCTGTTTGCTAAAACACAATAAGAGTCACCTTTGCTCCTGTTCCCAACAAGTTCCTCATTGTTATCTGAGACCACCTCTGCCTGGATTTTATTGTCCATGTCATTATCAGCAAGTTGCTTCCACATTTTTGTGTAGCTTTTCAGCAGCACTCACTCTTCTGGTATCAATTTACTGTATTGGTCTGTGTTCACACTGCTGTTAAAGACATACCTGAGGCTGGGGACTTTATACGGGACAAAGGGTTTAATGAACTTGCAGTTCTATGTGGATGGGGAGGACTCACAATTATGGCAGAGGGCAAGGAGGAGGAAGTCACACCTTATGTGGATGGCAGCAGGCAAAGAAAGAGCTTGTTCAGAGAAACTCCTGTTTTTAAAATCATTAAATCTCACAAAACCCATATACTATCATGAGAACTGCACAGAAAAGACCAACCCCCATGATGCAGTCATCTCCCACTGGGCCCCTCCCATAGCACATGGGAATTATTGGAGCTACAAAAAGAAATTTGGGTGGGGACACAGAGCCAAACTGTATCTGCACTCACCTAGATAATCCAGAATAATCTGCCTATTTTGAAATTCATAATCTTAAATACATATGCAAAGTCTCTTTTGCCCTGTAATGAAACTCACTGAGTTTCCAGGGATTAGGGTGTAGATATCTTTGGAGAGACATTACTAAGCCTACCACATCACTGAATTTAGAATGAGCTCTGAAGGGAATAGAGGGGCATGGAAACTACAAAGAAAAGAAACCAACAACAAACTAATAAAAATTTGTTTTCCTGAAATGTTTTCATCCATATCCTTAAAATCTCATATATGTTATAAGTTTACTACTGCACTAGTATTTTTATTCTTGCTCTTTGCTCTGCCTGAATGCACACATTCCTTGATGCCTATTCAAATCGTAACTTGTCAGGTTTCTAGAAAAGCCCTCTTCCTACAAGCAACCATTAATACTTACTCAAAGACTTATTGAATTTTTATTTCTCAGAAACTTCAAGCATTTAGGATCTAAATTAGCACTTACTAATGCTGGCCTAATGTTAATCTCACCTCAACCAGGTAAGGTATGTGAGAGTTAAAAGCATGGGATCTGCAGCAGAGTGCCTCGGTCATATCCCAGATCATACTCCAGATCTGCCACTTACCAACAGTATATATTTAAACAGATTAATAAAACTCTCTGTACCTGATTCTTCCTCTGTGAAATAAGAATAATATCAGTAACATCATGAATTTAAGTGACTTGATACACCAAATGCTTAGAACAGTGTCTAGCACATATACATCTAGCATAAAATAACTAGCCCAATAAATGTTAGCTATGATTGCTACTGTTGTGTGTAGGTGATTTGACAATTGATACTTTATTTTTAGGTTGTATTCAATAAGGCAAAGGCTCCAATTCTTTTGCCAAATATAATTTTCCCTTACATGATTTTTTGGTATATGTCAGTAAAATACAGGTGAAAATTAACAGTGGTCACACAAATATATACAGTCCTCCCTCAGTATCTATGGAGGATTGGTTCCAGGACCCCCACAGATATAAAACATATGGATGCTCAAATCCGTTTTATAAAACAGCCTAGTATTTGTATATAATCTACTGTACATCTGCCCATATAAAGTTGACCATTTAAAACTCCAGTCTAGGTGACAGAGTGAAAGATCCTGTCTCAAAAAGTAAATAAAAATAAATAAATTAAAAAAGAAAAATAAATAATACTTTCATGTATGGAGTGCTAACTTTATTAATGTTTTAATAGTCATTATTATATATAATTGTCACAAAAATTACCTGTATTAATTATATTTTGTATGAGTACCTATATTTACCTGGTTCTTTTAATGTGAAGAGATTTTGATTATTTTAGACTGGTATTTTCAAATAGAAGTGAATATACATAAATTACATTTTGGCCTAAATATTTTAAGCAAAAATATATAGCTAGTGCTGCAAAATAATGCAGAGGAGAAAATCCACAGGAAAATAAATGGTTCACAGATAGCATACTCTCAATGGCCTTCTTTTTATACACATTTCCACATCTTTAAATAAATTTCTAGTAACTGATTTTTAAGTGACATTTTCTAAAATAAATTTGTTTCTTATTTTTTCATTTGTTTGTTTTTGAGATGGCACTTTTGCTCTTGTTGCCCAGGCTGGAGTGCAATGGTATGGTCTTGGCTGACTACAACCTCCACCTTCCAGGTTCAAGCAATTCTCCTGCCTCAGCCTCCTGAGTAGCTGGGATTATGCATGCATTGCCACAGTCTGCTAATTTTGAATTTTTAGTAAAGATGGGGTTTCTCCAGGTTGATCAGGCTAGTCTCAAAATTCTCACCTCAGGTGATCCACTCACCTCAGCCTCCCAAAGTGTTGGGATTACAGGCATGAGCCACCATGCCAGGCCTCCTTCTTCTCTCTCTTTTTTTTTTTCTAGAGAACTAAAGTTGTAGCAAAATATGTCATTGTTAGTATCAACAAGAAAATGTATCATTAGCCCATTCATCCAATTATTATTTATTTAGGTTAGGGATAGTGCTTAAATAATAAATGATAACACTAATCACCAATTTTTGAAGGGATACTAGAGGGAGGGATCACTATATACTCACTTTACAGAGACTCTGAGAAACTAAGTAATTGAAGGCCCTAATGTGTGCTATTGCAATGCCCAGATTAAAATTCTGTTCTATCATACTTCCACTCTTTTTTTTTTTTTTTTGAGACGGAGTTTCGCTCTTGTTACCCAGGCTGGAGTGCAGTGGCCCGATCTCGGCTCACCGCAACCTCCGCCTCCTGGGTTCAGGCAATTCTCCTGCCTCAGCCTCCCGAGTAGCTGGGATTGCAGGCACGCGCCACCATGCCCAGCTAATTTTTTGTATCTTTAGTAGAGACGGGGTTTCACTATGTTGACCAGGATGGTCTCGATCTGTTGACCTCGTGATCCACCCGCCTCGGCCTCCCAAAGTGCTGGGATTACAGGCTTGAGCCACCGCGCCCGGCCCATACTTCCACCCTTATAGGATTTCCTTATAAGGTGCTGTTGCTCATTCACTATCCTGTCAAATTTGTTTAGTGTTTCCCCCAATACCTAATACATATTTGCTTCACTTTTACAGTTGAATAAACATGTGTCCAATCAATGAATAAACTAAATACATCAATTACTAAATTTAAGCATTTTGAGACATCACCCCTTTCCCTCCTTATTTGGGACTACCCAAAGAAAAACATTAATAAAATTATGCATTTTAACAATAGCAGCAGCCTACAATGTTTTTCGCTTCAAATAATAGCATCCCTACCATCAGCAGCTTAAACAGATGGTTATAGTAATAAATTTTGAATGACAAGAAGTTCAGAGGTTAATTCAGCAGTTCAACCACATCAGGCCCTTTAGTCATTTATGACTCTCTAAACTCTTCCCTCATGATTGCCTGTGGCTTCTGCTGCTACAAACCTCAGAGTCCAATGTAACTGTGTACACAGGCAAAGGTGGGGAGAGAGTGAAGGGCCCAATTATGCACTTTCATCTTTTAATTAGAGAGGAAACTGTTTCTCCAAGGGTCCTCAACAGGATTACTCATGTCTTTTTTACCAAAACAGGGTCACATCTTCAGCCCTAAATCAAGTAAAAGATATGGGACTAATGTAATTGACTAGATTACATTAATCACTAGTCATGTTTTATGTAGACACATTGCTTCCTTCAAATCTGAATAAAATTAGAATTTTTATTGCAAAAAAGAAAGCAGAAATGACTAATAAACTGGTCAGCAACTAGCAGTAGCAGGTGCTATTTCCTTCTTATTTTCTATAAGTCATACACGTGGTAAGTGCTGTAGGTTCTTCAAGAATCTTAGTGACAGATACATTTTTAATAGTTTAGTTCCTTTTTTGAACATGAAATAAATGCATAACAATGATAATAATTTACACAAGCCAATGTAATTGGTGTTCTTGTTTTACCCATTTATCAATGAGGAAAAAAGATTTAGAAAACATAATTACATTGCCCATTATCAGAAAGTCTCCACAAAGAAGGTGAGAGCAGCTGAGACTCAAGCTCACGTTTCTCTGACTCCAAAGCTGGAGTTCTTAAAGACTAAGATACACTACCTAAATATCACTTGAGGACTACCATTTAGAATAATTGAGATGAATTTTTGTTCCATGTATTTCTGTTCTTAACTTTGTAACACTTTTAATATCAACTGTTGCTCCTTTGTAATCAAAATTAATATCTATAAAAATATAATGCTCTGCAAATACACAGCAAAATCTTGTTTCTGCCTTCTTGGAGATAACAGACTAGGCTAACATGAAAAATCATCAGGGTGGTCAGGAGTAGAGGTTTTTATTTCCAAAGTCTTAGCAATAAAATCTCAGCAATAAAATTATCTCCTCTCTCTCTCTCTCTCTCTCTCTCTCTCTCTCTCTCTCTCAAACACACACACACACACACACACACACACACACACACACACACACACACAGTTGACCTTGACCAATCTTTATAAAACTAAGTATAACGTCTGAACTATTGTCTCGAAAACAAACACTTGTCTCTCGAGGCTACAAATATGAATTTAAAACTGTTATTAATGACTGAAAATGCCTATAAAATGTCTAATAAAACCAAGGTATCTTTCAACAATTATAGATTAATTGGATTTAATACAGTGGAATTGGAAAAGTCAGTATAACTAATTGCCCTTACAGGCTATGAATGCCTCTAATTGTGATGTATAGTACTGCACTTCAGTATTTTAGTTAAGGGTCTTGTTATTAAATTACCGTGAAACATCAATGTTGGAGGTTATACAGCTCATTTACTATTTATCTGTGTTCTGAAATACAAGGTCACCTTTTCTTTAAACACTTAGTTTTAATATTTTCCATGTGCCTAGGGCTAATGATATCAACCTTAAAATAATGCAAGGGTTTTACCTAATGGAACAATAGCAATCAATCCCTATGAATATCTGGAGAAATTAAAAATATGCTGCAAAATTGATTGATTGCCTAAACTACATCTTATCATCCAGTAGCTGGTAAGCATAATTTAACTACATGCTGAGTGCTACCTATCATTTATTTCTGATTTCCAATTTAATAACCTCAGAAGAATCATTGTTCATTTGTTTGCAAAATGTCATTGACACATACAGGAGCCCTTATAGTGGAAAACAGAGTACATTTGTCTTCTAAAAGCAGTGTAACTTTCACAAAGAGATACTATATTATCTGTCATCTTTCTCAAGAGCATCTTTCTCTCAAGAGCACTTCTAATACTGAAGAACCATTCATCTGTTGCACACATATATGGACATGTGTAATTCTTTCTATAACAGTTTATTTTGGATCAATATCAAGCACTTATAATAGGGTTTTGGAAATATCTTATTGTTTCCAGGAGTGAACACAAAAGGGTCAAAAAGCAGAGAGGAAGAAAGTATATTTAAGCTTTCCAAAATATTCTATCTTACAGGTGAGACCTCTAATAGATGCAGTATTAATGACAGTAATGGTTTTCATGCTGTTGGAGGTAAATAAAATAATTACAACTAACAATACTATTATTGTTATTATTATTGGATGCCTATTATATACCAGGCACAGGTACTCCACAGGTTTACTCTCATCTCCATGCCTTACAAAAACTATACAAGAAGGATTGAAATCTAAATGTGTCTAGATTGAACTCTCTTCTATGTACCAAATGTTAGTCAGTTGAATTGCCTGTGTTTAAAACTAAATTCTGCTTTGGCTTTGTGATATTCTCAATTGTCTTCAATTAGCAGGAAATTAAATTCAAACAAAAAAGAGATTAACTTGCTCTTCAATTTCTAGTGTGTAATTACAACAAGCAGACATTTTTAATAGTAACCAGAGACACCGAAACATCATGATTGCAGTTTTATCCTGATAATACTGGTACTAATAATTTGAATTTTATTTGGTAAATATGAATAAGAGATTATTTAAAAAGTAAATTTTTTGAAATTAAAAAGAAAAGAAAATCTAGTTTCTTCTTTCCAAAAATCTATCTTGAAAATTATTTTTTAATTCCTCAAAAACTCATATTCTTTGAAGAATTCTGGCAAAATTACAGTTAACTTGTATGGGAAGTGGAGGCTGTCATGCTTATCTGGCAGAAGTGGTCAGCAAAATAATAGAATTACACATCCTCTAAAAATCGACCCATTCCTTCAAAAGATGGGAGTTAAAAAAAGCCCAACACTCCTCCTGCTCTCTTTCACTTTCTCTCTCTCGTTTCCTCTCTCTCCATGTGACCTCTGTACTTTCTGGCTTCCCCTAACCTTCTACTATGATTGGAAGTAGTCAGAGGTCCTCACCCAAAGAAGATGCTGGCACTATGCCTTTTGTGCAAATTAAAGAACCATGAGACAAATAAACCTTTTCTTTATAAATTACCCAGCCTTGGGTATTTCTTTATAGCAACACTAACTAACACAGAAAATTGGCACCAAAGAGTGAGGCATTGTTTTAAAGATACATGAAAATGTGGAAGTGGCTTTGGAACTGGGTTATGGGCAGAAGTTGGAAGAGCTTGAAAGTAACAGAAGACAGAAAGGATAACAGAAAGTTTGAAATTTTGTAGAGACTGGTTGAGTGGTTGTGTCAAAAAACCTGGTAGAAATATGGGTAGGAAAGGCCATACTCATGAGGTCTCTGATGAAAATTAGAAATGCAGAAAATGGGAGAACAGGTCACCATTTTTACATAGCAGCATAAAAACTAGCTGCATTGCGGCCATGCCCTGGGGCGTTTTGGAAGAGTGATGACCTAGGGTATCCACCAAAAACAATTTCTAAGCAGCAGAGTGTACAGGAAGTGGTGTTGCTGTTTTCAACAGCTTACAATCATATCTGGTAATAAAATAATGTCCTAAAGGTGGAATTTATAATTAAAAGAAAAACAGCATAAAAATTGGAAAAATATGAGAAGCATGTAAGTTTTGGGCCAGGGAAAAAATGCAATAGTAAAGATAGTACACTCCTCCAAATTTCAATTTAAAATTTAGTCCCCAGTGTTGGAGGTGGAACTTATTGGTTGGCGTTTGGGTCATGTGAGTGAATCCCACATGAATGGCTTGGTGCAGTCCTTCCTGTACTGAGTGACAGCTGGTTGTTAAAAAGAGCTTGGCAGCTCCACTTGGTCTTTTTCACTTCATCTCTCTCTTGCTTTCTCTCTTGCCATGTGATTTGTGTACATGTTGGCTCTTCCCCTTCCACCAAAAGTGAAAGCAGCCAGACATCCTCATCATAAGTGGATGCTGGTCCTGTGCTTCTTTTGCCACCTGTAAAACTGTGAACCCAATAAACTTCCATTCTTTATAAATTACCTAGCCTCAAGTATTCATTTACAGCAATACAAATGGAGTAAAACAGCTTGGAAACTAGATAATCAATATTGCTAAAAACCTCCACCCCTCCAAAAAGAGGTAAAACATTTCAAATGAGGAGGATCCAAAATGGCTGAATAGAAACAGCTCTGGATTGCAGTTTCCAGCAAAAACACAGAGGGTGAGAGATCACATTTCCAAAAGAATTTTTACTGCCCACAGACCAGGAGATTCCTGGGCAGAAAAACATCACGAGTCTCCAGCGTGGCTGTTTCAGCTGGCACAGCAGGTCTCCACACAAAAACACACACAAATCCCAGTGCTGTTTCAATTGGAGACTGGAATGCCTGAAAGACAGAGTCGCCCATTCAACTGACAAAAAAGGGGACTGAAACAGGGAGCCAGGTGGTCTGGCTCGGCTGGTCCCCCCCCACAATGACCAGCAATCTGAAATGCTCTTGATTGAGAGCTTCACAGCAAGCACAGCTGGACCCAGGACAGTCCAGCTCTGTGGGGGAAAGGGCGTCCACCACTACTGAGGCAGTCCACCATTACTGAGACAGTCTGCCATTACTGAGGCAATCCACAATTACTGAAGCAGTCCACCATTACCAAGGCAGTCCACCATTACAGAGACAGTCCACCATTGCTGAGGCAGACTGCCATTACCAAGGCAGTTTTAACTATACCCCTATAAACAAAACTACAAGGAAGTTCACACAGCAGCTGGGCAGATTCAACAGCAGCTGGGCAGAGTCCACAGCAGCTCAGCAATGCCTCTGCTGGCAGGCTGTGATTAGGCTACCTCCTCACTGGACAGGGCACCTCTGAATAAAGGCAGCAGAATGCCAGAAACTTATAATAAAGCCCCACCTTCCCAGGACAGAGCACCTGGGAAAAAAAATGCAGTTATGGTTTCCTCTGCAGCAGATTTAAACGTACCTGCCCAGCAGCTCTGAACAGAACAATAGAGCTCACAGCTCAGCACTTGAGCTCCTACAAAGGACAGACTGTCTCCTCACTCCTCAAGCAGCTCCCTGACCCCTGTATAACCAAAGAGACACCTCATAAAGGAGAGCTCAGGCTGACATCTTGCAGGTATCCTTCTGGGACAAAGATAACAGAAGAAGAAACTGGCAGCCACCCTTACTGTTCTGCAGCTGCTGCAGGTGATCCCCAGGCAAGCAGGGTCTGGAGTGGACCTCCAGCAGTCCTACAGCAGGGTGGCCTGACTGTTAGAAGAAAAACTAAGAAACAGAAATAAATAACTTTATCAGCAACAAAAAGGACATCCACTCAGAGACCCCATCTGAAAGTCACCAACCACAAAGACCACAGGTAGATAAATCCACAAAGATGGGAAGAAACAAGCACTAAAAGAATGAAAAAACCCAACTCCAGAACACCTCTTCTCTTCAAGGGATCACAACTCCACAACAGCAAGGGAACAAGGTTGGATGGAGAATGAGTCTGATGAGTTGACAGAAACAGGCTTCAGAAAGTGGGTAATAACAAACTTCTCTAAGCTAAAAGATCATTTTCTAACCCAATGCAAAGAAACTAAGAACCTTGAAAAATGGTTTGATGAAAGGCTAACAAGAATAAATAACTTAGAGGGGAATACAAATGAACTGATGGAGCTGAAAAACACAACACAAGAACTTTGCAAAGCATACACAAGTTTCAATAGCTGAATCAACCAAGCAGAAGAAAGGATATCAGAGATTAAAGATCAACTCAATGAAATAAAATGAGAAGGCAAGATTAGAGAAAAAAGTTTGTAGGATGTGTCATGTTATTCTCCTTGTTAAATTACTAAAATACTTTAAATAAATGAGCAAGATCAAAAAAACTCAAAACCTAGCAGAAGACAAGAAATAACTAAGATCAGAGCAGACCTGAAGGAGATAGAGACACAAAAAACCCTTCAAAAAATCAACAAATCCAGGAACTGGTTTTTTGAAAAGATCAACAAAATAGACAGAATACTAGCCAGATTAATAAAGAAGAAAAGAAAGAAGAATCAAATTGATGCAATAAAAAATGATAAAGAGGATATCACCACAGATTCCACAGAAATACAAACCACCATCAGAGATTACTACAAATAACTCTATGTGCATAAACCATTAAACCTGGAAAAAAATGAATAAATTCCTGGACACTTACCCGCTTCCAAGCCTAAACCAGGAAGAAGTCAAAACCTTGAATAGACAAATAAAAAGGGCTGAAGTTGAGGCAGCAATCAATAGCTTGCCCACCAAAAAAAGGCTAGGTCCAGAAGGGTTCACAGCCATGTTCTACCAGACATACAAAGAGGAAGAGGTACCACTCCTTCTGAAACTATTCCAAACAATCCAAAAAGAGGGAATCCTCCCCAGATCTTTTTATGAGACCAACATCATCCTGATACCAAAACCTGGCAGAGACTTAGCAAGAAAAGAAAACTTCAGGCCAATATCCATGATGAACATAGGTGCAGAAATCTTCAGTAAAATACTGGCAAATTGATTACAACAGCACATCAATAAGCTTATCCATCATGATCAAGTAGGCTTCATCCCAGGGATGCAAGGCTGGTTTAACATAGGCAAGTCTGTAAACGTAATTCACCACATAAACAGAACCAAAAACAAAAACTACATGATTATCTTAATTGATGCAGAGAAGGCCTTTGACAAAATTCAATAGACATTTATGCTAAAAAAACTCTCAATAATCTAGTTATTAACTGAATGTATCTCAAAATAATAAAAGTTATTTATGACAAACCCACAGCCAATATAGTACTGAATGGGCAAAAACTGGAAGCATTCCCTTTGAAATCTAGCAATAGACAAGGATTCAATACAGAATTGGAAGTTCAAGCCAGAGTAATCAGGAAAGAAAAAGAAATAAAGGGTATTCACTTATGAAAGGAGAAAGTCAAATTGTCTCTATTTGCAGACGACATGATTATATATTTAGAAGACCCCATTGTCTCAGCCCAAAATCTGTTTAAATTGATAAGCAGCATTAGCAAAGTCTCAGGATACAAAATCAATGCGTAAAAATCACAAGCATTCCTATACACCAATAACAAACTTAAAGAGAGCCAAATCAAGAATGAACTGCCATTCACAATTGCTGCTAAGAAAATAAAATACCTAGAAATACAACTAACAAAGGATGTAAAGGACCTCTTCAAGGAGAACTACAAACCACTGCTCAATGAAATAAGAGAGGACCAAAACAGATGGAGAAACATTGTATGCTCATGGTTAAGAAGAATCAGTATCATGAAATGGCAATACTGCCCAAAGTAATTTGTAGATTCAACACTATCCCCATCAAGCTACCAATGATCTTCTTTACAGAACTGGTGAAAACCACCTTAAACTTCATATGGAAGAAAAAGAGAACCTGCATAGCCAAGTCAATCCTAAGCAAAAAGAACACAGCAGGAGGCATCACACTACCAGACTTCAAACTATACTACAAGCCTACAGTAATCAAAACAGCATGGTACTGGTACCAAAACAGAGATGTAGACCAATGGAACACAGCAGGGGCCTTGAAAACAATGCCATACATCTACAACCATCTGATCTTTGACAAACCTCACAAAAGCAAGCAATGGGGAAAAGATTCCCTGTTTAATAAATGGTGTTGGGAGAACTGGTTAGCCATGTGCAGAAAGCAGAAACTGGACCCCTTCCTGAGACTTTACACTAAAATCAGCTCCAGACAGATTAAAGACTTAAACGTAAGACCTAACACCATAAAAACCTTAGAAGAAAACCTTGTCAAAACCATTCAGGACATAGGCATAGGCAAGAACTTCATGACTAAAACACCAAAAGCATTAGCAACAAAAGCCAAAATAGTCAAGTAAGATATAATTAAACTCCAGAGCTTCTGCACAGCAAAACAATCATTAGAGTGAACCAGCAACCAACAGAAAGTGAAAAAATTTCTGCAATCTACCCATCTGACAAAGGACTTATATCCAAAATCTACAAAGAACTAAAACAGATTAACAAGAAAAAAACAAACAAACCCATTCAAAAGTGGACAAAGGATATGAACAGACATTTTTCAAAAGAAGACATATATGAGGCCAACAAACATATGAAAAAATGCTCATTATCACTGGTCATTAGAGTAATGCAAATCAAAACTACATTGAGATACCATCTCATGGCAGTTAGAATGGCAATCATTAAAAAACCTGGAGACAACAGATGCTGAAGAGGATGTGGAGAAATAGGAACATTTTTACGCTGTTGGTGGGAGCGTAAATTAGTTCAACCATCGTGGAAGACAGTGTGGTGATTCCTCAAGGACCTAGAAAGAGAAATACCATTTGACCCAGCAATCCCTTTACTGGGTATATATCCAAAAGATTATAAATCATTCTTTTGTAAGGACACATGCACATGCATGTTCATTGCAGCACTATTTACAATAACAAAGACTTGGAACCAACCCAAATGCCCATTGATGATATACTGGACAAGGAAAATGTGGCAAATATATACCATGGAATACTATGCGGCCATAAAAAGCAATGAGTTTGTGTCCTTTGTAGGGACATGGATGAACCTGGAAACCATCATTCTCAGCAAACTGGCACAGGAGCAGAAAATCAAGCACCGCATGTTCTCACTCATAGTCAGGTGTCGAACAATGAGAACACATGGTCACAGGGAGGGGAGCATCACACACTGAGGTCTATGGGGGGGTACTAGGAGAGGGATAGTCTGGGATAGGCAGTAGAGGAGGGATAACATGGGGAGAAATGCCTGATATAGGTGATGGGGATGGAGGCAGCAAACCACATTGTGATGTATGTACCTATGCGACAATCCTGCATGTTCTTTACATGTACCCCAAAACCTAAAATGCCATTATATATATATAAAATACATATATAAACATATATATAAAAACACAAAATTAAAAGATAATTTCAATTTTTAAAATAAAATTTAATGTGGAATATACTTGTAAAAAGAAAATTCAAATAATAACAGAGGAGTCAGCAAATTATATTGGTGAAAGGCCAGATTGTAAATACTTTAGATTGTGGGCATTCCATATGGTCTTTGTCCCAATTACTCAACTCTGCCATTGCAGCATGAAACTGCTGCCATTGCAGCATGAAAGCAGCCAGTCAATACATGCACCCAAGGATGTGGCTTTTTCTCCAAAAATTAGAAAGCAGGCCAGATATTCACATATTATATTTTCATTTACATGATATTTGATGTGTATTATAAATCCTTTGTAATTATTTCCTTGACCTGTGGATTAATTAGAATTGTGTTATTTAATTTCTAAATGTTTTAAAGTTTTCCTAGGCATCTTAGTGATTCTAATTTAATTCCTCTGATCTGAGAACATATTCTATATGATTTTAAATATTTCAAATTTATTCAGACTAGTTTTATGTCCTAACGTGTATTATGTCCTGCTGAAAAGGCTATGCAATTTAAAAATGTATTTTTTTGTTATTGCGTGTAACGTCCTATAAATATTCACCAGGTCAAGGTGATTGAAAGTGTTATTCAGATCATACTACCTATTACTTGCATCTTTTTCTTTTTCTTTTTCTTTTAACAATTTCTGATTGTTAGATATAATGGGCAAATTTTCTTTCTCCATTTTATTCTGTTATTTTTGCTTCATGTATTTGAAGCTCTGTTATTAGATGCACCCACAATTTTTATAGCAATAGCTTCCTGATTAATTGACCCTTTTATCATTATGAAATGTTCTTCTATGGCTCTGGTAATCCTCTTTATCTTGAAACATATTCTATCTCACATTAACATAGCCATTCCAGCATTTTTATGCTTGCTGTTGCAAGTCTGTAGCTTGACCTCACTTATAAAGGATATGTTTATTGGATCTAAAAGTCTTAGTTGACAGGTTTGTTTATTTTTTCTTTAAAGATGTTGTTTCATGCCATGTGCTACCATTGTTTCTGAAGAAAAGTTTGTAGTCATTTAAAACTTGAATTGTTGTTCCTCTCTTTTTAATGTATTTTTTGCTGGCTGCTTTCAAGGTTACCTGCTATTTTTATTTTTAGCTGTTTGACTATGATGTACCCATTCTTATTTCCTTCATATTTTCATTCTTATTCTTTTCATATCCTGTTTGGATTTTACTGAGCTGATTCTTCTTGAATCTGGAATATTATATTTTTCAATAAAATGGGGACATGTGCATTCATTATATCCATTATATATGTTACACCTTTTGACATTCTGAGACTTGCTAAGGCTCTATTCATATTTTAAAATATCTTTTCTATCTTTAAGTTTGCATAATTAGTGTTTGTCTATATTTAAGTTTGTGGACTCTATTCTTTGTCATTTACATTCTGCTTGGTCATTCTATAAATGACCATGTAGTCAATTTTTAAATCTAAATATTTATTTTCACTTTTAGAATTTTACTTTTATTCATTCCTATATTTCTGTTAAAATGTATCTTTTTATTCAATATCAGTGTTTTGTTTTTACCTTATTCATTATATTTAATTGCTTTCATAAAATCCTTGTCTGCTCATTCTAATATCTGACTCATCTCAGTGTTGGTCCTATTAATTGTCTTTTCTTAAAACTGTTTTTATATTGCTTCAAATAATTTTTTGTTATAAACTGAACAATGACATTTTTTTGAGGAGAATTTGAATTTTGTTGTATTTCTCTGAAAAATACAGATTTTTCTTATCTGACAACTAACTGAATTCCAATTAAAAACTCTTGCTTGAGAAAGTTCAATCTTGATTTCTTTCTTTACCTTCATCTGGGCTCCTTTGAGTCTGCCCAGCTCATGCACGGTTTGGGGCTCATGCAGAGATTTAATAGAGTTTGAACATAGAATTTGTATTTCTCTGCTAGCTTTTGCTTTTGTGGGGTTCCTTGTTTTCTGGTTCCAAAGGCTGTATTTGCCACAAATTTCTGTTATTATTTTTTTTTCAGCTCAGAAAGACAGAGTGTTTTCTATCAGGGATTTAGCTACCCCATATGATACTGATTGAGGCTTTCTATTATGCTAAGTAATTAAAAATGAGAAATTTACCCTGTGCTAACTTTTCTTCATTGTTGATCCCCACACAGACTTTCTGTGTAATTTACTCTCTGGCATATTCAGGTTATTGTTGTTTTTTTATTTGTTTCTGTTGTTTCATTTTGTGTTTTGTCTGGAACTTATTGTTATCTCTAGGCAGTTCCTGTTCATTAGGTCTCAGTCAATTTTAAAAGAAGTATATAGATGCCTAATTTATTTTTTAAGTGTGAATACCAAACTGAACATTTACCTCACTATGTTTTATTTGGTCTGCTACATCCTCAATTATAACTGTTTTTCAACACATAATGTTTAGGATTTATCAACAAAATGCCTGAATAAATCAGATGATTTCAGAAATTCCTTTTAACCTCCATTGTATTATCTTTCTTTTCCAGTTGTATTTTCATAAAGGGAATTGCCTTTAATTTTAATAATTGCTACAGTTATTCACAAAAAAATAAGTTATTTAGACCTATGACATGAATTCAGAGCCACTTTTAGGTTGTCACTTATTCTTGCCACCTTATTTAAGCATTGTTACAAAATACATAGGCATCCATCTGTCTTTCTCTCTCCTTCTAGGTTTTACACAGACATACACATTCACATTAAATTCATATTTACTCATATTTCAGTCTCATACTCACATCCTTTTATATAGTATCATCTTTGACTGATAGGAACTCCGCTCTCTGGGTCTTAATCTAGCTGATGACTCTCTAAAATGGAACCATAGCAGCTCTGTTCTCATAATGGAGTGTTGATGAAATCACACTTCAGAACACCTCATGAGATCAGGCTAAAGCTGATCTGAAATAGCTCTGCCTGCTTTCTTCCTCTCCTCTTTCCCACTTTCATTACAATCTTCAGATTTTTCCTAGGAGAATTTTCAGAATTTATCCCTTGTACAATAACCCTCTTTTCAGGGGTTGCTTCTGAGGAGTCCACACTAAATTAGCCCTCTTAGGTCCACTCATTATTTTTTTAAGGAGAGATTTACTTTTAGTTCCTCTTTTCAATTAAGTAAGTTAAGAATAACTATGGAAAATACTGCAGATGAACCCAGCAAAACTCTCAGCCTCTACTCCATCTTGCTGTACACTGAAGATTAGAAAGTAAAAGAATATATTTCCTAGTATACCAGTCACAAAAAGACAAACACTATATGATTACTTATTTAAAGTATCTAAAGTAGTCAAGTTAATAGAAACAGAAAGTAGAATGAGGGTTACCAGGTACTGGGGAAAGAAGGAAGAGGAGAGTATTTAATGGACATAGAGTCTCAGTTTTATAAGATGAAAAAGTACTGGAGATCTGTTTCAAAACAACTTAAATATATTTAAAAATCACAGAACTATACACTTAAAAATGGTTCAATAGCTTTTGTAAATTTATATGCACAAACATAGAAAAATTTCCATGTAAATAAACTTCACAGACAATGGGCTTTTTTTAATGTGTTGCTCAGTGATGAAACATCAAAAACCTAAAAATTGCCAAGACATAATAGGTCCTCAATAAACAAATTTTGAATAATAAATATATTTCTTAGCGAAAAAAAAAAACAGACCACAAAGGAATATATACACTCTAATTTGTATGTTTTTCTATGTGTTTGCGTATGTGTGTTTATAATGTACATGCACAAATTTTATTCTGTTATTCAGAATACAATAGGTTATTTTGCTGTAATAAACAACCCCTAAATAAGATAATATGTGTTATTTCTCAAAAAGAAAAATGGTAAAAGAAAAAAATCCGATTTCATTTTCTAGAAATTTTTGAAGCTCAGTGTTCACAAATGACTTAGGTTATACTAAGCAAATATAATACAGGGGAATTCGAAGAAAAAAGGGTAAACTAAGCTAATTGTAGGTGGCTCTTTTGATAAGCACTATGGAGAGGTATTGAATTATTTTGCAAGAATTATAACAGGGATTCTGTTGTACTTCTGACTTTTCCATTTTCCCTCTTCTTTATGAGTCTCACAACACAAATAATAGAAAAAGGATTTTGTCTGAAATAATCACATGATGGTTGGATGCTTTCTTATGTCCATATCATACTTGGTTATGTATCATGAAAACTTAATTATCTGGTCTTCCCTGAATTTCTGTCATGCTTTCTGGTAGATCTCTACCTATAAAAGTGGTGTCAGTGGTTACAGTTTATGCCAATAAAAACGCTGACTGAACGGCAACTTAGAACAAAATAAATTAGTGATTGATTATCAAGCAATGAAGAAACTTGAATTATTATTCTTACCCAATTGTTTGAAGACAACTAAGATTCATTTAACATTAGAAGATGGCATTATTCACTAGTTCAATGAAATTAACAATTTTTAATTTCATTAAACCTGTGAGCACATAGAATTAGGTTACTTAAATAAAAGCTTTGGCAAATTGAATGGCTGTTTTAACCGATGACCAGGAGAAACACAATGATTTCAAAAGCCTAAGAGAGTCAGGCTGCTTCTAGACTACATTGAATATACAAACCCAAGAAGTAGGATTCTATCTTTTATTTGGATTATTGGCTGAGACTTTGGGGGAGGTCTATTGTCAATGAAACTCAAGTACCTCAATTTTTTAAAAAACTCCAAAGATTAGTGACATAAAATTTTTAGAGTAAATTTATAATGAAGAACACACACAAACTACCCTTAATCTTGTATTCACAGAAGCTACATAAGACTTCACATAGTCATTAAGAATTACATTTGCGGGAGTACTGCATTCTTGAAAAGAACCATGGTGGATGTCCAAAATAGGTCACAGGTATAGGTGGAAGACATTGCTGTTGAAATGACTCCCATGAGGATCCTCTGGTCCAGGGATGATGCCAAATAGTAGCACTTAGCTGTCAATGCAAGGATAGATGCTGGTACTAAAATAGCAAGGGCAGAGTGGTAATCAGAATTACTTTACATATGGATACATTTGCTGGTTCCTGAAATCGACCTAAATAAGAAGCTCACAAAAGTCCCATTTTTCAGCATATGTGAAAAAATATATAGTTCTAATGAACAAACCCCAACTTAAACATCAAAATAGAGAACTGGAGACTGTAAGTCAGTTTAGACGCAGGGGCACTTGAATGAAGAGGACAATGGAGCTCTTGAGAAACAAGCCCTAACATCTAAAAGCCTTCTATAAGCTTTCTTTCACAAAAGAACTTTTTGCAATTAACCAATGTAACTTTGTACTAAAGAAAGGGGAATATCTGGACTTTTCAGGATTAATTGACATAGGCTACATGTATTAGTAATTCTACATGTATAATTACATGTATTAGTTCTCTATTGCTACTATAACAAATTACAGAAGTTTACAGCTCTATAATCCAGGAGTCTAAAATAAACCTTACAATGTAAAATAAAGATATTGGTATGACTACATTCTTTTCTGGAGTTGTTAGGGGATAATCTATGTCCTTGCTTTGTTCAGCTTCTAGAATATGCTTGCATTTCTTGGTTCCTGCCCTGTTCCATCTTCAAAGACAGCAATGACTAGTAGAGTCTTCCTCATATCACATTACTTTGACACAATCATCTACCTTCCTTTTCCACTTATAAAGACCTTTGTGATTATATTAAGCCCACCTGGATCATGCAGAATAATTTTCCCATTTCAAAGTCATTTATTAGCAACTCTCATTCCATCTGAAATATTACTTCTTAAAATATTGACAAGTTTTAGAGAGTAGAACATGGGTACTTTGAGAGGAGGCATTTGTTCTATATACCACAGTCTCTAACCATGTGTGGCCACACAGGATTTTATGGTGATTTAGCAGTGAAAGTTTAAATGTATGAGAGTCAAATAGTAAGTGGAATTTGGTCTGAGATGCTCTTAGAGTGATCTCAGCAGCTGGCAATATTATCACATTGGTTCTCTAACCCATCAACCCAAGTTTACTTAGAAATAAAAGACATGTGAAAGCTTCTGAAACTATACTTCTCTACCAGTATGATGAAGCAAAAGCAATGACTCATTTCTAGAAAAACTGCAAAGATTTGGGCCACCATCAAAAACTTGAAATATGCATAGGTGAAAATGCTTATTATATCCCACATTAAACTTACTCCTTGATCTATAGAAGGAAAGGGCCTTGCAGGCACTGTTCCAAATTCAGTCTCTTTACTGAAGCAAATTAACAAATTTTTAGCTTAATTAAACACATACATCCACACATATACACATATATCTTAATTATATTTATATATGTTATAATCAGCACAAATTACAGTGGTATATAAAAGGTACACATATTTTTTATCTCCCTTTCTTCTTATTTGTCACTTTTTATCTCCCTTTCTTCTTATATTGTCCATATATTTTTTCTCCTATAGTTACCACGTAAATTATAATTCTTAAATCTAAAGCAGAGAACTTCCTGACAATTCTCAGTATGCTGAATATACTTAGTAGATTTAGCTCTCTATGTCAACTAAAAGATGAAGACTGACCTTACTCAGTTACCTCTCTTCCACCACTGGCTCTAGGAGACTCTTAGAGGTGATGGTGGGGAGAAAATTTTCACTTTTAGTTACATATTTTAACTCTCCTCCATATAAGCTTTTGAATTTTCACCATTTCATGGGTAGAAGAAACTAGTTGACTTTGCAGTTTGGACTACTGAGATTAACAACTCATAATTAATGTGAGCATTTTCCTTAGAACTTGTATTAAAACAATCCTAGGGCCAGGCACGGTGGCTTATGCCTGTAATCCTAGCACTTTGGGAGGACGAGGTGGGTGGATCACGAGGTGAAGAGATCAAGACCATCCTAGCCAACATGGTGAAACTCTGTCTCTGTTAAGAATACAAAAATAAGCTGGGTGTGGTGGCCTGCACCTGTACTCCTAGCTACTCAGGAGGCTGAGGCAGGAGAATCACTTGGACCTGGGAAGCAGAGCTTATGGTGATTGCACCACTGAACTCCAGCCTGGTGACAGAACAAGACTCTGTCTCAAAAAAAAAAAAAAGAAAGAAAGAAAGTAAAAAAAGAGCAATCCCAGCAATGGAACTGTGAACATGTATTAAAACAATCTCAGCAAGGAAACTAGAAACTAGTTTCATGGTTTGCTTAAGCAAGTTTTACCTATATTCATAAAAGTTGAAATAATCATAAAATTGTAAGGCAATCTACAGCTTGATACAAACTGTTTAATATAATCACAATTATGTTAAACAATGCAATATTAAACATTGCATTGATAATTAGTCATTATCAATGCAACTCTTGTGGTCTCACTTAAGCAAAGACCGTGGCTAAGAGAAGTCAGATGGTTATAATAATATGTAATATATTTCTGGTGCTAAAATAAAGCAATGGGAATGATTAGGTTTCTTGTTTCACAAACATCAGCTGCTAGAGAAGGTTTACCAAAAAAAAGTTTTCCTTTGAATCCTGAAGTTTTAGAACAAATAGACCCCCAGGATGGCAGAATAAGATTCTTACAGATTAAATCTCTGTTAGTCTTCAGAGATTCCTTTGTAAAACTTTTGAATGTCTAAGATTAATATTCTATTATTTCTCACTTTACATGTTTTTATTTTCCCATAAGCTTCCTTACAGATGGTAGTATAATTGAGATATAACCTTTAAAAAAAAGTTTAATTTCATAGAGGCTTATTATGAGAATCATGATGTAATTCACAGTAATTACAAACAGCTGGAAGTGGACTGATGTCTAACATTATAGCACCCACCCATCTTGAAGCACCCACTTCAATTGCATCAAGAAGTCCTTAAAACAATTTAAGTTTGCAAAGGAAAGCTTAAACTTTGCAAACTGATTTTGATGGCACTAAGAATTACAATCATATTTCTTTAAATAAAGTGTACGAAGCTAGTTACATAATAACTTTGGTATTGTTCACTATACTTTCCTCAGGCATGAAGTCAACTTTTGGTAATACAAGTTGTATATAGCCTAGAAGCACATATTATGCTGTCAAAGAGGATTAAGATGGATGAGAACTCATCCTGCCTCCTAAGGTCCACCTTCATCACTTATATTTGCCAGAGGGATAAAATGTGAAGTTATTACCTAAGACTATTCCAATTTTTATATTGTTTGTTGGAACTGTCCCCTCACCCCCATTGCACTATTGAGCCCCAAGCACTAGACTGGGGAACTACAGTTTTCAACCTGCCAGAAAAAGCTATAAAGGACTTGTAGTCTTCAACTCAAGGTGGAACACAGAAAATTTCAAGAAGTAATTTGTGTTTCAACACAAGTTAAAACAAGAATTGAAAGCAAGTTTGGAAAAGTGAGAATATTCAAAAAAATATATACAGCCACAGATGAGGTAGGAGACTTTGTTTGGCAATATATGGAGAATATATTTATGCACCACACCTTAGTATATATACACTTCACGTCTTTTGTTTTATTGACACCAATAGTCTGAGACTCTCCTTTCCCCTCCATTTCCTGTCACTACCAGGTTACAGTCAAATAGTACCTCCCTCACTATAAAAAAACAAAACTTGAACCTTAGATAATAGTACAGTTTCCGCCAAGGAGTTCTTTGGCCAGGTTAAGAATGGAGAAATACACTTTTCAGTTGGGACTTGGATAAGACATTTAACCTCCTAAGCCTCTCATCCTTCATTTGAGTGGATAATAGTTACCCAAAAATTAACACAATGTTTACCATCTACCTAGCACAGTGGCTCGTACATAATGAGCATTCCATCCATGGTAACTATTCTTATCACTCATATACATAGTTTTATGAAAACAATGGTATTGAGATATGTCTTTAGTGATCTGCACTTAATTATCACTCTCCACTCACATGAGCTGCCCTCCAGTGCTCCATCCTAAATGAGTAAGTTAAATTTTGACGTTATACCATGAAAGAAAAAACTTACAAAAAAGATGAATCCTTTAACTAAATAGTATCACACATACTTCATCTATTCCAGAAGTCTTTCTTCAGGTGTTAAGATAATCCAAAGCTTTGCTATTTTTCTTCTGGGGGCATCATACTCCACAGCGGTTGGTTATTTAGGCCTGTGAGAACATATTTCTGGAGCATATGAATTGCTTTTTCCTGCAGTATGTATTAGGAAAGGGCCAAAGTCTAGGCCCAGGGTTAGCACTGAGTTTAGAAAGAGAGAAGGAATGAGTTCAGATCAGAGAGCCTCAGGGACTGGAAAATATTATTGACCATTCTTTGGTCAATATAGGAACTCCTATATTTAAAAATTCTCCATTCAGTGCTTCAGAAGAAGCAGCTTTGAGAAGAGGGAGTACCCATAAGTTAAAGTGCACCAATAATGGAGATTTGGAGGGAGATGCATGGAAGAGTAAATGCCCTGGGAAAATTATTGTTTTTCTACAGCTTCATCGACAACATAGAACTCCAGGACTTTTGAGGATTCCTGATGTTACACCTGGTCACCTGAACAAGGTAGAGCCTGATGCAGTGAAGGCACAGGCATTGCCTTCTCAAAGATGTAGTGGAGACACGGGGAAAGAAACAAAATTCTCACTGCTGCAGCAGGTGTCCCTCTACTCATTTCCCCCAAATGGGGCACTATCAGCTACTTTCTGTAAACATAGTGTCAACCTTTGGTGTCTCTGGAGGTTTATTGTAGTTGTTGTTTCTGTTGCAGGTTTTAATTCCCAGAATCCACATATTTCTTTTACTTTTATAGTTTCCCTACTATTTTGATGGAAGGAGCCAACAAGTCATACTAGTTTTCCCTCTTGGTAGCACACTGCTAAATATACATCTGACAAATGTGTAAAATTCGAAGAGATACTTGTAGTTGATTATATGCAGCTTGAAAAGCCCAATTACAAATAATTTTGTATATGTACATTTATATATAAATGTGAAACATTGACTTTTTTCTTAAAGTACTGGATTTTATTTTTGACTTTTTAATTAACTCTTCTGATTCTGCCAATGGGAGATATTAAGCTATCAGTTTATGTCTCCTCCCAACAAAACTCAGACATTCTAGAAAACAACATCAGAAATAAAGGTTGAGTTAATAAGAAAAAAAGAAAGAACAAAGGAAGTCAGGCAGGAAGTTTGGTTCCTCCATGAGTAAATATAGACAGAATCTAAATCAAGAGAGATAAACTTATTAAATGATGTCATTACCATCTTAGAGACATCAGACTCTGATCTTGACTCAATGATCTGCCTGAGAAGGGATTGAAATATTCCTTGGAGGCTAAAGTTAAGGACTTGGGTCTTATAAAGTTAAGAACTATAACTGAGATCCATTCATCTTACAGGATCCCTGAAATATCTGATTGCTCTGCACAAGGGAAGCATTAAGATATTCCAGAATAATTAGGTAATTTTAATCAACTCTGCCATTGGATGCAACTTCACAAGCTGGACACATTAAGAACAAAACTTTTTAGGTTTACTAGAGAAGCATAAGATAATAAATTAGAAGCCTGAGTGAGACTGGGTTGTCTGGAATCCAAAGGAGTAAAGGCAGCCCTACTCTCAGAGCTGCTTTTGCTTTAAGGTCATTTTCCTTTCCAGAAAATGAGGTGAGGCTGAGCTGTAGATTTTGAAGCCTTAGAGGATTAAGGGAACAAAAATCTTAGTCTTGCTTCCTAGTGTCCAACAAGGAGGGATCTGGTAAGTCACCCCACCATTTTGGATGGATACTGAAAAGGTTATATAAGGTTAACTGAAGCTAAAATGTCCCGATGTAACCTGTTTTGAAGTCATCTGGATGGACCAGTAAACCTTGAAAATTAAAATTAGTGTTGAGCACAGTGGCTCACACCTGTAATGCCAGCACTTTGGGAGGCTGATGTGGGTGGATCACCTGAGGTCAGCAGTTTGAGACCAGCCAGGCCAACATAATGAAACCCTGTCTCTACTAAAACTACAAAAATTAGCTAGGCATGGGGGCATGCATCTATAACCCCAGCTACTCAGGAGGCTGAGGTAGGAGAATCGCTTGAACCAGGAAGGCAGAGGTTGCAGTGAGCTGAGACTGCAACATTGCACTCTAGCTGGGTGACAAGAATGAAACTCCATCTCAAAAATAAACCTTAATTGATTAATTAAAATAAAATTAGATTAAGAAGTAACTGAATTGCTAGTGTCCCTGTGTGTCATACACAATCTCTGAAGGAAGAGAATAATATCCTATCATTACATAATTACAGTGAGTAATTTTTCAAATAAGCAGGAGGATGGAGGCAAAAAATATAGAAACACAGGAATATAGACACTGGAGTTACCTGCAATTAGAACATAAAGCAGCTATGCTTTTTAAATTTAGAAATAAAAGTGATTGCCAGGCTTGAAAATTTATGCAGGGGATTTAAAATTATACAAAGTGATTGGATATCTTAGAAAAAAGAATCAAATAGAATTTCTGGAGTTAATAAATACTACTATCAATAGATTGAAACAATCAAGAAAATACAGCAACTTTAGGGGGGAAATGAAGAAATTAACTACAAAGAAGAACAGAGAGACCAAAAAAAGATTAGAAAATATAGAAGAGAAACATACAAGAAAAAGAGAAAAGTTATGATAAGGATAATCTTGGAATCCTGGAAGAAAAATATGGCAATGGAATATTTTATGAAATTATGGGTGAAAAGTATTGTTTCTCAAGTAAGTAAATAAAATCTACATCTATCATATCACAGAAAACTACAATAAAGAAAAGACAAAGACAAAAATATTTAAAAGCCATTAAAATATTTTAGTCTATTCAGGCTGCTGTAACAAAATTCAATTAACTGGATAGATTATAAAAAACAAAAATGTATTTCTCATGCTTCTTGAGTTTGAGAAGTCCCAGATTAAAGCATGGACAATTTCAGTGTCTGATAAGATCCCATTTATGGACTTGTAGATAGTGACTTCTCACTATAACATAACATTTTGGAAGAGGAAAACAAGCTTCCCTGGGCCTCTGTTATACCGTCACTGATTGCATTTATGAGGTTTATTCATGACTCAACATCCTCCCGAAGGCCATACCTCTTAAGACCATCACATTAGAGACTAGACTTCAGCATAAGAATTTTAAAAGGGTGGACACATTCAAACTATAGCATTAAGAGTAAAGATTACTTTCAAAACAAAGAGCAGTTACATTTCTAGCTAAAATATCAAGAGCAAGGATGGAAGCTAAAGGTAATAAAATGATATCTTCAAAGAGCTGAAAGAAAATGATTGCAACCGGAGAGGACATCTGGAGAGGACACTTTTCAAGGATGAGGGTAAAATGAAGATATTTAATTTTTTTTTTAATTGGCAAAGTTACCATTATAGTCCTAAACATCACAAAATATCAAAGATAGTTATTCAGCCAGAAAAACACACACAGAGAGAGAATAGAGTAAAATCATGTTTAGAATGGTTTGATGGAAGATAATGTGTTCTAAAGTCCTTACGTTTTCTAGGTGGAGGGTAAAATAATTGACTAGCGTACATCAGAAAAGCATGTTGTAATATCTTAACAACTAAAGAAAAATAGGTTGTTTAACTTCAAAATAACACAGTCAGAGAAAAAAATACAATAATTTCAAAAAGGAAGATGACTAGAAATAAGAAACAGAGCAGGCAGAACAAAAAGAAACATATTGTAAAGCCAAATTATAAAGTCTAGTATACCAAATTATATTTAATATAATAAACGAATGTTCCAGTTTTTTTGATTGACAGATTGCATTAAATTTTACAAGATGCTTACAGAGGAAATATTTAAATATTAATAATATAAACATAAATGATATAGATATTTAAATTAAATACTAGGAAAGGATTTTTTGTATAAAATGTAACAAACAGAAAGTTGACATAAATGTATTAATATGGGTAAAAGTCGAAATTAAGGCAAAAACATTAGAAATGAAGATGCTCACTTTATAATGATAGTTTCATTCACCAAGACCAGATAAACATTTCAATTTTTAATGTCTAATAATTGGCCTTGAATATTAAAAAAGAAAACATTAAGAGATAAAATGATAATTGGAAAAAATCATAATTAGAGTGGAAGCTCTTAATATTCTTCTCTAGTAAATCACAAAGGAATTAGGGAAAAACTGAATATTCAAACATGATAATATTACAATTGCAGAATATAGCTGCCTTGCAAGCATACACAAAACCATTTACTAAAATTGACTGTATTCTGGGCTATAAATCCTATTCTCAAAAAATTTCAAAGTGTTAAAATATACTGTTTATTTTCTGACCATACTAAACCGAAGCTAGTAATCAGTAACAACAACAACAAAAAAAACTAGACAATTCGTAAATGCTTGAAAATTGCAGAAAATGAAAATACTACATATGAAAAGTAGTACATTAAACTCATAACTTTACATATATATATTTAGAAAGACTGAGAAATAGTGAGTGAAACATCTCATAAAATTTAAAAAAAGAAGATAGAAAAACAACAGAAAAGTAATATGAAGTTATTAATAATATTATTGAAAAATTAATGAAATTAAAAACAAACATATCTTAAGTCCTCAAAGCCAAAGTAACTTATTTGAAAAACAAGGAAAAAAGCCAAATGTAAACTTGACAGACAAGGAAAAGAGTGAACATTCAAGCATCCAGTACTGGACTTAGAAAAGCCGTCAGTATAGATTGTTTAGTCATTAAAAAGTTAATAAGGAAATTATAAACAACATTATAACTAAATTTGTTTTAAAGTGCATATATATTAAGCACATTCCAAGAAAACTGTAACTTACCTAAACTGACAAAACAGATATAGAAAACCAGAAATGTCATTTACAAAAGACACTGGATCTGTAATTTAAAACCTTCTATGGATACTGTGTCTCTGATATATTTAACTAAACATTTAAGAAAAATAATAGAATAAAAATCATTTTATACACTTTATAAAGCTTGAATAAAAATAAAATAGAAATGTGAAAAGTTAAAAAAAGACTAAAGCCTAAACTTAATCCCAATATAAACATTCTAAACAAAATATTTGCAAATTCAGAATTTATAATATAGATATAATAATAGAAAAAATAATACATGACAGCCAAATTCAGGTCTATTTCAGGAATTTGAGATTGCTTCAATACTGCATTATCCTTCATAAATAGATTTTTTAAATTGATGTGATTATTTCAATACATGTAGAAATATTTGATGAAATCCAAATCTTAGCAAACTAGAATAGAAGAAACCTTTCTTAATCTGGTGTATGTCCATAAAAATAAAACCCTATAGAAAATAAAATTAATATATTCATCACCTTACATACTTATCTTCTGGTGGTGACAACATTTAAAATCTATCTTATTAGACATTTTTAAATGTACAATATATTAATATTAATTAACTATATAGCCTCTGATATGATTTGGCTTTGTGTCCCCATCCAAATCTTATTTTGCAGCTCTCATAATTCCCATGTGTTTTGGGAGATGACTGAATCATGGGTGTGAGTCTTTGCCCTGCTGTTCTTGTGATAGTGAATGGGTCTCAAGAGATCTGATGGTTTTGAAAATGGGAGTTTTTTTAACAAGCTCTCTCTTTGCCTGCTGCCATCCACTTAAGATGTGACTTGCTCCTCCTTGGCTTCTGCCATGATTTTAAGGTTTCCCCGGCCACATGGAGCTGTTAAGTCCAATTAAACCTCTTTCCTTTGTAAATTGTCCAGTCTCAGGGATGTCATATCAGCAGCATGAAAATGGATTAATACTGTTTACAATATGCAATACATTATTATGAACTGCATGTTATTAACTGTATTATCATTAACTTATTCCCTGTAACTGAAAGTTTGTACCCTTTGACCAACAGCTCTTCCTTCCTCACCCTCAGTCCCTTGTAACCAACATTTTACTCTCTACTTTTATGATTCCACATATAAGTGAGACCATGTAGTATTTGTCTTTCTGTATCTTGCTTATTGCACTTGCATAATGCCCTCAGTTTCATTCATGTTGTCAGAAATGACAGGGTTTTTCTTATAGAATGCCAAATAAGATTCTATTGAGTATACACATCAAATTTTCTTTATTCATCTATTCTTAGGTTGCATCTATATGTTGGTTATTACATAATACTGTAATTGATATGGGAGTACAGAAAACTCTTTGATATACTGACTTCGGGTTTTTTTTTGTTGTTGTTGTTGTTTGTTTTGTTTTTGTTTTGGATAGTATACCCAGAGGCGAGATTGCTGGATCATACAGTAGTTCTATTTTTAATTATTTGAGGAACCTCTGTACCATTTTTCATAATGACGGTAGTAATTTATACTCCTGCCAAAAGTGCACAAGAGTTTCCTTTTTTCTACATCCTCACCAACACTGATTATCTTGTCCTTTTAATAATAGCCATAGTGGCCGGGCGCGGTGGCTCAAGCCTGTAATCTCAGCACTTTGGGAGGCCGAGGCGGGTGGATCACGAGGTCCACAGATCGAGACCATCCTGGTCAACATGGTGAAACCCCGTCTCTACTAAAAATACAAAAAAATTAGCTGGGTATGGTGGCGCGTGCATGTAATCCCAGCTATTCAGGAGGCTGAGGCAGGAGAATTGCCGGAACCCAGGAGGTAGAGGTTGCGGTGAGCCGAGGTCGCGCCATTGCACTCCAGCCTGGGTAACAAGAGCGAAACTCTGCCTCAAAAATAAATAAATAAATAAATAAATAAATAAATAAATAAATAAATAAAAGTAATAGCCATTGTAAAAGGTGTAAGGTGATATCTCATAATTTTTATTTGTATTTACCTGATGATTAGTGCTGTTGAGCTGGTTTTTGTCATATATATTTTGGCCATTTATATGCCTTCTTCTGAGAAATGTATATTCAGACTCTTTTCTCATTTATTTATTAGGTTATTTATTTTCTTGTTATTGAGTTTCTAAAATATTTTGAATAGTAGCCCCTTGAACACAATGGAGAAAGGACTGGGTCTTCAATGCATGGTATTGGGAAACTGGATATCCATATGAAAAGTATAAAATCAGATTTTTATCTCACCCCATATACAAAATCAACTCAAAATGAATTATAAACTTAAATCTAAGACCTGAAAACTGTAAAACTTATAGAAGAAAACAGAAAGAAAGCTTCTTAACATAAGCATTGGCAAAGAATTTATGAACATTATCCCCAGAACAAGAAAACAAAAGCAAATAAATATAGACAAATGGGATTGTATCAGGCTTAAACGCTGCACCACAAAGGACACAACCAACAGAATGAAGAGACAACTATTGGTTGGAAGACATTATTTGCAAGCAAAACATCGTTTTTGAAGGGCTTACATCCAGAATATACGAAGAGCTTCTACAAATTCATTAGAAAAACACAATTGAAAAATGCAACAACCATATAAACAAATTAAACGAACAAGAAAGAGTAGAAGATGAAAACAGAAAGTCTCCAAACCTTAGTTCGTTCCCTAAGATCTTTCTTTACCCAGATCTTCCATTCATGCTTCCTGCAAGAAGCAGTAGAAAGTTTTTTTTAATTTTAATATATTGAAAAACTAAAAATACAGTCTATTCTAAAGAGCAAAACAAAATGTTAATTTTAAGCGAAAATATTCATCAGAATATCATTACTTTCACAGGACAGTTCTAGTACTAGCTGCTGTGCCAACTAATCTGAAAATACAAGTGTCATCTCCCTATTATGCGCTTATAAGAAATGAAAACTCCAAGCCTAATTCCTAGATTATAGAAACAATAAGTCCTTTGATTTTAGGCTGTGATGTAGCACAGTTTTTGTCAGTTACATTGAACATTTCAAAAGATAAAGTGAATATGTATGATTAAAGTGTGAACTCTGATTTTGTATTTGAGAACTTTTTTTTATGTTGAAACACATATTATCTTCAAGCATAATATATTTTAAGAACAAGGGCTTTCATTGGAAAACTTAAGACCCAATATATTTTCAAACAGCATTGTGGCTCCTTAGATTCTCAAAAACAGCAAAACAACAACAACAAAAATTATTGGGTGACAATTATTATTAAATTGTAAAAAATACCTGACACTGAAGAATGATTTTTAAATTCACACATTTTACAAAATTTTAGCAAAAATGCTTAAAGAGCAAAAATTCCAATTCTTGCTTTGCACCATTATGGACAGATAAGAAAAACATAAAAATCTTAGTGTAATAACTTCTCATAAAAACATCCAACCCATGATAGTTATACACTGATAGGACTGACCAAATCTCTGACATCTGATATTTTCTGGCTTTGTTATTGTGTTCTGTCATTTAAAAAGGCAAAAATTCTTTAGACTTTCACTATTAAAATGTTGAAACCAAATCTATGGAGACATGAAATAGATTTTGTTATATCAGAATTCCAGATCTAGTGTTTATCAAAATTTTATATAGTTTCTCAAAATGTAGTATCTTTGGGAGATCAGGACAGCAAACTTATCTGTGAGATAACAACTGGAATTACTCCTTTTACAGTCTTAAGTCAGGTAATCTCAACATCTCTCCTGTTCTTAGTGTCATAGATATAAAATGATTTAGCAAAGCAACTCTGCTTTTCCCCCATGTATAACTAACTTCACCCTCTTATCTGTTACATTTTATGGAAGACCCATCCCATAACAAGCAGACTTCCCTATGTGTCCTAATTCTCCCTGAATTTTCAATTTTCTTTTTATTCCACATTACTGGCTTTTCCTTTTTTTGAGTATGCTTTTTTGTTCAGTGTTTTTCCAACAGGAAATCCTATGCTGTTCCCTCATCTCTTTTCTTTCTACACAATAAGACACTTCATTCACTCCTATGATCCCATTAATATCTAAACTTTCATTACTCTCAAAAACATAACCTCAGCCTAAGGAACTCCCATGAACATCAGATGGTTCTATACAACTACCTAAATTCTATTATAAACATGTTCCTTATACTCAACATTTATCTTCTCCCATATTTCTGTCCCACCTCATCTGTAATTCCCACCTCATTCAACGGCACTACAATATACTATTCCCACTTACTAACAGCAAAATTCACCTTGGATGTTACTCTTATTTCTTTTTATTCCCTTATCATCAACTCCATTCAATTAATCACCAAGTTCTGTCGGTACCACGCCTGAAATCTGTCAAATCTGCCCATTTCTCTTATTGGCCTCTACCCTTTTCCAGACTCATGTGGACTACTAAAAGCTCCCCCTATGTTTATACCTTCCTCTAATCCATTCTCTACAATGAACTAAAGCAACCTCTCTAAAACCCAAGGATGATCACAGTTAGCCTTCAATACTGTCCACAACCTATCATCAAATTCAAGTATCATTGCATCACTTGTCAGCTATGTTTCTCATCACTCTCAATTCCCACTCCTCTTCTTAGGATTCTGTCCAAGCACATTTCTTTTAGTGTTTTAAGCATATTATTCTTATTACCAGTTTTTGCACATGCTGTTAATTTTATCAGAAACTTTAACTCACATCCACTATCCTTTTTAGCATAAACCCCACTTTTCTTTCTGTTCTTGATTTAGTTCTCCCTCACTGGTAGGCATTTCCTAACTACTAAGCCTGGGTTAAGCAACTTTCATACACGTTCTCATAGCACCTTATAATCTCCCTACATTGCATTTACCATACAGTAACATAATTTGCAGTAACCACATCTGCCTTTCACATCTAGATGTCCAGTATTTCCCACAGATTCAGACACTTGTGATATTTAATTAGCAGATTCATGGGGTCAAAACTTAAGCAAGAATTATCTGTGTAATAAAGAGTAATGTAAAATCATTTTATTTTTTTCTAAAACACTTCTTAAAATATGTTTCTCAATTAAAATCTCTCTTACTTTCAATAAAGAAACATTGATTCGATTTTTCCCCTTTTTTTTAATTGGAGGTGTTGAATAAAGGATAGGCATACAGATGTTAACAAATTCTAAGAATGGCTAGCAGCAATATTGTGAAATTCTGTATGCTTCTATTAACATTAATTGGAAACATTGCTCTGCTGGATAAGCTATTATCTACCCTAGCCCTCATTGTCTCGTTTTGAATGCTTATCTTTATCCAATGGCTAGAGCTAAAATCTTCTCTATTGCTGTCTCCTTTAGAGGGTGATTTATTTGATAGCTCAGTTGCAACCACAATTTCTTTCCAAATTATCCTATTTCTTTCATTATTTTTTCTATTACCTTGAGAATCCAAAAAACAAGTAAAATGATGATATACCAAAGTCACTGTAACTTTTAGAAACATAGGGTGACAGCATTAAATCTTTTGAAGATTATTTTGAGAATGTGTCCCTATCTTTCCAATTCATTCCAAACGATGCTTGATTGATGAAGTTTGGTAGTGAGAATCTGTCAATGAAGTCTCATGTAAATATAAACATAAATATTTAGGATATGTCACTTGAAACTTTCCAGAAGTATCCAAGTTTATTTTCCAAGTTGTTTTCTGTCATTAGTATCACTGTATAAAATGAACCACAATTGGCTATAGGACTCAATGACAATTACATAAAAACTCATATATTCAGAGCATACCAGGTCAGTCGGTTTTGGTTAAAAAGAGGTAAAACATTCAATGATTAAGGGAGTCAAATATATAATACTCTAAGAATTTCAATAGGTTTAGCAAGGTGTTTGAAAATAGATACTTTTCAGTGCATATGAGGAATCAGCAATTTACTTGGGCCTATACTTTTATTCTTCCTTAGTAGTTTCTATTCTGAAAGTTCATTTTTGCCTTCTATATTATTCTTTTTTTATTCAATACATTAAGAGCTTATTCTCAGCTTCCAGTCTCTGAACCCATAAATGCTTTCAAAATGTTTTTTTGCCTTTCCTAAAACTCAATAATGCATTAGCATTATCTTTGATTCACATAAGTATTTCCTAAATGTAATTTTTAGTATATTGCCTTATGCCAATGACCACACAGTTTAATTGTCCTGCTTCACAGCTTAATTGGCCTACTTCAATTTGGGAATTGAAATAATGGGTGGAAATTCCATAGTTCTCACCTTTGAAAACCAGTGTGAAACTCATATACTAATATTATAAAATGAAAATATAACAGGCTGTATTTTAAAGACCACTGAAAATTTGATCTGTTTAGCTTATCAGATTTCATCCTGAGATTTTTATTGCCTGTATTCAATATTGAATCTCTAGCCCATCAAACTAGATATTATAAATCTAATTAAACATTGTAAATTAGTTTGGATCTGACAATAATCAAATTTCCCAAAGCTATCTACATATCAAAATCATTTGGGACACAATATATTTTCCTGGTTTTAAATCCAAAACATTTTGAGTTAATGCATTGGAGACATGTTCAATAATTCATATTTTGAAAATGTATTTATAAAAATATATATTTATATATTGCTGTTTTTGTTTTAGTAACTTTTATATAAACAGTATTAAACTGTGCAAATTACTAAATCTAAGTCTTTAACACACATAATCAAAATATAAATGAATGTATATGCAGTACATTTACCAACATTATAATGATTACCTCTGGGGAGACAGGGAAAATGACAAGATTGGGATAGTGGATTTATTAATACTAATTGTAATATTGTCTTGCTTTTAAAAGAAAAAGTTAAAACATGGCAAAATGTTAACATTTGCCCAATTTTGATTGTGGGCATACATGTTTCTTTCTGGGCATACATTATTATCTTTCTTTTACATATTAACAATACTTCATGTTTTAAAAAATCTGTCTCCAGGTAATTCAGATCACTATTCAGGTTTGAGAAATATTTTAATAATTACTGGGCAATGTAATTTATCATACAAACTGGGACATTGTTGAGAATTAAAGAGAGTGCTATTAATAATTTGCCAGCATAAGAGGCAAATAGAATGTATGGTCACCCTAGGATCAAACTATTTTAAGTTCTATTTAATGCATGGATTTCTTAACAAGAAAATTTATCTTCTATCACTTCCCCTAATCTTCTAATTTATAAGTTATCACAGATAGAGGTTATTGATCTAATTTACCCAATTTATTATCCATTTTTTTCACTAAAGCACTATAGGATACATATAATTTTCAAGAAGCATATAATAAATAATGGAAATATAGAAAACTATGATCTCTCCCTAAGATGCAATAAAGTGTAGTTAATTTACAACATTTATCAAACACACAATATTTCAAAGGATGGGTGATGTTAGGTTAAAAACAAAACAAAATACAGTCTTTGATCCCATAAAATATTGTTTAATCCTTCAGGTAAAATACATAAGACCAAGAAATGGAGATTCTAAAACTTCATAAGAATAGAATAAAACATAATTACTATTTAAAGACCAAATACTGATGGATAGTGAAGTTAAATATAGTGACTAATGTGATCATCACCAGTTGCCAAGTCCAAGAGCTCAGTTTCTCTTTTCTTGATGAGTCTTTGCTATCTCTACAGGTTCTGCCTGGACTCTTGCTTCTCCAGTTTATGGATTATCTCACCAGCCCATAGGAATGATCTCTGTTTTGTATAATTTTATACAAGAAACTCGGTTTGATCTGCTTCAACTGGAAGGTTTTATATAGCTAATATGAAAAAGACCACCAAATATACTTAATGAAGAAAAGCAATGTGTTGGCTCAGAAAGTGAATAATCCAGATATAGCTAGACCTAGGGGTCAGATGATATGATCAGGGCCCACTTTACTATCTTGTGTGCTTAGTTCTTTTTTTGTCCTGGCTTCACTCTCAAGCCATCTTTCCTCCTAGCCACTACATTACTGCCAGCAAGCCACAGGCTGTTATCCTGGTGATTGACATCCAAAGGAAAAGTGATAGACTGTTTCCCAGGCCTTTCAAACAAAAATATCAGAATTGCAATTAAATTTTATCTATCATTTCTCATCCTTTTGGCTAAGATAAAGTGTAAAATTTCACTGTGACTAGCCTGACTTGAGTCAAGTGCATTGCTCAGAATCAGCTATGGCTGAGAATAGAATGTGTGGATCTATAGATTGGTTTACTCTAAATTCTATATTCCAACAGATCGTATCATACAAAGCGGACAGGCTGTTAATACAAGTAGGCGTTTCTCAAAAGCCACAGCTCTATGAAAGGAGAATGAATACTAGAAGGGTAAAATGGGAAAAAAGAAATAATAGAAAGAGGAAGAAAGGGAGGGAAGAAGGAAAGCAAAAGGAAAAGGAAGGGTGGGGAGGGAGGAAAGACAAAACAGTAGTCCACTGAGACAGTGAATAAGAACCAGCTTTCAAAGGAAGGAAGAAAATACCAAGTCTTTCTCTACAAGGCTTGTTAATTTTCAGTTGAAAATTCTACCATCATGACAATTTCAAGGTACCAAAGAGAAGTCTCTGTATAAAGGCTGGAGAAGAGACGTACGGTAGTATACCACTGCATATGTGTCTTTGCTTTTCAGATTATTGATATCTATTGTGTCTGAGTATATTCATACTCAGATTACTTAGATATAAATTTATATACATACTCAGATACAATAGGCATCAATAACCTCAAAATCAAAGATAATGGTACATTGTAGTAAAATAATTAGGTAGTGATAGGTTTTCAATATGTATTAACCATTATTAATACATTTATTTGTAAGTTTGTATGTTAATTTTTATATGTAAGCTTACATGTTAATTTTAATGATGGTTATGTTTAGCCACTACCTCACAAAATTCCTGAAATTTTAGAAATTGTATCTTCCATGGTGGTACAGCTTGGCTCTAGTACATGACTGATAAAACATCTTTTTCAACATCTTTAAAAAAATGTCACATACAGCAAATGTGCTGTATACAGCACATTTATACTGCATACAGCTTATTCAGTCAACTTTACTAAAGCTTTTGTGAAGTAAAAGAAATTTTTTTATTAAAAACAAACACAAACAAGTCAACCATTATAAATCGCTATACTTAGATATTCTTTATCCCTTACACTACTGTAGCTTTCAGAAAATTTTAGTACCTATTTCACCCAAGGAAGCACCTTCTAGTATTCTCAGAGATTCCCTTTTCTGGTTATATCTTCAAAAATGTCCTTCCACCATCTCTATCCATTGTACTCTCAACAATTCTTCCTATCTTTTTATTTTTTTTAAAGTATTTAACTCCTATAACCAAACACAACTGCAAGCCTGTAATTATATTTGTAAGCCAAATGTGGTGGAGTTTATAAACCTGTAGACTCTGGATCACCTGCTTAAACAATCAGAATTTAACACTGATTACTCAATTCTACAGCAGATCTAATTAGATTATTTGGGGAAAGGGTCTAGATGCCACCCTGTTTATTTAATACTTCAGGTGTTTCTAATAGATATGAAAGTGTGACACCATTAATATTAGCCTCAACCAAACTAACCAGGTATGCGTTTCAGAGATAATCCCGCCCCATGAGTGTATATAGTTTTTAAATATGTAATGTGTGCTGTAATGCATTCTACCCTGGGTCTTAATGACCACCTGAGTAGCCTATGTGTCCTTAAAGACTCAGTCTACAAGATTACTCTTAGAAGCCGCTCTTGACCCTCGCCTAACCTCAAGACTTCCCTTGCCAAATTTTTTGTTCTCTCCATTTTAATTAAAGTGTATCTTCCTTTCCTAGGTGTTAACCACTCAACCCATCACCTAAATACTTTATTAATTGTGTTTCTATTTCTTACTACAGCTAAATCTCTTTAAAATTCAAGACTGCCTCTTATGCATCTGTGTATCTTCTTTGTTTAACATAATGCTTGACAAGTAGTATCTATTTCACAATCCTCATTTAATGATAAACCAAATGAAGAGGAGTGAGGAGAGGAATGACAGGGAAAAGTAGAAAAGTAGGAAAAACTGGAGAAAGAAAATAGTAAAATAACAATGTTTGTTTTAAATTTTCATATGGGTTTGAATCATTATTTCATTGAATAATATATTAACTTTGTTCTCAGAAAATTTGGATCTCTCTAAGTTAAAATGCAATAAAAAGGAAAAAAAGAGAAAATATGGATCTCTAAAAACAAAAGACTCATAACTTTTATTAAACTTGAGATTTCTATGATTCTAGTTGTCCATCTAAATTTCAGGCTTTAGCATTGCTTATAACTTATAAATTTAACAATGCCTACTCAACAAAGTCACTTTTCACTTTTAAATAATATCATGGAAACTATTTTGTGTGGAAAATGCACAATAAAGTACCAGGGATAGAAATAAAGAATTGAATCCAGGCTGGCTGAGATTATGCATAGCCTACGTGGGTCAAATAATAGAACCGTGCTCCTACTCTTCTGGAGATAACACATTATTTCTTTAAAATGAAAAATAATGCTATTTCCCTAGTTTTAAAAAGCCTACCCCTTGTCAGTGTGTGTTGGAGTTCTTAGGTGCTGTCTCCAAGTATTTTAAGAAACTGATGAGTTCATACTAAAAAGATATCCATTACATGTGTGAGTTCTCTTAAACAATTTTAATCCCCATGTTTGCATTTATACTTACAATTGAATTGCCTACAGGTAATTCGACTTTAGATGGCACAGGCAAATTAATATGAGACAGAGTCCAACTTAACTTGTAAATATATCTTACACCAAACCCAAGTGAAGGCCAAATGATATGAGAAAGCGCTACATAAACAAATGTTTCCTACTTATTCAAATAGAAAACTATGGTAGAAAAGGTGAAGCCATTAAGGGCAACCAGCAGCTGAGTGATGTCAAAATCAAAGGAATTGCAATATAGCAATCAAAATCAGAGCCACAATGGGAAATGCAATTTAGTTTCAACAAATAATTTTATCTGTCATATTAAATTCATGTTGATTTTAATTTTATTGGTTTTGCATATATGCTTATATTGTATGTGTAAATTCTATTTTACTTTTAATGTAAGGGTGCAAAGCACACAGAGTTTATCCATTTTTTAGGTTAAATACATAACAGTATAATAAATTATGCAATAAGACTGAACCATAAGAATACATTTTTCTTAACAAAGAAATACTGTATAAGGACAGAGTATAGTGTTGGCATATCACCTTCTTTATTCAGAAGGACAAATGCCAAACTTTATTATGTTACATGTGATTTTGAGGAGGACTTACTGACTACGAAGTACTCTCCTTTATGTCTCTGATGTTCATTTCTCTGCTTAGCTTTATTTGCCACATTGCATTATAAGTATTTCTTTATAGGAAACACTCAATGGTTAAGAGAGTGAGACTGTAAGACTGTGAGACTGCCTAGGTTCAAATCTTATTTGTGCCACTCATTAACTGTGACAGAGATTTGTCAGAAGTTCACCAATTCATTTTGTCTTGAAAGCACATAGAAGAACTACATTTCCCAGATTTCTTTATGCTAAGTTGGAACCATGTGACTGATTTAGTCGATGGATATGAGAAAAGCATTGTTCATAATTTTCAGGGATGTTCAGAATTCCCATGATCAATTTCCTTACCATGCCTAACCCTCCAGGATGACCTTGAAAGCTAGGTATTTGCACTGTCATGGTTAAAGTTTTGTAGCTACAATGTGGAAGCAACCTTGATCTGAATGAACTCTTGAAGGAGCAATTCTCAAACCATATAAAACTGTAACTTGAGCAAGAAAAGACACAATAGACCTTCATTCTATGTTCTTATGATTTATTTGATATAGACACATGACTTTAATAGAATAATTGGTTAATAAAATAACTACAAAAACTTTGGACAAGTTAATATCAATGTTCAGCACCAAAGTTTCCTTCCTCATCTGTGAAACTAAAGTAAAGTATCTTTCTCACAGATACGTATATGTTTTATAAGAGTGAGAATTGAATGAGTTAATTCAGGCAGACTTGCAAGAATAATATCTGATACTTAGTAAGCATTATTTTGAGTTTCCTCCCTACCCTCTCTTCTACTGTAGTTCACTGAAGCTGGTGTCTTTGCCTCATTCACTTTGGTTTTTTGTTTTTTTTTTTTTTTTTTTTTGAGACAGAGTCTGACTTTGCCGCCCAGGTTGAAGTGCAGTGGCTCAATCTTGGCTCACTGCAATCTATCTCCTGGGTTCAAGCAATTCTCCTCCCTCAGTATCCTGAGTAGCTGAGATTACAGGCACCTGCCACCATGCCCAGCTAATTTTTGTATTTTTAGTAGAAACAGGGTTTCACCATGTTGGCAAGGCTGGTCTTGAACTACTGACCTCAAGTGATCTGCCTGCCTCAGCCTCCTGAAAGGCTGAGATTGCAGATGTGAGCCACCACACCTGGCCGCATTCACTTTTATTTTCAACATTTTTATAGGTTTGGAACACAGTGGGTGTTGAATAATGTTTATTTTATCAGTGAATCTAATACCTTCACACAAGTGAAATTCATACCAAGTTCATACCAAGTTCATCTCTGGACTATGTTCAATTTACATTGATAATCTGGCTTCATAATAATTATTAAGAATTCATTGTAGTAGACATACAGTTAGCATTTTTATAGTCTCTCCTCCTTTCTCCTCCTTTTTCTCCATTGTCCTTTTTCTCCATTGCTCTCTTCTCTTGAGCATTTGAAAAACTGATCTGTATTTCGTAAGTCAATAGAGTTGACTAAATTTAAATTAAATACCTTAATTTAATGCACATTTGTGTAGAATACGTCTCCCTGTGTCAACTATAGTCTCATTCTCAAATTATAAGATAAAAATATACAAAATTTAAATTTCATATATTCATAAGCTAAATAATTCTAATGAATCCCATTATTAGTCAGGTGGTGTAGACAAAGATGAGCCTCTGAGAATTAACCTTTTCTTTGCCTCATCCTCACAGGCTATTGCATGCTTAGCTGTCCTAAAGCAAGAATGAGATTCATCCAGCACATTATTATGCATAGATGAATCCTCCTGTCAGCTATTGTGGGAACTACTCTTCGGCTTATTTACATATTAGCACTTATACCAGGTGCTTAGGGACAAAATTCACAGTTACTCTATTAGCATCTCTAGCAAATAACTTGATCAAGGAAAACACTAAATTGTTGGATAAATACATTAATTCATGTGTCTGTGGATTTCAAATATGCATACCACTATTTCAGTTTCCAAGGCAATTTGAATTGAGAATACGAGATGAATGATTTGAGTTGTAAGGTGAGGGAGATATTCAAATTAACAGGATTGCAAGATTTTGCTCCGGTGCTCAGCAAAGAATCACAAATACTGCAGCATGTTGTACAGGAAGGAATTGCCCAAGCAAGGAAGGGATAGAAAATCAAAACTGCAGGCTCTTAAACTGCTGAATATACCAATAAATGGACAAGCTTACTCAACCACATTCAAACATCTAGAAAGAGTACAGTTCTTGGAAGCATCTTCTAATAATCAATAACTCTATGTGCCTTGATAATAGAAGCAAGTGGACTGATGAATCAAAAGATTGAAAATTTCAACTTGTGATTATAATAGATGATCATAAAAGTACACAGCAAATATAACTCCCTATTCTGCCATAAATCTTATAAAGGTAAACTAATATCAAAAAATTAACAAAATAGGAAGAGTGGCTAAATTGTCAGATTTTGTTCAATTTTAAAGGATCTCTTTATCTCTTCTTAAATTAAACTTTCAAACCAATTCAATTTTGTTATATTTATTTTAGAGCAATTTAAAGTTCACAGAAAAATTGATTGAAAAGTACTGACATTTCCTATATAGCACCTGCCCCTACAGATGTATACCCTCCCCCATTAGCAGTATCTTCCACTAAAGTAATATATGTTACAACTGATGAATCTATATTGACACATAATTATCACCCAAAGCCCATAGTTTACATGAATTGTCGGTTTGTACATTCTGTGTGTTTGAATAAATATATAATAACATGTATTCATGAGATAGTATCACACAGTATTTACACTGCCCTAAAAATCCTCTAGACTCTGCCTATTTATTTCCTATCACTACCCCCAACCCCTGGCAACAAAGGATCTTTTTACTGGCTCCACAGTTTGGCCTTTTCTAGAACATCATATGTACTTTGAATCATATAGTACAAAGCCCTTTTAGATTTGCTTCTTCTGCTTAATATATGCATTTAAGTTTCCTCCATGTCTTCTCATTGCTTGATAGCTCACTTCATTTTAGTTCTGAACAATATCCTACTGTCTAGATGTATTGCCATTTATCAATACACCTACTTAAGGACATATTGGTTGCTCACAAGTTTTGACAATTATGAATACAGCTGCTGTAAACATTCCTATGCAAGTTTTTGTGTGGTCAGAAATTTCAAGTTCTTTGGGTAGATACCAAGGATCGCAATTACTGGAAAGTATGATAACAATATGTTGAGTTTTGTAAGAAACTACCAAACTGATCCAAAGTGGCTGTACCATTTTTCATTCCCATGGCAGTAAATGAGAGTTCCTTTGGGTCTGTGTGTTCTCCTACATTTAGCATTGCAGTGTTCTAGATTATGATCATTTTAACAGATGTATAGTGGTATCTCATTTTTGTTTTAATTTACATTTACCTGATGACAAATTTTATAAATACCTTTTCAAATGCTTATTTGTCCTCTGTATATCTTTTGTGGTGAGGTGTCTGCCAAAATCTTTGACTTAAGTTTTGAACTGATTGTTTGTTTAGTTGTTGTTAAGTTTTAAGAATTATTTGTATATTCTGGATAACATTATTTGGTCAGATTATGTCTGCAAATATTTTCTTCCAGTCTGTGGCATATCTTTACATTCTCTTGACAATATCTTTTGCAAAACAGAAATTTGCAATTTGAATGAACTCCAGCTTATCAATTCTTTATGGCATAAATTGTGCCTTTGGTGTTGTAAATACGAAGTCATCACTATACACAAGGTTATATGGATTTTCTACTATGTTATCTTCAAAGAGTTTTATAGTTTTACATTTTATATTTAGATGTCTGCTGCATCGTGAGTTAACTTTATGAAAGGTGTAAGGTCTCCATCTAGATTATTTTATGCATGTGGATGTCCACTTGTTTCAGCACCTTTATTGAAAAGGCTGTTTTTGTTCCATTATATTGTCTTTGTTCTTTTGTCAAAGATCAGTTGACTATATTTATGTGGGTCTATTTCTGAGCTCTCTATTCTGTTCACTAATGTGCTTATCTATTCTTTTGTAAGTATCACATGATCTTGATTATTGTAGCTTTGTACTAAGTCTTGAAACTCGGTAGTGTTAGTCCTCCCATTTAGTTCTTCTATTTCAATTTTGTGTTGGCTATTCTAGGTCTTTTGCCTCTTCAAATAGTGACCCATTAGAATCAGGCTGTTGATATCCACAAAATATGTTTCTGGGATTTTGACTGGGATTATATTGAATCTTCAGATCATTTTGGGAGAACTGACTTCTTAATATTGTCTTCCTACTCACAAATATGGAATTTATCTCTACTTATTTAGTTCTTCTTTGATTTTTTTTAACTCAGAATGTTATAGTTTTTGTGTCTGTATTTTCCTAGCTGGCTCTTCAACTTTGGGGAAGTTGTTTGCCCTGTGATCTCATTTCCTGTCTGGATCTAAGAAGAGTTGCTGATTTTTCAGTTTATTCAGCTTTTTACTTGTTAAGACAAAGTAGAGACTTCCAAGCTCCTTATATGCCAGACCAGTAGATGGATTTTAATTCTAATTTTAAGTATCCTTATACAGTAACTTTAAAGTTCATTCAAAAAAAATCTTCAAAAATACAAATAAAATTACTTTTATTTTTTATTTGGGAATACTCCACTAATATGAATCTATTTAATATAGTATATTTATCAAAGAATTATTTGGATTAGCAAAGATAATTTGTTCATTTTCTTTTCTTGCTGACAACAAATGTATTAGGATTCTCTAAAAAGATAGACCTAATAGATTAGACGTATATATGAAGGGGAGTTTATTAAGGAGTACTGACTCACGAAATCACAAAGTGAAGTTCTACAATGGTGCTGCAAGCTGAAGAGCAAGGAAGCCAGTTCAAGTCCCAAAACCTCAAAAGTAGGGAAGACCTCAGTACAGCCTTCGGTCTATGACCAAAAGACAGAAAACCCCTGGTAAACCACTGGTATAAGTCCAAGAATCCAAAAGTTAAAGAACTTGGAGTCTGATGTTTGAATGCAGGAAGCATCCAGCACAAAAGAAAGATGAAAGCTGGAACACTCAGCCAGTCTCCTCATTCCACTTTCTCCTGCCTGCTTTATTCTAGCCACCCTGGCAGCTGATTCTATCTTTCCCAGTCCACTGACTCAAATGTTAATCTCCTTTGGCAACACCCTTATAGACACACTAAGAAACAATACTTTGCATCCTTCAATCCAATGAAGTTGACACAACATTAACCAACACAACAAGGCTCTAGGTAGGAGTAGTGTGAAAAATAACTAGATGAATAGATAGATTTCAATCTTATAAACTTAGTCTGATCAAATAATATTATCAAGTTACTATGGATAACTCAGTTACATTTTTTTTCTTTACCAAATGTTTGATCTTAGGGATTTTGTTTCCTTCTTTTCCCATATGGCATATGTAGTATATATCAAAAGTAGAAGCTTAAGTAGCTTCACGTGTTGGAAGCACATACACCAAACCCACATGAATGAGATTTTTACCATCCTCTGGCTCTTCTGATTTCTATGATAATACTTCTTGTCACCTGGGTGTGACATTGGCATCAAATACTGAAGTCTGAGGTTGGCTAAAAAGTGGGATAAATCAGCTGAATCAGGACAAGTGGTTCCCTAACCTCCCAACACACCATGTCTAACTGCTTCATACCCACCTTCCCTCAACTCTAGCCAAATACTTACTCAGTTCTTACTCATATAGACAACTGAAGTTCTGGCTCTGATTTTCTTTTTTTTTCCAAACCAAAATTGATTTTCCTTACAAATCTGAACAGCAGATTAATCTTCACTTCTCTATGGCTCCCTTTGTCTATCTACCATCTATCTGCAACCATCTACCTCTGCAACTGCCTCATCCTTTCTTGGAGGACAGAGAAATTTCTGAGTCGGTACACACCACATGGAATCCAAAGGATGTTTAGGGGCACTATATCTGTCCTCTGTCTGTCTGATGCATAAGTGCCCCAGAATCTGCTAAGGGACTCTGAGAGCTGGTCTCTTGACAGATCTTCAAATGCAAAGTGCAAATTTGTCCAGAGAAGAAGCATTATGACATAAATATCTCAATGGATGTTTCCTTCTTTCTGCCCAATTCTTCTTTCCACAATTTTGGGAGGGTGCAAACAGTACAAGTTCTCTTCTTCATCTTTCTTCTGGCTGAGGGTTCTTCTAAGTCTTGTTTTTTCTTCTGATGGTGACATATACCTACATTGCTGTGGGGCATATTACAGCTCATTGTAGGTAAAATTACTTTCAACTCACTTTTGAAGAAAAGAAAACAAAATGCACTTTCAAAAAACTATTTTCAAAACCTTAAACTTCTCATATCTTACCACTCATGAATCAAGTTTTTAAGACTTTACATTTGGTCCTGTTGTAATCTCTGTCTTTCTCCCTGTGTCTCTTTTCTTCTCTTCTTTCTTACTTCTCTCAAATATCAGACTACATAGCCAAGCCCATTCCTAAATATTTAGGCAGAGATAAATATTTTAAGAATAATAAAAAGGCCAGGTACCATGACTCATGCCTATAATCCCAGCACGTTGGGAGGCCAAGGCAGATGGTTCACGAGATCAAAAGATTGAGACCATCCTGGTCAACATGGTGAAACATTGTCTCTACTAAAAATGCAAAAAAAAAAAAAAATTAGCTGGGCATGGTGGCATGCACCTGCCGTCCCAGCTACTCAGGAGCCTGAGGCAGGAGAATTGCTTGAACCCAGGAGGCAGAGGTTGTGGTGAGCTGATATCATGCCATTGTACTCCAGCCTGAATAACAAGAGTGAAATTCCATCTCAAAAAAAAAGAAGAATAACAATAAAATCTTTTGTTGAAGCAAACAACCTAATTCTCACCACAATGGGAAACTGAAATTTGTTAAAAGTAAATGGAATGCCTTCTTCCCCTTCTCCCAAAAATGCAGTTGAGATATATTAGATGTAAATGTGACATCCTATTGGAATGAAACACTTTTACACACATTATCTCATTTGGAACTCATGCAAAATCTCCTTGTAGGTTCATGCTTTTCTTTCTTCTGTTTTTACATATGGTGAAATAATAACAAATCTTGTACAAATTATAAAAGTAATAAGATGATAGAGAGCAACATATCATATTTTGTGAGGTTTTCTGTGACATTACTTGAGTAATCTCAAGAGACATTAATCAACATAATAATTTATGAGATTAACATTTAACTAATGACACAAACAAGTCATTAGTTAGTCATTAGTCATTAGTTAGAATGCTCTCATAGCATTTCCACTTAGATGCTTGCTAGACACATTAGTATCTCATTCTTCCAGTTACACAGTAGACTACTACAGCTTTGGAAGTTTGCAGACATGAGAAGGGGAGATTAAAGCTAAATAATTTCTATCAAGATATTCAAGATATCTAGAGGAGATATAATTTTGCTATGAAGAGACATTTCCCTCCATTTCTAGAATGTTTTGTTAAGATAATGCAGAATTTTCAATACAAAGATAGAAAACATGAGATTCATTGTTTCCCTCATCCCTTCTCCAATATCACCACTCCCATAACACCTGAGGTAATATTTCCGTTTTTGGAAAGAAATAAGTAGGAATAAGATGTCCCTTGAGAATGTGAAGATAATCAATGTGCAAAAATCACAGACATTCCTATACACCAATAACAGACAAATAGAGAGCCAAATCATGAGCAAACTCCCATTCAAAATTGCTACAAAGAGAATAAAATACCTAGGAATACAACCAACAAAGTATGTAAAGAACCTCTTCAAGGAGAACTACAAACCACTGATCAAGGAAATAAGAGAGGACATAAATGGATGGAAAAACATTCCATGCTCATGGTTAGGAAGAATCAATATTATTAAAATGGCCATACTGCCCAAAGTAATTTATAGATTTGATGCTATCCCCATCAAGCTACCATTGACCTTCTTCACAGAACTGGAAGAAACCACCTTACACTTCATATGGAACCAAAAAAGAGCCTGCATAGCAAAGACAACCCTGAGGAAAAAAAGAAAAAAAAGCTGGAAGTATCATACTACCTGATTCAAAATATATTACAAGGTTACTGAAATCAAAACAGCATGTTACTGGTACCAAAACAGAGATATAGACCAATGGAACAGAACAGAGGCCTTGGAAGCAACACCACACACCTACAAATATCTGATCTTTGACAAACCTGACAAAAACAAGCAAAGGGGAAAGTACTCCCTATTTAATAAACAGTGTTGGGAAAACCAGCTAGCCATATGCAGAAAGCTGAAACTGGATCCCTTCCTTATACCTTATACAAAAATTAACTCCAGATCAATTAAATAGTTAGATATGAGACCTAACACCATAAAAACCTTAGAAGAAAACCTAGGCAATAGCATTCAGGACATAGGCATAGACAAGGACTTCATGACGAAAACACAAAAAGCAATGACAACAAAAGCCAAAATAGACAAACGGGATCAAATTAAACTTAGATGTTTCTGCACAGCAAAAGAACCTATCATTAGAGTGAACAAGCAACCAACAGAATGGGAAAAAATTTTGCACGCTACCCATGTGACATAGGGCTAATATCCAGAATCTATAAAGAACTTAAACAAATTTACAAGAAAAAAAAAATCAAAAAGTGGATGGAGGATATGAACAGACACTTTTCGAAAGAAGACATTTCTGCAGTCAACAAATATGTGAAAAAAAAGCTCATCATCACTGGTCATTAGAGAAATGCAAATCAAAACCACATTGAGATAGCATCTCACACCAGTAAGAATGGTGATCATTAAAAAATCTGGAAACAACAGATGCTGGAGAGGATGTGGAAAAATAGGAACATTTTATACTGTTGGTGGGAGTGTAAATTAGTTCAACCATTGTGGAAGACAGTGTGGCAATTCCTCCAGGACCTAGAACTAAAAATACCATTTGACTCAGCAATCCATTACTGGGTATATACTTAAAGGATTATAAATCACTCTATTATAAAGACACATGCACATTTATGTTCATTGTGGCACTGTTTGTAGTAGCAAAGAGTTGGAACCAACCCAAATGCCCATCAGGGATAGACTGGATAAAGAAAATGTGGCACATATACACCGTGGAATGCAGCCATAAGAAAGGATGAGTTCATGTCCTTTGCAGGGACATGGATGAATCTGGAAACCATCATTCTCAGCAAACTGACACAAGAACAGAAAACCAACGTGTGTTATCAGTTATAAGTGGGTGTTGAATAATAAGAACACATGGACACAGGGAGGGGAACATCACACACTAGGGCCTGTTGCAGGGGGAGAGAGGATGGATGCCAGGGTTGGGGTAACTGGAGAGGGATAACATTAGGAGAAATACCTAATATAGATGATGGGAGAATGGATGCAGCAAACCACCATGGCATGTGTATACCTATGTAACAATCCTGCACAATCTGCAAATGTACCCCAGAACTTAAAGCATAATAATAATAATAACAGGGAAAGAATATGAAGGATGCTAAGGCCCCATGTAGCACCAATATCTGTGATTCTACAATATCCCTAATGATGCTCAGCAAGATTCCAGAGTGTGCTTAGAGCCATCAAAACAACAGATTAATCTACATGCAATTTGAAACTGATTTCTTTCACCTGATTTCAGAATTTATTAATAGCCATTGTATATAATAACTCTTAATCAAAATTTTCTATGAACTGGAGTATCTTACTGGCCAATCATTTTGGATAAACATAAGTCTACCTTGTTTTAAAAGATTTAAATATTTGAAATTGTGGAAAAAAATTATGTTTAATTTTTAAATATTTTAACAATATGTCCAGCATATCCTACATATGACCAATTGATTTATCTAAGCAGTAAAAATTGAACGATCCCACAAATAAAAACATTTTAAGCTACTATGGCCTCAAAACCAAACTAGTAAATCTCATATACATAGTACATTTCCCTAAATCACAATCATATTATTTTTAAAAAAAGAATAAATTCAACTATATGATACTCTAATGTCTAAAGAAATGCTTTTGTCTCACTTCTTCATTCAATAAAATTATTGAACACATCCTATGTCCTAAGATATTTATTATTAAGTAAAACAAATTTATTCACTACTGTCATGAAGTTTATAGTCTAATGCAAGGCACAGACCAAAACAGAAAAAAAAAAACAAATAAGTAAAAAATCTCATTTAATAATAAATTATATGAAGAAAACAAAGCTAGTTGATAAAATAGAGAATGGTAGAGCAGTTGCCAGGGAGGTCATGAATAGTGTCTAAGTTAAATTATGAAGTCAGCACAGGCCTCATTATGGAGGGAAGATTTGTGCTAAGAAAACCAGAACATTTCAGGCTAGAGAAACAACATTCTCAGGTACAAATAAGCCTAATATGCTTTAAGAATTTTTTTAAAAGGCAATGTAATTGAGGAACCACAGTTTGGGTGGGGGTGGAGGTGAGTTAGAATAGATGTGGTCAGTGAATTGGGCAACAGCCAAAACATGTAGACCCTATATGCTATGGTCAAGGAGATTAAATTTTATTATAAAAGCACTAAAAGGCAATTGGAAATTTTTAAGCAGGGAATTCTCATAATCTACTTCGAGTTTTTAAAAATAGCTGCTACGCCAGCTGCGGTGGCTAACGCCTATAATCCCAGCAATTTGAAAGGCTGAGGTTATCAAATCACCTGAGGCCGGCAGTTTGAGATAGCCTGACCAACATGGGGAAACCCTATTTCTACTAAAAATACAAAATGAGCCAGGCTTGGTGGTGCATGCCTGTAATGCCAGTTACTCCGGAGGCTGAGGCAGGAGAATCCCTTGAACCCAGGAGGCAGAGGTTGTGATGCGTCCAGGTCATACCATTGCATTCCAGCCTGGGCAAAAAGAGCAAAACTCTGTCTCTCTCTCTCTCTCTCTCTCTCTCTCTCTCTCTCTCTCTCTCTCTATATATATATATATATATATATATATATATATATATATATATGGCTGCTGCATGGAGAATGAATTGAAAGGGAGACAAATTCTGTCATAAATTCTAAAAAAATAATTGAGATAACAGAATTGCCTATCACTGGTATGTTGAAATATCTGATTCACGAGATGAGATCAATACACAAGTGTATTTCTAAATCTAAATGATGCCTTAAAACTTATTCATTGAGGGTAATCTTCTGCCCTAGGATACAAATTTAGTCAGATTCCATAATCTCTGCTCCTTCTTAATCAACAGATATTTCTCTAGTTGCAAATACAATTCACCTATCACCAAAGTGCTTTAATCTTAATTCAAAATTAGAACTTTTCAGGATAAGAAAAAGTTGTGTGGACCATGGCGGACAGAAGGCAGGACTAGATTGAAGCTCCTACTCATACTGAGAGAGCAGCATGTGGAGGCTTACATCATGAATTATAGCTCCAGATCGACTGCAAGAACAAACCAGGAATCCTGAGAGGACACACAGACCCTTCAAAGGAAATGGACTCTCCTGCAAGGACCCAGGAGACACCCCAAATACTGAGTGCCCCAACTGTGGAAGCAGGAAAGGGAGATCCTTCCTCTCCCTAACACACTCCCCACTGGGGAAACTGAAGGTCTGTTTGCAGGAGAAGTTTCTGACCTTACCTGGAGCAGATTCAATCTACAGAGCCAAGTGGAATACAAGGGTAGAAGAAGCAGCAGGAAAGGCCCTGGAAGCTTGCTGGGTCCCCAAGCAGGCCATTTCTGCCTGACACTACAAGGATCCATTGGGAGAGTGGCCAGAGGAGCATGGGAAATCACCACAGGGAGAAGGAAATCTCCAGCTGAACTTCCTAACAATTTGAACCAGGTGAGAAGCCTCTCAGCCAGAACTTGAGGGAGAGGGCAAATTTGGTGTGCAGACACCATAGAGAGGGGAAAATTCAAAGCTGTGTTCTTTCACAGCTGGTGAAGAACTGTGTTAAAGAGACTTCCCTGGGTTGGCTGGGGTGTTGCTTCAAGTACAGGAATTCTCCAGTTTTCCTGCCTCTGGCAGGCTAGGTAGGGCCCTTTGTTTCACTTTCACACCTCTGGCCACACAGGGTCCTTTGTCTCTGATTTTCCCACCTCTGGCTCTTGGAGGTGGGGACTCTGTGACTCAGGGTTATAAAACAAGTAGCCAATCTGGTAACGGAGTCAAAGATCAATCGATCCAGAGGAAGTTTGAAAGAACTCCTCTCCTTGGATGAGAATATGAATGGGGAGGGGATAACTCAAGGGTAAAAACTCTAGCCACCCCAGCCTGGGCTGGAATCCTCTCTAGAACCCCTTCCACAGGCATGGAAGCTGTCTTTTCACTCTGTCTAATAAATCACACTGTTGCACACTCTTTGGGTCCACAAGATCTACTTCAGTTGTAAAACTCATCCCGCCTCAAGGGCCCCTTTCCCCATTCTTGGGGGTTAGGAAGGCCAAGAGTCTAAGTTCCAACTGTAGCTACACTGCTTCTGTGGTGGCTTAATGGTTAGGACTCTTGGTTTTCACCAAAACGCCCTGATTGGACTCCTGGTGAGGGACTATGGAATCCGGCTTCAGTTTTACCTCCAGTAGCCTGGGGCAAGTTTTTAAGCCTGGCTTACTCACTGCCTGTAAATAGACTCAGGGCTGTAAGGGGCATACAGTGGGAGGAAGACTGTCCCTTCAGATTGCATGGGAGCTGGGTGAGGCCTGTGACTGCTGGTTTTCCCCCATTTCCCTAACAACCTGCATGATTCAGCAGAGGCAGTCATAATCCTCCTGGGTACATAACACCTCACCCTCATCCCCCACAGCAAGACCGGCCCAAAGAGAGCTGACTTCAGACACTCCTAGCTCTGCCCCCACCTGATGGGCCTTCGCTATCCACCTCGGTAGCTGAAGACAAAGGGTATATAATTGCAGGAGTTCTAGGGCCCTGCCCACCACCTGTTCCTTTCCATACTACCACATATGATGCTCCCTGGAAAGCCCCAGCACCTGGCAGGAGGCCAACCAGTGCAAAAACAGAGCATTAAACCATCAAAGTGAAGAACCCTCACAGAGTCCATTTCACCCCCATGCCGCCTCCACTGGAACAGGTGCTGGTATCTACAGCTGAGAGACCCATAGACAGTTCACATCACAGGACTCTGTGCAGACAACCCTCAGTACCAGCTCAGAGCCAGGTACAGTTGCTTGGTGGCTAGACAAGGAAGAGAGATAACAATCATTGCAGCTTGGCTCACAGGAAACCACGTTTATAGGAAAACAGGGAGAGTACTACATCAAGGGAACAACATGTGGGACAAAAGAATATCTGAACAACAGCCTTCAGCCCTAGACCTTCCCTCTGGCAGAGCCTACCCAAATAAGCAGGAACCAGAAAACCAACTCTGGGAACATGAGAAAACAAGGCACTTAAACACCCACAAAAAATTTCACTAGTTCACCAGCAATGGATCCAAACCCTAATTTACCTGCGAGATAATTCAGGATGTTAGTTATTAAGCCAACCAGTGAGACACAAGAGAAAGGCAAAGCCCAGTGCAAGGAAGTCCAAAAAGCAATAGAAGAAGTGAATGGAGAAATATTCAGGGAAATAGATAGCATAAAGAAAAAACAATCAAAACTTCAGGAAACACTGGACACACTTACAGAAATGCAAAATGCTATGGAAAGTCTCAGCAACAGAATTGAACAGGAAGAAGAAAGAAATTCAGAGCTCTAAGACAAGATCTTCAAATTAACTCAATCCAACAAAGACAAAGAAAAAAGAATAAGAAAATATCAACAAAGCTTCCCAGAAGACTGGGATTATGTTAAATGACCAAACCTAAGAATAATCCCTGTTTCCTGAGGAAGAAGACAAACCTAAAAGTTTGGAAAACATATTTGGGGGAATAATCAAGGAAAAATTTCTTGGACTTGTTAGAAACCTAGACACCCAAATACAAGAAGCACAAAGAACATCTGAGAAATTCATGGCAAAAAGATCATCACCTAGGCACATTGTTATCAGGTTATCTAAAGTTAAGATGAAGGAGTCTTAAGAGCTGTGAGACAAAAGCACCAGGTAACTATAAGGAAAACCTATTATACCAGGAATGCAGTGATGGTTTAACATATGCAAGTGAATAAATGTGATAATACAACATACACAGAATTAAAAACAAAAATTGCATGATCATGTCAATAGTTGCAGAAAAAGCATATGACAAAATCCAGCATCCCTTTATGATTAAAACTCTCACCAATACTGGCATACAAGAGACATACGTCAATGTAATAAAAATCGAGAATTGGAACAAGACAAGGATACCTCCTCTCATTACTCCTCTTCAATATAGTACTGGAAGTCCTAGTGAGAGCAATCAGACAAAGGAAAGAAATAAAGGGCATTTAAATCAGTAAAGAGGAAGTCAAATTGTCACTGTTTGCTGACAATATTATTGTTTACCTCAAAAACCCTAAAGACTCCTCCAGAAAGCTGATAAAATAGTTCAGCAAAGTTTCTAGATACAAGATTAATGTACAAAAATCACTAGATCTTCTATACACCAACAGCAATCAAGTGAAGAATCAAATCAAGAACTCAACCCCTTTTACAATAGCTGCAAAAATAAAATAAAATACTTAAGATAAAATAAAATAAAAATAAAAGTAAAATGAAATAAAATACTTTCACCTCCTAACCAAGGAGGTGAAAAATCTCTACAAGGAAAACTACAAAACACTGCTGAAATAATAGATGACACCAAAAAATGGAAACACATCCCATGCTCACGGCTGAGTAGAATCAATATCGTGACAATGACAATACTGCAAAAAACAATCTATAAACTCAATGCAATCCCCATCAAAATATCACCATTATTCTTCACAGAATTAGAAAAAAAAATCCCAGGATTCATATGGAACCAAAGAGGAGCCCACATTGCTGAAACAAGGCTAAGCAAAACAACAAATCTGGAGGCATCACATTACCTGATTTCAAACTACACTATAAGGCTATAGTCACCAAAATAGCATGGTACTACTATAAAATAGGCACATAGACCACTGGAATAGAATAGAGATCCCTGAAATAAAGATCAGGCAACTGATATTCCACCAAGAAAACAAAAACATAAAGTGGGGAAAAGACACCCTTTTCAACAAATGGTGCTGGGATAATTGACTATCCACATGTAGGAGAATAACAATGGATCCTCATATCTCACCTTATACAAAAATCAACTCAAGATGGATTAAAGACTTAAATCTAAGACCTGAAACTATAAACATTTTGGAAATAACATTGGAAAAATCCTTCTGGACATTGAGTTGGGCAAGGATTTCATGACCAAGAATGCAAAAGCAAATGTAATAAAAACAAAAATGAATAGTTGGGACTTAATGAAACTAAAGAGCTTTTGAATGACAAATAGAACAGTCAGCAGTGTGAACAGAAAACCCATAGAGTGGGAGAAAATCTTCACAATCTATAAATCTAGACAAAGGACTAATATCCATAATCTACAATGAACTCAAACAAATCAGCAAGAAAAAAAACAACCCCATTAAAATGTGGACTAAGGACATCAATAGACAGTTCTCAAAAGAAAATATACAAATGGCCAACAAATATACAAAAAATGCTCAACATAACTAATGATCAGGGAAATGCAAATCAAAACCACAATGCAATACCACCTTACTCCTGCAAGAATGGCCATAATCAAAAAATAAAAAAAACAGTAGATGTTGGTGTGGATGTGGTAACCAGGAAACACTTCTGCACTGCTAGGGGGAATGTAAACTAGTACTGCCATTTTGTAAACAATGTGAATATTCCTTAAAGAACTGAAAGTAGACATACCTTTTGATCCAGCAATCTCACTACTGGGTATGTACCCAGAGGAAAAGAAGTCATTATATGAAAAAGATACTTGCACACAAGTTTATAGCAGCACAGTTCGCAATTGTAAAATCGCGGAACCAACCCAAATGCCCCTCTATCAACGAGTGGAAAAAGAAACCATAGTGTGTATATACATATACATATACATATACATATACATATACATATATATATACATACACATATACATGATGGAATACTACTCAGTGATTAAAGGGAATGAATTAATGACATTTGCAGTAACCTGGATGAGACTGAGGAGTATTATTCTAAGTGAAGTAACTCAGGAATGGAAAGCCAAACATTGTATGTTCTCACTGATATGTGAGAGCTAAGCTGTGAGGACACAAAGGCATAAGAATGATATGATGCACTTTGGGGACTTGTCGGGAAGGGTAGGAGGGGGACAAAGGATAAAAAACTACAAATAGGGTGTAGCATACACTACTTGGGTAATGGGTGCACCAAAATCTTACAAATCACCAATAAAATGCTTTCTTGTGTAACCAAATACAATCTGTACCCCCAAAATTTATGGAAAAATTAAAATTAAAAAAATTAGAACTTTTCAGCACCCTCCAAGCTAAGATTTATGATAGGTACTGCCTGTCTTTGGGGAAGAAGGTGAGGTCAGCATCTCACTCTCTGCCTTTTCTACTCCTCTACCAATGTCATGAACCTTGGCTGAGGCTGAAGAAGCATGGAAGGGAAGGAATTCAGGGGTGAGGTAAGTGTTAGGAAAAGGTAAAGGATGGAAAAGGCAATCCTTACTTCAGACTAATCATTGCACTTACATGACTGGCTTTATGTTCTATGGATTTGGTGGATGTTTAGAGCTGGTACCTCATTTGGGGTTTCTTTGCTCCTTCTGAGGGTTTTATGTCTGGGGGCTCCTAACCTCTCAATTCCTTAACCTGAGTTCAGAAATCTCTAATTATGAATGATTGTTTGTGACTACTTTCTAATCCCTGGGAATATGTGTTTCCTTTCAGCAATATGATTTTTAAGAATGCAGGTCACTCCCAATGCTATCATTTTCATTGTGCCATCCAGGAGACTTTGGCTTTCATGGGCTAAATCCGTTCTAGTTTTTTGGGTCTTCCAAGTTTCAAATTGATCCTGTCTGAGCCTCCTTTCTAGATGTGAGATGAAAGAGTTAGGAGGTAAGGAGATCAACAGCTTTCTCTGAAATAAAGAAATATGTGTGTGTGTGTGAAGAGATAGGCCCATGTATATCTTTTTATACTTTTCTTACCTTCTCTACAATTTTGGAGTGAACCCCATACTTTTTTTGTATCAATATGGCCAAAGGATCCAAAGAAAGGGACTATTTTCTCTTTTAAATTTGGGTATAGCATTTATCTCACATTCACTTTGGAGGCTCTTTGTAATTGATAGCTCACTCAAAATAAATCGGAAACTGTAATTGTATTCCTGACCTCACTTTTTAAGAACTTCACTTTAAATGACATTTTGTTTGACTATCAATACCACATTGTTTTGTTTCCACTATTTCATCAACAAATATAAATTTGTACGTATTTTGGGCTAAGCATACAGCTGTTAAAACAAAACAAAACAAAAAAGAACAGGCAAGTTCCTTATTCTAGTGAAGCTAATTTCCTAGAGGAAAAAAAGATGTTATATGAATAGACAAATAAATAATCAATATAACTTAAGATTATTATATGAGCCCAGTGGCTAAAAAGGGCATGAGAGCAGTGACCTGTAGATGAGAAATGAATGTTAACAGAGGCCAGCAGTGGATGGGCTGGCCAAAGACAGTTTCTCTCAACAGGTGAAACAAAAGTTAATATTTAAAGAATGCAGAGATGTAAGTTATGGATGAAACAAACAAATAGTATCAGGTTCAATGCAGCAGAAAGTACAGAAGCCTTCAGGTGGCCTTTGTAGTCATGAAGAGATCTAGAGATTAAGAAGCCAACGTGCCAAACCACAGCCAGCAAGACGGAGAATACTTTAGGATGAGATAGAGATCCTAGAAATGTTTCCCAATACTCAATGGTTAGAAGGTATGTAACATTCCTTTGTGAAATCTATATTGACAGTGTGTCTCTTGTGATATAAGCATTAATACATATAAAAAACATTAATTTCATTAGGAGAGTTAATTAGTGTCTAGCTTGATTTGTCAATGATCATTTAAATTTCATCTTGAAAGAAATAGATTCACTTTCAGGAATATGATTCAATTTTTTGCTGAACAAAGAAACTCTGAAAACCCTTAGGGTGTATAACTGTTTTTCTAATGGAGTGTGCTGAAGAAAGACAGCCCCTTGTGCTCAGAGTCAATTTGGCTGCCAAAATCCTGTAACCAAAAACTTTGTGATTTGCTGAAGTGAAGATTCTACTATGAATATCTCAGATGGAAAAACTGGATAGTTTACAGAGTAAGGCAATTTACAAAGGCTTTCAAAAACTCTGCAGATTTAATCAAACAAATAGCTGTATATGATGCTTGTAAAATAAGATCTGGGGGAAGGAGATTTTTAAAGACAACGCCTCAAACTAAGAAAGATCCCAATGCATATTCAGTTTCGCTGTAAAACTGAATCCCAGCTTAAGTTTGCAAAAATTTTGGAACCAAGCCTAGAACAAGTTCCACATGAGCCCCAAGGTGGAGCTTCACACATCTCTTTAAATTTCTCTCTGACTAGAGCTATTGCTCCTCTGGGCCAAATTTCTGGATGAGAGGAAAGCATCTTGAGCATCAATGCACCTCTTATTTTATTCAGGCAAAATTATTCACTTCCTACTCTCAGCTCCCTTGACATTTTGCAAGGATCTGTTATTTTGCTTTTCCTATTGTAATCTAGTTAGCTGACTTCGTGTCTGTCCCTCTTTTCCCCTTTCCTTCCCTTTCAGTTTCCACCATTAGGTTATGTGCTCAACAGATTTTTAGTTCCCAGTCGTGCTTCTTCTATTTAAAACTCAGTGTGATGGTTAATGTTATGTGTCAACACTGCTAGGCTATAGTGCCCAGATGTTTGGTCAAATACCAGATGTTGCTGTGGAGATATTTTTAAAATGCGATTAACATTTAAATCAGTAGACTTTGAGTAAAGAAGATTACCCTCCATAATAGGAGTGAGCCTCATTCAATCAGTTGAAGGCCTTAAAAGAAAAAGACTGAGGTCTCCTGAGGATGAAGGAATTCTGCCTCCAAACTGCCTTTAGACTTTAAGTATAACAGGAATTCTTTCCAGGGTCGCCAGCCTGCCAAACTGCCTTAGAGATTTCAGACTTGCTAGCTCCCACAGCCTTATAAACTAATACCTTAAAGTCCTTCTCTCTCTCTCTCTCTCTCTCTCTCTCTCTCTCTCTCTCTCTCTCTCTCTCTCTCTCTTTCTCTCTCTCTCTCTCTAATAAGAACATGAATTAAGGAACAGTAAATACGAGAAATATTTCATGTAAACTTTACTATTACAGATTACTCCGAACTCCAAAACTTAAAGAAAATTAATATTTGCTAGGCCTAAAAATTAAACCACGATGACAGCATTCTTTTTATTACTTAACACTTGTTTGAAACAGAATTAAAATTACAACGTATTTGTTAAGGAGAATTCAACTCTATTGAAAATCTACTATGCCAGGTGCCATGTGAGATCCTTAATGTGGATTCTTCATGCAGTATTCAAAATAATTTCAGTTCTTCTTTCAGAGTTGCAGATCTTCAGATACAGAGTAATTCATTAATATTTCACAGAGCAAGCGAATTAAAGTTTTGTAATTTTCTCATGAGTCCATACTATAGCAATTTCTGTATTAACCAATGGTCACTATTGTTTAACTTTTTAATTAAAGTACAAAATAGATCCAAAGAACTGCAAAAATCCTAAGTGTACAGCTCAGAGAATTTCGTAAGCTGTAACCATCCAGTTCAAGAAACAAAATATTGTCAGCATTCTAGAAGCACATTTCAGGCAGTATAAATACAGTTCACCTGTGAAGAACATGGGAGTTAGGACACCAACTCTTCTCTCAGAAATAGTCAAACATTGCATAGAAATTTTGACTCATCCCTAGCTTAACTACTAACAGCCTGCTGTTGACTAGAACTTTTACTGATAACATGAATAGTCAATTAACACAAATCTTGTATTTCAGAGAAAGTACAAGGTTTTCACGCCTGTTGGCATAGCTGCAGGACGGCTTCATGAATTTCCTTTTCTTTTTTTTTACAATAGTCCTTATGCTGGATTCATTAATCTTAAAGTGGCAGACAACAGCCCTGCAGACCTCAATCTAGGGTATATATCTAGCAATTTGACTTTCTCTTGTAATGTCATGACTTTTCTCTGCTTCTTGTGAGTGCTTCCAGCATTACTAGTGGAACTTAATCTGGGTTCCATGGTGTTATTTAAGGTTTACAATATCTCACTAAACATGATGAAAAATACACGAGAACTGTGAGAGATCACTTTTTACAGTGATAAGTAATTGACTGGAGAGACAAACCGCTCGTGCAGGGAAGGTTAGCATCACACAATGCTTTAAGGGAATACTTGCGACACTTAGGTTCACCACAAGAGCAACAGGAGGTGACTACAAAATTATTACAGTAGTATAGTATGTACTGCAGGTAATTTTATACAGTTTTGATTTAATATTGCACCTTTACATTTGTTTACATTTCTCTCAACTGCCAATGGCACCATGTAGAGTCTGTGTTTCTTTACATACATTTTGATAAATTTTAGCTTCTTATAAGAGATTCGTGCATAGTTTGTGGTAGTAAATGATCAAATAGACTAGTCTTTACATATGTTTTATGAATGCATGACATACCTAAGTTTTTCTTCTTTTTTAAATATTATTTCTAGGCTATGAGGTTCATCTGCTATTTTTTTCAAATTGTTGCAAATTTTCAAAACATCTTCTAATATATTTACTTTTTAAAAAATCATGTATGAATGAACCTGTACAGTTCAAATCTGTGTTGAGTCAGCAATATTAATGATAAAACACAAAATCCTTAATGTGGACAGTTTTTTAGGTTATTTAAAACTTTATCTCTGGTAATTTTAAATATTTTCTTTTTTTATTTAAATAAGGATGAACTAATAATTAGGACAGGCCCCTACAATGTACCTTGATGTTGGGAGAGAAAACCAAAACCATATGCAGGAGTCATGAGTTCAAAGCTAAGTTCTGCCCATTACCAAACATAATGTTGTAGACTAAATGCTTCTGCACTTGCAAATATCATACATTGAAACCTAATTCCCAATGTGATGTTATTTGAAAACAAGGCCTTTGAGAAGTGATCAGGTGATTACGGATGCATGCTCTTATAAAAGGGCTCAGACAAATCCTCACCCCTTTTACCTTGTGAGGGCCCAGTGAGAGACAGTCCTCTATGAACCAGGAATCAGGGACTCAAGGATGCTTCCTCATCTGGTGCCTTGCTCTTGAATTTTCCAGCTCTAGAACCGTAAGAAAAAAATTTATCTGGTTTCGAAGGCACCCAGTCTATAGTAGCTTGTTATGAATAGACTGAGACACCTAACTTCCAGTAAAATATTTCACCTATTTAAGTGCAAATGTCATCTACTGAATGAGTGTATTGAACTAAAACGGTTCAATTTTTTGTGTGTGTTTTGCTCTAAACTGAGTTCTATGGAGCCTCTGGGATTCCTTTATAGGGTATGGGTGAAAAAGAGGTGTGTGGATATTGGAAAGCTGGGTCTCATCAACAAGGAACTGAGCAAAGGGCAGTTCTCAACAGGACTGTGAAATTGCTTGATTGGGAAGAATAGCATGATTTTTCGACAGCCTCCAGGTTTTACTTTTACACACTTCCCCTTGTTTTATAGTTTTAATAACTATCCTGTCAACATATTACCTTTAAAAACATTGCTATTTGGCACTTTGGGGAAAGGTACTCAGGGGAACAGCAAATCAGTTCTGCTTTCATCTGTCATTCAGGCTGGATGACTGGGATACATTTTTATCATATGAATGTTATTTTTTATTTCCCCCTTCCTTTTCCCCGTCCATTTAGTATTTTAGCACCTCATGGGGGGTAGCAGGAGGAGGTAGTGGTGGTGGAAGCCCCAATATTTCTAGGGGGGGTTCTGAGCTGAACCACCTTCAGATTTATCTAAGTTGAAATTGTGACTGGAAATGAAGGATTACATGTGCTTTACAAATCTCTTATATCAAAGAACTAGAATCTCAGTAAAATCTAGACATAAAATTTAAAAAACTATAACAAATTGCAAGATTTCATTTTTATTCATCCTAATTGAGAAAAAAAATATAGCTTGAAATGATAATATATTCAAATGATTCTTTATTACCAAATTTGTTTAAATTGAACTAAGCAAATACTACATTATTAATCCTTCATCCAGGTATTTGACGTTCAACATAAGGATGAATGCATGCTAGCATAGATAGAAGAAAGATACATGTAAGTTAAACACATTTTTTGTCATATTTTACAGTAGCAGCCTATCTTCTTAAATTTTTACATAAATAGTTTAGTGGAAATGGCCCACCTATGATGGAATTATCTTTCTATTTACAAACTTCTTCATATTACTATTAGAGTAAATTTAAAAAATAAAAACAAGAGGTTCAAAGTTAGGGACCCAAAACAATTTATTTGTAATAATTATAATAACAATAATTTATTCAAAATTCTACTTAAGGCTGGTTACAGTGACTCATGCCTATACTCCCACCATATTTTGAGGCTGAGACAGAGTCTAGGAGTTCAAGACCAGCTTGAGAAATAAAGCTAGACCCCCGACTCTACAAAAACTTTAAAATTAGCCAACTGCAGTTGCATGCACCTGCAGTGTCAGCTATTTGGGAGGCTGAGGTGGAAAAATTGCTTGAGCCTAGGAGTTTAAGGCTGCAGTGAGCTATGATGCCACTGCAAAAAGGAAGGAAGGAAGGAAGGAAGGAAGGAAGGAAGGAAGGAAGGAAGGAAGGAAGGAAGGAAGGAGAAAGCCACAACACAAAGTCATATGGCTTGAGGTGACAGAAAAAACTTGGAGAAAATAAATAATGAAAGAGGAATTAAAGAGCAGATCAAACCTAAAGTAAATGGAGGATATGTTACAATAGCTTTGAAATCGATGAGTGAAAATTAACTTCCTGATTTGATTTTTACTCCCACTCTCTTACCCTCTATGCAGAATAGGTTAATGGCTTTTGTGTCATAATTCATCTTCCTAAAAATCTAATACAAATTGAACTGGTTTATACCTCGCCTTCATAGACAAAAGATATTTAGATTAAATTAACCATTGGATTATTAAACAAAGAGTTAATTCTTAGGAATATTTGTTGCAAGGCTAAAGATCTTATATTCTTTACATATTCTTTTTTTTTTTTTTTTTTTTTGAGACGGAGTTTCTCTTGTTACCCAGGCTGGAGTGCAATGGCGCAATCTCGGCTCACCGCAACCTCCGCCTCCTGGGTTCAGGCAATTCTCCTGCCTCAGCCTCCTGAGTAGCTGGGATTACAGGCACGCACCACCATGCCCAGCTAATTTTTTGTATCTTTAGTAGAGATGGGGTTTCACCATGTTGACCAGGATGGTCTCGATCTCTTAACCTCGTGATCCACCCGCCTCGGCCTCCCAAAGTGCTGGGATTACAGGCTTGAGCCACCGCGCCCGGCCTCTTTACGTATTCTTGAACGATAGGTGCTTTAAGTGATTGTGACATAATTTTCACCCAATCATGCAACTGTTTAAAAATACTTAGTCTGGGCCCGGCACGGTGGCTCACGCCTGTAATCCCAGCACTTTGGGAGGCTGAGGTGGCAGATCACGAGGTCAGGAGACTGAGACCATCTTGGCCAACATGGTGAAACCCCATCTATACTAAAATACAAAAAAAATTAGCCGAGTGTGGTTGCACATGTCTGTCATCCCAGCTACTCAGGAGGCTGAGGCAGGGGAATCACTTGAACCCAGGAAGCAGAGTTGCAGTGAGCTAAGATTGTGTCACGGCACTCCAGCCTGGCCTACAGAGCGAGATTCATTATCAAATTAAAAAAAAAAAAAACTTAGTCTGCCATACAGTTAACCTATTAAACATATAATATGATAACACAAAAGATCATACTATCAAATCTCACTCATATGAATCAGAGATCTAACAGTCTGATAGCTTTAGTAATCATTTTGGTCTTATAAATAATCACAACCATAGACAAACAAGGAAAGGTCTGGGATAATACATGTACTGCATCACTTACACACAGGAAAGTTACCTGGGCCATGAAACATCTCCACTTTCTATTCAGATAGTTACATAGCTTCTGGGACATTTCCAGAGAGCTATCCCGTAAATACAAAGATTTGTATTTGTTTACCATGAACCTATTGTAGACAACTGCTAAAAGCATTTCACAAACATGGACTCTTTCATAAGCAAGTATTCACTAGCATTTTCCAAGAGTTCTATCATTAATATATTTATAATGTTAATTGTAACTTCTTTATTGTAATATTTAATTTGATGTTTGGAGAACAAAGAGTAATACATTTTTAATCCTAATTTGTTGACAGGCCTGTTTTTTGGTTATCAGTATCTTAAAATACATGTATTTACTGATTTGTAAATGTAGGTCAGCTTTTACTATACTGGGGTCATAACTAAGAGTGAAGAACCAGAGTGAGTTGCGTAATGATAGTCTAGTGAGGCAGATTGCAATTTCAGGATTTATGCAAGTTTATAAACAAAGGTTATATTTTTTTCTACTAGTATTCCTATTTAGCCTAGGGCTAGAGAGCTGTGCGAAACAATACAACATCTTATACTTGGCTAAAATAATCATTAAATATAGTAAATAAACAAAAGAATATGAATGTTTATGTAGAAAATATAGGAAGACATTAATGTAGTCAAGTATTTAAAGTCATTTTATAGGCTATTGTCTATCCAGTAAATATGTAATGACCTGAGAGAGTCTTCCTTCCTGTTGCACAAACAAAGTCAGTTTGTTGAGATGATGGTATTGCAGTAGAAAGAGATTGGCCATGCAGAAGAACTGGAGTTATCGCTGAAATCAGTTTTCTGGAATGACTGGAGGTTAGCATTTTTACTGGCAATTTGGTGGACAGAGTCTAGGGTACCACTGGTAGGTTGGGGCTGAAATCATAGAAGTTGTAAAAAATTGTCTCTGTGCTGCTGAGTCTGCCTCTGGGTAGGGTAATAGATGAGTTGAGTCATGAGTCTGGGTGGTGTCAGTCTGAAAAACATCAAAAAAAAAAAAAAAAGCCAAATCATAGATGTGGTCTATAGGAGCAATTGAGAAAGTCACAAATCTTGTGACCTCTGGCCAGATTATCCCTGAGTAGTAAGGGATTGTAGAAATGACACCTATCTTGTGACCTCTCATAAGTCTTACAAAGGCAATTTCAATACCCAAAACACGGAGGCAATCAGTTTTACAGAGGTACTATTATTATTCTTGTTTCAAAATTAAACTATACACTAAATTCCTCCAAAAGTAGCATAGCCTATGCTCAGGATGACCAAGGAAAGCTTGTAGGTCAGAAGCAAGTTGGGGAGTCAACAGATTTCTCTTACTGTCATAATTTAGCAAAGGCAGTTTCACATACACATCTATTGTATCATACTACTAACATTTTATATGTCTTTGATGTATCTCTAATATGATAGTAAGAAAACATCTGTCAATATAATTGTTCACAAAATATTTGTTAAAAGTCAGCAAAAAGAAATAGATCTTTGAGTAATTTTGAAAGTTCAGATGTTAAAACTAATCAGGAATTTTAAAATTTTTAAATTTTATTTACTTGTCTCTGATACAATCCATGCATCTTGGCTTCTACTGCACCAGAAGCTATACTAATCAGCTACTGCCAGATGAAAGGCTCATTCATAAAAGGTGTACTTTGGATATTTTAATAAATTATATTTTATGTTCTATTTGTTGCTGTTGTTCTTACCAGAAAACTTAGTTTATTTGTTTTTAAAAGCATGATTAGATAATATGTCACTCATCTCTTAACCCAAACCTGGATAAAATTGGACAATATGATGAACTCTAGTTTTTTTCTGATGATTTTTACCATATTTTACACAGGCTTGAACTGTCATATGACTCTTTACCAACTTGACCTATTAAATTCAAATGATTTGTTTGAATTTATTTATTAATTTAATGATTACTATTTCAATTAGTTAAATATATGAAGACTTTAAAAACTGGACTGAATTTTTATAATTTACACATAATCCATTAAGAAAAATTGCTATTCTAATTAGCGATGAAGTAACACATTAAGATATAAATTTGATTGCTACTTTGAAATCTAACAATTGCTAATTGCTAATCTAATTAGCACATGCAATAAACTTTGTAAGATATTTCATCAGGGAAAGGAGAAAATTGCAACAATACTAACAAAAGGAAGCATAATAAATATATTTAATGAACCTGCTTGCCACCTAGGACACAATCTTATAAACAGGAAGCTCCTTTTAAGAGATAGTTTAACCTATGGTGATTCAAAATCTGTCTTGTATCTTATGCTGGATCATATGGGTCAATATTTTGTTATACAAAGAGTAAGATGTAGATATCTTTACTTGATAGTGATGATAGTTTTGACAGTTTATTAATAAAGAAAAAATAAAAATATATATTAGAGAGCAGCTATTCCCTGATAGGTAATGGTTGCTGAAAAACCCTTTAGAATATTTCTAGCACCAGTCTTAAAAAATCCCAAAACCACCATTTTCACAAAACATATAGCATTATTCGCCTGTATCTATTATGTTAAACAACATATAACAACTTGTATATGCTCTTTCTATGAGATATGACACGTATCTACAATGTCTACAACTTCTTTGTTAAATGTCTCTCTACTTGAAAATCAAGTTGGATCACTTGCTCTTTAATTCTGTCTTGTTGACAGTAGACAGTCAGTAAATAATGGCATGAATGACTAAGTGTTTTTCTGTTTGGAAACTGCATCTTCTTAGTTCTGTGACCATTGAAACTCAGGTAATTCACTCTCTGATAAATCGGGATTACTTTCTACATAAAAGTTGCTGGGGATGCAGCATCAAGCAAGGCAGACAAGACTCCTGGCTCCATCTAAATTACGTGATAGTGGAGGAGGAGTATAATAAACAAATGGATGTCTAATATACCATCAAAAAGTGATGAATGCTAGGAGGAAGAGGAAGCACAGTGAGAGGACTGCTGCTTAGATAGGATGGTTATGGTAGATTTCTTTGTAGAAGTGACCTCTGAGTAGTAACCATATGAGGGACGAAACCATATGGATTTTGAGGTAAGAATTTTTCAGAAAATAAATGTCAATAAATACCAGTGGGATGTTTGATTTGTTCACGTAACAGTAAGGAGATCAAATTCTTTGTTAAATGTCTCTTTACTTGAAAATCAGGTTGGCGCACTTGTTCTTTAATGCTGTCTTATTGACAGTAGACAGTAAATAAATGCATGAATGACTACATGATTACAACTTAAGTTTTAAAAGAACCATAAGACACATTAGTTTTAATTTGCCTTTAACCAACCAAGATAATATGTTGATTAAAGGATCAGATATATTGGCCTAAAGGTGGGAAATCAAGGCTGAAGAAATATATTTGAGAGTGTCCTACAGTTGAGCATGGGACAATGTGTAAGTCATAGGATTGTCATACTTTTCGAAAGACTATGGCATGTGCTGCCATAAATAATGGTTGATGATACAGTTAGAAAAGTAACAAGTAGCTAATCATATAAGATATGAAACTTACTAAGGATTTCTTTTTTTTTTTCCCTAGGCATGGTTGGAGAATATAGGAGGGTTTTGATTGGAAAGATTACAACTCATTTTAAAGAAACCATCTGATTGTTGTAAGAAGAGTCTGTTGAGGCTGAGGAGAAGAATATAAACAGTTTAGAATTAACTGGAATAATCAAGGTGAGAGATTTTGTTAACATTGCTTCAGAGTTGCAGCTCTGGAAGGAAAGACAAGTGGTAAAATTTGGAGCATATTTTGAAGTAGAGCCAACAAATTTTGCTGTTTGGTAGGATTCAAGATTGAAAGTAAAAATTAAAGATTTGAATATCATTGTGATATAGTTGTGAAAGAGAGAAGTCAAGAATTTCCCCACGCTTTTAGCCTGAGCAACAGAAAGGATAAAAATTGTAATTTAATACAATAGGAAAGACTTGGGGAAGATACGTTATTTCATTGGGTGAGTGGGGACAAATTTGATTTCAGACACATTAGTTTTAATTTGCCTTTTAACCAACCAAGATAATACATTGAGTAGAGGATCAGATATATTGGCCTAAAAGTGGGAAATTAGGGCTGAAGGAATATATTTGAGAGTGTCCTTCATTTGAGCATGGGACAATGTGTTAGTCATAGGATTGTCATGGATTGACTACCTTGGCAGTATATGCAAATAACAAAGGAAGTATATTTGTGTTCTGTCTGATACGCTCTCTGTATATAATAATATCTCTTGTTTTCCATGCCCACTAAGACTATTAAATAAATAAATAAATAAGCTTCCTTACACAAATTGCATTCCCCAAAAATACCTTTTCTTCTGTAACTATGGTCTTTTATATATAGTGTGGATAATGCATTTGATAATAGTGTAGGAAGGATGCACTTGTTATCCATTCCTAGTATACTTTTTCTCAGATATATGCATGGCTCATCTCTTTAGAAAAGTATTTCCCATTGTTTTTCAAGTTAAGTTGGAATACCTGGAATTAGACTTGCATTTCTGCGGTAGAAAGCTGAAACAACAGTCCTAAGTCAACTGTTTTCAAGCATTGGATAAAACAACACTGGTCATTGAGGGAAGAAAAACACATGAGGTAAGCCTTACATTCACATCAGCTTTCTGACTAGGGACACTCCCCACAACACTGTGCAGGGAGACAGAATTTAAGCAGTGCACCTTATTCTTACTGAGCTAAGGCAGATATCAGTTGCAGTAATAGAAAAGACCGTATTTTTAGAGTAAGGTACCAGAGAGAACTGACTTACACAGAGGATGTGGTAGGCAAAATTCTATAATGGCCCCTGAGTCCCTGTACCCTGGTGTACACAACTGTATAGATCCGAGGACTTTGAATATGATGAATTTTACTCCCATGATTAGGTTATGTTATATGGCACAGTTGAATTTGAATAAGATACATTATTCAGGATAAGCCTAAAATGATTAGGTGAGTCATTTTGTCTTCTCCAAATACTTGCAGAGGACATTTCTTCCAGTCATGGTGTTAACTGCCCACTGAGGTCACATAGCAAGGAATCCAGGTAAATTTTAGGAGCTGACCTTAGCCACTGGCTGACAGCCAGCAAGGAAATAGGGATGTCAGTTCTCCAGTCTCAAGAAACTGAAGTCTATCAATAACCTGGTGGAGCTTGGAAGTATTATTTCCCCAGAGCTTTCAGAAGGGAACATAGCTCTGTCAAAACTTTGATTTTAGCTTTTTAAGAAGCCGAGGTGAGAACCAGCTACTCTATGCCTTGTCCTCTGAGCTTCAGAGCTGTCACTTAATAAATGGATGTTATTTTAAGCTGCTAAATTTGTGGTAATTTGTTTCACAGCAGTCGAAATGTAATAGAGAAGTGGACATCAAAATCTTTGAGGGTTTCCTACAGGTCATTTGTCAAGAGCTTAGCTCTTCATCAGCAGGAAATATTCTTTGAGGACTAAGTAAGAGCAGCTATTGCTTGAGTGAGAGTTGAACTGAGATAGCATAGGTCATGCAGTGCTGAGAAATAGTGAAGTTCTGGCCCAGCCAGAGTAGAGAGAATTCTCTAAGCACCTAGCCCTTTCAGTGACACCCCAGAGAATTCAGAGATCAGTAATGAGAAATGCTTACTACATGAATGGGGACATCTTAGGACTAAGAACAAAAGTAAAACTAACATTTACAAAGAAAAGAGCCAAGTCTGGTGATATCAAAGGATCTCCCAGTAATTTAACTGCTTTCTAGAACCATATTCAATACCCAGAAAAGAAGACTAGCTAAGCAAAACTCAATAGCATAACATTGACAATATCCATATGATTAAAACATTCACTAAAGGCAAAGAAGAATGAAAATATAAAAACAATCAAGAGAAAAAGCAGCCGAAATAAATCTGAAAAAAAAGACTCAAATATTAGAGCTGGTAGACGAAGAGTTTGAATAGTAAGGATAATTATGAGTAAGAATGCAAAGGAAAAGAAAAACATATACATAGAGAATCTCAGCAATGACATGAAAAATGTTAAAAGAACCAAATGAAAATATTGATGTCTAAAAAATAAAGTACTTTATCTGATATGAAAAACTGCATTAGATAGGTTTAACAGTATCCTGAAAACTACAAAGTGAATGGTCAGTTAATGTGAAAACAGAACAATAAAAATATTCCATTATTAAAAGATAAAAAAAAAGATAGGAACAAATAAATAGGTATTTAGTGTCTTGTAGGAAAATCGCAAATGATCCAACATACATATAATTTGCATCCCTAAAAAAAGAGTAAAATATACTATGGGGGGAAAAAAACATGATTTGGAGGGGAAAACATAACTGCCCAAATTTTCCAAAATCTGTTTTAAAAATTTCAAGCTACAGACCTAAAAACCTAACAAAAAGAAAACAACACCTGGGTGTATCATATGCAAACCTATGTTGAAACAGCCAGAAAATAAAAGCAGAAAGGAGAAAAAGACACATTGTGTATAACATTAGACTGACTCCTCATCAAAACAATAGAAACACCTGTTTAAAGTGTGTAAATACAGAATTCTATATCCTATAAAAATGATGTGAAATTAAAATATTTTGAGATAAACAAACAATGAAAAAAATGTTACGAATACACCTAAACTAAATGAACTACAATAAATGCTAATGGGAAGTTTTTCTAATGAAACTCATATCTCTTAAAATAATAAATACGTGAGTATAAAAACAGTTTTCTTTTTTAAATTTCACTAAAAGACACTATGTTTTTTTTTTTAATTGCATTTTAGGTTTTGGGGTACATGTGCAGAACATGCAAGATGGTTGCATAGGTACACACATGGCAGTGTGTTTTGCTGCCTTCTTCCCCTTCACCCACATTTGGCATTTCTCCCCAGACTATCCCTCCCCCGCTCCCCCCACTGTCCCTCCCCTATTCCCCCCAGTAGACTCCAGTGTGTAGTACTCCCTTCCCTGTGTCCAAGTTTTCTCCTTTTTCATCACCCGCCAATGAGCGAGAATATGCGGTATTTCATTTTCTGTTCTTGTGACAGTTTGCTGAGAATGATGTTCTCCAGATTCATCCATGTCCCTACAAAGGACATGTACTCATTGTTTTTGATTGCTGCATAATATTCCATAGTGTATATGTGCCACATTTTCCCAATCCAGTCTATCATCGTTGGGCAGTTGGGTTGATTCCAGGTCTTTGCTATTGTAAACAGTGCTGCAATGAACATTCATGTGCATGTGTCCTTATAGTAGAACGATTTATAGTCCTTTGGATATATACCCAGTGATGGGATTGTTGGGTCAAATGGAATATCTATTTCTAAGGCCTTGAGGAATCACCGCACTGTCTTCCACAATGGTTGATCTAACTTACACTCCCACCAGCAGTGTAAAAGTGTTCCTATTCCTCCACATCCTCTCCAGCATCTGTTGTCTCCAGACTTTTTAATGATCGCCATTCTAACTGGCGTGAGATGGTATCTCCATGTGGTTTTGATTTGCATCTCTCTAATGACCAGTGATGATGAGCATGTTTTCATATGTTTGTTGGCCTCATGTATGTCTTCTTTTGTAAAGTGTCTGTTCATATCCTTTGCCCATTTTTGAATGAGCTTGTTTGTTTGGTTTTTTTTCTGTAAATGTGTTTGAGTTCTTTGTAAATTCTGGATATCAGCCCTTTGTCAGATGGGTAAACTGCAAAAAATTTTTCCCATTCTGTTGGTTGCCAATTCACTCTAGTGACTGTTTCTTTTGCCATGCAAAAGCTGTGGAGTTTGATTAGGTCCCATTTGTCTATTTTGGCTTTTGTTGCCAATGTTTTAGGTGTTTTGGTCATGGAAGTCCTTGCCTATGTCCTGAATGGTTTTGCCTAGATTTTCTTCTAGGGTTTTTATGGTACCAGGTCTTATGTTTAAGTCTTTAATCCATCTGGAGTTAATTTTAGTGTAAGGTGTCAGGAAGGGGTCCAGCTTCTGCTTTCTGCACATGGCTAGCCAGTTTTCCCAACACCATTTATTAAACAGGGAATCCTTTCCCCATTGCTTGTTTTTGTCAGGTTTATCAAAGATTTTATGGTTGAA
>CM052650.1:54386069-54472354 GCA_028533165.1 Leontopithecus rosalia | reverse complement strand
GACAAAATCTCTGAGTACTTGCTTGTTTGCAAAGGATTTTATTTTTCCTTCACTTGTGAAGCTCAGTTTGGCTGGATATGAAATTCTGAGTTGAAAGTTCTTTACTTTAAGGATGTTGAATATTGGCCCCCACTCTCTTCTGGCTTGTAGGGTTTCTGCTGAGAGATCTGCTGTGAGTCTGATGGGCTTCCCTTTGTGGGTGATCCAACCTTTCTCTCTGGCTGCCCTTAGGATTTTCTCCTTCATTTCTACCCTGGTAAATCTGACGATTATGTGCCTTGGGGTTGCTCTTCTTGCGGAGTACCTTTGTGGTGTTCTCTGTATTTCTTGGGTTTTGGTGTTGGCCTCCCTTGCTAAGTTGGGGAAATTTTCTTTAAGGATGTTGAATATTGGCCCCCACTCTCTTCTGGCTTGTAGGGTTTCTGCCAAGAGATCTGCTGTGAGTCTGATGGGCTTCCCTTTGTGGGTGACCTGACCTTTCTCTCTGGCTGCCCTTAGGATTTTCTCCTTCATTTCAACCCTGGTGAATCTGACGGTTATGTGCCTTGGGGTTGCTCTTCTTGCAGAATATCTTTTTGGTGTTCTCTGTATTTCCTGGACTTGAATATTGGCCTGCCTTGCTAGGTTGCAGAAATTTTCCTGGATAATATCCTGAAGAGTATTTTTCCAGCTTGGATTCATTCTCTTTGTCACATTCTGGTAAACCTATCAAACGTAGGATAGGTCTCTTCACATAGTCCCGCATTTCTTGGAGACTTTGTTCATTCCTTTTTTGCGCTTTCTTCTCTAATCTTGGTTTGTCATTTCATTTCATTGAGTTGATCTTCGACTTCTGATATTCCTTCTTCTGCTTGGTCAATTCAGCTATTGAAACTTGTGCATGTTTCGTGAAGTTCTCGTGTTGTGTTTTTCAGCTCCTTCAATTCATTCATATTCCTCTCTAAGTTGTCCATTCTTGTTATCATTTCCTCGAATCTTTTTTGAAATCTTTTTTCAAGGTTCTTAGTTTCTTTGCATTGATTTAGAACATGTTCTTTTAGCTCACGAAAGTTTCTCATTACCCACCTTCTAAAGTCTCATTCCATCATTTCATCACACTCATTCTCCGTCCAGCTTTGTTCCCTTGCTGCTGAGGAGTTTTGGTCTTTTGTAGGAAGCAAGGTATTTTGGTTTTGGGTGTTTTCCTCCTTTTTGAGCTGGTTTCTTCCCATCTTTGTGGGTTTATCCACCTGTCGTCTGAGTAGTTGCTGGCTTTTCGATTGGTTCTCTGAGTGGATGCCCAGATTGTTGATGTTGAAGTATTTTTGTTTCTTAGTTTTCCTTCTGACAGTCTAGTCCCTCTGCTGTACAACTGCTGAGGTCCAGTCCAGGCCCTGCTTCTCTGGGGTACACCTGTAGCAGCTGCAGAACAGTGAGGGATGCTACCAGTTTCTTCTGCTGCTATCTTTGTCCCAGAATGATGCCTGCCAAATGTCAGTCTGATCAGTCCTTTTTGAGGTGACTCTTTGGATATACAGGGATCAGATAGCTGCTTGAGGAGACAGTCTGTACTTTATTGGAACTCAATTGCTGAGCTGTGAGCTCCGTTGTTCATTCAGGGCTGTTAGGCTGGTACATTTAAGTCTGCTGCAGCAGAACTCATAAAACCCCTTTTTTTCCTCAGATGCTCTGTCTCAGGGAGTTAGGGCTTTTTTTATGAGTATCCGTTGTGCTATCCTGCCCAGCTAGGAGGCAGTCTAGTCACTATTTGCCTGTCCAGGCTCCACTCTGCTACCATGGGCTCTGCCCTGTCGCCATGGGCTTCGCCCTGTTGCTGTGGGCTCCGCCCTGCTGTCATGGGCTCCACTCTGTTGCCTCTGTATTGGCAGAGTCTCTCTGTTATGGCGGGTTGCCTCGGCAATGGCAGGCTATGTCAGCAATGGGAGTATACCTCCGTCGGGGCAGAATGCCTTGGCAATGGCAGATGCCCCTCCCCCACTTAGCAGTACCATCCTGGTCTCAGCTGTGTCCCCAGTGAAACTCTCAACCCCAGGCATATCGAGTTGCTGCCCTGCTTGTCCCAGTGGGGGTGGGACCCGCCAAGCCTGATCACCTGGCTCGCTTCCTCAGAGCCCTTTTTTTTTTTCTAAGTTGAACAGTTGACTCTCTCCCAGGTATTTCAGTCACCTGATGATAGGGCACCATGATCTGTGTGATTTTCCGTGCAGTGACCCACTGCGCCAGCTCAAATGTCGCCTCCCGGGAATCTCTTGGTCTGGCTCACTGTCCAAGTCCCATTCAGTCAGATGGTTATGCTAATCTGCCCTCTGAAATCTCAGATTGCTAGTTTAACAGGTCACCCAGACCAGTGCGCCTTGTGTGGAGTGCCGCTGCACTGCGGTGCCAGCTGAAATGGCAGTGCTGGCCGAAACAGCTGTGCTGGTGTCCCATGTCTCTCCTACACCTGGGAATTTCCCCATTCTGTGGGCAACAAAGATCCATCTGGAAATGTGGCCTGGACTCACCCTCTGCGCCTTCACTGAGAGCTGCGATCCTGAGCTGCACCCACCTCACCATCTTCCTCGCTTCTCCCCAAAGACACTGTTTAAAGCAAAAATGATAACATTATCTTATGATGGTTACAATGCACACAAAGGTAAAATTTATGGCAAAAATTACAAAAATTTAGAGAGGCATAAATGAAATGACACTTATATAAGGTTCTTACATTTTATGTGAAGTGGTGCAATATTAACTCTAAGCAGACCGTAGTATGTTAATGATGCATATTGAAATAACTAGTCAATCACTAGAAAATATTTGGGCTTATAAAGTCTTTAGAAGAGTTAAAATGGAATATACAGAAAGAAGGAAACAAACAACAGCAGAATTAAAATTTTTAAATATGGGACAAATATAAATCAAGTACCAGGATTGTAGATCTAAACCAAACTCTATCAACAATTGCTTTAAGCATGAATCTAAACACTGTAATTATGAGACATAAATTATCAGACTGGATAAAATACTGAGACCCAACTATATTCTATTCACAATAAATACATTCAAATTTTGAGAGAAAGATGTGGGAAAATAAAACAGAAAAAAATTATCTATCCTAACAGTTTGTTTAGATAAATTTGTATCAGACATAATGGACTTTAAGAAAAGGAAGTATTTACAGAGATAAATAAGCATATTTTAAACTATAAAATGATACTGTAATAAGGAAAACATAACCTTTTAACTTTATGGACCTAAATAACAGAACTTTGTGAAACAAAAATTAACAGAACCAAATAAATACAAAAATATAAAATCCTAACTGGAGGCATTAATGTCATATTTTAATAACTTGAAGAGCAACTAGACCAAAAAATCTGTAAAAATATTAAAAATTTGAATCAACAACCAAATTAACTTGTTATTATAGAATACTTCACCCTGCAACAACAGTATGAACATTTACTCATTCTTTTTTTATTAATATTGCATTTTAGGTTTCTACACATGTATTATTCACCAAGATAAACAATATAATGAGTTATAAAATGGGTCTCAATAAATTTTAAAATACTGAAAATATATATAATACGTACTATTATCATAACCAAAATAAATTCAAGATCAATATCAAATACCACAACATTCACATATTTTAAAATTAAATAATACGCTGCTACGTGATTCATAAGTCAAAGAAGAAATCATAAGCAAAATATTTTTTCAAATTGAATGATACTAAACTAAAAAATACCACAAATCAAAAATGAAGCTCTTAAAGTACCAAATATAAACATACATCTTTATATAGTCCTATTAGAAAACTAAGATATAAAATCAATATTTTAAACTTCCAATTTAAAAACTGAAAATAAGAGAAGAAAATAAACCTAAACTGAGTAGAATAATAAAGGTAACAGAAAAAATCAATTACAGAAAAACAAGGAGAAAATTTAAAAAGAATGAAAAGGAAAGCCTCAGGAACAGAGGAAATCATTGATAATAATACATCTGATATATACACCTATGTATTATATCATGTTTTGCATATCCAATAACTTCCTACTGTATTTTGACTTTCTCAAAATCTTAATATTCAGAATTTTAATTAATATAATATGCCAAGATGTCTTTTGAAATTATTGCTAAATATTTTCTATAATGCCAACTTTAAAAAGCATAGATTCAGAGGGTAAAAGTGCAGTTTTTGTTACATGAGTATATTGTATAGCAATGAAGTCTAAATTTTTAGTGTACCCATAAGCCAAATAGTGAATATTGTACCCAAGAGATAATTTTGAACCCTCATTCCTTCCTACCCTCCCTACTTTTGGAGTCTCCAGTGTCTATTATTCCCCTTTACATGTCCATGTATACTGGCTTAGGATACTGGCTTCCAGCTCCATCCATGTTGCTACCAAAAAAATGTAATTTCATTGTTTTTTATGGCTGCATAGTATTCCATGGTGTATATATACCACATTTTCTTTATCCATCATCCACTGATGAGCACTTAGGTTGATTCCAAAACTTCACTATTGTGAATAGTGCTTTGATAAACATACAAGTGCAGGTGTCTTTTTTATATGATTTTCTTTTCTTTTCTTTTCTTTTCTTTTCTTTTTTCTTGAGACAAGGTCTTGCTCTGTCATCCAGGCTAGAGTGCAGTGACACAATCACAGGTCACTGTAGACTCAAATTCCTGGGCACAAGCAAGCCTCACACCTCAGCCTCCCTTGTAATTGGCACCACAGGCATGCACCACCACACTTGACTGATTTTTTTAACTTTTTGTAGAGATGGGGTCTTACTGTGTTGGTCAGGCTGGTCGCAAAGTCATGGCCTCTGGCGATCATCTCACCTGGTCCTCCAAAAGTGCTGAGATTACAAGTATGAGCCACTGCACCCAACCTACATAATGATTTCTTTTTCTTTAGATAGATATCTAGCAGAGGAATTGCTGCGTTAAATGTAACAGCTATTTTAGTTCTTTGAAAAATCACCATACACTCTCCACAGATGTTTGACTAGTGTATATTGCCATCAATCATTTATGTATACCCTTTTTTTCTGAATCCTTACCAATATCTGTTATTCTTTGACTTTTTATAATAGCCATTTTGACTGGTGTAAAATGGTATCTCATTATGGTTTCAATTTGCATTTCTCTGATGGTTGGTGACGTTGAGCATTTTTTCACGTATTTGTTCACTGCTTGTATGTCTTCTTTTGAAAAATGTTTTTATATATCCTTTGGCCACTATTTTTGCTTTGCGTGTTTTTTTTTTTTTTTTTGAAATGGAATCTCACTCTGTCATCCAGGCTGGAGTGCAGTGATGCAATCTTGACTCACTGAAAGCTTCTCCCAGGTTCAAACAATTCTCTTGCCTCAGCCTCCTGAGTAGCTGGGACTACAGGCACATGCCACCACATGCAGCTAATTTTTTTTAATTTTTATTTTTAGTAGAGACAGGGTTTTACCATGTGGGACAGGCTGGTCTGGAACTCCTGACATCGGATGATCTGCCCACCTTAGCCTCCCAAAGTGCTGGGATTATAGGCATGAGCCACCATGCCCTGCCCTTTGCCCACTTTTTAATGAGATTATTCTGGTTGAGTTGTTTGAGTTTCTTGTAGATTCTGGGTACTTGCCCTCTGTCAGATGCATAGTTTTCACATATTTTCTCCCATTCTGTAGGTCATTTGTTTATTCTGTTGATTATTTCTTTTGCTGTGCAGAAGCTTTTTAATTTAATTAGGTGCAAATTGTTTATATTTGTTCCCTACTTTTTTTAGCCCATTTCTTTCCTGGATCCTGCCACATAACAAGGTTAGAAGAACTGTAGTGAACATCATTGTTTTACTATGCAGCACCCTCTGATAACAAATTTTCAATTTTTTCAGTCCATTTTGTTTATCTTAGAGTTCAGTCTATCTCTTATTCTTCATGACTTAGACCTGGAAATTTGGAGCATTGCATTTGCCTGGCCACTGTGATGGTGAAGAAACAGACGTATAAGGAAAAACTGAGTTTGGGAGATGAAAGATTTTGCTGTTATTTCTAGAAAAGATATTCCCGCTCCTTCCTGTAAGGGCTGAGATTATGTACGAACTGGAGAACATACAATCATCTTGTTACCACTTGGAACCAAAAAGATGAAAGCAAACTAAGAAATGACAGAAGATAAAATGAGTTCTAATAACATTGAATTTGGAGGCCAGATCTACCATTGCAATTTTTAGTTATGAGACACAATAAATTCATTTTTTGCTTAAGCAAATTTTGATAAGGATTTTGTCATTTACAGCGTTAAGAGTCTTGACTAAAACAGAGAAAGATACTTCTTTAATATTAAAGTGTTCAGGGCATGTGCCAACAAATACATCTGTTTTTGGTTATGTAATAGAAAAAAGATTCTACGATATGCAAATGTAGAACCATAAACTGTAATAAGAACATTGGATCTCACAACAGATTTCCAGCTAGCAAGTGCAAGAAGATCTATATTTGATATTAGACTAGTTGGAATTTTTGCCAGTAGATAATGTAAAGTCTGAAGCCAGAACCAGAAATGCTAAAGCAGTATACAGAGATATTTTTATACTTATTCACAAATTGACCCAGGGGAGAATTTATGACACTTCACAATTTGGCCTTAACTACAAGGCCACTTAACACAATTTGGCATGTGCAGCAGACAGTGAGGGGTAGATATTAACATAGAAAACAATGAGGAAACTAGAAACTCTTGTGAGAGAATCTAGGTACTCTCAAGCTAAATCGAGATGGAATATTTTCTATCACAACTTGTGCCAGGAACAAGTGCTCTTTGGTGGGAAATATTCAAGGAAGCAAGTAGGTGGCTTTTAATTAAATTAATGTAGCTCAAAGAATAAGTAATTTAAAAAGAGACCATTGTGGAAAGAGGAGTAAATTCAAAGGAAGAAATGACCAATTTGTAAAGCAAAACAGTAATTGACAACTTCTCAGAGACAGCTGACCTAAAAGCAGCTAGCTGGCTGTACAAGGAAACTAGACACTCCCTGCTGTGTAGCATGCAGGTATTCATGTAAATTCTTTTTTATCTACTATTGAGGGAGGGGGTGGTAAAGATAGAAGAGCAAGAGATGGTGGCAATTTTTGGTCTACTTTTCTACCCTCTTTTTGAGGCATTAACCATTGACAAGAGAAAGAGTTTTAAAAATTTTATCAAACCTTAGAAGCAACATGGAAGTAGGTATTTTCTGAGCAAAAAGAAAACTCAAATTGTCTATTATTTACTCTACTCTGAGTCCAGACCATGGTTAAAGCAATTTCCAACTGCTCCATCTCCAATCAGCAATGGAGGTAGAGGGACCCAAGTGATTGAATACAGAGCACAGTGCTGAGTGTCAGAAGAAATGAGACCCTCAATGGGACAGAAAGTAATATAAGTGGGTTGATAGATAATAGGAAAAAGACAAGAAAGGTACAACAAAGAAAGGAATTTTGCTTACCAGGGAGGGATGGCCAAATAGATTTTAAAGGTTAAATGGGAGAATTTGTGTCATAAGTTCTCTGGAGAAAATGGGCTTGGTAGGGTTGGAGGTGTGGGACTATCTCTTGGTGTAGAAAATTACTCCCAAGTCTCAAACACCTCGTGAATTCTGCAGAGAGAGTACTTTGTCATTTGAACCTGAAAGTAAGGATTTCTTTTTTCTTTCCCACTCCAAGATTCCTCAAGATTCATTTCCAATTGTTGGTTATCTTTATCTAACAAATAATGTATTATTGTTCTGTGTGTTTTTCATAAATGATTGTCTTCATTTTATGTTGCTCATACAAAAATACCTGAAACTGGCTAACTTAAGAAGAAATTTCTTAAAATTGTGAAGATTGACAAGACAAAAGTGAAAAGTCAAGAGGCCATATATGGTTAGGGCCTTCTTGCTGGTGAGGTCACTTTGCTGAGTCTCAACTCAGTGCAGGACATTACATGAAGAGTGGGGTGAGCATGCTAACTCAGGTAATTTCTCCTTTTTTTTTACAAGGCCACCAGTCCAACTGCAATGATAATCCATTCATACACTAGCCCAATAATCCATGAATGAATTAGTCTATTCATGAAAGCAGAACCCTCATGACCCAGTCATCTCTTAAAGGCCGCACCTGTCATAACTGGGGATTATTATAATTGGGGATGCCGCATGTGTTTTGAAGGGGAATAATATTCAAACTATACCTTTATCTAGGTTGCTGCAGATACTTTTATTTCTTTTCATGGCTGAGTAGTATACCATGGTATAAATATATCACATTTTCTTTATCCACTCATCAATTTATGGGCATTTGGGCAAGTTTCATATTTTTACAGTTGTGAATTGTGCTGCTAGAAACATGCATGTGCAAGTGTCTTTTTCATATAATGACTTCCTCTGGGTAGATAGATACTAGTATTGGTAGTAGTGGAATTGCTGGATCAAATTGTAAATCTACTTTTAGTTCTTTATGAAATCTTCATACTGTTTGCCATAGTGAATGTAATAGTTTACATTCTCACCAGCAGTGTCAAAGTGTTCCCGTTTCACCTTACCCACAGGAACTTCTATTATTTTTTGATTAAGGCTATTCTTGCACAACAAAGGTGGTATCACATTGTGGTTTTGACTTGCATTTACCCAAATGAAAAAATGTTGAGCATTCTTTCATTTGTTTATTGGCCATTTGTGTCTCTTTTTATGAGAATTTTCCATCCATGTCCTTAGCCCACTTGTTGGTGGGATTGTTTAGTTCTTTGTGCTAATTTGTTTGAGTCCCTTATAGATTCTGAATATTAGTCCTTTGCTGTATGCACAGTTTGTGAATACTTTGTCACACTCTGTGGGTTGTCTGTTGTCTGTTTACTCTGCTGATTATTTCATTTGCTGTACAGATGCTTTTTAGTTTAAGGCCATCTATTTATCTTTGTTTTTACTGCATTTGCCTTTTGATCACAAACTTTGACTAAGCCAATGTCTAGAAGAGTTTTTTTGATGTTATCTTCTAGAATTTTTATGATTTCAGATCTTAGATTAAGTCTTTGATCCATCTTGAGTTGATTTTTGTAATCCATCTTGAGTTGATTTTAATGATCACCTACTGAGATTAAATAATTTTTGTTTTTACTTATGTGGTGTATCACATTTACTGACTTGCATATGTAAACCACCCATATGTGCCTGGAATAAAACCCACTTGATCCATGGTGGGTTATCTTTTTGATATGCATTTGGATTTGGTTTGCTAGTATTTTATTGAGGATTTTTGCATCTCTGTACATCACGAATATTGGTCTGTAGTTTTCTTGTTTTGTTTTGTGCTTTTCTGGCTTTGATATGAGGGTGACACTGGCTTCATAGAATGATTTAGGAAGGATTGCCACTTTATCTTTTGGAATTGTTTCAGTAGGATTGGTACCAATTCTTCTTTGAATGTCTGATAAAATTCAGCTGTGAATCAGTCTGGTCCTGGACTTCTTTTGGTTAGCAAAATTTTAATTATTATTTCAATATCACTGCTTGTTATGGGTCTGTTAGAGTTTGGATTTCTTCCTCGTTTAATCTAGGAGGGTTGTATCTTTCCAGGAATTTATCCATCTCTTCTAGGTTTTCTAGTTTGTGTGTATAAAGGTGTTCATAGTAACCTTGAATGATCATTTGTATTTCTGTGGTATCAGTTGTAATATCTCCCGTTTTGTTTTTAATTGAGTTTATTTGGATCTCCTTTTCTTGGTTAATCTCACTAATGGTCTGTTAGTTCTGCTCTGATCTTGGTTATATTTTTTCTTCTGCTGGGTTTGGGTTTGTTTTGTTCTTATTTCTCTAGTTCCTTGAAGTGTGACCTTAGATTATGCTCTTTCAGACTTTTTGATGTAGGCATTTAAAATGCTATAAATTTTCCTCTTAGCACTGTTTTTGCTATATCCCAGAGATTTTGATATATGTGTCACTATTATCACTCAGTTCAAATGATTTTTTAATTTCTCTCTTGAGTTCATTGTTGACCCAGTGATTATTCAAGTGCAGATCAGATTTAATTTTTGTGTATTTGCATGGTTTTGAAGGTTCCTTTTGGAGCTGATTTCCAAGTTTATTCCACTTAGGTCTAAGAGAGTACTTGATATCATTTCAATTTTCTTAGAATTGTTTGTGTCTTATTGTATGGTCTATCTTAAAGAATGTTTCATTTGCTGATGAGTAGAATATATATTTTGCAGTTGTTGGATAGAATGTTCTGTAAATACCTAAGAAGTGTATTTGTTCTAGGGTATATATTAAATATTTTGTTTTTTTCTGTCCTGATGAGCTGTCTAGTGCTGTCTGTGGAGCACTGAAGTCCCACACTATCACTGTGTTGTTTTCTACCTCATTTCTTATGTCTAGGAGTAATTGCTTTATAAATTTGGGAGCTCTAGTATTAGGTGCACATATATTTAGGATTATGATATTTTCCAGTTGGACTAGTCCTTTTATCATTATATAATGTCTCTCTTTGTATTTTTTAACTGTTACTGCTTTAACACCTGCTTTGTCTGATATCAGAATAGCTAAGCTTGCTGGCTTTTGGTGTCCACTTGCATGGAATGTCTTTTTTTCACCTTTACCTTAAGTTTATGTGAGTCCTTATGGGTTAGGTGAGTCTTTTGAAGGCAGCAGATAGTCGGTGAATTCTTATCCATTCTGCCATTCTGTATCTTTTAAGTGAAGCATTAAGGCCATTTACATTCCGTGTTAGTATTGAGATGTGAGGTACTATTCTATTCATCATGATAGTTTTTGCATGAATAACTTTTTTTTAGACTGTGTTACTCTTTTATAGTCCCTGTGAGATTTATGATTTAAAAGTTTCTATTTTTGTGTATTTCAAGGTTTTGTTTCAAGATTTAGAACTCCTTTTAGCAGTTCTTGTAGTTCTAGCTTGGTAATGGCAAATTCTCTTAGCATTTGTTTATCTGAAAACTTTATTTTTCCTTCATTTCTGAAGCTTAGTTTCACTGGATACAAAATTCTTCACCGATAATTATTTTGTTTAAGGAGGCTAAAGATAGAATCCCAATCCCTTCTGCAGGGTTTCTGCTGAGAAATCTGCTGTCAATCTGATAAGTTTTCCTTTATATATTAATATTTTTAATATATTATATATTTAATATATATTTAAGTTTTCCTTACAATGTTAAATGTGTCTGAGTTCAGATTCTCCTTGGGTGGGACTTGCCGTGGCCACTGAAGGGGAAGGGGGTATGTTTACCTGATGCTTTTGTCTCACAGCTTTTAAGATTCTTTCCTTCATCTTGACTTTAGATAACCTGATGACTATGTGCCTAGATGATGATCTTTTTATGGTGAATTTCCTGGGTATTCTTTGAGCTTCTTGTATTTGAATGTCTAGATATCTAGCAAGACCAGGGAAGTTTTCCTCTGCTATTCTCTCAAATAAGTTTTTCAAACTTATAGATTTTTCTTCTTCCTCAGGAACACCAATTATTCTTATGTTTGATCATTTAACATAATCCCAAACTTGTTGATGACTGTGTTCATTTAAAAATTTTTTTTCTGTTTCTCTTTTTTCAGATTAGGTTAATTTGAAAGCCTTGTCTTTAAGCTCTGATGTTTTGTCTTCTACTTGTTTGATTCCAGTGTTGAAATTTTCAAGTGTATTTTGCATATCTCTAAGTTTGTCTTTCATTTCCAGAAGTTGTGATTTTTATTATTTATAATATCTATTTATCTAGAGATTATTTACATCCACATCCTGTATTTTTAAATTTTTTTAAAAGTTGGTTTTCATTTTTCTCTGGTGCCTCCATTAGTAGCTTAATAATTGACCTTCTGAACTCTTTTTCTGGCAATACAAAGATTGCTTTTTGGTGTGGATCTCTTGCTGGTGAGCTAGTGTGATCTTTTGGAAGTGTTATAGAACCTACTTTTGACATACTACCAGAATTGTCTTCCTTGTTTCTTCTTATTTGGATAGACTATATCAGAGGAAAGATCTGGGGCTCCAGGGCTGCTGTTCAGATTTCTTTTGTCCCAAAGGGTGCTCCCTTGATGTGGTGCTCTCCTATTTCTTGCAGGGATGGAGCTTTCTGAGAGCTGTATTACAGTAATTGTTATTGCTCTTCTGGGTCTAGCCACCCAGTGGAGCTACTGGGCTCTAGACTGGTACTGGGGAGTGTCTGTAAAGTGTCCTGTGATGTGATCCATTTTAAGTTCTCTCAGCCGTGAATAGAGCACCCGCTCCACTGGAGGTACCAGGGAGTGAAGTGGACTCTGTGAGAGCCCTTGGTTGTAGTTTTGTTTAGTTCACTGTTTTTCTTGAATGCTGGTTATGCTGGAAGTGAAGTTATCATGTGGACACATGTGGGACGTCTCATTGGCCAGGATGTTACAGGTGGTAGAATTAGCTGTTGTTCTCTCCTTTCTTGGAGCATGATTGTTCTGTTATGAGTTGCTATAATGGTTTAAGTTGGTTGGCCTCCAGCCAGGAAATGGCACTTGCAAGAGAGCACCAGCCGTGGTAGTATAGGGGGGACACAAACTTGTGCTAACTTTGCTTAATCACTTCTACCATTTGATTTAAAGTGAAAGATATGCAACTCTTACTTAAATATTTATAGGTCATTGTAGGGTTATTAATTGACCTATTTTAAGATCATCATGTCTTATGGAATAGGGAGACCTGAAGGAAAGGAAAGAGATGGGAAATAGCTGGCCAGTGATTTAGTCAGAACACAGACTTTAATCCATTAAGTTTGTCTTTTTTTTGAGATGGAGTCCCTCTGTGTCACCCAGGCTGGAGTACAGTGGCATGATCTCAGCTCACCACAACTTCTGCCTCTGGGTTCAATCAACTCTCCTGCTGCAGCCTCCAGACTAACTGGGACTATAGGTGTGTGCCATCACACTCGGCTTTTTTTTTTTTATTATTGGCCAGGCTGGCCTTGAACTCCTGACCTCAGGTCATCCACCCTCATCAACCTCCCAAAGTGCTGGGATTATAGACATGAGCCACCACACACAGCCAAATTTTCATCTTATGTGGACATGGTACATAATACCCCAAAACAATTATGATAGTAACATTAAAGATCACTGACTACAAATCACTGTAACAAATGTAATAATAATGAAAATGTCTGAAATATTGCAAAAAATACCAAAATGTGATACAGAGAAACAAAGTGAGGACATCCTAATGGAAAAATGGAGCCAATAGATTTGCTCAATGGAGTGTTGCCACAAACTTTTATTTTGTAATAAACTCAGTATCTTCAAAGTGCAATAAAGTTAAATGCTATAAAATTATGTATGCCTAGATAATATATATTAAGTGTCTGCTCCAATGAAGAAAAGACAGTCAATGACCCAACAAGGATTCAGAATTCAAAATTCAAAATATGATATTGCACTGCCATGTAGTATTCATGTATGGTACAGTACAGCATTTCTCTATAAACATGTTATTTTGCTAGAGGGATGTAATCCAGATGTAAAAATTCAGTATTATAGAGATGCTATTACAGAAGAAAGAGTATGTATTTAAATAGGGGCTGTCTGTCTGAGTATTTCTCATACTTCAGTGTACATCAAAATTACCTAGAAGACTTGTTAATACACAGATTGCCAAAAGACAGTAAAGGATACTAAAATGAGCTTATTCAACTCTGTAATTCTTTAACTCTACTATGAAGAGCCTTCTAAATATATCTTTTTAAAAAACCTGTTTTTAAAATTTTATTCCCATATCTTCCGTTATACTAGAAATAAGGAAATTCTGAAGCAACCAGATACTAAGAAAATTGGTCCAAACAATGCTCAAACCTATTACTGGCAGGAACTTAGCTAGCTACTGCCAAATTTATTCTGGCAGTCTGAAGAGTCTGGGAGTGTGGGAACCACAAACATGACCACAGTGGCCACATGCCAGGCTTTGCTTTATTCACTGGACATCTTGAATACTAAATATCCAGAAACCTTGGATGGGTGGCAATGTTCCTCCCACGTCCAGGCATGGATGAGACCTAAATTAGGGAGAAATCCGGAGTTGGAAAGCACTATGATAATCGCAGATGCCTAAAAAAAGAGATTTGCCAAAGGAATGAATGGACAACACTTTATCACACCAGATATGTCCATTTAGTACCACAGTTCCCTTTTGCTTCATTTCTTAAATTAAAAATTATTATTCTAAATGCCTGTTTGTTTTGCTGGTTTTTTTGTCTTCCATGCATCTGTCATTTGTTTAAGTAAAATCATCTAATTTTTGCTTCTGTTTCCTCTAGTTACAGTGTCACATCTGCTTACCATATTTATTTTTAATTGGTTTGTGATAAATGGCAACTTTATGCCTAACCCTTTAGCTTGCAGCTTAGAGTTTGTTTGGATAATCAAAATTTTAGTTTGCATAAGACAAAATTTTGTCCTTCTGTTTTGTCAAAGATTCTAGTACAAAGAAACTTAGAATTTTTAAAATGTGTCATTTTTATTTTGGCTTGGATCCCCAACAAGTAAATTCATATTGTTTATCTACTGCCCAACCTCGTCTAGACCTTCAATAGATGTATTTCAAGTGGTGGTATTAGTGTATGAGGCTACCATCTATAACCCAACTTGCAAGACAGTGATTAGAAGAAAATTATATTAAAAGATAATAGAAGAAAGAAGCAAATACTATGAGTTTTGAATCAGGCAAATCACAGCTATCACAGTGTCCTCATACCAAATATTTTCCAAAGTAGTCTCTGAAGAATCCTTTCCTAATGAGCATTAGAATCAACAATTCCCAGATAATCAGCTAAAGTGCCCTTCTGAGTGATTTTCTCACTGAACCATTTCAGTGAACCCCGCTGGCATGATCAACCTTTCCCTCGACAAATGTCCCCCTCTGCTGGGAGCCCCATTTGGATGGATTCTCTTAGCCTCAGTCCTCCAATGGTTTCCTGGATTTTATCAAAGGAAGTCCCCTAGTTTTATTCTTGATTTATCCTCTGATTATACTACTTCCAGAGAGATGCCATCAGAACAATAATTGCTGAGTTGGAACTACTATTAATAGCTACTTTCTTCTCTAAATTCTCTACATTTCAAATGCTCCAGAGAAAAGATAATATGTATCAAGTGGCCTGTCTCTTTAGCCTGCATGAAAATCACCTGGAGAATTTGTTAATACACAGATTGCTAACCCCAATTCCGGAGATTCTGACTTTGTACAACTGGGTTGAGGCCTGAAAATTTGCATTTCCTACAAGTAATATTGATGCCACTGGGTCAACGGCTATAGTTTGAAAATCACTGGTACAGTGGAAGGAGTACCAATTTCTGAGGCAGACAAGCTTAAGTCTAAATTGTAACTGCATTACTTAGTAGTTGTGTCACATTGAACATAAGAAGTAATGTCTCAAATCCTCAGTTTCCTTACTAATATATACTAAAGATGGCAATCAATACCACTTAGGGTCATTGTGGAGATTCAATAAAAATAGAAACACACACACACACACACACACACACACATTAGCTCAGTATCTGACAAAATGAAATATTGTACAAGTAGTTTCCTTTCTTTTTCTCTGGATAAAGAATTCATTCTGAAGCCAGCCTAGTTGGTCTCTTAAGAAAGAGAAAGCTCCCTCTCCACCCTGAGCAACATTAAAGCCAGTATCACTGACTCAACCCCAACATAGGTGCTCTTTCTCTTAAATATGGTGCTAGAAATCCTTTCCCAAAGAAATACTGCTTGCTTCTCTAAGAGATGTCAAAGGGCACCAGCTGCCTCCCAATTACTCTTATTATGTCCTCTGTGAAAATATACAAACAAAAAACATTTCTAAATGACAAACACTGATCGCTGGCTATAAACTCACTTGAAGGTAGGTTGTTTTAAAGTTTCTAAACCTAACCCATCTTTGAAAGCCTTTCTAAATAAGTATGCAAAATTAGCTTGGATAGAAAGAAACTCAATCTGTTTATTCTTAGCAAAGGACAATTGTAGGCAAGCCTTTCTGCTAGTTATTTTTTTCTTTTTGTAAATGGAATCAAGTAAATTGTGTTAACTAACAGAACTTTACCTTCTCCAAACCTTTTTTAAATTTTCAAATTTCCAATCTCAATCTTAATTTGATTTTGAATTGGTTATTAGCAGTAATAACTGACCATCAGGAATGAGAGGCAATGAGACAAAGATAGGGATAAACATCAACTACCTAAGAAAAAGACACAGTTTACTGAGCATTCATCTTCTACAATGCATTAGGCTAAAGCATTTTGCATACACTTTCTTCTTTCATCTTACAGTAATCCTGTTATATGGAAAAATATTTCATCCCCATTGTATATATCATGAAACTGAGGTTTTAAGAAGTAAAGAGGTAAATCTCACTTAGCTAGTAAGTGACAGGTTTGCGATTCAAACTTAGCTCTCTGATACTTTTGCTTTTAATCATTACACCACACTCTCTTTCTTGTCATTAACAATGATGAATAACTCCTAAAGAATCCCTTATTTCTAAAGATGCTTGCTGGAATATTAAAAGGATGAATTAAAATACACATACACACACACACGCACACAAGCAAATAGGACAAACTAACAATTGCTAAAACTAGACAAAGAGGATCAGGTGTTTGTTATTCTATTTTCTATACATTTTAAAATTTTAATAATCAAAAGTTCAGAGGAATTGAGACACTCACCAAACTTCCTAAGGTGATAACATGAAGTTAAGTTCAGAATATGAATGTAAAAAAGCAGAAGACAGAATGCAAACAGATATTTCAGAGAAGAGTTTATTGAAGGAATTGAAATTCTTTCAGTGTGCAGGTCTTTCCTTAATTGACTTATCTTTCACTATTAGCTTCCATACCTCTATAGCTTTGATTGTCTTAATATCTTCCTACACTCTATTCAGGCACCTCATAAAAGTTTATTTACTCATTTCAAAAACAAAAACTTCTAAGAGCCCTAAAAACGAAACCAGATTCATTCTCCCTCTCTCTCTCTCTCTCTCTCTCTCTCTCTCTCTCTCTCTCTCTCTCTCGCTTTCAGATATATAGCTTCATAATTTTCATGTTATGCCAAATTGATAATTATTTCAGAAAATAAAATGAACTTTTATGTCAATCCAAGCTAGCTGCAATTTGCAGAATATTATTTCCAAAAAGTAAAGCCAAGTTAAAACAAACAAAAGTAAATGATATTATATGACACTATTTGAGTTGTAATTTTTCAGTATTGTATTCAAGTTAAAACATTTCAAAAATCACAGACTATTCTTATGCTATGCAACCTCTTATTCCTGAAGATCCTGGATTTAAAGTCAATATTATAATCAACTTAAATGAATGCAAGAAACATCACCCAGAAGGCTTGTACCATAATGATTAATATTAACACTAAAAACGAGACCTGTCTTTTTCCATATCTATCAACAACATATCTTACATGTAATTGATTTACAAAATACAATAATTCACCAGAAAATGTTAAATGCCTGTAATTATCCTCTAGGCTGCAGGCCCAGTCATATAATTAGAACCAGAATTGTCTAGTTACAAAAATGTTTAGAGCAACCAAAAGAAATTCAAAAATTCTCAAGACAAAGATCAGCTTGTGTGTGTGTGTGTGTGTGTGTGTGTGTGTGTGTGTGTGTGTGTGTGTGTAAGCTGGTCCTGAAAGATAGTATGGAATTAAGAAGTCTGAGCTTCTGAAACAGACTACTTATATTCATAATATTATCTCAGAAATGATCTATGCTATTTGGGCAAGTTATTTGCTCTCTGTAATCCTCAGACTATTAATAGTTAAGAACAATAATAGCAACTATTAGATAATCTTGTCATGAGAATAACATTTAAAAACTCGTGTAGAATGCATCAAACAGCACCTGTTGATAATTAAGCATTTAATGTATGCTATATCTTTTTATTTTCCTTACTCTTATTTCTATGCAGGGATATCAGGATATTCCAAACTTAAAATATTCAAAACTAAACTCATCTTCATCCTCTCCATATTTACCTCTTTTTTTCTAGTATTTATTCTTATTAACAAGACCATGATCCATTTATTACCTCAAGACTGGAATCCAAAATAAATTTAATTACTTAATAAAAATATTCGATAATTACATTGCATCAATGAGACCTTCTTAATAGCTTTCAAAGTTGCCTTCTTTCCTCCGTGTCCTCTAATACTGACTTAATTCATGCCCTCACCAATACTCATCTGTTTACTGCAATAGCTCATTTATTCCAGTCTTGCTCCCTGCAGTATATTCCCCATAAGCTTTCCTAATAACAACTCTTTTAGATTATCATTTGACTTTATTTTCAAAATATACGTATAGTGACTTCTTAGGAAGAGCCTTCAAGTTTCTATTCAAACATGGCAAATCAAACACATGCAATAATCTCTATTTCTTCTTAAAAATTATACTAGTTATCTATGGCTCTGAAATAAATCGACCCAACTTGGAAGCCAGAAAAGCTATGAATATTTATTATCGTACAGCTGCTATGGAAACTTGGGTATGTCTTATCTGTGTTGCTATACCTCAGGGTTTCTTAAAAGGCTACCATCAAGGTATTAGTAGGGACTGCAGTCTGATCTAAAGACTTGAGTGAGGGATGTAATGTGCTACTAAGCTCATTCATGTGGCAGAATTCAGTTCTCAGCTTGGTGAACTGAGTGCCTACATTCCTCAAGGGCTTTGGCCGGAGGCTCCCTTTGCTTTTTGCCATGTGGGCTTTTCTGTAGGGTAGCTCACTATATGGAAGCTTGCTACCCTCAGAGCTATCAACAGAGCAAGAATAAGAGTAAGAGCAAGACAAAAAGACCAAATCATGATTTTTTGTAACCTAATCTCAGAGATAACGTTGTATTACATTAGTCCACACTTCATTAAAACTGAGTCACCAAGTCCACCCTGCACTCAAGTCCATTTGCACTCAAGTATGGGAGAGGGCATTATACAAGGACATGAATACCAAGAGTCAGGAATCACTGGGAACTACTTTAGATACTGTCCACCAAACCGTTTAAATTGACAGTAAAAATACAAAACAAGCATTAGCCCCCCCAGGGCAAAGCGAAGAGCAGAAGACAGGAAATTTAGCAAATAAATGAACGAATGATATATGATTTAATAGCTCAGAGAAAACCTAAACATTTAACAGATAAAGCCAAACAGAAGCTAACAAATTCATAAATTCAGAATTTTCTTCAGAAAGATAGGGTGAATATACATCACCAAAATGAGGGATTACACCAACAAGGAGAAAATAGAAAATCAAAAAATAACAGACATAATACAAGTCAAAGAAAGGGATTTATTTATTAATATTTATTATCATTTTTTCCTTGAGACGGAGTCTTTCTCTGCCACTGAAGCTGGAGTACAGTGGCATGATAGTTCATTGTGATCTGCACCTCCCTGGTTCAAGTGATTCTCCTGCCTCAGCCTCCCCAGTAGCTGGGACTACAGGCAGGTGCTACCACACCCAACTAATTTTTGTATTTTTAGTAGAGATGGGGTTTTACCATGTTGGCCATGATGGTCTTGATCTCTTGACCTCATGATTTGCTCAACTCGGCCTCCCAAAGTGCTGGGGTTACAGGCATAAGTCAATGTGCCCAGCCCAAAGAGAAAAATTTAAAATGACATTTTGTGAAACAAGCTGGAGAGCAAACAACTGAGGCCTTAGCAGGAGAACCGCATTCTAAGACGCTGTCTGCTAGAAGAAAATTAGACAGAATATCTGATATGTCTCAACATATTCAGGATCTATTTTCAATTCTGTAGAAGTTAGGTATAAATTATTGATAAGGAAATCAGAAAGCTAGGCAAATCAGGAAACAAAGTTTATTTAATATATTTACAAAGTAAAATGTAAAATAAAGGGAAAATAATAATAGTACTTAGCTCACCTATAAAAAAAATCAGCAGTATTTTAAATAAATATTTAACCAAAAGTTGTAGAGTAGGTTTATTAGAATTAGAAAAGGAAGTAAAGTTGTATATAGAAAGAAAGGAGAGCAGAAGAAAGATACATCTTCATTTCCCATTACACAACAGCAATGTCTAAAATGTTTTTATTCCTAAATATAATTTCAGCAAATATTACAAACCATATAAATACATTGTGCAAATCCTCCTGAAATTCATTGGCAACCTAATTCCAAAGACCTGTATACTGAATGTAAGGCCACCAAAGCGAAGTTAATTTCAGATAAATCTCAACACAGAATAAATCTCTTTAGATAGTTTTTCAACCATTTTAAAAATTCATTTTTAGATGCAATATACTATGCTTACAAATTTATATAGGATTTTAATAAAAATACAAATAACATTATTATCCTGCAGCAAAAATCACCACAATGACAATATAGTTCTAGTTCTTCTCTTCCTGGTTTCCATTTGCTTTGGGTAGAAAAATTGTCAAGGTTTACCTTTAAAAAATTATGTCACGACTTCAGGCAAATGATATAAACTCATTATGTCTTTATTTCTGAAGGAGTGGGATAATACCTGAAAGTTGGGAAGATATTTTTGCTATGTAACAAATAAAATTAAAGGTATAGACTTTAAAAAGAAAGAAATTTTCTGGCTTGCATAATTTCTGCTAAAAACTGTTTATATTATTACAGTGATTCTCTTTTATGAGACAATTCACCTTTCTCTTGCTGCTTTTAAAATTTCTTTGTCTCTAACTTTTGACAATATGACCATCACGTGTTGTGGTGTGGGGCTTTTTGGGTTCATCTTATTTGGTGTCCTATGGGCTTCCTAGATCTGTTTCTCTAATTTATCATATTTGGGAAATTTTCTGCCACTACTTTGAATATATTTCTGTCCTTTTCTCTCTTGTTATTACTTCTGGCATGCCAATTATGTATTTATTCTCCTTGATTATCCCCCATAAGCTTTCAAGCTATTTTTACTCTTTCATTCTTTTTGGCTCCTCAGATTGAGAGACCTGTCTTCGAATTCACTGATCCTCTGCCCTCCTTTAAATTAGTATGTTGTTGAGTGCTTCTATTGAATTTTCAGTTCAGTTATAACATTCTTTACATCTAATATTTCTCTTTGGTACTGCTTCATACTTTTTATGTCTTTTTCGAAGTTCTCAGCTTGTTCTTACATTGCTGTCTTGACCTCTGTGAGCATCCTTATAACCATAATTTTGAATTTCCTTGGGTAAATAACAAAAGTTTACTACATTTGGGTTGGCTTCTGGAGATTACCTTGTTCTATTATTTGGGATATATCCCTGTTTCTTCATTTTCTTTGATCTCGGTGTTGGTATCTCTACATTAGATAAGATGCCATCTTTTAAGAGTGGACTTATATAGGAGAAGATTTTCACCAATACAGTCAGCCAGAATTTTTTTTTAATTGTATTTCGGGCTCTGGTATACATGTGCACACTCAGCATCCTATAGGATTGTTTCATAAGTACATACATGCGATGATTGTTTGCTGTCTCCATCCCCCACACACACCCCCACCACTCCGTCACCTACATCAGGCATTTCTCCCAGTGTTATCCCTCCCCAACCTCCCTGCCACAGGCTATCCCTCTCCTCCCCGCCTCCACCTAGCCCAGTGGGTGTTGTTCTCTTCCCTGTGCACAAGTGTTCTCATTGTTCATCACCCGCCTGTGAGTGAAAACATACAGTGTTTGATTTTCTGTTCTTGTGTCAGTTTGCTGAGAATGATGGTTTTTAGATTTATCCATGTCTCTACAAAGGACACAACTCATCATGTTCTATGGCTGCATAGTATTCCATAGTGTATATGTGCCACATTTTCCTTGTCCAGTCTATCATTGGTGGGCATTTGGGTTGGCTCCAGGTCTTTGCTATTTTAAACAGCACCACAACGAACATACATGTATATGTGTCTTTATAATAGAGTGATTTATAAACCTTTGGGTATATACCCAGTAATAGGATTGCTGGGTCAAATGGAATTTCTATTTCTAGATCCTTGAAGAATCACCACTGTCTCCATAACGGTTGAACTAATTTACACTCCCACCAGCAGTGTAAAATTGTTCCTTTTTCTCAAAATCCTCTCCAGCATCTGTTGTCTCCAGATTTTTTAATGATTGCCGTTCTAACTGGTATGAGATGTTATTTCAATGTGGTTTTGATTTGCATTTCTCTAATGACCAATAATGATGAGCATTTTTTCATGTTTGTTGGCCACATATGTCTTCTTTTGAAAATTGTCTGTTCATATCCTTCACCCACTTTTAAATTGGTTTGTTTGTTTTTTTCTTGTAAATCTGCTTTAGTGCTTTGTAGATTCTGGATATTAACCCTTTGTCAGATGGGTAGATTGCAAAAATTTTTCCCATTCTTTTGGTTTCCAGTTCACTGTAATGATGATTTCTTTTGCTGTGCAGAAGCTCCGAAGTGTAATTAGATCCCATTTGTCTATTTTGGCTTTTGTTACCATTGCTTTTGGTGTTTTACTCATGAAGTCCCTGCCTGTTCCTATGTCCTGGATGGTGTTGCCTAGGTTTTCTTCTAGGATTTTTATGTTGTTAGGTCTCATGTTTAAATATTTAGTCCATCTGGAGTTAATTGTTTTAATAGGTGTAAGGAATCGGTCCAGTTTCAGCTTCCTGCATTTGGCTAGCCAGCTTTCCCAGCACTATTTATGAAACAGGAAATCATTTCCCCATTGCTTGTTTTTGTCCAGTTTGTCAAAGACCAGATGGTTGTAGATATGTGGTTTTGCTTCTGAGGTGCCTGTTCTGTTCCATTGATCTATATCTCTGTTTTGATACCACTACCATGCTGTTTTGATTACTGTAGCCTTGTAGTATAATTTGAAGTCAGGTATCGTGATGCCTCTATCTTTGATCTTTTTGCTTAGGATTGTCTTGGCTATGTGGGCTCTCTTTTGGTTCCATATAAAATTTAAAGTGTTTTTTCCAGTTCTGTGAAGAAGGTCAATGGTAGCTTGATAGGGATAGCATTGAAAATATTAATTACTTTGGGCAGTATGGCCATTTTCACAATATTGATTTTCCCTAACCATGAGCATGGAATGTTTTTCCATCTGTTTGTGTACTCTCCTATTTCCTTGAGCAGTGGTTTGTAGTTCTCCTTGAAGAGATCTTTTACATCTTCTGGTAGTTGTATTCCTAGGTATTTTTTTCTCTTTGTAGCAATTGTAAATGGGAGTTTGCTCATGATTTTGCTCTCTGTTTGTCTGTTATTAATGTATAGGAATGCTTGTGATTTCTGCACATTGAATTTGTATCCTGAGACTTTGCTGAAGTTGCTTATCAGCTTAAGGAGGATTTGGGCTGAAAAGATGGGGTCTTCTAAATATAAAATCATGTTGTCTGCAAATAGGGACAATTTGACTTCTTCCTTTCCTAACTGAATTTTTTTCAGTTTCTTTTTCTTGCCAAATTACTTTGGCTATAACTTCCAATACTACATTGAATTGGAGTGGTGAGAGAGGGTATCCTTGTCTAGTGCCAGTTTTTAAAGGGAATGCTTCTAGTTTTTGCCCATTTAGTATGATATTGGCTGTGGGTTTGTCATAAATAGCTTTTATTATTTTGAGATACATTCCATTAATACCTAATTTATTGAGAGTTTTTAGCATAAAGGGCTGTTGAATTTTGTTGAAGGGCTCTCTGTATCTATTGACATAATCCTGTGGTTTTCATCTTTGATTCTGTTTATGTGGTGGATTACATTTATGGATTTGCATATGTTGAACTAAACTTGCATCTCTGTGGTGAAGTCTACTTGATCATGGTGGATAAACTTTCTGATGTGCTTTTGCATTTGGTTTGCCAGTATTTTATTGAAGATTTTTTTCATCAATGTTCATCATGGGTATTGGCCTGAATTTTTCTGTTTTAGTTGTGTCTCTGCCAGGTTTTGGTATCAGGATAATATTGGTCTCATAGAAAAAGTTAGGGAGAATTCCCTCTTTTTGTATTGTTTGGAATAGTTTCAACAGGAATGGTACCAGCTCCTGTTTGTATGTCTGGTAGAATTTTCTGTGAACGCATCTAGACCTGGACTTTTTTTCGTTGGTAGGCTATTAAATGCTGCCTCAACTTCAGACCTTGTTAATGGTTTATTCAGGGTTTCAACTTCTTCCTAGCTTAGTCTTGAGTGTGTGCAAGTATACAGGAATTTATCCATTTCTTCCACGTTTACTGGTTTATGTGCATAAAGCTGTTTAGAGTAATCCCTGCTGGTAGTTTGTATTTCCGAGGAATCGGTGATGATTACCCTTTTCTCATTTTTTATTGCATCTATTCAATTCTTCCCTCTTTTCTTTTTTATTAGTCTAGCTAGCGGTCTATTTTGTTGATCTCTTCAAAAAACCAGCTCCTGGATTTATTGATTTTTTTGAAGGGCTTTTTGTGTCTCTATCTCCTTCAGTTTTACTTGGATCATAGTGATTTCCTGTCTTCTGCTTGCTTTTGAGATTTTTTGATCTTGCTTTTCTAGCTCTTTCAATTTTGAGAATATGGTATCAATTTTAGATCTTTCCTTGCTTCTCTGGCGGGTACTTATTACTATACATTTCCCTCTAGACACTGCTTTAAATGTGTCCCATAGATTCTGATATGTTGTGTCTTCATTCTCATTGGTTTCAAAGAATATTTTTATTTCTCCCTTCATTTCATTGTTTATCCATCATTATGCAGGAGTAAGTTGTTCAGTTTCCATGTGATTGTGCAGTTTTGAGTGCTTTCACTGCCTCCCCAGCCAGAGATTTTATAGTGCCTCTCTGATCTAATCTTTGCATCTGTCCAGATTGCTCTCTCTTGTTTGGGCAGGACCTGGAGCTTAATTAAGATGTGCCACAGCTTTTTAGTACCCAAAGACCAGTAAAATAGGATAGAGACTCTTTAAGTGTAGCTGAAGAGTTTGGGATGTTGAATGTGAGTTCCAGTTCTTTCTATCTTCACAGGGAGTATGGATCTGGGTGTCTATCTCCCACTCTCTGTGGTCTAAGCCAAGGAGAGGATCTGTGGTAAATGTCTATACTCATGATCAGGTCACACATTCTGATCCTGGAGTGATAGATACTGGGAGTAGGCCCATTGTACATCCACCTGTTTGTTTTCTGTGGTCTTAAACCACTCATGATCACAAAGACACTTCTTCGAGTTCCAGAGGTGAGTTGTTAAAGGGACAGTTTTTCAGATGGAAGCTATGGAAGTTGCGGTGCTTAGGACATGACCAAACACATTCCAGGGTAGACAGGCCTGAATTTACCTCTAAAATGATCTAGAGGGAGATCTCATCATGTTCTGAGCTCTTTCTTAGCTATGAAAGGGCTATTGTGTTTTGTTGTTGTTTGTTTTGCTCTGTTAGCTCCCCAATGCCAGTTTATTAGAATCTATGTCATTGTATCCCTTCTGGAGAGAAAATGAGAGCTGCATATTCCTGCCCCCTTTCTCCACTGCTTTAAAAGGCCATAACTCCTGGAAATGTTTGGACAACCATTCAAAACCACCTCTCAGATCAGGGGATACTCACATATGCCTAGTCTCGTCTGCTCCTAGAACTACTAGGTTTAGGATGGAGTCTTTTGAAAGGTAACTAAACATTGGGGCTTTCATTAAGCATCCTATATCCCTTCTGGAAAAAAAAAAAGAGGGGGAAAATTGTTGGGGAGGGGTTGTTTGCTTTTATGCCCTTTCTCTGTACTGTTTCAGAAGGATAAAGTTCCAGGAGGATGACATTCCAGGAGGATGAAGTCCCTGGAGAAGTTTGCATACACATTTAAAGACACTGCTTTTTTGTCTGCCATCTAGACAGATATGTGTATGACACTCCCTTCCACTCCCAGGGCTAGAATATTTGTGAATGAGTTCCTCAGGTGGATGTTGTAATAGTTGAGGCACATGGTGTGAGTGTAGACTCCTTCCAGACTGGTGGCAGCTTAATAATTGACTCTCTCTTTAACATGCCAATGCGAGTTAGTTAAAAGCCAGGCCACCCAGCAGCCACTGGAGGGGTGCATTGTAAACTCCTTCCCAGAAGAAACAGAGATCTGTAGTTTTTTTAAGCCCCCTTTTTGTACACTGCTCCTAGGACAATGAAGTCCCTAGAAGTGCTTGCATGCCCATAAAAAATGGATATTTTATTTCCTATTATCTGGAGGGAATGGCATGTGTCTAATCCCCTCCATTCCCAGAGTATGTGAATTAAGAATCAAACCACAGGGAAGCTTGGGATTAAAACCCTGTATGTGAGATCTAGACCACAAGGAGTAACTGAATGCTGGAAACTTCTTTCCTAGTTATATGGCACAATGCATACCTAGGGTGATGTTTGTGCCTGTGTGTGCGTAAAGTTTCTCCTGCCCATTCAGTGTGGATGTTCTCTCATATGCCCAGTAAGTAGGAGTCTCTCGACTGGTCTCTGACTTTCCCCCAGAGAGAACTGATCCATGAATAGATGTTCATTTGGTGAAAACATGTAAAGGGAGTGTGACAAGCTTCCTATTTCACCATATTGGTAATGTCACTCCTTGCAGCTGCTAGTTTCTTGAGAAATTTAATTTATTAGCAAATTGTGTTGTTTATAAATATGAATGACCAAATCAAATTTTACATTTTATCGTAAGCACATACTAACACTCACTTTTCAAGTTTCTATTTCTCATTTTGGATTGGCTTCATATATTCTTTGCATTCTAGTTTTCTAAATTATTTTACTAACTTTTTTATTTTTCTAGGCACATAGTAGCAGTATATATATGGGATACATAAGATATTTTGATACAGCCATGCCATGCATAATAATTACACCAGAGTAAATGGAGGATCCATCACACCAAGCATTTATCTTTTGTGTTACAAACTATCTAATTATACTTTTACTTATTTTTAAATGTATGATTAAATTATTATTGACTAGAGTCACCCTTCTGTGCTATCATAATGTAGGTTGTATTACTTCTTTTAAATTACTTTTTGAAATAGACCATCTTCCCCTCTACTCTCCTTCCCAGCCTCTGGTAACCATCTCTCTACTATTGATCTCCATGAGTTAAATTGTTTTAATTTTTAGCTCCCATAAATGAGTAAGAGCATGTGAAGTTTCTCTTTCTGTGCCTGGCTTATTTCACTTAACATAATGACCTTCAATTCCATCATGTTGTTGCAAATGACTGGATCTTGTTCATTTTTAGGGCTAAATAGTTCTCCATTTTATATATGTACCACATTTTCTTCATTCATCTGTTGATGAACACTTAGGTTGCTTCCAAATTTTGGCTATTGTGAATAGTGCTGCAATAAACATAGAAGTGTAAATATCTCTTCAATATGCTAATTTCCTTTCTATTGGGCATATACCTAGCAGTAAGATTGCAGAATCATGTGGTAACTCTGTTTTTATTTTTTTGAGGAGTTTCCAAACTGTGCTCCATCCATATGGTTGCACTATTCTACGTTCCCACCAACAGTTTACAAGGGCTCCCTTTTCTCCATATCCTCACCAGCATTTGTTATTGCCTGTCTTTTGGATAAAAAACAATTTAATTGGGGGGAGATAAATATCATTGTAGTTTTGATTGTTGAGCACCTTTTGTCAACTTGTTACATATTTGTTTGCAATTTATGTGTCTTCTCTTGAGAAATGGCTATTCAGATCTTTTGCACATTTTAAAATAAAGTTATCATTTTTTTTCCTATAAAGTTGCCTGAGCTTCTTATATAGTCTGATCATTAATCCCTTGTCAGATGAGTAGTTTGCAAATACTTTCTCTCATTCTGTGGGTTGTTGCCTCAGTTTGTTGTTTCCTTTGCTGTGCAGAAGGCTTCTAACTTGTGATTCCATTTGTACATTTTTCTTATGTTTAACTGGGCTTGTAGTGCATCACTCAAGAAATCTTGGCCCAGTCCAATGTTCTGGAGACTTCTCCAAGGTTTACTGGTATTAGTTTCTTAGTCTGAGGTTTTAGATTTAAATCTTTAATCCATTTTGGATTGATTTTTATATATGGTGACAGATAGAAGCATAGTTTCATTCTTCTGCCTATGGTTATTCAGTTTACCAGCTCTATTTTTTGAAGAGACTATCCTTTCCCCGGTGTATGTTATTAGCAACTCTGTCAAAAATGAATCCACTGAAAATACGTGGATTTGTTTCTGATTCTCTATTCTGTTTCACTGGGCTGTGTCCTTATTTTTTTTTTAATGCCAGTACCATACTAATTTGTTTACTATAGCTTTGTAGTTTGGCCTGAAGTCAAGTAATGTGATTCTTCCATTTTTTTTTCTTTTTGCTCAGGATAGCTCTGGCTATTCTGGAACTTTTGTGACTTCATATACATTTTAGAATTATTTTTAAATTTCTGTGAAGATTGCTATTTGTATTTTTCTAGACATTACACTGAATCTATAGATTGCTTTGGGTAGTATAGATATTTTAACATCAGTTTTTCCTGTCTGTGAACATGGAACATCTTTTCATTCTCTTGTATTTGCTTCAATTTTTGCATCGATGTTTCATAATTTTTTCAGTTTTTCTTATAGAGGACTTTCGTTTCTTAGGTTAGGTTAATTCCTAGGTATCTTATTTGTATCTATTGTAACTGGTATTACATTATTGATTTCTTTTTCAGATGATTTGCTATTTTCATATAAAAATGTTACTGACTTGTGTGTGTCTCTTTTGTATGCTGCAGCTTTACTGAATTTGTTTATCAATTCTAACAGTTTTTTTTGGAGTGTTTAGGTTTTATCAAATATAAGATTATATCATCTGCAAACAAGAATAATTTGTCAACTTTTTTTTTCTATTTGGATGCCTTTTATTTGTTTCTCTTGTCTGATTGCTATAGCTAGGAATTCCAGGTAGTATACTTTGGGTTGTATCTGACTGCTGTTTCACATCCTTCTCACACTTGAATATAGATATTTTCTTTGGGTTTTATCTGCTTCATGTTCTATAACTTTCTTTTACTTGAATATTGAAGTTTGGGAAGTTCACTGTTATCATTCCTTCGAATAAACTGTCTACCACTCTTTCTCTACCTCCTTTTTAAGGCCAATAACTCTTAGATTTGCCCTTTTGAGGCAATTTGCTAGATCCTGTATGCATGCTTCATTGTTTTTATTCTTTTTTATTTGTTTCCTCTGACTATGTATGTTCAAATAGCCTGTCTAGAGACATTTAATAATCAAACTCCAAAAAGTTAAGGATAAAGAAAAGATCCTAAAAGCGGCAACAAAATAGAAACAAATAACTTTCAATGGAGTGTCAGTGCATCTAGCAGACATTTCAGCAAAAACCTTACAACCATGAGAGAGTGGCATGACACTATGTTTCTTGAGGGGATATTAATTCATATAAAATAGATTTCTCTAGCAAATAACTTATTACTCAGAAAATCATTAATGTGTTAAATATTTTAATTATAGCTACTGTTGGCTGCAAATAATGAAATAACCTATTGTCGATTAATTAAATAATGAAATAAATATTTATTTTAAATAACAAGAAGTCTAGAGGCAGATACTTGCAAGGTGGATTCAATGTCTCAATGTCACTAAAATTCTAATGCCTTTCCACTCATTAATCTAAGAAAGCTGGCTGTTTATTTTCAGCTTGTGGCTGCATGGTTTTAAAATTAATGTTGCATCTCTTTGTATCATATCCTTGCACAATAAAATTCAAAGGAAAAAGAAAGTTAAGGTTCTGTTATCATAGCACTGTCTTTTTAACAAGGAAGATGTCAGATGCTCTCATATACAACAGATTTCTCTCTCTCTCTCTCTCTCTCTCTCTCTCTCTCTCTCTCTCTCACACACACACACACACACACACACACACACACACACACACAAACAGTTTTTCTTTCTTCTTTTTGGCCACCGCTATGATCTAGGTTTACTGCAAGGGAGGCTGACAAATGGGAATCTAACATTTTCAGCCTTTATGAGAAGTGATCTTTGGCAGGAAGTGAAAGGGGAAACTTAAATGGTAGTTAGGCAGTCAAAGTACAGAGTTTGCCACTGCTTCAGTATCAAATTTCAGTATTGAATAAATACAATTTTTAGGTGAATCAATAAAGTAATTTAATGATTATGTGTTAAATCACCAAAATTTAAATTCCGTGGTTTCGTTGGGCTTTTTAAAAACTTTTAAGAAATAATTATGTATTTACAGGAACTTGCAAAGAAATGTGCAGTGCAGTCCAGTACACCCTTCACTAAGCCTCCTTCTATGTCATATTATCCATGGCTAGAGTATGATATCAATACCAGGAAATCAATATTGGTATAATTCATAGAGTTTATTCAGATGTCACCAGTCATACTTGTACTTGGAATGCATATATGTTGTGGGTACAGCTTTATACAATGCTATCACGTGTTTTTATTCTGCAATTACAATTGCAATCATGATACATGCCTGTACCAACACCAGAAGCTCCCTTATGTGACTTCTTAGTAGCTACAGGCTCACCTTCCCCCAATTTCTGACCACTGGTAATCACTAATCTATTCTTTGCCTCTATAATTATGTTATTTATTATTATAACATATTATTATCATTAATACTAGGTTATTTGATGTGTTTCAACTTAGTTTGAATTTATTTAAAAGTTTGAATTTATTTATTTAATATTTTATATTAAATAAAAACTAATAAAATTCTCAAAATTATATGTAAATGCAGCAAACCAATTATTCTTAATAACTTTAACACATAACTTACAGTTTAGATGTAAAATACATCAACTGTTATATCCCCAAGAAGACTATTTTTAAAGTCTTCTAATCAAACAATGGTAAGTTGATCCAATTTGTCACTACAAGGAAAAACACCACTTTGACGGAGTCCTCACTGTATCTCCAAAAAGGGAGATAAAGTAAGAATACTGAGTCTAAATCATTGTTTAGAATGGTAGGCATTATGAAGGAAGGGTTTGGATAAGTAAAATATTATATATTATGTTAGCTGTTTCTACCAGTGAGTATTCTATTTCCCAGACAAGAGAGCTGTTTGTCCAAAGGAGCAAACTGTTTGCCCAGATAAATTGGGTCACAGCAATTTCCTGAAGTAAACAGTGGTTTTTTTTGGTTTATACTCTTACCTTCCTGAGGAAGAGTTTCCTGGGACAACACAAATATGATATCATATTATCAGAAGAGGACACAGTTCTCTGTCATTTCTTGTTTTTATGCCTGTGCTGGATAACAAATCAATATAATCTGGGGATATGATCAGTCCAAATCTGGATCACTCTTTGTGGAGTCATGATGACATAATAAGTATTTTTCTTATATTCAATTAAACCTTTCCAATGTTTACTTTTTATTATTTTGGTGAATGATTATTAGAGGGACAGTGGCTTTGTAACAGCATTTAAGATTCTGGAAATCATATATTTGAAAGTTCCAACATAGCAAATACTAAGAAAATAGTTTTTCATTTTCTTCTTGATCAGTATCTAAGAGTACCCAAATTAAACCACCACAACAGATCCTTTCACCAATCTAAAAAGTCTATAAGATGAGATATTGGAGTATTAACCACCATATTGATATGGCTTGGCTGTGCCCCACCCAAGTCTCATCTTGAATTGTAAACCCCCATGTGTTAAAGGAAGGTCCTGGTGGGAGGTGACTGAATCATATGGGTGGTTACCTCCATGTTGTTCTCATTATAGTAAGTGAGTTTTCACAAAATCTGATAGTTTAAAAGTGTTTCACAGTTTCCCCTTCATTCTATCTCTCCTGCCACTATGTAAGATGTTCCTTGCTTTCTTTTCAACTTCTGCCATGATTGTAAGTATCCTGAGGCCTCCCCTGGGATGTGAAACTGTGAGTCAATTAAAACTCTTTTCTTTATAAATTACCAAGTCTGAATTTTTTTATAGCAGTGTGAGAATGGACTAATACAGAAAATTGGCACCAAAAGTTTGGGGCACTTCTACAAAGATACCTGAAAATGTAAAAGCAACTTTGACAGGCACAGGTCAAAAGAATCTGGAGAGTTCAGAAGATACGAAATGTGGGGAAGTTTGGAACTTCCTAGAGTCTTGTTGAATGGTTTTGACAAATGCCTAGCATGCCCTAGATGTGAGACATGGGGTCAAAGGAAATTATTTCAGAGCTTTAAGATTTAATGATATCCTTGTTAAGTTTTGTGCTCGTGTGGGGCCTGTAACCCCTTTGTTTTGGCCAATTTATTCCATTTTGAATAGAAGCATTTACCCAATGCCTGTACCCAACTGTATCTTGTAGGTAATTAACTTGCTTTTGATTTTATAGGCCCATAGGCAGAAGGGACTTGTCTTGTCTCAGATGAGACTTTTGGCTTGGACTTTTGGATAAATGCTGGAATTAGTTTAAACTTTGGAGGACTATTGGGAAGCCATGATTGTTTTTTGAAATGTGCAAAGGACATGAGATTTGGGAGAGACCATGGGTGGAATGATATGGTTTGGCTTTGTGTCCCCACCAAAATCTCATCTCAAATTGTTATCTCCACATACTGAGAAAGAGACTTAGTGGGAGGTGACTGGACCATAGGGGAAGTTTCCCCCATGCTGTTCTCATGAGAGTAAGTGAGTTCTCATAAAATCTGATCATTTAAAAGTGTTTGTCTGCTCCACCCTTGCTGCTGCACTCTGCTGCTGCCATGTAAGACATGCCTTGCTTCGCCTTCACCTTCCACCCTGTCAGTAAGTTTCCTGAGGCATTCCTTGCCATGCAGAACTGTCAGTCAATTAAACCTATTTTCTGTATAAATTACTCAGTCTCAGGTAGTTCTTTAGAGCAGTTTGAGAATGCACTAATATACATATTTATCATTATATACATGTATAAATATTATACATTGAATTATATCTCCCCAAAATTGATGTTTTGAAGTCCTAAACCTCAGTACTCTAGAATGTGACTATATTTGCAGAAAGGTCTCTTAAAGAGGAAATTAAGTTAAAATAAGGTGTTAATGATAGTCAATAGTCTAACATGATTCTCAAACAGAGGTAAGAAACTTATAGGAAATTAAAATACATGCAAGCACAGAGGAGGAGCAAGCAGAAGACCAAGGAATAAGATGGCCACCTACAAGTCAAGGAGGGAGTCCTCAAAAGAAACCAACCCTGTGGATAACTTGTTCTTGAACCTCTAGCCTCCAGAAATGTGAGAAAAAATAATTTATGTTTATTAAGTCACCAGTCTATGGTGCTTTATTATGGTATCCCTAGGAAAACTAGCACAATACATATTTGTATTTTTCTGTAACTCCTAAACCAAGTATTATCTTACGGGTTATGTTACCATCTGGCCTTAGTCTCTCAATACCTAAGACTGAGTAATTTATAAGGAACAAAGTTATTCCTCACATTTCTGGAGGCTGGGAGGTCTAAAATCAAGGCATAAGCATCTGATGTTGGGTGAGGGCCTTCTTGCTGTATCTTCCCATGGTGGAAGGTGGAAGAACAAAACCAGACAAACTGTCCAAATGTAGTAGAAGCAGAAGTGTGAGCCCACTCCCAGAAGCCCATTTTTAGCAGCATTAATACATTGATGAGGATGAAGCCCTCATGATCTAAACCGCTCTCATTAGACCCCACCTTTCAATACTGTTGCACTGGGATTAAGTTTTCAACACATGAATTTTGGAAGACACATTCTGACTAAAGCACTATCTTTATCCAAAGTAACCAAATTTTGTTTTTCAAAGTAAAAATAAAAAGAACTCAGAAAGCTAAAATATATAAGCCCAAATCTACCACATTAATATTTTGTTTTATTGATCATTTAAAGAAATTGCTTATATTTTTACTCCATAATCATAGTATAACATATAAAAATAGAAAGAGTAGCTATAACAGTGATTAGTAACAACTGTTTTGCCTCTTTTTCCCTTAGAAATTGTCCAAGTTTGCAAAGATTAAATTATTACCTCAATAAAAGATTAGCTTCAGGCTTTAAAGTTAAATAAAGTTCTAGGAATTAAAGTTGAGCAAATTAAGTATATGTAATTGGTTATAATTAAAGAATTTATAGGCTTAATCACTGTAGAAGTTATTCATTATTATGAATCCTTTTAGTTAAATACAACTGTATTGTTTTTCAATCTTAAGACAATTTGTAGAAACACTAATGACTCAACCCATAGAACTAATGTAAAATTTTGTGTGTGTGTGCTTTAGGTTCTCGGGTACATGTGCAGATCATACAGGATTGTTGCATAGGTACATACATGGCAAGGTGGTTTGCTGCCTCCATTCCCCCATCACCTATACCTGGTATTTCCCCCCTCATTATCCCTCCCCACCCTCCCCAACCCCCACTATCCCTCCTCTAGATCCTCCAAATGACTGCAGTATGTGATGCTCCCCCACTGTGTCCATGTGTTCTAATTGTTCAATACCTGCCTATGAGTGAGAATATGCAGTGTTTGGTTTTCTGTTCTTGTGTCAGTTTGCTGAGAATGATGGTTTTCAAATTCATCCATGTCCCTATGAAGGACACGAACTCATTGTTTTTTATGGCTGTGTAGTATTCCATGGTGTATATGTGCCACATTTTCTTTATCCAGTGTAAAAATTTTTGAAAGTTTTACATAGATTAAACTCAAAGCATGTAGTAACTAAAATATTGCGCTAAAATTTTTACATGGTGGCAAAACTAGGGAGAAAACAAGAAGTACTTATAACTAAAATTACAATAATTAATCTTAAGAATTATCTCTTGTTCAGGAATATCACATGAACTGTAAGAAAATATTATGTATAAACCTTTATATTATTTCCAAATTTTAAAGACTCTTCAAATCTTGACAAAATCCCTAATTTTCTAACTTTTGCTAAGAACCAAAGCCATTTCTCAAACTCATATTATGCTTTATAAAATCTGAATTTGATTCTGCATTTATTTTGTGTGTAACATCTGTGTTTTCATATACTGTGAGTTCAGCAGTTTAATAAAATATGCTGAATTTAGATTTCTTTGAGAGATAGTCCAGGGTATCTCACTTAAAAATTACCCAAAATGATGTAATTCCATACATATGTGCCAGATTTTTTCATTTTTACTTAAATAATTTTTCTATTTAAATTTTATAGCATTTAATATTAATAGTTTTGAGGAAACTCTTAGTGCTTTTCTAAGCTTAAACAATGAAGTCATTTAGTAATTTACTAGATGTAAGTCATTCCAAGTTTAGTTATCTTAGTGATCCAAAGATGTCATCGGAAGCCAAGTGTCTTCCATGTTTCCAATTATACCATATTCAGCATATTGACTTTTTTCTGTTTGTCTCCTTAGGGCACTTTACTGCTGTAGTTGTGTGTGTGTGTGTGTGTTGTTTTTAATTCGAAGATTGATTTTTATTTCTACCAAAAAAATAAAAGAGGCAGTCAAAACAATTTAAGACAAATTGAAAGGATATTACTGAGTGAGCTTCAAGCAGGGCTTGACTCTGAAAAGGCTGGGAATCCAAGGGAGAGAGAAGTCTATCTTGTTCCTGGGCTGGCTGGCTGCTCCAAGGACAAAGGAGCCAGCAGATGTCCCAGAGACCTACGCTGGTCTCTAAATAGCCAAGTTCTGCCGATTCCAATTCCAATCTCCCACAGGATCAGACTGTGCCGGGAGAGGGCTGTGGTTGGGCTGTGCATCCAGGAGGTGGAGAGTGAGCCCCGTGGAGCATTCCAGTGGAACTCGGTGACAGATGAACTTGAAATTTCAAATGCACATTCTGGCTTCAGCGTTGCTTGCAAGGACCAGAAGATGTAACTGGCTGCAGGGAGGAGTGCTACTCTTTATCTCTAGAATCTTTCTGGCCAAAGATTCACCACATGCAATATGCACAGCATCTTGTTGGCTGGCAGGCCCTCCCTTCGGGGTCACCATAGACCTGTTATTATTGGGTTTCCCACGCAGGCCAGGCCCATCAGTCACACACACTGACATCGAGGTTTGCCCACGTCATTGACTATATTGCAGTAACATTAGCTGTATATTTACAGGAGTGCTGGTTTCCTTTACACGGATTTTTTAGGGAACAGGCTGGAGGGGAGGGGTGTGGCTGTTTGCTTGTTTTTAAAATTTTTAAATGATGTTATAAACTGAGAGTCAGGAGAATTTAAACCAACTTTCACATCGAGCAGTCAAAATAAGTGAGAGGAAAGCCATCAGAAACACAAGGTCTTCTCTCCTATGCATAGGAGGCAGGGCCTGGGTCTGGGGAATTGAATAAATCAAAAAGAAACTGAGTGCAAGAAGTGGAAGTTGCAAGGGCAGAGGAAGAAAGGGAACCACATTTTTTTCCATTATTTTTAACCTTATGAGCTAAGTGTAGCTTGAAGATTTTGGATAACTTTAAACAAGAAAAGGAAAATTGTTTTTTTGAAGTAGATTGAAGCAGTGATTTTTTTTTAAATGCAGAATTAAAGCATCTTAAATTTTTCATCTTTTCTTTACATGTTACTAGATCACTTTTGATTGAGCAAACTGTGGAAAGCTGCTAACTGCCCCACGTGAACTCGGGATGACATGCGTCAATTTTCCACAGAGCCTTACTTTGTGGGTGTCTGAATGTTCTGCTCACATTTGGTGGAATCAATTGTAGCAGATTTTAGTTTACAAGTCACTTTTAACTATATTGCTTGGTAATACAGTCAACATTCTTACAGAATTTTTCATGATCCTCAGAGTATTATTCAGGCCAAAAGGGATGCCTGGGCTGGGGATAGTTCATCAGTGCTATGAGAGACTGACTGGATTACTTAGTTGGTTTTGGTTGCTGGCTTCTAGTTTTCAGCACTAATTATTGGCAGACAGACATTCCCCTTTTCATCAATGTTCACGTGACAGAACTTTGTTTTAAATGTGATCTTTGGTGGTTTGAAAGAGTGTTCTGTGGGAAAGTTGATTTTGATCCTGAAGGCCCTGTATTAGTTCATTTTCGCATTGCTATAAAGAAATACCTGAGACTGAGTAATTTATAAAGAAAAGAGGGTTAATTGGCTCATGGTTCTGCAGGCTGTACAGGAGACATAGCTGCTTTTGATTTCAGGAGGTCTCAGGAAGCTTCTGATTATGGCAGAAGGCAAAGAGGGAGTAAGCACATCGCATGGTGAGAACTGGAGGGGCAAGGGGAAGTACCACCCACTTTTAAACGATCAGATCTCAGACTACATCTTCCAAGCACTCACTCACTATCTGGAGCACAGCACCAAAGGGATGGTGCTAAACCTTTCATGAGGATTCTGCCTCCACATTCCAATCATACCCACCAGCCCCTAGCTACAATATTGGGGATTACATTTCAACAGGAGATTTGGATGGCGACAAATATCCAAACTATATCAGGCCCCTTTATCATATAGAGGCTAGTCCTTCATCCACCTCTTGCTGACCACCATCTTGGACCTCAACTGCTATAGTTCAACACCTTGTATCCTCATGCAACAAAACCCGGTTGGGAAGGGCTGATTATCACTGCTTATGTTTGTATTTTTTAAAACTTTTTATTTCGAAATAACTGTAGATAAAGGAAATTGCAAAAAATTGTACAAAGAAAACTGGTGCAAGTATAGTCTTCTCTTAGTTTTCCTCAATAGTTACATCTTATATAATTGCAGTACAATATTAAAACCAAGAAACTGACATTCAAACAATGTGTGTGCATACTTTTATACTATCAGTTGTGTAGATTAAATTAATAACTCGGCTTTTTTTTTCACTCAGCATGACCTTGAGATCTATTCAAGACATCCACCTTGTACGTATTAACAATTTTTTTTTATTGATGAGTAGTATTCAATGGTATATATGCATCACAGTTCGTTGAACCATTCATTTGTTGAAAGACATTTTGGTTTTTTCAGTTTCTGGCCATTTCTTATAAAGCTGCTTTCAACTATCATGTATAGGTTTCTATGTGGACATGTTTCTCTACCTCCCACTATACCTCCAGAATAAATTCTTAGGAGTGCAAGGGCTCAATTGTCTAGCAGTATGTATATGTTTAGTATTTTTAAGAAACTGCCAAACTATTTTCCAGATTTCAAAGTCCTACCAGCATTTGTTATTATCACTATTTTGGTTCTTTCAAAAGGTATGTAGTGATATCTCATTTTGCTTTACATGGCTGCAGAGGAACTGGATCTCACGTACATTTCTGGTAGGTCTCGGAAATCTGGAAATGCAAATGTAATCCAAATGAGATATCACTACATTTTCCTTTTGGAAGAACTAAAATAGTGACAATACCAAATGGCATTTTAAATTAAATTTGTATTTTAACTGCTAGTGAGTTAAACATTTTCTCATGTGCTTTTTTGTCATCTTTATATCCATTTCAGTGACATGTTTCTTCATGTCTTTGCCCCTTTTCTGACTGTACTGGTTACTTGGGGGGAGGTTATTTGTCAGTTTTACTGCTGAGTTTTGAGAGGTTCTTTTATATTCTAATAGAAATCTTTGTCAGATATGTAGTTTACAATTATTTTCTCTCATTCTATAGCTTGTCTTTTAATTTTCTTATAGGGTCTTTCTCAAACCAAATGTTTTTGATTTTGATGAAGTCCAAATTATTGATTTTTCCTTTTATGGTGGGTACTTTTGGTATCATGTCTAAGAACATGTGACCAAGTCTAGGTTCCAAAGTTTTCTCCTATGTTATCTTCTAAAAATATTACGGTTTTGAGTTACCTATTTTGAGTTGTTTTTTAAACAAAGTATGCGATGTGGACCAAGGTTTATTATTTTTGTCTATGGATATTTAATTGCTTTACTACCATTCATTGAAAAGAATATCCTTTCTTCTTTGAATTTCCTTTGTCAAAAATCAGATGTTTGCATTTGTGTTGGTCTATCTCTGGGTCTTAAGTGCTTTTAACTAAATTATTAGAATTGGTCATATTAATTTTTTTCACTGGTTTTGCTATCCTAGTGTGAGTTTAATATCTGTATTTCATTCTGACAACCCTTAAAGATTAGTAAAGCTACAAAACACAAAATCATTTTTTGATGTAACATATTTTACATCAATAAAAAACACATATGAGTATTTGAACTTATGTTAAATGTTTATTCAAACATTTCTTCTCTGATCCCTCTCCCATCTTTTTCATCAAAAAACATTAGAGATTATATTCTACAACATTACATTATACTCACAACATAAAAGTTCAGCTCCCTTAATTAGATGAAATACTCAAAACAGTGATTGGGAAAGCTCTCCTATTCTACTGGAATGATATGATATCATTTGGAACATCATGTAATTAAATACTAGAAATGAGCTATTGTTGAAATGAGAACACTGTCTAAATGAATAATCTTTACTTACACAATTCTTTGCAATGTTTAAAAACTGACCAGAAAATTTTGGTCTTGCAAAAAAGATCTAAAATGTAATTATTTTCCTATTTAATTCTCTTTAAAGAATGAACCTAAGAAGAAAGAGAAATTGTTTCACTGATGTTCAACATAGGGCAACTTTAACTGAATTATTCCAGGGAAACAATAGCCAGTTTCATTAAAATCATCAAGTTTTATCTCCATTCTCCAGCAATTTATAAAGTAAACTATCTAAGTCTCTACAGAGAACAAGGCAGATAGAAGCCAGATGACTAAGCACTGGCCTTCTGTTTTTCAAACACATTCCCTGAACCTATTGTATAACTAATGCTCAGTCTTAGGACTGGTCTTTTTCAGCTTTCTTCATTTCACTTCATTAAAAACAGTTCAGATTAAACACATATGCATGAAACTCAGCAAATGGAAAGAAAGCATCTGACTCTCAGTTTGAGTCAGTACAAAGCTACATTAGTAGCATATAAAACGTGATTTTACATGAATCCGTTATCTTATATGTCAAGATTAGAAAAATTAATTAGACCAGTTTTTCAAATTATTGCCATATTCACTCTTCTCAAATCACCTTGAATTCTTGCAAGCTCCAAGCTAACTCCTGTAAGCCATTTTTTAATATTATAATGCATATGATTTAAAAAGTGTTAATTGAGAGATCATTTTGTTCAGTATTTTCTGGCTGAAGAAGACCTTAGTATCTTCACTTAAACAGCTGTTATGACTATTTCATAAAATTCTAAAGCTCATAAGGATCTCAGGTTTCTTATCATAATTATGACCTTATCGTTGTGTGAGGCAAATATATACTTGAAAGATAAATATACGTAACAGATGAGGAAACAGAGTGCCCAGGATGACAGTTAAATAGCAAAGCCAGTTTGGTTCAGGCAGCACATATCAAAAGTTCACATCCTCAAACCATGCACCATAGAGATTCTCATGAAAGCTTCTTATTTTACAGATATGAATGAATCCCTAGGTTTTTTGAACTTTTAATTTTTTTACAGCAGAGTTTGCTAGTATCATTGTCAAATGTTCCATGTGTTTTTACTTAAGTTTACCATACCAGAAAATATTAAACATAATTTGAGGGTTTTTAAATAACTATAAAGTATTAGCATTTGAAATCTTTGTTTTATAAGGCTTAAATATCACTTAAGGTTAGAATAACAATCTAAAAATAACTTTAAATCAGAAATACGCAATGACTTGAAATCATTCCAGTGTTTAAAGTATGAATTGTATACACACCCATACATCTTTGCCATTATTGTGTCTAACCCTAAATGTATACTACGTAGGTATGTGTATATATATATACTATATATATATATATATACTATGCATGTATATATATATATATACTATGTATATATATATACATAGTATATATATATACACAGTATATATATATATATACATAGTATATATATATACACAGTATATATATATACACATACCTACGTAGTATACTATGTATATATATATGTACTATGTATATATATATACACTATGTATATATATGTATATATATACATACACTAACATACATGTATATACATATATACGCTTACATACATGTATATACATATACATCACACACACATATACACTTGCATACATGCAGTGGTAGTAAGAATGATGGCATATTTTCTAATATATTGATAGGTCTACAAAATACAACGCCCCTTTTATTACTTTTGATATTTATGTACAAATTATTTTGCTTCACACTATACTGAGATGTATTAAAGAAATCCAGTAGATTTCTTTCCCATTCTAGACAAAATTACCTGATTGGAAATGATCAGTAGGTGTGGCAAATCCGATGAGGTATGTTTTCTATGGAGAATTGCTAGTTCTATAATTATAACACTTAATCTTAAATACTCTGTGATTAAATTTAAGTTCAGTGAACTATAAACTCTACATTTAAAATCTCCTCCCAGCCCAAGAAGTAGCTGTAACACATTGCAAGATTTACCAGGTAGAGTACTTGGCTATACCTGAAAGCATTTGTAATTTCTCATACAGCTGCCTAAAAATAAAGTATACTTTTTGTGTTAAGGGTACTCATTAAAAATGATGCTTTAAAGGTATGATGAATTTTAAAGATAACATCTCACATTATAAAAATGAATAAACTAAGACCTCCAGATAATAATTATTTCTTCTATATACACACTGAATTAATTGCAAAGAAAAGATTGCATGACTGGGAAAGTGCTTATTCCACTACGTACTTCTCCATCCACAAAGAAAAATAAAAGTATATATTTCCCTGGACCCTTAGCACAATGATCTGGGATGACTTTCTGTCTTTGGCCATAGGCATGAACTGAGTATGTTAGAAAATGAAGAGCAGACATTTATTACAGGGGCAAATAAAAGATAGGGTTTGTTTTAAATAAATGTAATCATAACAAAAATTAACAGTTTATTATGTACCAATTGATGTTCTAAGCACAGTACAGTTAGTAAGTCAGTTAATATTGACGATTTTAAATAAAGTAAGTAACAGTGAACTTAAATAACTTGCTCAAAATTATCCAGCTTTATGTGCCTGGCTCCAGAATTCATGCATCTAAGACCTGCATTCTGGTACCTTTTTAAGAAGGTTACAACTTTCTTCAGGACAGTGGCTATGTATTTTTAACTCCTCAGAAACTGGTTTATAGCCTAGCAGGTGATAGGCACATGGAATAATTTAATTTTGTTTATATTGAAAAACAAAGTCAGGGAAATCTAAAGGCTCAGGCAGCGGCCTGATGTATTTCCAAGTCCTCAAGGGAGCTACATCTTTGTCTTCAGAGTGGCATATAATCTTCCAGCCTTGTGATCCTCAAGGATTATTTTTACCCACTGCCTTATCTAAATTAAAGTAGGTCAAGTCATAGCCTTGATTCTTTCCTCCTAGACCCAGACCCAGGCTTGGGTTTTACTACTCTTAAAGTAATGAAAAACTGAATATTTCTTGTGAAATGAAACCAAATTTTCCTAAATTGCTCATTCTGTACTTAGTTTCCATTTGATCTTACCCTGACTCCTTTAGGTCTCCTTGGACCTCCTGAATGGAAGGAAAGTCTCACTTAATTTGGCAAACATGAAAAAGCGAAGAAAAAGAAAAGTTCAATCCAAATTGGGTAACACTACAAACAAAAAAGTCTTTCAGACATAAAAAGTAGCAAAAAGGCATTACTTTCACAAGAGACAGCTTTTAACCTCTCCTCTTCCCCTTATACCAATGCTCACTGAAGTCTCAGGCCCACTATGTATGTTAAGTATTCCATTTAGCCTTTATCCTTCCATCCTTGACACTGGAGGCAGGGAGAAATGCCTTCTTTGCTTTGTCCCATTCTCTATTTTAAAGCAATCCACTATTCCTAGATAATTAACAGGTTTTCCTATCTGAATTAAAGAGGCCTCTGGTCATATTAAAATATCAGGAACAAAAAGAAAAATTCTAAACTCTATACTTCCAGAACATGAAAATATTTGACAGACTCTATAAGAGCACCTTTTACCAATTTCACCACTTACAGTTATCAGCTAAAAGTCATTCTACAAAATATTTTCATATAAACTACAATTGATTAAATTAAAATGCTTACGTTAAAATTATGGTATTTTAATAATATTTTATTTATCTAAATCTTTTTAACATATAATATCCCTGCAAACTGTAAGCTATAAATATAGCTCTCCAGGCTAGCTGCTGGTTATTTATATGTATATATAAATTGTTTAATTAAAAATTATTGCTTAATGTACAGACAGTTTAAGTTGTCTTGCCTGTATGCTCAACCCAGCTCACAAAAAATAAATGCAAATAAAAGCTATACTGAGATGGCTTTCTTCAACTATTAGGAAAAATTCCAAATGTTTGCCAAGCTATTCTGTTAGCAAAATGTTGGGAAATGCATGCTAAAATTTAGCTGGTAAAAATGCAAAATAGAACAACCCTAATGAAAGGGAATTTGGCAGTATCTAGCAAAATGTTATATGCATTACCCTTTGCTATTACAGTCCCATGTCTAGGGATCTGTCCAAAACACAAACAGACAAAAATACATACACAAGTATCCCAAAGCTATTCATTGAAGTACAATAATAATAGCAAAGACTGCAAGCCACTCAAAATTCTATCTATAGAAGATTTGTTGAGTGAAATATGGCTGTTACTCAATCCATACTCCACACACTGAAAGCAAAATTCAGTCGGGGGATAACGCTACAAGACAATGACCTGGTTTCTTTTTTTTTTTTTTTTTTTTGAGACCGAGTTTCGCTCTTGTTACCCAGGCTGTAGTGCAATGGCGCATTCTCGGCTCACCGCAACCTCCGCCTCCTGGGTTCAAACGATTCTCCTGTCTCAGCCTCCCAAGTAGCTGGGATTACAGGCATGTGCCACCATGCCCGGCTAAATTTTTTTTGTATTTAGTAGAGACGGGGTTTCACTATGTTGGCCAGGATGGTCTAGATCTCTTAACCTCGTGATCCACGCGCCTCGGCCTCCCAAAGTGCTGGGATTACAGGCATGAGCCACCGCGCCCGGCCTGACCTGGTTTCTTCAACAAAAAAAATTCTAAGAAAAAGAAATAAAATATGTAAATTATTTTCAATATGTTGATCAAAAAGAATATCAACCATTCATCCATGTGCATTAAGCTTACATCTCACTCTGTTGACAGGGTCTTGCTCTGTAGCCCAGGCTGTAGTGCAGTGGTGTGATCATGGCTCACTGCAGCCTCAGAGTTCTGGGCTCCAGTGATCCTTTCTCCTCATTCCTAGGACTACAGGCCTAGCTAATTTTTACCTTTTTTTCTTTTTTTTGTAGAGATGGGGGTCTCACTATGTTACCCAGGCTGATCTTGAATTCCTGGCCTAAGCATTTCTCCTCTCTTGGATTCCCAAAGGGCTAGGATTACAGATGTGAGCTTCCATGCCTGGACTTATGATTTTCAAAGACATCATCTTTTAAACATTATACTAATATATTTACAGATGTGCTGATATACTGTCTGGGATTTGCTTCAAATTGTATGGGAAACAATGGGCAGGGCTATAAATGAAATAAGATTTGATTAATCTTGATAATTATTGAAACTGGACATTTCAATTATGTTTTTTTGAACATATGTCCAATTATGGACATTTTAGGTTTTTTATACTACTATTTTTAATAATATAAAACATTATGGGACTTGCAAGTTTGTTTCATTCTTGAAACTCTCCTAAAAGGTATTATGATGTGCTCAATTTGACTAATAATATCCTGCTTTGCCAGACCTCACTCAGAGAGTAAAGGCCAATAGAGCAAATAGTGTATCTGTTCCTTTTTCTTTTTGACATTCTTAGCATTTTATTTGTAACTGATTAAAATACTTCATATATTTAACTTTCACATATGTGTGTGCGTTCCTGTTTAACAGATACATTTGTTAAAAACAAAAGATGGTAAAGTTTTGAATTCCTTCTACTACTCTCTTTCATCTCAGCTCATGGATTTTCTCATTCCAAAAATTAATGAAATCATCACCAATGGCTCTTTCTTCTCTTGCAGACTTTTTCTATAGTAAAATATTGCCAACAAGTATACATCCTGAATTACACCATCTCACACCAAAATCACACTGATTCAAGCCAAAATAATCCCCTTTTAAAATGTGATTTTTAAATGGGTTGTCGCCATTTAAAGTATACAACACAGCAGGGTGAATTTCTACATATATAAAGAACTATGAAACTTCCAGCCAAATGAAGCTATAGAACATTTCTGGCACATTAGAAGACTTCTTCATGCTCTACCCATTCTATAAGCCTCTAAGGTAATGTCTATTTTATACTCATAATATTTTTCTTGATCTTGAGCTTCATAGAACTAGAAGCATACAACATAGATCATTGTAACTAGCTCCTTTCACATCACATTATGTCTTTCAGACCATGATATTCTTTTTTTTAACTTTTTATTTATTTATTTTTTAAATTTGAGACAGAGTCTCACTCAGGCATCAGGGTACTGTCACCTCAGCTTTCCAAGAAGCTAAGATTACTGACATGTGCCTCCATGCCCAGATAATTTTTTTTTTTTTTTGTAGAGGTAAGGTCTCACCATGTTGCCTAGGCTTTTCATGAATTCCTGGGCTCAAACTATCTGCCCACCTCAGCCTCCCAAAATCCTGGGATTACAGGACTGAGCCACTGTGCCCATCCCTAAATATTGTTTTATATTATTGTACTTCATTTTTCCATTTCTGCGGAGGAGTCCATTACATAAATATATCAATTTATTTATTCTTTCTGTTGATAGGCTCTAACTATGGGCAGTTCCCCTTATGAATAAATCTGCTAATAACATTCTTGTACATATATTTCAATGGTCAAATATATTAATTTTTCTTGAAAAGGCACCTAGAAGTGGGTCATATGACATGCAGATATTCAACTTTAGCTGTTCAATGTGGTTGTGCCCATTTATACTCACTAACAGTGTATGGGCATGTTTTATTAAGCAGCCACAATATACTGCCTAAACTATGTATAATGGTCTTTTGCCTGCTTTCCCTTCCTCAACACTTGTCGTTCTGATATTAATTATCTACACAGCACTCAAACATGACAGCCTTTCTGAGGAATATTTAAGTAGAAACATGAAGACAGAGTAAATCATGTAGAAAACAAGTAGAAGGAAAGGCAATTGTGAGAGACCTTCTGCCACCTCATGATTGATGTATTTGAGGAAAGCAAGGAGGCTTTTGCTGGTGGGAAGTTGGTAAGGCAGGGGAGTTTCGGGAGTTACTTTCAGAGTGGTAGCCAAGGTTTCAATGATGTAGGCCATATTCAGAAATTCTGATTTTGTTTTAAACATGACCGGAAGCCATTGAACCATTTCAATTTGGGGAGTTACTTTAAAAGGACTTCCATTCCTTTTAACCACAAAGATCACAGTTTTTAAAAATCACTTCACATTTTCTGCGATTCCTTCAACCTTGCAAGTAAAATAAACTAGTGTTTTCCAGTTAACCTCATAATTCAATAGTACATCAAAATTGAATAAATAAAAGTTAAAAACTGGTTTTGGTTATAAAAAATGATACACTGAATAGATTACTTAAAATGAAATAATTAACTTTTGTATTTTCCCATATATTAAGTTGGGCCATTACTATAGTGATGGCTGCTCAGTTTCAATATATATTATTCAAATTTTAAAGCAATTGTTCTTGAGTAGATTTTAGAAACAATTATAATAATGTGGATTACAAATCATTATTTACAGATATTTTCAATTTGTAATTACAAATTGAAATCCAGATCCACGATACCTTTCTCTAAACAGTCAGAATGTATCCACCCTTTAAATTTCTATCTGTGCCTTTAACCAACACTTCTCAAACCTGTTTGAGTTCCCAAGTCAGTTGGGGAATTCTTAAAAACAATTTCCAATCCCATTCTAGATCTACAAAATCTTACTCTCTGGATGTAGGAACTCAGAAGCTACAATCTTTAAAACTTCTCAACCACCACCCTAACACGTCAATCTTTACGTAGCTCTGTGTTAGTTTCCTGTTGCTACTATATCAAGTTACCACAAACTTAGTGTCTCAAAACAAAACAAATTTATTATCATACCGTTTTGGTGGTCAGAAGTCAAGTTTTATAGTGGTCTGAAGTCTGGTGGTCTTATGAAGCAAATTAAAGATGATGCTCTTTCTGAAGACTTTAGGACAGATCACATTCCTTGCCTTTTCCAGCTTCCAGAGGGTGCCCACAGTCCTTGGCTCTTGCCAAATCACTCTGGCCCCTGATTCCATCCTTACATCTTCTCTGACTCTGCCCCTCCTGCCTCCCTCTTATAAGGACACCTGTGATTACACTGGGGCCTTTAGAATAATCTCCCATCTCAAGAGTTTTAAATCAATCACAGCTGCAAGTCTTTTAGCTACATAAGCCAATGTCTTCACAGGTTTGGGGAATTAAGAGATGAACAGCTGACGAGCATTAAGTTTGTTGCAGTTATTTTTTTGTTGTTGAAGTACATGCAGAAAAGCTTGCCTCACACAAATATGTAAAGAAGAGAGAGCCCCCCAAAATTATCAGAACACACTTTGGGATCCAATAATGTGGACAAAATTAAGCAGAACTGAAGTGAGGAATTAAAGGATCCTCTTCATTTAGAAGAGAAAAGAGCAAAAGCATGAGGAAAAGCAAGAAGGAAGAAGAAGAAGGAAGAGGAGGAGGAGGAGGAGGAGGAGGAGAGCAAAGGTGAAAAAATCAAAGAAAAAGAGGAAAAGGAAGAAGGCGGAGGAGGAGGATGAAGAAGATGATGAAGAAGACAGAGGAGGGAAGCAAAGGGAAAAAAATTAAAATAAAAATAGGAAAATAGAAGATAAAAAAAGAATGAAGGAAACAGCAAGTAAAAAGATAATAGATGAAATAAGGAGAAAGAAAAACGAAAGTGGTGACTACAGCAGAATAAAGTAATTGAGAAGGATATGGAAAAGATATTGAAGAATAAACATAATGTTTTAGGACTTTTTTAAGTAATAAAGTTATAAAATATCAACATTATTAAAATCTGGAAAAAAAGTGTTTTTGGAAAAGATCAATTGATTTGATGACAAATAGTGTAATGATTACTATTGAAAACAATTTTTTTATTGATGACTATTAGTTTGTTTTCTGTTCCTTATAACAGAACACTTGAAACTGGGTAATTTATTGAGAAAATAATGTGATTTCTTACAGTTGTGGAGGCTACAAAGTCCAAGGTCAAGGGGCTGCATCTGGTGGTGCCTTCTTGATGGTGGAGACTCTGAAAAGTCAGGTGATAGAGGACATCATGTAGCAAGAAGGCTCAATAGGCCAGCTTAGATCTCTCTACCTCTTATAAAGCCACAAGTCTCATTCCCATGATAACCCATTAATCCATTCATGATAGCAAAGCTTTCATGACCCAATCACTTCTTAGAGACCTCACCTTTCTATACTGCCACAATGGTGATTAAATTTCAACATGAATTTTGGAGAGAAAAAATACTGAAACCATAGCACTGGCCCAGAGACATAAGTTTTTAAAATTCAATTACAATAACAAAAAGGTAAAATTGTATTCTTCAGAGTTAAGATATAAGCATACATATATTTTAAGCTATATTATATTTTTAATTAAAGATTTTAGCTTTAATTAAAGAGTTAACACACATTGCAACTACCCAGCATGTTAACTGAAAATAATTTGACACGACTTCAATATTCAATAATATGCATTTAATTGGTGAGTAAAATTAAATATCCGACAAGAGGGAATTAATTGGTACAAACTAAATGTTTTTCACACCTGAGCATAAAATTAAAATACAGTCAAGCCAGCAGAGCAGAATAATCAGTTTATAATGAATTATCACTTTTAAGTATAAATCACCAAGATCCTCCAAACCTACTTATTTTCCTTTTGTAGTAAATTTTATTTTTAAATTAATTATGTGTTTTCCTTATCACAAAAGCAATTATTAATACAGAATAATTAGGACATAAATCAGTAAAAATACATGCATCCAGAAACTACCACCATTAAAACCTTGATTTCTACTTCCTAATCTCATTCTATGCTCAAGTGACTTTTATTCATTTTTGCAAGCTGTCATATTTTACTTAAGCATTTTATCAATGGTAGAAACTTTATTCAGTGTTCCAACCAATACATTGTTGTTGAAGGTATAAGTTGCTCCAATCAATACACTATTGTTAGATATTTTAGGTTTTCCAACTAGTGTCCTACCGTTTGGTATTAAAATTAACTCAATTTTTTAATATTAAAAACAGTGACATGCATGTGTAATTGACTTTAAAATATTAGAAAAAAATACTAAGTTGAGAAAGGTCTAAAAATATTCTAAAATAAGTAGAGATCCATAAAAATGTACAAAAACAACATGATGTACTAAAATTGCCCATGCTCCAAGTATCAGTAACTGAAACTCAATTCTCAAGAATTATTATGTGGATCAATTTGTTTTCTCCTGAACTGCTTTAGGCAATTATCAAGGGAAAGAGTTGAGAAATAGGAAGAGATGCAAAAGTTAACTGCACAATACTACTCTCTCTCAGGGAATGGAATAAATTCTTTCTCAAGGAAATAGATTTATAGGGAAATAAATTGCACTGTATCACTCCCCAGATCTTATTCTCTTAACCTATGGGGTCTTAACAATTAACACTTAATAATTAAAAGCTCTGCCCTGAGTGGAGAAGACCATTATTCTCTCAGGCTAGGCCTATTCCCACTTCCTAAAATGATTGCCTGTTTCAAATACAGCTTTTTTGAGTATTATCCTGGGACCATTGGTTGTGGATTTAGCTTTTGCCTCAAGAAAATATAAGATTAAATCAAAATATTACATAAAATTAATTCCAAGTTCACACTACCCCACAGGCTAAAAAAGTAAAATAAAATAAATTGCTTCCTAGAATAATTTCCATCCTAAATATTGTAACTTATTGCAAGGATTGATATAGCTTACTAGAAATTTGATAATCGGTTCAATGATAGAAGAAATATACCTTAAAGTATACAAATATTTAAATGTTCAACATTTAAATGTTATTAATTTTCTCCCCTTTATCAAAGTCCAGAAAAAAGTTAAAGTCAAAAATTTAGTTTCACTCCAAAACTATTAAAATCTCAACAAAGTCAACAATCGCCATTCTCAATTTCTTACTCTGCTCACTCTCAGTCAGAGAGTTCTTATGGCATCCCAGGAAATTATTCTCTTGACTGGTTTCTCCTCCAAAAATCGAATTTCTTTTAGCCTTTAAAGTTGCATTAATTGAACCCTAAAATTATATTTTAAATTATAAACGAAGACCTTAAAAATAACAGTACCTGGCACATACTGTAAAATTACTATTATTATTGTATGTGTTATTGTATTAAAAGAGCCTTTAACAATTGCTAGGGCATGTATTGTCATTGCAATACCAGCCCTATACTCTGTTAAAAGAAAAGCTTCAACTGAATTAAAGTTAAAGGAGTTTAATTGAGCAATGAACTGTTCACGAATCAGGCAGCCTCCTGAATCACAGCAGATTCAGAGAGACTGCAGCACAAGCACATGGTGGGAAAAGATTTATAAGCAAAAAAGGAAAGTGAGGTACAGAAATCGGAAGTGAGGTATAGAAACACATGGGTTAGATACAACTCAGCCTTGGCCTTACTTGAACAGTTTGAACACTCAACCGTGTATGAGTGGTTGAAGTGCATGGCTGCTGGGATTGGTCAAGACCCAGGCACTGTTACAGGCAGACACTCCCATGTGAGGTGCTCAGGCTTGTCTACCTATTAAGTTAGGTTGCAGTTTGTCCACAAGATCTAAAATATGGAAGAATGGAGTCCTTCTCAGGATATATTTAGTTCGCTTTAACGACTCATAAAATTTAGAAAACGTGAGAAATTAACTGTTCATAATTAATATTGTAATTTTATTGTTATCCATTCTCCATACTAATGTTCCCAAAAATTCCTATTATTTGTCAAAAGGCTTAGACCACCAAGATGCCATGATACACAAGGAAAATTCTTTTTGGTTTTACCTCTGTTGGGTGCCAATCAGCTGTGAAGACCGATGGAGTTAACAACTTGTGATATTCCTGTCAATGGATAAGACAAGTGGTTATGTCACATTTATATCTCAGGATTGGAGAAATAAAGTGGGGCAGGACCAACCTCTTCTTTCTGCCTTCTTTCCTAGCAAGTAACATTTGTGATGACTGTTTTCATGTAAAATGTACAAGTCTGCAGCAGTAACACCCACAGTTCCTGGGTCTAACCTGAAGTTTCTTGTTGCCTCATCGGGCTTTTTAACCCACTTATTATTGTCACTTGTTCTATCCATTGCTTAACTCTGTTTAATCTTCCTACTAAGGAGAAGTTTCTACTCAAAATTTTTTTTTCCTTAGCTGAAAAATTATCCAAGGCAGAATCTTGAATGAAAATTATATATGCTTCTTCTGACACATGTCCTGAAATTCAAAGAGGACCATAAATGCACCTTAAAAATTGTCCTTTTAACAACTTTTCCACTTTTTATATCTTCAGTAACTTCTACAACTTCAATAGCAACAGAAACTTTTTTCAACAATTTTTTTCTGCTTTATTGAGATATCCCCTAGTGTTTTATTTTCCTCTGTTGTTTCTCTCTTTCTTTTAGGCAGGCCCAGCAGAGTTTTTAAGGTTTTAATTTTTTAAGCTGTCCCTTTGATTCTCTCCCCATTGTAATTTCTTTTCTTTTCTTTTTTCCCTTGCTTTTGGATGAAGATATTAGATTTTGGTTTTTTGTTTGTTTTGTTTTTCATGATTGTTAGTATTAAATGTTCAATTAGTCCAGGATTAGACTCCTGCCTGGTTTCTCTTTAGAATATTTCACATTTTGTGTGCTTTTCCTTAGAATCCTAACTATATATTTCCCTAGTATGCCAATATGACATATATTTCCATGGATATATGGCACATTTAAATTAATCTAAAAATGGTAAGACATGTCAAGATTATCTTCTGAGGCTTCTCTCAAAGTTATACAAATTCTTATTCTTTACCCACTTTAATTTGTTCTATTCCTCAATGAATGATTAGCATAAGTGCTTTTATTATTGACTTGTATCTGAAGTTTAATGAGGTGCCTATCAATATGTCCTGGGATCTAGCCTTTCTCTGAGTTATCCCTCCAGTTCACTTCATGAGATCACGTCTCTTCTTTTCTGTTAGCTTTCTCTGATCCAAGTCAACCAAGGAATAACTCACATATCACTGCCCTTATTCATACCATTCAAACAACAGTAAGTTCTGAATCTATCTGCTGGAAGATGAGCCATACAAAGAGCAGACGTTTTTGTCTTACTTTTTTTTTTTCTGTGAGATATTACAAGTGCCTAAGAAAGTATTTTTAAATGAATAAATAAATCTATATTTTTAGCCTGTCATCTAAATCTAGTCTGGCTTGAATGACCTTTCCTCCTTTTAAGTATGCTCCTCCTGTATGCCTTGATACTTCCACAGTGTGCTTGCTATTTCCAGAGCTAAAATCACTTCCTGAGCTTCTTTCATCTAACATCTTGAAATTTCTCTGATGTTCCAATTTCTTATGTTCTTTCAGTGCTAACAAATTCTGTACAGTAAAACGTTCTAAGTACAAGCCTTCTTTATCAACTTTGACCTTGGGATGTATGGCAATCTCATCCAAAATTTTTTTGACCCCTTCCAAATGGAAGTAATATTTTCATGGAAATAGAGTCTCATCACCTTTTTCATATTTATCTACTCATCTATAAATATTCACATTTCTGTGGTTAAGAACCCTGACTAGCTCTTGAAGCAACATCCATAGTCAGAGCTTACATAATTAATAAATCAGACATGCTTAGAAACAGTGTGTTAGAGAAGTGGTAGTTGTCCTTGAAAGTATTAGGCCACATAAATACAGGAAGTTATCTTCAATGTTGTTTCTTTGATCCTGAATAGGGCTAATAAAAAGATAAAGTATAACAATTATTTGTCTGTTGCTTTAATATGTGAACTGAGGCTGAACACTAAAATTATAAAGCTAAAACCTCATGTTCTGATGCTTGTACCCCATGTGATACATAGCTTCTCTTTGAGGTTTAAAGTCACAGCCTGTAGGCTTTATTGCGAAAATACAAGGAGGAAAAGGTCTCTCAGTGACCAGTGTACACAAAGCCTGTACACTGCTCTCTTTGAGGTAAAATACCCTCTTTTGAGACTAAAAGACTCTCTTTTCTTGGTTCTCTAATCCCTGGCTCAGCAGTGCCTACTTGGGTTTCCTCTATAATTCAAGGTCAACCACAGAGGCATGGATAATCATATTGGCTAAAAACAGCCACCATTTTTCCTTCTTTTGTAAAAAGTATCTTGAATCTTATCACTAAGGACTAAGAAACATTTAACTTACTTATTTCTCCATTTGATATTTATTGACCACACCCGAAATGCCTGAGAGTGCAGTAGGTGCTAGGACTCAAATGGTCCACACAGGCCACATAGCTTTCGGACTAGAGGCAGACATTAAATAAATAATAACACAAACACAATTATGTGTAATGTTTCACCAGTTTTAAAACACATTTTGTTTTTCACATTTCATGGTACTTTACCATTGCATGGTATCTTACTACCAATGGTGTTTCATAATCTCTAAAGGCCAGGAGACACATTAACTGTGCCATTGTCACTGTTGGCATATAACTGAGAGGTCTACTTTTGTCACTTTGCTTGAATTAAGTGTATTGTTGAATACACACTGGTAAATTTCAGGGCCATTTTAATGTCTCAGAAAGATAACACTATAATTTGACCTGAAATTTTAAAGGTGATTTTGTATGCAAAAACAGTCAAATGGGGAAGAGCATTGTCAACGTCATATGAAGGAAGAATTAGTCAGTAGCCAGATCACAATGGGAGCCTGGAGGCTACAGCAATAAATTTTAATTTTATCTTCAGTGCAGTGGTGAGTCATTGAAATATTGTAATCGGATAAGTAACATGACTCAATTTGTACTCTAAAAGATCAGTGTACCTATAGGTTAAGCTAACTGAGAAACAATATCAGAAAGGGAACCACTTAAGAGTGATCATTGGTATTGTAGAATGGTGGACTAGCAGAAATCAGAAGTACACAGATTTGGGACACACCGGGAGGCAGAACTTAACAGAACTTGATAGTGAACTGAAACTAAATTTAGGGGGAGAGACTGAGCATGGTAGCTCACGCCTATAATCCCAGCACTTTGGGAGGCCGAGGTGGGCAGATCGCCTGAGGTCAGGAGTTTAAGACAAGCCTGGCCAACATGGTGAAATCTCATCTCTATTGAAAAAATACAAAAATTAGCCAGGCTTGGTGGTGCACAACTGTAATTCCAGCTACTTGAGAGGCTGAGGCAGGAGAATTGTTTGTACCTGGGAGGCAGAGTTTGCAGTGAGCCAAGATCATGCCACTATACTGCAGCCTGGGTGACAGAGTGAGACTCCCTTTCAAAAGTAAAAATAAAATAAATAAAATGAATTTAGTGGGAGAGAAAAGAGAAAGTGTCAAAAATGACTCCCAGATTTCTAGATTGAAAAGTTGGGGGTATAACTTCGTGTATATTTTACTGAAGAAAGATTAAGACTAGGCTGGACCTGGTGGCTCATGTCTATAATCTCAGCACTTTGGGACTCTGAGGAAGGTGGATTTCTTGAGGTCACGAGTTCGAGACCAGCCTGGCCAACATGGTGAAACCCCATCTCTACTAAAAATACAAAAATTATTCAGGTGTGGTGGCACAGACCTGTGGTTCCAGCTACTCAGGTGGCTAAGGTGGAGGATCATTTGAGCTTAGGAGGTGGAGGTTGCAGTGAACCAAGGTTATGCTGCTGCACTCCAGCCTGGGTGACAAAGTGAGACATTATCTAAAAATAAAAATGTTAATCCTCAAATCCATTAATACTGAAAATTGAGGACAAGAACACTTGTAGAAACTCATTCCTCACTCATTACATCAGAGAAGGAAGTTAGGAGACAGAAATGACTCTGCTTATTTGAAAAGAAAAATTTTAATCTTAAGAAGTGTTCAACAGTAAAAAAGTGGTTAAATATAAAAAGAAGTAAAAGTCGATTAAGAGATCTAGAAGTAGGGTCAAATGGGTAGCTGTTACCTCTAGACTGAGGAAAAGAAACAATAAAGAAACTAAGAACTAGGTGAGACCACCACTCAGTAATGTTGAGATTTAGACTTCTGCAAAGGCAGTATGGCTACTAAAGGAACACACAGCCTGTCAATAATTAAACTTGTCAAAGGGCTTGGACTAACAATAGTTTTAGAAGCAACCCGCTGTTGGAATATGGATGGGCTGGAGCCTTCAGGAGGGCAGAAAGGCTGCTGCGGGGGATAACATGGCCCAAGGACACAACTGGGGCGTGTCTTCACAGATCCCTGGAGTAATAGGCCGAAAAGTCAACGTGAAGATCTTGAATCTAGAAAGGTAGTGTTTTTCTACTACTATCTCTTTGCAGAATGACTGGCAAAGAAGTTTACACAACCCAGCTCCAATATCACAAAGCAAGGAAAACAAGATTAGGTTTGGAGCTGAAAGGTAATAAATTTATCACTGGCACAGTAATTTATGTATTAATTGTTTTGATAATAATTTATTGTGTGTATATATATATATATATATATTAGTCAGCTTAATTTAATCTACCATATTTAAAGCATTTGCTGCATATAAGTCTACCATTAACTAACAAATTTCTGCAAATGTCAAATAAAAACAACTCCAGACATTGATATGGAAAGTTTATTAGAAAAGACGATTGCATGAGTGAGAAAGGGACTATTGCAATGGAGTGGGTGAGACTATTGCAATAGTGAGAAGACTCTGAGCATGAGATCTGCAAGTATCTCCGAGGTTAGGCAGAAAAATGTCTTTTCTTTTATAAGGAGGAGTAAATAAGACAAAAATGGATGAGAAGTGGGATGAAAGAATGATAGTAGATCAGAAAATGTTTTACCCTGAAGTCAGCCAATTCTTGGGACAGACTATTACTCAGGGGTTGTTTGCTGTTTTCAGATGTGGTTATGTCAGTGTTCTGGGCCTGGGGAAGGAGAAGAACTTAACCAAAGTTTGGTTAACAAGCATTTTGTTCTACTGATCAGTAGGGACAAGCAGATCATTTATGAGGCAAAAAATGAGAATTCGAAGGGTCTGTGTCTGGCCTTTTCTTTGGTTTAAAAAGGAGGTATCCATGAGTTTTATCTCAGCCATGCGAGGAGGGATGATTTTTTGCATTAAACTCTTTTCTCTAACAAAGTAGGGGGACTCATCTAGCTATCACTGTTCCAGAATCACACAGCTTGGGTGAAGTTCAGCATAGTCACTACTGATCTCTTGGGAAAATAAACATTGTCCTTTTTAGAATTTTTTCTATGATAAACAAACCAAATAAATATTTTTTCCTCCAAGTTATTTCTAGTAAATATATACAAAATATGCAAAAGAGTCTATAAGGTCCATTGGACAAATTCTCCTTGGCCTTCTAAAGGTTAACTGAAAAATCAACTGATAAAAGACAAATTAATTGTAGAAAACACATACAAATTTATTTAACATGTATGTATGTCAGTGTTCAGAATAGAGACCCAAAGACACATGGGAAATTGTCCGTTTTTATGCTTAAGTTCAACAAAGGATGGACAGTCATGTAGAAATATGATTGACCAAATGTTATGTTCTAATGCTAATGGACTGAGTAGGGAAACCTGGCAAGGCCTGTCTTTCTAGATTGTTGTTGCTCTCTCTGTCTGTGTGGCATTTCTTTCTTCTGGGTATGGAGTAGGGCCCTCTCTGGAATTGGGACCTTATGACTTATGACTTATACTCAAACAAGGTAGGTTAGATCATTTCTTTATGGCCAGTTTTTACACAGAAGGGTGGAGGGAAAATTAGAGTAATATTTTTATGTTTTGTGCCTGATTCTGGGAAAAAGAGGTTTTAGTTTCTACGGCCTGCCTTGGGGAAGAGGAATTTCCTTTCTATGGCTAACACCAGAGGAGAATGAGACTGAGAAACAGGCGGGCAGAAGGAGGGCAGGAAAAACTTTTGCTTTGAGGATGCTTCTGAAGCCTTCATTTTGGGGTAATGTTATCTCAGCCCCAACAGGCCCCTTTCAAATTATTCAAAACCTATAGTTTAGAAAACGTAAGAGAAAGAAAAAAGTTAGAACAACAAAATTATAACATAAGCTGTATTAGTCGGGGTTCTCTAGAGGGACAGAACTAAAAAACTATATATACTAACGGAGTTTGTTAAAGAGAATTGGCTCACAACACATGGTAAACTCCCCAGATAGACTGTCTGCAAGTTGAGGAGCAAGGAAGCCAGTGATGGATCAGTCCAAGTCCCAGAACCTCAAAAGCAGGGAAGCCAACAGTGCAGCCTTCAGTGTGTGGCCCAAGGCCCAAGAAGCCCTGACAAACCCAGAGCTGGTGCATGTTCAAGAGCGCAAAAGGTGAATAACTTGGGGTCTGATGTTCAAGAGCAAGAAACATCCAGCATGGGCGAGCGGTGATGGCTAGAAGACTCAGCCAACCTCTCTCAAGGTCAAAGTTCCACAGATCTCTAGGGCAAGGGAAAACGCCACCAGTCTTTTTGCATTGCAAGAGTGACCTTTATTCCAGTTCCCAGTAAGTTTCTCATCTCCATCTGAGACCACCTCAGCCTGAACTTCATTGTCCATATCACTATCAGCATTTTGGTGAAAGCCACTCAACAAGTCTCTAGGAAGTTCCATACTTTCCCACATTTTCCTGTCTTCTTCTGAGCTCTCCAAATTGTTACAACCTCTGCCTCTTACCCAGTTCCAAAGTTGCTTCCACATTTTTTAGTGTCTTTACAGCTGTGCCCCACTACCCAGTACCAATTTACTGTATTTTTTTGTTCTCATGCTGCTAAGAAAGATATACTTGAGACTGGATAATTTATAAAGGAAAGAGGTTTAATTGATTTACAGTTCAGCGTGTCTGGAAAGGCCTCAGGAAACTTACAATCATGGTGTAAAGGGAAGCAAACGTATCCTTCTTCACATGGCATCAGCAAGGGGTAGTGAATAGTGAAGCGGGGAAAAAGTTTGTATCAAAACCATTAGATCGTGTGAAAACTCACTCACTATCACAAGAACAGAATGGAAGTAACAACCCCATGATTCAATTTCCTCCCACTAAGTCCCTCCCACAACATGTGGGGATTATGGGAACTGCAGTTCTAAATAAGACTTGGGAGGGGACACAGCCACACCATATCATATGGCTTTTATATAAAAACTCCTTGAAAAGGACTACAAGCTAAAGCATTTTATAGTGTTGGCAACTCAGAACAAATTCTATCATGGCTTATGCAAAACAATATAGGAAAATAAATCCATCATTAGAGCCAAGAAAAAATAAAAAGGGAAGAAAATAAAGTGCGGAGTTTAACAAGGAGCTATGTTATTTAGTATTTTGCCAGACAAAGTTCTTAAATAGATCTCAAAGGAATGGTTGTCCTTTTGCTTTCTACTTGTCTCTTTTTGTTATCTGTTTTCACACATAGACCAGAAGAAAGAAAGCCTTAACTACAACTATTTAGAAACAGCCCATCTATCATATCCTGTCACTATCTGGAGAGTGTTATGAAGAATATTTCAGCATGAAATGTTAATGTAACTAGTGTTGTAATCACAATGAAAATGTTAGTGAAAATAATTCCGTTAACAATGATGATGATAATGATGATACTACAAAAAGTACGTGCCCTAAGAAAGCCATAACTCTGAAGGGTTTTATCATTAACTGGGAAGAAGGAATTTTTAACATCAGGCCACAAGTCTAATATAAAGTTGATAATCTTGACTTTTTCCCTACGTTAACCAATTTATTTTAACCACATCTCAATTTTAACTGCCATTTATAGGAGGACAATATTTTTTCTACCTGGGAAGGATATTGCAAGGGAGAATTAACTTAATTTGTGAAGGCCTTGGTAATGTCAAGCTATTCTTAAATCATCCCTTTCAACCACTCTGGCAAGGAAATACATCCAATGCCATGCTTTAAGAGCTAATTAATTTTTAAAGTCAGAAAGATATAAAATAGGCATGTACCTGCCCTGAGAGAATTTTGTTTATTATGCCTCATAGAAGATCCCAAGGTTACAATTAAAGATATATGTGCCTTACTATCAAAATATATTTTAAGTCACAAACTATAAATTAGCTCAAAAATGATGATACTATTTACCTCTCCTTGTCTAATCCTCAGTAATAGGCTTTTATTCTGTTTGACCAGAAACCATAAAGAACTTTTTTCCATTGTCTTTATTATTGCAATTATCCCTATAAACTCTGACAAGTACTCTTTCCTTTGGCCAAAACTTGTGAGACACCTCTGAGTGTTCCATTTGACTAGTTCTGACCTTGGGCTTTCCCTCTCTGTAGAATTCAATTTGAGCAAGAATCCTGCTATGTCTCTTGTTATCTGAGCATCCTGGGTATCTTATCACCCTGATCTGACTTTAGCAATATGACTCTCAAATCAGTTTAGTCAGAAACCCCTTATCCTTGATGTTTCCCCTTGGTAATTTTCCATCTACTCACCCTCATCCTTCGTTTTGGCCATAAGTCTCCACTTGCCCTTATTGGAGTTAGACTTAAGTCCAATCCCTCTCTACTGCAAGATCCTATTGCAGTCATCCCTAAACTTATATCCATGGCCCCACCCCAGTAAAGCTTGCCTTCCCATCTTTAACAGGTGTCATGATTTTTTTTTCTTTATCTAAAATGCACCAATTATTGGAAAGCAAATGTTGCTGTATCCAGTTTCCTTTTGTATTCATAGGGCCTGGATCACTGTCAGTCCTCAAGGACTGGGCCTCAACACTCTTATCCTAATGCTACTCAATTGGGAGTTCTCCTAAGGTTCAAATTTTGAGAATCAATAGCTAGCCTCCACACTTTACTTACTGGTTATTTCAGAGTACATTTCAACAACTTCTCTTAATATTTTTTTCAAGTGGGGAAAACGTATTTCTTAATGCTTTCTTCTATTATCTGAAGAAAATCGTCCTTCACTACATCATACACATCTTTCATATATTTTCAACTTATTCTTCTATTTCCATTTGCAACCAATCCATGTCCACACAGCTACCTCGATGTTATTTTTAAATGCAAACTCATCTTGGTTTGAATACACAGCCACTATGTAAGTCTCTGTATTTGACACGTAAAGAAATTCATGATTTTACTAAAATAAATGAATGAAAGAAAGAGGGTGCTACTCATAGAGATTGAGAACCAAAACATGGATCTTTAAAGAGTTGAATTTTATAAAATATAGGAAGAAGAACCCAAAAATATAAGTAAGCACAACTGTGGTTTGGTCAGAAGAAAGTTACAACCACCATATGGAATGGAAGTTCTCATACTTCGGTTTGAGAATGGCTGAATAAGAGAATTTTGCATGAGGTGAAGGAAAGATGAAGGAGTTGTGGTGGATAATTTTGACAATTAATGATTATAAGAAAGGAGATGCAAGCCAAAGAAAAGCAGATATCTCTGTCCACTAGACCTAGTTACAACCTCCACAGATCTCAATGTTTTGCAGATGTGTTGTCTAATTAACTGCTCTGATGCAATTTAATTGTTTCAAATTGATTATTCATTATTTTATATTTCTTTCTTAAATAATTCATATTAAATTTTTCATTAAGCAGAGCTAACATTTCACCATGAAAACAACTGCAGAAAAAGGAAAGAATACACTATGCATTCATGAGTATAATGGTCAGATTTGTTAAGTGTCTATTTGGATGAAAGCTGTTATACAATGTATTGCCATCATTTGTATACACAGATTACATGTACAAATTGGTTTGCAGAAGTTTCTTAACAGAATTCCACCTCTTAATTATTTTTTCTGAGCCCCATCTTGCAATAACCATCCATTATTGACAACACTGTAAAGGAATTCTTTCAATAAAGGGTTTTATTGATCTAACTAACAAAACACAGTAACTCAGAGATTCATGAAGGAACTTCCCAAATGGTAAAGAAAGATAAATAAAGCAAGAATAAAAATTCATAAAGATGATAAAATGCAGGTAGCAGCCAAAATATGTTTCTCATGTATTCAAAATATAAAGAGGGGTTTCCATACGCTGATGAATTGAAAGGGAAATGATGCTCACTTCAGTTCCTACTTATTTACTTTTATTTCATACTGTGTGGTGCCTTCACAGAGTCTACAGACACTACTAGTAGGAGAGCTGATTAGAAATGAAATCTCAAGGTACATGTTTGAGGCTGTTGAGTCAAAAAGCTCTCCAAGAGTGTTATTGGGAAAATTACACTCTTCTTGAACAGATCCCATTAATGAAAAAGCATCAAGCCCAGCAGGTGCTTCTAGTAAGAGTGACACACTCAGGAAAAAAAAGAGAGTAGATTATATTAATAAAACTAGTTATTTTTGTTTTAAGATTGACTATATAGAGCAAACAAAATTACATGTTGATATTTCAAACCTTTCTACCAGTTTCTTTGTCTCTTAGAGTAAAATTTTTCATTTATCTTGCTATGAATTTGTAATGTAAATCAAGTGAAGTTAACAAAAAGGAATTTTCTTTGAGAGGTTAAAACTAACAGAAGTATATTTTTCACTAAAGAGATATTTTCTGAAAGCTGTCTTTTTATGGTTTTTGTCTTTTTTAAAACAATACATAGGTAGAAACTGACAGAAAAAAGTTAGAGGGAAAAAATTTTAATTCATCATTCTGTTTACTGTAATTTATTTCAGTCTCTATTATTCTGTGATATTATATTGAATGTACCCATGATTGTACAATTTCACTTCAGAATTTTTACTTATTGATAACTTATGATAATTTATTGTTAATTATCTTTTATCTGTTCTTGATGGTAATATGCTTAATTTATAAGCAATTTGAGCATATTGATGTTTAATATTGCCTGTGTAGTCTTTGCTTAGAAAAGATGAAAAACATAGGGTATGCCCTACAAGGTCTATTTTATTTTGAGATTAACAAAACATAAGAGAATGTCTGCAGTTCTTGCTTGAAAGCTTAAGATCCAACATCACTGATGTTATAGGCATTTAAGTTTTCCTTGGAACTTAAATTGATAGGAACTTAAATGCCTTCAATATAGGCATTTAAGTTTTCCTCGGGAACTTAAATTGATATGCTCTACAACATAAGAATGACCTATATGGCTTGAGTTTTACAACATACAAACAACTTTGAATAAAAGTCAAAATTAAAAATCCTGTAGCAGTTAAGAAGCATAGGTTTAGCTAATGATAAGAACACACCTACTTAATATTCTATGCAATTTAATTGAAGTTAGAAATCTTGTCAGGGCACTGTGGCTCACACCTGTAATCTGAGCACTTGGGAAGCAGAAGCTAGTGGACAAGTTGAGCCCAGAATTTCAAGACCAGCCTGGGCAACACAGTGAGACCCCATTCTACACATTACACACACACACACACACACACACACACACACACACACACACAGTTTCAATTTAGAAATCTCTTTTCCCTCAAAAATTATTGGACTCCAAAGGACATTCTATTTAATATAACTTCATGTAAATTAGTCCGCCATTTAAATAATATCTTTTTATTTCCTCAATTTAAGAACTATAACATGTTGCTCAAATTCAGAGCATAATAGGACTTATTTTGTCATAGTAATACATAATGATATTTTTTAAAGGGAAATTAATTCTAGAAGCTAATCTTCAAATGCAAACAAACTTGAAGTTACCACAAAATATCTATCCAATTTGTTTATCTTTGAAGATGATGCTTTCTTATGGTCTAGAAAAGAACTCATACACAAATCAATGTTTTATATTTGCAAATATTTTTCTTACTTCAATCTGTGCCATAATTCAAGAAGTAATTACTGCAATCTAGCTGTCATATTTTGATTTACTAAGGATTTTGTTATAATAAAAGCTAATAGAAGTCCTAGAATAAATCAGGGGTGCCAGAAAGCCAACATGATTCCACTGTTGTAGTTATAATTTTCTTGAGGGCAGGAAACCTAAAGGATTTCTATTTTTGTGCTTTATATGGCCTTTAGCATAGTACCTTGCATATAGACAGTTGACAAATATTTACTGAATGGTTTTTGAGTTTATACTGGTTTCTTGTTGTTGAGTTTTTCTGTTGTTTCATGACAAATTAGTACAAAATTGGCAACTTAAAACAACATACATTTATTACCTCACAATTTATGCAGATCTGGAATCTGGGCATAGTTTAGCTGGGTCTTTTATTCAGTATCTCATGTAGCTGCAATCAAGGTCTCAACCAGGCTGTGTTCTCCTCTGGAGGCTTGGCTGGGGAAGAATCTACTTTCAAGCTGTTTTAAGTTACTGGCAGAATTTATTTTCTTATAGCCATATGAAGTCATGTAGGCTTCTCTAGCATCACTGCTTCCTTCATCGAGCCCATAAGGAGCATCTTTTGCCTCAGGGAGGATCCAATTCCTATTTTACAGTCTTCTACATGATTTTGTCAGGTCCACTCAAGTTAACCTCTTTCTTGCTTAACTCAAAATCAGCTCATTTAGGACCTTCATTACATCTTCAAAATCTCTCAATCATTTCCATATTCTGTTAGCTAGAAGCAATTCATAATCCTACCTCTTCTTGAGAATATGATCATCAAAGGTAGGAATCATGAGGACCACCCCAGGGTCTGTCTGCTACAGAGATTATCTAACTCACATAAATAATATGAGCCTATAGTAGACAGACATACCCATACTCTCATTATCTATATGAACTAGGACAAATCATTTAATCAGTGTAACCCTCAATTTCCTTATCTGTAAAACAAAAGCAATAACAATGTTTTACAATTGTTATCAATATTAATAAAGTATTATGAATATGTAGGAATTCATATATTGGTCATCATTTTTCTAATTTAGCCATTATGTGAGAAATCAAAAAGATCAGACCTGACTTTGTCTTAAGCAAATTTATTAAATTTGTGAGGTCTAAAATAAAGCAAAAGTATCTGTCACTGATGCATTCTGACCTCTTGCACTCTGGTTTCAGTTGAATATTAGAGTAGGCCAATTGCACAAGTGAAGAGGAGATAAGCCACTGTTTATCATTGGTTAATTTGTTAGATCAATAGATGGAGATAGAGATGACAGACGTAAAGATAAGTGTGTATACATATATGTTCATATATGTATATATGTGTGTGTATTTGACTATATTAATAACAGTCAAATATGTGGCGAGAGGAAAATAATCCTATTTTACCTGAGAAAACGGAAGCTATGACCCTAAGATAAACTAAATGATATGCCCATTGTCACACGTAGATAGAACAAGATAATTTAAGTAAAAAAACTACTTTGAAATGACAACCATTAAGCAAATTATTTAATTTCTCTATGTGAATAATAATACCTCCATAGAGTTGTACAAGTATTAATAGAAATAACATATGTAAAGCATTTGCATTTGCCTAAAACCCAATTACTATTAGCTATTACTATATCATGATTATCATTCTTTAATAGTAACAGTAGTATCATAACTGTTTGGAATTGGGATTCCATTCCAAGGTCTGACCTATAGTAATTATCTTGGCACTATGACATTATAGAGTACCAATTCTCCTTTAAACTAAAGGTACACACTGTAGAGTGCCCAGCCCAGAGTTGCACCTGCTTAAGAAACTCTTAAGGTAGCTGTAAACAAGTATACATTTTCCCAAGTATAGCTAGAGATTGCAGAATTTAACATGGAACAAGTGGAGTTTACAAAGACCTATAGCCTGGAAAAGGACATTCCTGCTTAGAAAGTAGAATAGGAAATTGCAAAGAACCTAGTGTGCTCTTTGTTTTAGCAACTGTCACAGAGAAAGGCAGGGACTCTTCAGTGGCCTGGAACCTATCCAGTAGTCCTTCCTCTCCATGTAATCATATTATATTTTCTAAACCTTAATTAATTTTCACTGTTTTTTCCTGCAATCAACCTCTCTCTCCCTTTCTCTCTCCTCCCCACTTCCTCTATCTTTCTCTTTAAACCAGTTAATATGTCTCCTAATAAAATCTAAATAATAAAGTCATGGTATTACCTCAATACTCACCCAACTCAGTAACACAGTTTTTTAGAGGAAGAAAAACAAACCAACCCACATTAACTGAATATTGATCAGCCATCTTCATGTATGTTAAATAGTTCATCACCCTAGTACATTGATGGTAAATTTTACCATCATCTAGTACAAGAGTAAATTTTCTCTCCAGCATTTGCCCTAGAGATTAATTGTAATACCTTAAATTTCAGCTTTAAATATAAATGGAGAATAGTGTAGAACTCGTACAATCCAGAAGTCATATCTGCTGGCTCGACATACCCATTGACTACAAACACAAAGGACTATACATATGACATTTGTATTTTATTTTGTAGACATAGCCATTTTTATTTCACTTATAATTTCTGTAAATTAAAAAAAGATAATTTTATTCTCATCTGAAGATTGTATAGCAAGAATTTGAATTTTCTTGTCTTCTTTCTAAAAATTGTAAATCACCAATATATCATCAGATTTTAGCTTTGGAAGGAATCTTGGAAATCATCCAGGCTGCCTCCTCATTTTCCAAATGTGGCAAGCAAAGCCTGGGGAGACTTAACAATTCGCCCACATTTCCTAGTTATTAGCTCCTAGTGAAGGATGAAAGTCGGGTTTTTCTGATTCCTAAATTCAGTCTTGTTCCCATCAAGTTTCTTGCCTTTTTAACAGATTTTTTTTTCTGACTGCCATCCAGCTCACCCCTCCCTTTTTTTTTTTTTTGCCTTTGACAGTTTTATGCCTATTACTTTTCACAGCATGTCATCACTGATGCATTTATTACCGCACATCTTGATGTTTTATAGTTGGCCTCAAATGTTTAAGGCAGATGCATTTTGTAATGCTTTGTCGGTTTTTCAATAAAGGAAAAGATGGCAACTGAGGTATGTACCTGTTCTATTAAAAACAGGGCAGAAGGACTAACAAGTTTTAAACTACTTTTGATAGCTTATATGAAGAGTCCTTGTCAGAATAAAGGAAGTCAAATTCTGATTGATTAGCGTTGTCTGTTACATCATCGTTCGCTGCCGTAGACCAACATTCTTGTGTTAATGCTATTTGCGTGCTACTGAAGTCTGTCAAAATGTGATCACACGACTGCTGTTCTGCTGCCGCCTTCACAAAAATAACATGATGCATTTTGTAAGAGCTTCTCAGGGTGCAAAACTTTTCAATAAAGAAAAAAATGTGATAGTGCCATGCAATATTTCAAGGATACTCTTTTGTTTGCCTACTTATTTTTTTTAAATACTGTCTTCAAATGCATCTCCACTTTACCTGTGTATGATTTTCTCTAACTTAGTGTCTTACATGTAAGACACTAAATGCTGAGATATGGCAAATGTATTCTATCATTTTGGTTGTTATTTTGTTTCTGGAAAGCCTCTCTTAATGAGACTAGAACCCTGTAGGATGTTTTTCTATGTTTTTCTTTCTCTAACGTTTTGTTTGCTTTTTAAAGGCAGTGAAGACTAATAAATAAGGAAAATCTTATTGTATATATAGCATTTAAGATGCAATTCAGATACTCCAACTCCAATGGTTACTGTTTAAATTGCTTATACTGTCTTGACGTAATTACTTGCAATAACTGCAAGTAAATGCAAGTAATCCCATTTGCTTGCAGTTTTCCTGCTGAGTTTATAATACAGCAAATATCAAAGGGCCTCAAAGGAGCTAGTAGTTGCTTAAAGATGTTAGTTGCCAGAATATTTTATGTATTGGTACTGATCCTAACTCCTGAAATCAACTCTATCAATGGCAAATATTTTTATGTGTTCAATTTAGATCAGTTATGTCTGAGCGTTATCTCACCCTTTCAAAAAGTGTTTAATATTCATCAAATGAGACACAAATTTAGACAGACATCTATCTACCCTAGCTCTTTTAATATTTTTACAAACATACTTGCTTCTAGGGAGATACTTAGCTGTCAGTTGTAACTAAGCTATCTAGTTTAAAATATACAGTTATAACCATGGAATGTATTCATCTATTATGTTTACTCTAGGTGGAATTAAACCTTTTATAAAATTATTATTCTGTAATAATTTTTTATTTTATTTTATTTTTTGGACGGGGGATAGAGTGTTGCTTTGTTGCCCAGGCTGGAGTGTGGAGTGTTGTGATCTCAGCTCACTGCAACCTCCACCTCCTGAGTTCAAGCAATTCTCCTGCTTCAGCCTACTGAGTAGCTGAGATTACAGGCATGTGTCACCATGCCCAGCTAATTTTTGTATTTTTAGAAGAGATGGGGTTTCACCATGTTGACCAGGCTGGTCTCAAACTCCTGATCTCAGGTGATTCACCAGCTTCGGCTTCCTAAAGTGCTGGGATTATAGGCGTGAGCCACCACACCTAATCTATACTTTTTTTTAACCTTTGCTTCCCCCTTTGGCTGCCAAATTTTGATTCTAATCATCAGAGAAATTCTACCTGCAGCAAGGAATTTTTAACATCACTTTATGAGGACAGTGAAAAATTTTACTCAAATTAAATGAATGATAACCATATAATCGGAAAAACAATGTAAAAGAAAAAATGCATATGCTTAAATTAATATATTTAAAGTAATATGCAAATAGGTACAGGTGTATGTGTATTTATATGTGTGAGAATGAGATTTAGAAAATTCTCAAATCTATTTTCAGTTTCTCAGTAAGGAAACATCATAATCCTTAACTGATATTGTTAAAATCATTCTTTCTATTCTGATCAAGTATGGATTTCAATACAAAAGTTTCAGTGTATCACTTCCCATTACAAATTGTTTTAATTTGTCCCAGACTATTTGCAATAGTATGAATATTCATTATTTTAGGGATTTTTTTGAAACATTTGCAAACCTATTTGTTGAAAGGATGGAAATCAAGTGCCATTTCTTTAAAAGTTGATATGGAAGAATGACTCATTGAGAGTACGTCATTGTGTCTGTAACTTTCTCTCTGAATACCTACTAATGGTGGACAGAAATGGGAATGGTGAGGCAGGGCTGGCATGACTCCACCTCTGAAGACAGGAGTGGGATGGGCCTGACACTCTTGAATGGTGGCAAATAAAATCTGTCTGACTTTAAGGATGAATGGCAGCAATATAGGTATCTTGGCAGATTCTCTGGCATACAGCACATAAGAGATAGCAGGGTGAAGGTGATGTCTACTTATGCTATTAAAAATGGCAAAAGACCATAGTTTACAATCTAAATAAAGAGTTCTTTTAGGGGAACATAGCATGAATGGGGAGTAACTTTTTTTTTTTTTTGAGACAGAGTTTCGCTCTTGCTACCAGGCTGGAGTGCAATGGCGCCATCTCGGCTCACCGCAACCTCCGCCTCCTGGATTCAGGCAATTCTCCTGCCTCAGCCTCCTGAATAGCTGGAATTACAGGCACGGGCCACCATGCCCAGCTAATATTTTTTATTTTTAGTAGAGACGGGGTTTCACCACGTTGACAAGGATGGTCTCGATCTCTTGACCTTGTGATCCACCCGCCTCGGCCTCCCAAAGTGCTGGGATTACAGGCATGAGCCACCGGGGGAGTAACTTTTTACCTTCAAAGGATCATGATGGCTTTTCCTGGAAACTGGACCCCAGCAAGACTTCATGCACTATGGATGTTCATCCATGGCAACACATGGAAGTCCAGACGAATATGTAACAGAACTCAGAAACACAACCAGGTAAATTTACAAGACTGTGGTAGGTGGGCTTTCTTCTCATTACTTGGAAATACTTTAGCCCTCCAAGTTTCCTGGGGAACTAGGCAAGAAGGGAGCCTTAAAAGAATATTACCATAATCCAGAGACTTGAGCAGAATTTAATTTGATTAAAAAATCAATTAAACAAATGGGGCTCATTGAACGCAATTCTGGAACCAATATTATTCTTCCATTCTAAATATTCATTCATATTCATCATGTATTCCTGGTTCTTTCCAAACCCTGAGTAAAATCTTGGGCAGGATCTCCTAACTCTCAGAAAAAAAAAAAAGTTCTTCCTTCATATTTAGTTATGAATCTAATTTCATTCACACCATTAAAATGTCCATAATATGCAAGAGTCAGAACTCTGAATTACATTGCAAATGTTTCTTTCCTTTCTTAACTTGGACATGGTGTTAGTCAGAGTCTTACTTGACTGTTACTGCCATAAGGCTCATGGTATATTCCGGATCAGGTAGATAATTAAAACAATCTCATGCTGTACTGTTATGGTTCTCTAAATTCCCTCCCCCATGGCTGGAGATGTCTCCTGCTCTTCATTAATGTTTAAGATAGCCTAAGATCGGCTCTACCTTTTGCCTATGGCCCAGATTTGGTCAACAAAAATCATACAGCCTCAGAATGTATCAGGAATGGGAATGTAGTTACTTTGCTAACACAGCAATCTACTCTGTTGCTGCAGAACATTTCAGCCAGCCTCCTGTTTCTAAACTTTTTTGAGAGGAGAGAGTGAGTGGAGGAGGTATTCAGATATGCATCCAATACCAACCAGTCCACTATGCTCCCAAACTGCAGGGACTGTAAATCAAGACCCACATACTTGGCTTGAAGTGATGTAAAGCACAGTCTCCCCTACCCTGTGTAAAACAAGTGCAAGCTTCTTTAAGAAATCTAATTCCCAAACATAGCCTTTGAGGTTGAGGTAGATATTGAGCTAAAGGTTGCAAAATGACGTTTTAATCTCCTCATTTATATGCTTGGCACCTCAATTGGAATCCTGAAGCATTTACCAACTGATATTTTATTCTTGGTCGTCCAGGATCATTTTGGCATTCTGGTAAATAAAATAATTTATTTATTATATTAAATAAATATAATATAACTTATGCCTTAAGTTAGTAGAGCTATTCCTATCAGTTTTCTTCCTCCTGATACGTTATCTAAAATGTTGTCTTCCACCTTCTTTTTTTTTTTTTTTTTTTTTTTGAGACGGAGTTTCGCTCTTGTTACCCGAGTTCAATGGCAAGATCTCAGCTCACCGCAACCTCTGCCTCCTGGGTTCAAGCAATTCTCCTGCCTCAGCCTCCCGAATAGCTGGGACTACAGGCACGCGCCACCATGCCCAGGTAATTTTTGTATTTTTAGTAGAGACGGGGTTTCACCATGTTAGCCAGGATGGTCTTGATCTCTTGACCTCGTGATCCACCCGCCTCGGCCTCCCAAAGTGCTGGGATTATAGGCGTGAGCCACTACGCACGGCCGCGCCTTCTTAACTGAAAAGCATGGTTGACTATTGTTGCAGCTCTTTAACCTCAACTTTCTTATTCTGTGATTTTGTCTATTGTAAGCACTATCCTCTCATCCCTAGTCAGCACGCTCAACATCGTCATAGTTTTGTCTACTGTGATGATGTTAAAGATATCTTAAATTCCTTTGGCAGAGACATGCATTGGTTGTTGAGGTGTTTTGTGGGCAGAATTAGGCCTCCCCAAAATTCATATATTAAGGTTTGAACATCCAGTACCTCTCAATGTGGCTATCTTGGCAGATAAAACCTTTAAAGGGTAAAGCTACATGACAATGAGGTCATTAGGGTGGGCTCTAATCCAGTATGACTGGTGTCATATAAGAGGAGGCTCACGCCTGTAGTCCCAGCACTTTGGGAGGTTGAGGCTGGTGAATCACCTGAGGTCAAAAGTTGGAGAGTAGCCTGGACAACATGGTGAAATCCCGTCTCTGACAAAAATACGAAAATTAATCCAAGGATGATGGCGCATGCCTGTAATCCCAGCTACTTTGGGAGGCTGAGGCAAGAGACTCGCTTGAACCTGCGAGGTGAAGGTTGCAGTGAGCTGAGATCACGCCTTTGCACTCCAGCCTGGGAGACACAGCGAGATTCGGTCTAAAGAAAAAAGAGAGAGAGATTAGGGCACATACAGGCACAAAGGAAAGATGGCCTGAAGACACAGAGAGAAAATGACTTCGACAAGCCAGGGAGAGGCTTCGGAAGAAAACAACCCTGCCAGCAATTCCGTCACAGATTTCTGGCCTCCAGCACTGTGAAAAAATAAATTTCCGTTGTTGAAGCCACGTGGACTGTGGTACTTTGCTATGATAGTCCTAGCAAGCAAATATAAGCTCCAACCAGAAAACATAGTCACAGTGGCCAAAATCAGGGATATTATGACATTTCCTGTGCAAGTCCACTGAAATTACCTTCTCAGTCTTCATTCTAGGAAACTCAGAAAAGGCTCCTATGTGACCATTTTAAACTCATTATTATACAGTTCTGACAGTCTATGAATCATAGCAGTGAGTAATTATATACACCAATCATCCTTTAAAGAAAAAGAAAGACATTTTCTCATGAATAAGGTATTATCTTCAAAATGAGAAAAAAAAAGTTAATGCATGTTAAAGTGCCTATTAAACTTAAAATATTTGTTCAAAATTTGTTTAGGATAAAAAGATGAAAGAAGGAAATGAAGGGTTAACAATTCGATTGCTATTTGATTTTTGTGTAAATCATTCAACATTTAAATTTTGTGTAATATGTAAACAGTTAAATGAAAACCTGCTTTTATAATTCTGCATGTTTGACTAATTACAGATGGCTAAAGGAATCCAAATGAGCTTTTAATTTTCAGTTAAGTATATTGCTTTGTGTAGACATGGCTCAACTTTATTTTCAACAAGTGAGATTATGGGGGAAATCAGAAATTTGCCATTTTTAATAATAGAAAAATAAACCATGTAAAGATAATTCACATCAACAATTCTCTTATCTAAAAGGTGTGTTTCATTTTCTAAGATGTTCAGAGGTAATATATCCAACAAAGTGATCAATTTAGGTCAAATTACGTTTAACCACAATAAAGCAATTTTTTGTTTTAATCAAGAAAAATCTTGTTAAATTTTCTCCTTAAGAATAAAAGCAGTTTTTTTTAAATTGTTCACATAATTTAGAAAAATACCTAGCTACATGATATAAGGTCTATTTATATTTATCTCATGAATAATATTAGTGAAGTTAAGAATCAAGACAGTAATTAGCACCTAATCAATTTTCTCATATACATTTCTGTATTGCCTCTGTGGTAAAGGCATTTAATTTTTCTAATGGCATAAATATGATTAGAAGTCAAATAAATTATTTCACGTTCATTTCCAAAGACAAGACTTCTCTTTTGGACTTAGTGATTTTTGTCATAATTGATCCTCCTTAGGATCAATTGTTCTGTTAAGGTAACATTTGTTTAAGTGAGGTCAGACCTTTTAAAGATCCATGCATATTCAATTTGATTTGAAGGTAGTTTTCTTTTCCAAAATGTAATGATTCCTAAGTAGCTCGTGGGCATTTTTATAGCTGTTGAAGTAAAATATATGTACAATAGGCACTTCAAAAATAAATAGTAGCATGAGAACTGTAGAACTCTCTTGGATGGCAGCAGAGCAATAAAGTGTATAAAGTTAAAAGACACTGTTAGGAAGTACACAGTAACCAAACTTGAGAGGCTATAAAGTAGATGAATACATTTGTATACCTTAAGTTTTATGTGTACATCAGGACAAATGCTACATCAGGATTGGTCTATCAGGCATTATGATTTGTCATCATTTAATATAACTCATGGTAATGAATTGTGCATATGTTATAGACGTGCTCATCTTGAGAAAATCTAACAAGTGAGTATAAAACCTGCCCATTACATAAATCCTATGTAAGTTGAAACTAAGGTTTTTTTTGTTTTGTTTTGTTTTTGCAAATTCTAGTGCTTATACTATACTATGAACAAAATACTTCCCAATTAATGATTTCTGTAATTTGTACTCTATTGTCTAGTGACCAGGCTCCAATCCTGTCTCCATGTTCACTTTCTTTGTTATCTAAGAGAGTTCTTACGTGGACTTTTCAAGAAAAATCTTTAAACAGCAGGACACACTCATTTAGCCTGATCTTTTTAAAATTATCACTACCTTTGTCTTGACCCTTTTTGCCCAGGGTAGGTAATTGGAGTCCAGTAGTTATCTTGAAAACATCAACAAAAGTCATGCCTTAAGGAAGAGCGAGCAAAAATGAGAAGGAGCTTCATTTCCTGCTTATATCATAAAAATTCATGCCAGAACTGAAATTCCTACTTTCAGACCCATTTATGTTCAGAAATAATAAAAATAACAATAATAATAAACTCCCATTTCCTGTATACCACTGGTTTCCAGGACTCTCAGATGGCATGTAATTTCAACCAATATAATAGCTACATTATTTGCAAATAATGACCATTTTTCTTCTTTTTTCCCAATAGTTTTGCTACCTACATTGTATATAATTTTTTTTTTCTTTTGAGTTGGAGCCTTGCTCTGTTGCCCAGGCTGGGGTGCAGTGGCGGGAATCTGAGCTCACTGCAACCTGTGCTTCCTGGATTCAAACCATTGTCCTGCTTCAGCTGTATACAATCTTATTACATTGGCAAGACTCTACAAATCATGTTAAATAATAACAGTGACAGCCTCTTGTATCTAAAACTAAGTTGAACATTTTTCTTTATCTCTAGAGTTCTACCTGTCCTATATACAGATCTGCCATATTTAACAAATGCTTCACATACTGGTGAGCATCCTTAGAATTAACAGACTTCTCAATTTGTTGCCATAACCAAATTCTGAGCTTTGACTCTACCTTGCAGAGGCTACTCTTCATTTATACTCAAAGTGATTGAAATGATCTCACTTTGACCCTGTTCCATTTGTAACTGCAGCAACTGTGAAGGGAAGTAATGCAGGGGATCATGATGGAGAATGAGGTGTTACTTATAATAGCCTATCAATAGTTTGGAAGCTACATAGAATTCTATGACTATTTGAAGTTTAAAAATAAAGTTGCTGAAGAAAATTAAAATCTGTGATATAAACGTGAAAAACTGTATCAACTAAGTGAGATAAAAGCTAGCATTTAGCCTTTTTAAAAAAGCCTACAAGAAATTATATGTGGTCATGAAAATATTATATTTCAAAAGGGCCTTTCAAAGGAAATAGTACAGAACTATCTTTGGGGGCAGTTTTGTGATTATGAAAGAGAATTTTTCGCTACAGAACAATGCACCTAGGCTGACAGAAATAAGAAAGTTTTTTTTAACATGGAAGTTCTTCTATGATTATCAATAAGAACAAATATTAAAGTACAAAACAGAAAAAAAACTCAATCAGATAAGAAGTCCATTAAGAGTGATGGTCTGAAAAAATATGAGTTTCAATATTTGATGTATTAAAATTCTCCATCAACAACTCTAAAATAAATGTAATAATAATTTTATTAGATGTGCAAATTTAGAAGAACTAACAAAAATTACAAAAGACAGTAAGTAATGCATGAAGTCATGATTTATTTGGAGAAGTGATTAAATGACTACAAATAATAAGAAAGTGTAATGGTTAAGTATATTTGTAGAAATATGATACATGGAGTATCCTTTGTGATAGTTAGAAATTTGTTGTATCAAAGACTGATTCACTTTTATATCTACAGAGTTCTCTTTCTTTGTCCTTCATAAGGACCTTTGAGAAAAAGATCACTCCCTTGTAATCTTTAATATTAAAGGAATTCTATACCTGGGGTCAAAAAGAAAAAAAAATCTGTTAAACAAGAATTTAAAATACTGATTTCTCTCCTCTCAACTAGGAAAGAATTAAACTAGGCTGATAATTAATGAGAAGAGATGTAACAAAAAATAAGTGTAACTCATTCAGTGATACATCCTCTGCTCAAACTGACTCCATCCCACCACCACATTTAACTCTTACCAGGAAAGGAAGGCAAAAAGAGACATAAAATATGAACTCAGGAAACTTACTGATTGAACACAGTAACAGAACTGGAGCCTGGTGATTTGGGGATATTTAATCTTTCTACCTTGCTATCTCTCAGTATTGCGACCTTTTCTTCAGGTTAGTTCTGCATAAAGTTGAAGATAGCTAACACATATCCAGCCATCTTCAAGTGCTCATTCAAAACAATGCCCACAGGAATGTGTTTTGTACAGAAATCCTCAACCTATAGCTCAAATCTCAATAGAATTGTGTAAGTCTGATGCTAAAACAATTTTTCTGAAGAATGAAACTACCAAAATAAGCTTACACTAGGTTAGGTGCAATGGCTTGTTCCTGTAATCTCACTACTTTGGGAGGCTGAGGCAGAGATCACTTGAGGGCAGGAGTTCAAGACCAACCTGGGCAAGAGAGCAAGACCCCATCTCTACTAAAAATAAAACAACAAGCCGAGTGTGGTGGCATGTGACTATAGGCCTAGCTACTTGTGAGGCTAAGGCTGGTAGATCTCTTGAGCCCAGAAGTTTGAGGGAGCAGTGAGCTATGATCATGAAACTGCATTCCAGTGTGATTGACAAAGTGAGACTCTGTCTTTAAGAAAAGGGTTAAGGCAATGGAGAAATTATGCACTGGGCTATGTTCCAGGGCAGGAATAATAGTTTCCTATTTCAGTTTTTTTTTTTCTTCCAGTCAGGTACTAGCAGACGACAAAATAATATTAATTTTTTTTACTCTAATTCGTTCTTAACACAAAATCTTATAATTTGCCTTCCCTGTTGCTTGTCCATAGGAAGATAAGATGGAAGTTTGGCTGTTTCACAGTTGTTTCCCTCTCTAGAGTGATAAATTGGCTTGCAGATTTCACTGAGGTAAGAAAAGAGATGATGTTACAGCCAAAACTTCCTGAGGCCAGTCACGTCAAACAAATCTCCTCCAGGGAAACTTTCTAGGATACCATTTACAAGGTGGGAGTAGAAAGTGAGAATAGGGCCGGGCACGGTGGCTCAAGCCTGTAATCCCAGCACTTTGGGAGGCCGAGGCGGGTGGATCATGAGGTCAACAGATCGAGACCATCCTGGTCAACATGGTGAAACCCCGTCTCTACTAAAGATACAAAAAATTAGCTGGGCACGGTGGCGTGTGCCTGTAATCCCAGCTACTCGGGAGGCTGAGGCAGGAGAATTGCCTAAACCCAGGAAGCGGAGGTTGCGGTGAGCCGAGATCGCGCCATTGCACTCCAGCCTGGGTAACAAGAGCGAAACTCCATCTCAAAAAAAAAAAAAAGAAAGTGAGAATAAAAGTATAAATTGACTGGGCTTATCTCTATCTCAAGTGTAAATATTGAGATTATACTATTCCGTCCAGCTTGATGCTATGCGAACTTGAAATTTTAATAAGATCTTTAGAGAGAAAATACGGATGTCCTTGATTCTATATGTTATAAATGCAGGAATATATATTAGACACCACATGTCACTGAATCTAAAACATAATTAATTTTAAAATTACCATTGTTTAATGGCATTTTAACCATTATTTCATTTACCACTAAGAAAATTCATGACCAAGTAAATCATGACATCATTGTCAAGAACTGTAAAGGATTTGAGATTTTATTTCACTCAAATAAACCAAACAAATTAACTTTCTATAGTCTCACACATGCTGGTAGGAGACCTGGGTCTCCTTGATCAGAGATAAAAGACAGTTTGCTACTCACAACAATAGCAGCAGGTAGAATATCAGCATTCTTGTGCCAATTTTCCAATTGATAATTCCCATTGGGCAAAGAGAAGGGGTGTATATTACATCTGTGTACATAGTGAGTTGCATTGCAGTGGAAGAACTGAATTAATGGAACCTGAATCTATTATAATGGGTAGTCAGATAATTTGTGGACATCTCAGGTAGGCAATTTTTAGGCATCATTAGCAAGAAAAAAATTACTTATTTTTTTGAAATAATTATTTCAAGTTTATGAGACTGTTAAATAATATAAAATGTATAAATGTGTATGTAGAGTAATTGTCGCATAAAAAAGTGTAAAATCTTTGTTTTCCTTTTTTTTTCTTTTCAGGTTTTCTGCTGTGAAAAAGGCACTCCACAAATGTCACACACTGGCTCCCCTAATTCTATAATCACTAACTACTTAAAACCTTGCCTATAAATAGAGAAAGATGATTTATTTCAAAATTAGATGTTCCTATTCAAAATACCTGAGTTATAGATATTTTATAAATTAAATATTTGCCTTATATTAGATAATGAAAGAACAGCAGAATAGGTACATGTGAGGATACAAAGTCCTCAGTAAATGAAGAAAATATGGACAAAAGAGGACCTAACATTCAGTAAATAAAACTAGAGTCATGAGGGATAGATGCAGCTTATTTCACAATTTAGTATTTGGATGAGTCCAGGCTAGTAACCACCCATATAACCCTACCTAGGCAATACATTTCTTTCCACAGACCTCTTTTATAAAATAGGACATAAAAAATGTTGGCCCAAATCCAAACTGGAACAATTAAGATATTTCTGATACTATATAAATTAATTTATTCCATCAGCTAACCAAGTGATCTATTAACAAGGACAATGGAAATGGAAATTAATAGTGTTAAATAAATGAATAAACAAATAGATAACTAAGTACAGTTTTACATTTTGTGAATCTTTTGTCACTGTTTGTTAGGTATGTTGTGTTTCCTCCTGAATGCTAGAAATCTTTCTAGTGTTTTTATTTTCTACATTTTATCAAGCACAGTAGGTTTGAAATAATTATATAACATTTCAAAGTAAATATGAATCATTTATGGTTAAATAGTCCCAACACAAAGAAATGACGAACACCTGAGATGATGGCTAGGCTAATTGCACTGATCTGATCACTGCACATTATACGTATCACAAAATCTCTATGTACCCCATGAATATGGACAAATATTATTTGCTAATTTTAAACTTTAAATTAAAAAGTGTAGACCTTCTTGTCTGGGTGCCGTGGCTCACACCTGTAATCCCAGCACTTTGGGAGGCAGAGGCAGGTGGATCACTTGAGGTTAGGAGTTCGAGACCAGCCTGACCAACATGGTGAAACCCTGTCTCCACTAAAAATACAAAAATTAGCCAGGCCTGGTGCCCCAATCCTGTAGTTCCAGCTACTTGGGTGGCTGAGAAACAAGAATAGCTTAACCCTGGGAGGCAGAGGTTGCAGTAAGTCCAGATTGCCCCACTGTACTCCAACCTGGTTGACAGAGCATGACTAGGTCTCACAGAAAAAAAAAGGAAGAAAGCAAATGTCCTTGGTACAACTATAGAGACATGCCACAATCATACATATCAAAGCATCTATAAGATTGTATACACATTGGGGAAAGATTTTAACTCAACTATTAACTCAATATTTAATATATCATCATATTTATAGAATTTTTATAGTGTTTACAATTTTTGTAGAATTTTTAAGTGGTCACCAGTGGGCACAAAAAGTGTCATTCATAACATCCAAAGGCAAAATTATGTATTCTGAATTAAATGGTGCCCTCAACTTCTGTATGTCAGTTATAGTCTTTGATTGAAGTCATGGCTTTACTGACTTCAGTAAAGTAAATCAATAAAATGATTCCTTCAATTCAGGTATTCTTATTATTTAGTAAATCAGAGTCTTCCTGTCATCATGATACTTCAATATTTTTTGTTAATAATTTTCAGATCTCTGTTCATTTATCATCTGTATCCCTTTTTTCTTTTCCACTAGAGGTTCTATCTCTCCAAGCCAATTATTCTTTAAAATAGCCATTTCAAAATAGATTGCTCTCTCTTTTGACTGTGCAGTCCAAAATGGCACAGGTTCCTGTCAATATGGCAATAAAAGTAAAGAAGCAGGACAAAAAACACACACACACATATACCAACACACAACGTCACAAACACAAGACAACGTCAAAATGAGTGGAATGCACTGCCCTTTCCTCAGTATTTAAATTGCATACTTAGCTGCTTTCCTTTCACTAACTAAATACCTAGTGAAATAAAATGATTCTTAGGCAGAGTTTTTATCAGGTGAAGACACTGAAAATTGACAGTTGACTTCCAAATCAAAAGGTGAGAGAAGGCAATGTGTGTATGCTGGCCTGAGGCAAAAATAGTGAGAAACACTTAAGGCAGCCCATGTAGACAGCCTCGTGAAAATGTGCTTCAAGTTTCTCACATGCAATCGAGCCTAGCCTGACAAATTCCTGTGAAAGCCACAGCCCACATAGTCTACAACTGCTGCTTACAACGTAGCTGCCTCATCCCTCCTGTCAAACACAGCACTTCATTGAACACAGGCTATTGAGGGCTGTGCTTCAGCACTGAGACAAGTGACACCTTCATCATCAGTCCTTCAGGAAGCTGTTGTAGTAATATCTGGCTTCACGTTTATCCATAAAGAAGTTGGAAGAGTAATTTCAAATCAAATACCAGCCTTACATAAAAGAAATTAGAAGTAGGTGATGAGAAATAAGGCATTTAATAGCAGTTAAGGCTAATTTTTACCCCTATGCCCTGCTCAAGCCCTCTCCCTCCATGGCAATGCCCATTCTTGTCTTTGCCTGTTCTTCAGAAGTCATTCTGAAGCTCTCATCCTTCATGAACTCTTCCCTAAATGTTTGTAGCCATAACAACTCCTCTCACACCTGAACTAGTGTATTACTTATGGTTTACAGAGTGCATTTTACTCTTCATTATTTTCTACTTATTTCATGAATTAAATTACGATTTTCTAGAAAAAGAATGATCTTTATAAAAGTATTTTCTTATGTGTCTTTGTAAAAGATTAGGGATAGAGAGAACAACAAAAAGACGTGGACCTTGTCCATACGGAGATTACTTTTTACTGGAAGGAAACAGACAAGTGATGAAATAAAATATATTCACATGGTCATAGATGACATGCAAAAATCATAACATGCTGATGTGATATAAATGATGGGTGTGGGAACAGCATTTTACCTTGGGAGGTTAAGAAAAGCCTCTCACAGGAAGTAATATATGAACTGAGCTGTAATGTATGATAAAGAGCTAACCAGGCACGCACCTAGAAGAGTGTACCAGGCTGATGGGACAGAAAGTTACTAATTAGTTAATTGAGTTTTATTGCCTTCAGGGAGAAAAACATTTAGCTCTGTCTCTACCATTTGATCCCCATTATACTTCTTGGTTTCTTTAGCCTTGCCCCTAGCTCTCCAGTTTATCTTTTTAATCTCTCCAATTATGTTCCCTTATCACTTTTCCTTACCTCTAGGAGTGGGTAAATAATATGAGTGAAGTTGATCTAAAGAAAAGTTAGAAGTGAAGAGATTAGTGGGGAAAATGGATGTTAATACAAAATTAATGTGAAAGAGAAATACACAGATCTGACAAAAAAAAAAGAAGGTTATCTCCTATGGAAGAGCAAAATGATATAGTTTCCTTCAAATTATTTTGCTGTTTCTATGCACAATAGAACCATATTGTTCTATGTTTGAATCATATTCCTCTACACAGACTAGAAATTAGCTCAAACTTTCTTTTTCCAGCAAGAATAGCACTAATTTTAATATTAAAAATATCACCCAATGAATTAGGACACAAAGTTTGCTTTAAACACTTTTTTGTGGGGAGGAGACACCACAATTTGATTCAATTAAAAGAAAAATAAAAGGGCTAATTTTGCAATCCAAAACGTTTTATTTTATCTCTTGTATTTACATTGTTGTGCCATGATTCACAGGGAATAGGTTCCAACAGTTTAAGCTTGTTTCCACTGGTTCTCAAAGTTGTGTTTCTCAGGGTGGAGCAGGCTGATTCTTCAGGTGAACCTAGGTAACTTTCTATTTGACTTCCTTCTTTTTCTGATTTTTCTTCACACATTTTTAGGAAGCGATCTTAGCTCTTAGAGTGCTTACAATACCTTCATTAGTTCTCCTGGCAAGCATCTTGCCTTTTTTACAAAAAAAAAAAAAAAAAAAAAAAAAAAGGCTTATTTACAAAGATGACAGTGGCATCCTGGGTAACATTGTAGACTCTTCTGGTTTTGTCGTGGTAACAAGTGTAAGCATTTCTTTCTGAACAGTGCTCCTTCTCTTAATGTCTACAATATTTCCTTTCTTGTAGACTCATAGGTATGTGGCCAAAAGAAAAATTCCAAGTTTTCTAAAATGCTCAGAGAACATATAATGGGTATCTTTCTTGTTTATTTTCTTGACATTTTGGTTGATTGCTGGAAAATGGAAGTTCCAGCTGGAAGGAGTTCAAACATTTTATTACATGTAAAAACAACACCTAATGTTTTACTATAATTTTTATGGGAAGCACATAGAAATACAGCCCTGAAGGATATCCTGCTTTAGAGAAGACAGGCCAAGCAAGGAGGTCTGAAGTGACTACCAATGCTCCCTGATCTGTTCTTCACAAGAAATCAAAAGTAACCAGTGCCTGATTTAGTATCTTTGAGTGATGTAACTGAGGATTAACATCCACTTAATACTGTGAAGTCTCTGTAAGTGCTTCTCAGTGACTGACATTCTTATAATACCAAATACTCTCTGTATGTGCCACTACTCCTCCTCTTGATTAATTCATTTAAGAATACTACACACACAAATATTTTAATCAGCTCAGGAGAAATGGATCTATGCTATGGTAACTGAGTAGGAAAGTGAGGCATCAGCAGGTGGTGCTGCTATATAAAAGCATTGTTTTTTGCTTTTTTTCTTCCTGATTGATAAGGGTAATTGTGTTGTGTAACTTCAGATCTGTTAAGCCCTTTTGAAAAATAACTTAAATGCAAACTCTTTCAGGAAATAGTTTAAAGGCATATTTTAATATTTATGTGAGAAAGTGGTTAAAGGATTTACATCACAATAAAATATCAATTGCAAACATACTGTGTTAGTCATAATTATTATTAAGAACTATTTAACTTGATAGTTCATATTTCATGTCCTCATTAAATTATTTCAGTCCCTGCTATCCTCTTACTTCTCCCGTGTCCCTCGGGTGAGAGAAATGGTTAATAATATTTTCATTTTATTTCCTAGAAGAATGAGAACTATTCATAATTCAGATTTGTTGAGAGTGTTTAAAGTTGCTTCAACAAAAGAGAACATAAAAATGTCCTTAAGAATTTGAATATGGGCTCATTTTTAAAAGCAACCATGCTAAAAGGTTACATGGACATCTTTAAGAGTGTTTCCCTCTTTATGTTTCTAGAAATCTTGACTTTTTAAAAGTAGTTCTAGGAACCTGGAATTACTGAACTGAAGAGGGCATTTGAGGTGTCAGGAGAGTAGCTATAAAAGCGTAAAGTCATGATACAGCTCAACTATAAACATATGCACTTGACATACGCGTTCAGACTGCACCCTATAGGTACACGGAGCCATTGCAAATAAACATTAAAGCAACATAATCACATTTGCATTTAAAAAATAATTCTGGGGACAAAGTAGAAAACGGAATGTAGAGAATAAAGCTGTATACAAAATTGCATAGGAACAACAGTCTAGGTTGGAAATAAATTTAAAAGGTGGGAAATAAAACATGAACCTGGCCAAAGGAGATAGTGCTAAGACGGGAGAAGTATTTAACAGATAAGATCAACAGAGAAAGGAATATGGAACCCTATCAGGATTCTGGTCATTTCTATTAGATAAGTATTTACTGGTCACCTTTTGTGTGCATATTAATATTCACCATCAAGGAATTTTACATCATCAAGTGGACTACTGTGATAAAATACTTTTATGTAAGAAAGTATTTAATACAACATCTCATTTTTGCAAGACACACATGGCACTATGTAATTTAAAAATGTTTAAGTAAAACCTGCTCCCATCTAAGGCTCCTGATGAATAACAGCTAGATGCACATTGAGGTGCACTCCCATTTCTCCACATTCTCTACAGCATCTGTTGTGTCCTGACTTTTTAGTGATCGCCATTCTATGCAATTTTGGAGTTCTAAATAGTTGAAATCAGTAATAAATAGCTCATGGTACCATTAGATTACTACTTTGGGCTTAAATGTCTCTTCTAAAATTGTTTTTTAGTTCTCCCAAATGTTCTTTATCATTTCATTTGAATAATATGGTATCTCATAGTTTCCATTGCACATTCATAATTAAATTTTAATAGTCTTGTATTAATTTTAACAGGCTTACAGTTATTTAATATAAATCTATTAACATTTGATATTCCCTGAAATAACAGAATCTATTTCTCTTTTTTAAACTGTACATTTTCCAAACATACATAACCTGAGACTTATTAGTATATAGTATGTCAACACCTAACAAAACGATAATCCAGGAAATGTACTTTGGAGACTACTACTAGAGAACTCTAAAGATGATTTGCTTATGAAAATGCCTGAACAAATAGAAGACAGTTGTTGTTAAATGTTCTCCAAGGAGAAGAGTGTGTGTAGGTATGTATGAACAGACAAAACATTTTATTACTGATTTCAACAGGGACAAAAAAAACAGAACTGATTAATTTTAGTCTATAGTTAAGTTACTCCTTATGTACACTTTAATAAAATGTATCATCTATTATACAGTAAAAATAAATTACTTATTTTGTGAACTGTCAGATAATTATTACACTCACGATAGCTAGAAACAAGAAGAAAATTCTCATATTTGTATGCACGTGTGTATCAGCGTATATATTTGTCTGCAGGTATCTATGCGTATAAATGCATACTGAGATTTAGCTATGAGAAAGTAAAGATGAAAAGACTGAAGCTCCTGTAATCACATAAAGGGTTTAAAAGATTGGAAGAAAGCTGATGTTGCAAGCTGGTGCTTTGACCCATGGAGCTGGTAGTTATATAAATAATGTTGAAAGATATCTCCTTTTATACAAATAAAAGGATCTGTGATGCTAGAGGTTCCTGGTACAAGAGCCATAATATAGCAAGGTTGTGAGTGAGGGATTTATATCAAGGGACTTTGACCAATTAAAACTGTAGCAATGTGGATGGACCAGACAGATCAAAGCATGTTATTTCAAAGGGCATTGGTGTAAGCTGGAAATGTAAGGACAAGAGTCATGAAGATCAAGGCTGCTGCCTTCTGACCAGCCTGTCTACTGCTGTCCTTTTGAGGCAGCCTAGATCTAAATTGAACCAAGTCTCCTTTAGGTGACCTTCTTATGCAAGAGGGCTACAGCAGTCACTCTAAGTTGGTTGTCTTAATTTTATCACTTCACACTGAAGTTGAGCAAATGATTTAGGAAGTTCACTTTTTTAAAAGGCAAGAGATTTTGGGACAACCTTGCATATGTTAAACATATTTTATATGTTAAATTAGCCAATTAACAGATTTATCACAATGCAAAATCACATGTCTTCTCAATTTCACTATTTCAACAGTCTGGAAAAAAGGACAATTCCTATGGTCTAGTCTGCTTATACCTATAAAAGCAAAGACAGATTTCAGAGACAGAAGAAGGAATCTTATAGTAATCAATGTTATCCTTAGGTAACATATTCCTGGATGGGATATCCATACATATGATAACAACAGCCATTGAATATTTTATAGATTCTGAGAGCCGGAGATTCGAAAGTGGCTTAGCTGGGTGTTTACGCCTCAGTGTCTCTCAGGAGGCTGCAGTCATATATGACAGCAGGTGTGTTATAGACTGGAAGTTTGTGTCCCTCCAAAATTCATATGTTGAAACTTTACTCCCTTCCCAGTGTGATGGTTTGAGAAAATATGGCCTTGGGGAAGTAATTAGAATTTGGTATGGGCATAAGTATAGAGCACTTATGAAAGGACTAATACTAATATGAAAACTGACTAATACAAATGGGAATTGTGCCCTTATTGAGAGTCACAGAGAGCTTGTGTCTCCTCTCTTCTCTCCTCCTTCTGAGGATACAACAAGAAACTGGCAGTCTGCAACCCAGAAGAGAACTTTCACCAGAATCTGACCATGCTGGCACCCTTATCTTGGATTTCTAGCCTCCAGAACTGTGACAAATAAACTTATGTTGTTTATAAGCCACTTGGTTTACAGTATTTTGTTATAACAGCTCAAATTGACTAAGACAGGTGCTGCCAACTCAAGGGTCAACAGAGAGAGGATCACTTCTAAATCCATCTACACAACTCTTAGTTCTCAAGGTTCAATGTTCAAACTCCCTTGTATACCTGTTGGCAGGGTTCATATCTGCTTCCAAGTTCACTCATGTGGAACACTCCACAGGCTGCTTTGGAACATGAAAACTGACTTCTCCCAGAACAAGCAAATGTAGTAAAGAATGAGAGAAACACGTAAGACAGAAGCCATGGAGTTTTTCATGCCTAATGTCAGAACCGACTATCCAACACTTCTCCTTGTATTCTATTCATCAGAAATGAGTTTATTTAAGTCCAGCTCACAGTCAAGGGGACAGGATTATACAAGGGCATTCATGCTGGGAGGTGAGGATCACTGGGGCTATTTTTGTGGCAGCCTACCACTTAAAGAACATAAATTAATTGCATCCTCAAAAAGTTAACTCATTTGACCAATGGAACAGGAGTTTAACATCCAAGTGTTGGGGAGGGGTAGGAAGATGGCACTCTAGAAGCAACTCACCACTGCAGCTCTCAGTCAAGACGCAGAGGGTAAGCAAACAACCGCATTTTCAGACGGATCCTTATAGCCCACAGAGCGGGGGAAAAGCCCAGGTGTAAAAGGCACGCAGGACTCAAGTGCAGTGCTCTCCGCTAGTGCGGCCAGGCAGCCAGCACCGCCGCAGCGGCACAGCGCACAAAACACACGGGTCTGGGTGCCCCATTAAACAGGCAATTTGAGATGTGAGAGGGCAGATTGCTATGTTCATCTGATTGAACGGGTTTTGGACGGTGAACTAGAGCAGGAGATTTCTGGGAGGTGAATTGTGAACCGGCACAGCGGGTGGCTGCACGGGAAATCACACAGACCCCAGTGCCCTTTTGGCCAGCGGCTGAGTCACCTGGGAGAGAGTCAACCCTACAACTTAAAAAGAAAAAAAAGCAAAAAGGCTCGGAGGCAGGGAGCCAAGTGATCAGGCTCGACAGGTCCCACCCCCACAGGGACAAGCAATAAGGTGATTCGGACTGCCGGGGGTTGAGAGTTCCACTGCGGGAAGAGCTGAACACATGACTGTGCAGCTCCGTAGGGGAGGGGCGTCCACCATTGCCGAGAGCTTCGGACCCTACTGAGGTACTCGCCCACTGCTGACACAGTCAGCCGTTGCCAAGGCAACCCGCAATAACAGAGAGACTCCACCTACAGGGCAGAGCCCACATCAGCAGGGCGGAGCCTACATCAGTAGGGCGGAGCCCAAAACAGCAGGATGGAGCCCACAGCAAAAGGGCAGACCTCACGCCAGCAGGGCGGAGCTTCGGCAGCCAAATAGTGACTAGACTGCCTCCTAGCTGGGCAGG